>OX336395.1:210268110-211518110 GCA_946902985.2 Meconema thalassinum
CGATAACTGGTTTACCAGCGTCCCTCTAATTCAACGTCTTCTGAAGGACCATAAATTGACAGTTGTGACCACAATGAAGACAAATAAACGTGAACTGCCACCGGAAGCCACTGGCATCAAAAATGAGGCTAGAGAGGTTGGATCGTCAATGTTTTTATTTCATGAAGACATGACAATAGTGCCATACAAACCCAAACAAAATAAGTTGGTGATATTAGCATCGAGCATGCACAGCTCTTCTTGTGTTGATAGTGTTACAAAGAAACCTGAAATTGGGAAAGTATACAATTAGACGAAAGGCGGAGTCGACAGCTTAGACCAGATGTGCCAAAATATGAATCATTATAGAAAAACAAGGAGATGGCCTTTGTGTTTCTTCTACAACATGATGAATATCGGCACAGTAAATGCATATGTTGTTTACGCACTCAACCTCTTCAGCCGAAATAGGAAACCAGAATCAAGGCAAAATTTTATGCTATCGCTCCACAAAGAGTTGACAAGGGAATGGGAACAACAAAGACTCCAAAACACTTCACGGATGTCAAAAGAGCTGAGAACATCCATCCTAAAAATTCTAGACATGAGAGAAGACCGAAGCTAATAACAAGCAGCAAGGTCCTAGGAAATACTGTAGCTTCTGCCACTATACGAAGAAGAGGATGACCACTACTTACTGCAGCTGCGGTCGTCCAATGTGGGGAGAGCATCAGATGAAAGTATGCCCAGAATGTATATAAGAAGTTTGTGCAGTTAAGATTATTTCATGTAACTTTTGTAGTTCTAAGACATTTTATTACTTGTAATCAAGGAATTGACTTACTATGTTGCAAGAGATTTGTTCTACTTCTAAAAGTAAGTAATCTCATTACTAATATTTTATTATAGAATCTATCTATTCTGGAAATCAAGTCATTTTATAAGAGAGATAAAATGTGGAAGTGCATTTTCTTACTTCAAATGTATATATAAATGTATGACTTGAGTGTAAATCCTTTGCTTTGATCGCATTAATAATGTCCATGTAAATGTATAATTGAATGTAAAGAGAAATTAAATTTAAAAAAATCTATCATGTTTTCGAACAGAAAATTAAACTTAAAAAAGCATTTGTTCAGATTACGTAAAATTTACGTATCGCTACCTTTTAAGCACGGATTACGTACGCTACCTCTCTAGGGTTAAGTAAACCAAGTAATCAGACAATCTTCTAAATTATTGAATTAATCACAAGTGTCAAAATCAAGGTAAAACTCACCTACAAACTTAATCAGGAACTTGAACTATGAATACATTTTCATAAAAAATTTCTTAAAACACACAGAGTTTCTAAGTATGTAACTGAAGGAAACCGTCACTTTATTCAATTTGTCCAATTAACAATTCCTGAACTTAAATAAAAGCAGCTAACTTTTTTCAGGCATCAGCACATGCAATCCTCGCAAATAGCTTTTCCCTTAGTTAATATTAACATGATATCTTATAATGCATATGTTCTTGTGTTCAACGCCTGAATCCCATTCTATTCCCCATATGTTATTATCAAGTTCCATACTTCTTTTACCCGTCTAAACCCACGTTGTATTGCCTTTCCCAATACAATGCCTAATGGATCAAAGAAGAATTTTGTTTCTATGTAAAGTCACTTGACACACTGGTTTTATACAGTTTTATAGTTTTATCCAGTAAAAAAATTAGGTTTTTGAGGAAAAAAGATTGTTGTAAATGTAAAAAGAAAGGGAAAAAAATGTTTTATTAAGATATTTCAAGACTGAAGAAGGCAAACATATGCCGATACATGTATCGTTGATGTAAGGTAGTGGAAGTAAAATTTACTTAGTTATTGAGGATCTGAGGGTCCGAACTACGAGGTCATCTGCCCTGAAGTAAAAGTATTGTATTGAAAAATGGACAAATAGCATTAAAGATCTAGAATTCAATACGGGAAGAATAATGACCATGACTAAAATCACTGGTATACATTCCCAACCCTATCCCCTATTTACAAATACCGTGCCCACTCTAGTACAGCCATCACAACACACCAGTTTGAACTCAGCTCATGTAAGGATTTAAAGTTTGAACAGACCTATAAATGAAAGATCTTGGGGCAGTTTGTCAGCGGAAACTCCATCACATCTGGGGTCTTCCATGCTTCCACGGCTGGAACTGATAAAATCTAAACTTATCGTGTCGCTCTTACAATGGTCGGTTATAATCTCAACATCAAAACAGTTTCGAGTCAGTGGTTCCGATTACCGCTTTTCACACTCCTTTCAATCTCAGTCACTAAAATATTGAGGTTTCGAGGTAAGAGTGGCAAGAATCAAGAAATCTCTATGGAACTTATATAATACCACTAGTTTGCGAATTTCAAATTCATGTTGGTTGCCTTAAGTAAACGCAGTGATTTTATATAATATGTGCTGAATCAAAATTCTCGATCCGTTTAATTTTATGTCAGGATTTTATGTGGAATCTCTTTAAAATGTGTTATAACTCATAATTATACGAAATTCATCAGAAACGTTTTCATTTCCCTTTTCTTCTTCGTCACGAATGGGTCTCTGAGGCCACGCAGAAGGCTATCTACATTGGCCAACCTTTCCTTTAGACAGCGAATGAGTTTGCTTTCATTGCATGGACCTCGTCTCTTTTTCCTCGAAACACCGTGGGAGTGCAAGTCTCTTGATATCAGTTCGAAATAGTAAATTTGGCGATCCTAATTCATTCACTCTGTTTGTACCAATTGTATCTAGTTGATTTGTTAATTGTTCTTCAGGTAAGTCATTTCACGTCTATATAACAAATTCAAAAATAATATTAAAAAAAAATTATACGAGCCTTACAGTAGTCGCATATGATAAAATAAAAACAAAACTTGTTGAAATCTTTTATATGGTTGTTCATACATTTCAATAGAGTGCATTTGCTTTGTTTTGTCTTATTTACTTCACTGTTGGATGTATAAATTGGCACAATGCATCGCACCACTTGCTTCTTAATTGCTAAAGTTCTCCTGCTCCTCTTCTGTCTGAACCAAATGAGTATCATTATGAAGGAGAACTACCTTTAAACTTCGCCTGGGAGTATCAATGAACAGTCTCAATTCACTTGAATCATACTTTGGAAGTCCAAGTTTTAGAATAAGTTCGGAACTCGTGCATTACCCAGAATTCGCCGCCATGAAAATCCGAAATATTTTCTGCGGAGAGACTTTGTGGACGCTATGTACTATAGTATTCATATAGTGATTTCTCTATATCAAAAATGTTATCAGAGCAGCTTGTAGACATTCCATAATTTCAGGTAAGTCTCCATTTCAGATCTTTCAACACGTTATCAGTAGACAAACACTGATTTTGTATGTTGCAGTTCAAGCTGTTTACCATCATCTCAACAGAGTACTCATAGGGCATATCTGTATTAATTAACAATTCTACAGTAGTTGAGGAATTATAGCTTAAGTACGTCACAGCAATAATAGCTACAACTTCAAAGATTAATTGGTGGAGTGAGTCTGTGACTGTCATTTCTCAGTCTTGCAACATTGTTGGTACCTTAAATATACACAGGGTGGCGCACGAAATGAGTCAGCATTTTCTTGTTGAATGAAACCATGATAGTCAATCCAGACTCAAAGAAACACTTACTGTACTACAATGAAAAACACACTATGGAGTATTGTTCTAACTCAGCACATGCTCAATATGGCCACCATTATAATTTCTTATGTTCTACAAAGGAACACTGATATTAGAAATTGCCCTAAGGAAAACAGGCTTTGTCGAGGTCGCTTCGGTTCCAATATTGTTCCTTCTCGTTCAAATTTCTCATACAGAATGCGAGTAGTTCCATTACAGGAGGAAACTGTTGTCGAAAACGCCTCCGAGTCAAAACAAGACTTTTTGTTTCATGAAAGAGTAACACAACTACTGATCGCTGCGGCTCGTCCCTTGTCGCCCATTGTTATAAACACCAGTCTCTCATAGTACGCGTCATTTCGTATCGGTAACTCATTTGTTTCTCCATACTCCATTCATACTACTATTGAGATTCTCAACAGAATATCTAGCTGATAAATTATGTAAGAAACAAATTGTGCACCACCCTGTAGTTCTTTTTCCCAGTAACAGTTGCCACACTTTCTAATGGAGGGCAGTGAGTGTTAGTGGGTGTCATTGTAGGCTCGGTAGTGTTTTGTAGAGCTATTTTGTCTTGTATAGATTTGGATCTGACGATGCTCGCTGGACGGGCGAAACATGTCATCCCTTGGTTTTCTCCCTCTCCCCTAGTCCAAAACATATACATATTCAGGTTATTTTTCACATGTTCTAGTAATTGGGATTACATTGTGTTGACCGACTGAAAAGTCTTAATATCAATTAGGTATTGACTACGTGGACTGGTTTAGTTACAACCCTCAGATAACTAACAGTCACTATGTTGCTAAGGGGGAGGAACTTTTTAGTATATTTTATATGAAGAATGTGAAGATTTATAGTGTAGTAGTATTCGCTCGTGCGTTTCGCAACTCCCATCTCCAAAGAGACGTCCAATGTCCGGTGTCCTCAGGCTTTACTGTAAAATCGATTTTCATATTCGAACATCCTAAATCTATATATGTTAAGGTATTAAAGTCGAATAATTACACCCCTGATATATTATAAGAAAATTAAAATAACACAAGAAATGGTAAAAAGAACTTTCTGGCTTTGAATATGATTTACAGTAAGTATGCTAAAAATACCCTAAGAATATTAAAGATTTTGAGGCAGTTATTTCATCGCAGAAAAGTGTAATCGGAGTTTGAAGCCACATTTGGTGAAATGGGGTGATCCTCACCTTCTCAATTTCACAGCTTCTCCTATCAAACTTTCTCATGATCATTCGTAAAAGTGAAGGTGAACTACTTACTCATTTAAATGGCTTTCACTTGCATCTCTTAACCCCTGGGTTTCTTCTGTCGCATCCTAAGGAAAACAAGGATCAATTAATTTCTTTATAGTCACGGTATACCTTGACACAATAAATGACAACAATTGAGGAGGGCAGCTCAAATCAAGAAACTACCTGCAACAACGTCTTCATATTGTTGTTATACACGATAGTTATAGAAGATATAACAAGAATTTAAATTTTAATTCCTCATCAAGGCCATCTAATTCTGACAGAAAAAGTAAAAATTTCTAATCCAAAAATGAGACCAGTTTCTTAATACATTATGACGACTGCTTCTATATTTATCCAAAGACAGAAATTATTTTAAAAATCTATCAGTGCATATGTTAATTCTACTTGTGTTCTAATTGAGTGACAGGATATACTGATCATTGAGTAACAATTTACTCGGCCACAACACCAGTTACCGATGAACAAGGGGATACCGATACTTAAAAAAACTGAGTATAGATAATGTCCCAAACTTTTGAGAGGTTGGAAGCATAGAGGAGCTCACCTTACTTCTCAAATTACTCAAACATATGATAAGTATTTCGTCCAGCTCCACATAGATTAAGTAGAATTCTTTATTTTTCTGTGGAACGATTAAGATTTCAGCACAAGGTACCAATTTATTTACTTGTGGCTCACCCTAATAATGGTGTCCGCTGGAAGCAGCTACAGACTCAGGCAAGCCGAACATGTCCTCGGACACTCCCGGCACTAAAAGCCATATGATAGATAGATAGATTTACAGGCTATTCACATTTACATTGGTGTTCATAAACAGGAATCATAAACATAAACCGACCGCGGTGGCCGAGAGTGCAAATGCGCTACTTCGTGTCTTGCTGGCATCGAGAGAGCGTGGGTTCGAACCCTACCTCGGCCGTTCAGAAAATAAATGGCCATTGGCTGCATTAAAAAATTCATAAACAGTAACTTAATATCAGACAGGGAAAATGTAAAATTCTAATCTATATCCAGTAAATTTTCAAGGGGGATTTCCTTTAGAAATCTTCAATGTCTAAATGGTTTAATGTCGTATAGAGCTGAGGTTTTTGAATAATCATTCACATTTTCGGGAATCCCATTTGTATACTGCTGATATCTTAAAAATGTTATTCCGTTCTTAATGATGAAACTATACCTAAATATATACAATTCAGAAGAAAATTGTGTTCCATGATTTAACAATTTACATGCTCAGTCAATGAGTTTGGTTAGAATAGATGGTGTAAAGCCAATACTTCTGTTTCCAGTTATATGTCCATGTAACTAGGCAATATTTGAGTGTAATGGGAAACTGCCAGTATACTTCATAAAGCACTCCTGGCGGGTCAGATTTTCACTTCATGTGTTTATCCATTGTTGTGTATACGCACTGCATTTTTGCGGAGATAGCAAGTCACTCAGTTCAGTACTGCTACATTAGGTTAATTTTACTTGCAGAAAGCTCTGAAACTTTTAAAATCACAACAAGGACTGATCCACTGTGGAATGAACATTAACGTTGTGATCCCCACATGATCAAGGACACAAGAAGAAAGGTTTATAAATTACCTTTAACACGAGTGGATCTAACAGGTCATAACAGGCTAACAAGGGTCTGGTTTGACAATGATGAACTCGGAATTACATTGATGTGCTGGATATTACTTTGATGCAAAAGAGGTTTCTGATGAGGGACGTATCGGTACTTTAACACTATCCCCAAAAGGCACTCATTGCATTGCCTCCTTGGACTAAAATTATTTAATTGTTATTTGGAAAGAAGGAATACAATTAACTTCAAATTTTGAGTCGGATTTCAAAAAGCAATCATCACTACGGAATGCTACAGTGGTGAAATTATGTAGGACCCTCATCATCGCCCATTATATCACTAGTTGACAATTGAGCTATCTAGAGCATAGACTCTTCATGATATAATCAGTTTACACATCTTCTGAAATAGCAGGGATTGAGGTTCGAGTTCTGAAGGTAATATCATTTCCAAAACTTATGCTTCGAAGTGCATTGACCCATTTCTGCCGAGGAACAAAACACAGATTGTTTCAGACATCGCCATCTAGTGCCAATCAATCACCCCTGTGTGCCTTGGGGCTCATTTCACGGTAGGTTTCAGGAGTGGCTAAAAAGCTTTAAGAACATCGGGGTCCCTACTCTGTAGGACAAATACATCTACGGAAATCTACCTACAGATGGGCAATCAACAACTGAACGGGTCAGCAGGATCTATGTCTAAGAACATTAAAGGTCTCAGTCTTGACTGGGAAGAGCTCCAAAAAGAATTTACTCAGAGGTTTGACTAAGAATTTGTCAGAGTCACTATCCAGAAAAATTCCTAGCCGAGACACCACCCAGTGGAATACGAGCAGGCGCTTTCGTAATTCAAAAACTCCAACTCTGTAAAAGGGTTCACGAGGGTGATGACATCGACACTAGTGTCCCGTATATGATTGAACTATTGCATGACAAAATCCGATCACTGGTGAAGGTGGCCAAGCCGAGAACTTTTGAAGAGCTCCATCACATCGTAGCAATAGTAGATGAAGTAATAATAATAATATCGTATGGCCTCGGTGCCCGGTGCAAGCTTTGTAATTTGACACCCAGAGGGTAGCTAGCATGTCGAATTTCGTTGTTCCTTGAATCACTATGAAAGTCAAGGAGGTTAGATAATAGATATCTAAGCTCCTTGAACACTATAGCGCTTTCTAGTAGAGATATGAGGAACTTTGTGTTGGCGGAAACTCCCGAGATTAATTTTGCTATTATGAACTCGGCCTACTGAATTCAAATGGGTCCTTTGACATGCCAACATCGTATGACATGCGTATCGTATTTTTGCCGCCTTTCAAAAATAACTTACCACGGCCAGGGGCGAACCTGCAATCTTGGGGTTAGTAGACCGACACGCTATCCACTCACCCACCGTGGCAAGTTAGTAGATGAAGTGGCAAGTTACCATGCATCCAAGACGAGAACTGCTCATCAACAGTCAACATGCAAATATGACCAATTAAATTGGGTTGGGAGTAAAGATCTACACAAACCTACTAGAATTATCTTTAAAATGACCATGATAAAAAAATCTGTCAATGGCCTCATGCTGGCTTACTCAAAATGTTCACAAATGAATAAGGAAATGTATTTCTACAGCCAAATCAACACTGTAAGAACCCAACTAATGGGACAAGTTTTGAAATTTCACCATAAAACTCAAGTCTTTGTCAGCCAAAAGATATAATGGTCAAAAACATCAATATAACAATCACAGCCACTTCAACAACTATACAACATACACAACACTGTGTCTTGTTAATATAACACATGTTCATATATTCAGTATGGTATGATGCCAAATTAATATTTTGACCTTTTCGACAATTATATGTTCTGGCTGACAAACACTACCTTGCAGTCAAAAATTGATATTAGTTGTGCGTTTTCAAAGTCGATTAGGCTGGAAAAGTACATGTTCTTGTTCAATTGTGAATATTTTTATCAACTCAAACCTACGGACCTGAAAAGAAAATTACATATAAATTATACATTTATTAAATGGACTTTAAGCATACAGTGCAATAAGTTATGTAAGCCATTATTTTAGGTTAGCAGGATTGAGTTTTAATACTTACTCCCTGCCCCAAGGTCAATTTAATTCAGTCCATTAACGTGTTGACTAAATAAAGATTCTTCAATAGATCACACTGAAAAAATTGCTCCAGAATTCTCTACTAATAATATCATATGGCATTTTTACATCAAAACAATTGTAAATTATTTTAGCATAGGAAATAGTGTATAGAGGTACCTGTATTTCAAATTCTTCTTTAACAAGTGCAATCTCATCTATTAACGAAGTATCTTCAGACTTTATCACTGCCATCTTATCATAGAGTAGCTGCTCATTGGACTCCTGGGAAGTAAAAAGCAAGTATGACTGAATGTAATAAAAGATGCTCTAAATAATAATTAGCATGGAAAACGAAATATCCCGGTTACTGTTTGGTAGCTTTAAGTGACAACACCAAATTCCAATTATGTATCATGTAGAGCCACCAACAGAGAAAATGAGCGTCCCCTAGAAGGTATGGTTCGCTGCAACTCACACATATAAAGGACAGGACATGCAACACGGCGTTGCAGAGTTACATTATATTTTGCTGTCTTGTTGTGTTCACAAGACATAGCTTGTTATTTGATTCGGCCTTGGATATATACAGTATATATGGTATAGCGAAGTAGCTGGGAACATTCAATAATTTTGAGTTACCAACATGACGCAATAAGGTGCTTCAGTGGCGTAGTCGGTAGCACGCTGAACTGCTATGCCCAAGATCGTGGGTTCAATACCGGCCCAAATCGTCGGATTTTTAAGAGTGTAAAGATACTCAAGTTAGCCTTCCTACAGAGTGGAAATAAAGCTGGCCGGCCCATGTCATAGATTTATGGCATGAAAAAATACCACCACTACAATTGGTAGTGTGAGGCCAAATTTGTAGATTCTACAGCATTTCGTTAGAAACAATTAAAGACAAAATGAGGGAAACGCGTCTTCGCAGGTCTGGGCATGTCACTAGAAGTGATAAGAACTCTGTGATAAAAGCAGCCCTCCGATACGATCCTGAAGGGCAACGACCCCGTGGGCGCCCAAAAACGATGGATGGACAGAATCAGAGAAGACCTACTGGTGTGTGGCCTCAAACCTGAAGATGCCCTTAACAGGAAGAAGTGGCGAACTAAGCAAACGGACCCTGGGCCAACGCTGGAAATACGCTAGGAAAAAAGAAGAAATGTTCTATCAAGTTCCAACGTTCGCCGCAAGATGTCAGTGGCATCTGGTAGCCAAAGTTGAAATTGAACTTGCCCAATTTCATTCATCTTCATTCATTCCATCTCGTCCACATGCGGCGGTACTGGTAGTTCACCCCATGGGTGTCCGCATAGAAGCAGCTACAAACTCTGGCGAGCCAAACATGTCCTCGGACACTGCCGGCACTAAAAGCCATACGCTAAATAAAACTCCTTGATAGCCATAGTAAAAATATAACAACAAAAAAGTTAAGACCAGTGCTATAAAGGTTATTATAACCAGTACTGCCCTGCCAGCGAATTGTGGCCGGTGGAGGAAATCAGAACTAACACGCTCCGCCCAGCCACACGGCCGCGTTAGACGTTCAGTCCTCGCCAGCGAAACCTTATCGCATGTCGTGTGTGTGCATGGTTCGTGCTGGGTCGTGCGCTGTGTGGTGTGTCCTCATTGTATGACTGAACATGCGTTCCTCCTCTTGCCCCGCACCCGCCCGCAGCAGCCATAAGGTGACGAGCTGACGTAATGTATACACAACAGGCCCGCTCCACGTCTAGCGGTAGCAATTCCCTGGTAGGGTGGTATAAAGCAACAACAACCATTCATTATTAAAATTTTAATTATACATTGAAGTATCTAAGGGATCCGAGATTGACATTACAGATTTATATAATAGCAATTTATTTCGGAACAAAATTCAAAAAGTGATCTTCAGGGAGGACAGCGAACGCAGCAACGTAATATTGAAAAGCTCCGAAATCAAAGATCAGAGAGGATGCAGCGAATGTGGGCTGAGAGAAAGAAGACATGGGGCAAGATTTGAAGCATTGATTTTACGTGCTCTGTAATATTGCTATTCGATTAAATAATCATAATAAAACAATTTTGATTCAATTTACATAGCTTGGAATTCGTAACAAAAAGCAAGGATACTGCTAGTGATTAGCATTAAGTCACTACGCAAAATTGCAATTATTTGCCTTTTTGAGTCACCGGCAGATAAAATAAACGTACCCAAGGAGGAATGGTTAGCTGCAACCCGATCATTTGAAGGACAGGACATGCAACGTGGTGTTGCAGAACTACCTTCTATTTTGTTGTCTTTTTAAGGCCAATAGACATAGCTTGTTACGTCATTTGGCCTTGGACATAATATACAGAGTGGCACCACAGCTTGCCACTTCTTAAAAGACAAAGTATAAATACAGGGTCTTTATATTTGCTTGGCAAGGACATTCTCGCTCACGCGCTCCGCCAGTGACAGCTCAGTTGCCGGCTGCCGCGCGTGCATATGTACGGCAGAATACTGTGCTTTAAATCAGTATCATTCATTTTTACTCACCATCATTATAGTACATGTTGAAAATGTTCCCCATCCGCTACCAAACATAATCTGCATCTCCTTATGAAGTTTCCGGTTACTCCAGTTAATTTAGCTTCAGTAAGGAAATAACGACCTATACGTTTATTTTTATTGTTTACTGAACCTGTACGTTTGAATCTCTTAGCCAGTTGTTTTATTGTCCGATTTATAGGAATGGGTCTCCCTCGCGTGAGCGAGAATGTCCTTGCCAAGCAAATATAAAGACCCTGCATAACAACAACAAAAACGAAGACCTGAGCTTTAATGGTTATCATAGCCAGTAAAAATGCAATAAAAGAACTGTTCATTATTAAGATTTTCATTTAATTTACATAGTTTGGAATTCGTAACAAACAATAAATAAGGATACTGCCTAGTGATGTGGGCCGGGCAAATGCCCAGTGGACAGGACATCTATAAATGGACATTTGCCCAAAGCAGTTTTAAGCGCCCAAAATCTGTGCATTTAAGAAAACTTCTTTTCTTTTTACTTTTTACTACTTGTGATTGTTACTAGAGCATCTAAAACATATTAAAAACCATTAATCAAAGGTACATTTCATGGATAAACTAGTAATGCCTGAATATTGCTAATAATAATTTAATTATCCTGTGTCAATGTTGTCAATAACATCAAAATGGGAATTATGTATATCTGGTTTGAATAAAACATTATATTACTGAGTTAGGCCTGCAGGTCTACTCATTTATATTTAGGAAAGTTAGGTAGGAGTTTGATTATGGTGTGAATAGTGGCTTTGGGAGGAGGGTGGATGGGCTAGGCCCTGGGCAGCCATTCTGCTATGATCTTGGAATGGGGGTAGGGTGGTTGTGACTTTGAGATTGGCGAGGCATTCTTCCACCAGCAACCCAGCCCAGTTAGTTGTGAAGTAGAGCTGTCTGTTGAGTGGTTGAGTCTGAGATAACCTTACTTCTTTCTTAGGCAATTTTTATTTTTAAGTGTTGGATTAAATCATTGCAAAATGCTTAGGAAAAAGGACCTACTGTATTTGGAACTTTTTTAATTTGAAAGGGAAAGGAGTATCTTGTAAATATTGTAATAAGGACTATTAACAGTCACATTGTAACAAAATGGAAAAGCACATAAAGAAGTGTATTAAGTGCCCTCAGGATCTTACAAAAAAGTGCTTCAGTGAGGTACAATTACAGTGGTTGAAAAACATTTTCGAAAGAAAATCCCCTTATGAACCTTTACTAATTGAAGTGGATGATTTCAACAACAAATCTGCAGTACCAAGCACAAGCTCAGTCTCAGAACCAAAAACAAGTTCTTTCAGTGAATTCCTACAACAACTTCCGCAGCCTATTTTGGCCTCAACTCCTGTTTTTATGGATAAATATACAGAATACATATATGTAGATACATATAAGGCTAAAACAATATTTATATAAGCGTTGCATTATGAATATGTTTTTAAAAGAGGTAAATACCCAAAATGCCTGTGCATTTATGGGTTTTGGGCATTTGCCCGGGCATTTATCCTGGACATTTGCCCCGACTTTTACATTTTACATCACTAATACTGCCAGTGATCATTTTTGGGTTATTGTTTTACCAAGTTGTTGATCTCACATTAATGCAGAGTGAATTGATTAACACACATTTTTAAGAAGCAGCTCCAAAGTTGGCAAACACTTTTATGTATGGTAGAACTCTGGTAGAGAAACTTGAAGTACCGGTAGTACATTGAAGGATGTCTTTTATTTCAGAATATTTTGTATAGTTAGCTTATGAATAGGATAACTTCCTCTGTAGTAGGACTGGATCTTCATTTGAATAAATCAAGGATGAAATTTCCTCCTAATCATAATAATCAAACTCATCATTTGTAATTTGAGACACATTTACATTTTTTGATGTGCTTGTCAACTCCCCTATCATTCCCTTTTTGGAATCTTGTGTTAATTTCTTTTGGTTTGAACCCTATATTCACAATTATAAGCATTCTATTGGTTGAACTTTCCAGTTGGTGGGCACATCATATGTATACATACTCTCAAACAGTACCAAAATGAACTATTGAAAATTACTTAGTTGTAACACAAAGATATGGAACACTATTCACCTGAATGTCAAGTTTGTCTTTGACTGCCAACACACTTCCCTCTTGTACATTTGGATCATCAAATACCTCACTTGGCTCTGCTTTCATTGCCAGATTATCAGTATCTTGCTCCTGAGAAAAGACAAGCAAATATATAAGCTCAATATTTTCTATCATCAATGGGTCATGAGTACCTAGAGCCTAAATAATTATAAGTGTTCATAACTTACTACTTCTCACCATCATGTTATCAGTATCGGTAAAATTGCAAGAATATACAGACTCCAGGATATCACTAACTTACTCCTGAAAAATGGCTTAACGCTTAAAAATTCAATATAAAGTATTCAATGCTACACAGCTCATGGATATTAGTACTTCACTCTCGGGATATGACAAAATCAAATGTTAATTGGTTTAATGCTGGTTTCCACGCTCTGTATATTGTGATAATCCTTTCATCTTCACATACTTATACCCTGCATCAGGGTCAATCCAGCTCTCTAGCTTCCCAGCACTGTTTCTACTATTACTAGAACAGGTGTTTCTGGTGGCCATAAAGTGTGGCATGCCAACCCTCTACATCAGAAATGCTCTCCGATCCAGACGACCAGCAATGAGAACAGCCAGAAGTCTCACAGAGCATAATTCCCTTCTCAAACTGGCTAGGACACAAGAATGGTGTAACAATGTACCTCTGTTCCTTCATATCAACAGCAAGTCTCGCAGGACGTGGTCAAGACTTAACAGGATACCGACCAACCACGGCAGGTGTGGTGATCTACTTTTCAAATGGGGAAAAATCACGTCGCCAGTATGCACGTGCGGCTTTCCAAAACAGACAGTCTCTCACATTGTTAAAGAGAATTCTCTGAGCTCTTACTCTGGTGATTTCTCTGACTTCCTGGATGTTACCTCAGAGGCAATAGACTACATCAACAATGTGTCTACAACCTTGTAAATATTTTTGAATCATTATGTATCATTGTAGATATTAGACCTTTGTTCATTGTGTTGTAAAGTGATGTACTGTCATACGGATAATAATATAATCAGAAATGCTTACGAACAACTCTTAAATTTTTTACTCCACCTATACAAATTCTTCTATTCCCTTCCTTTCCGCATCACTAAGCGTCTGGGTTTTTCATACATGTGCTATACTCCAGGCAGATAGCTTCAAATTATCATCATACTTACAGTAAATATTTGACCTGTCCTCATTTCATGTTGAATGCAGTATTTTCGAATTTCTCGGTTAGGCACAGACTAGAGTAAAATGTCTCTTTTTACTGGTTTCTGTCTCATTCATAGCTGTGATTATAAGGAAACTACTAACGCATGGGTAGTGTCTAGTAGCGGTGTTCAGGACACAGCCAGTGTCTGTGGATCCAATGATAGGTTCTACTCATAGGGTTAGTGTTGCTAGACTGGCTCAAGAGGGGAAAGCAGTCGCAAACGACCTCACTCCTCACCTTGCCCTGTATGCCTCAATATAGTGCTGCCTTGCCATGCATTTTGGTTCTCTAAAATGTCATTCCAATTTAGACTTATACGATCCCGTGCCTTTCCTTTTAGAAGGAAGCTGTAGTCTCCAAGTAGGGATGAGCAGAATAAATATTTCAGCAGTGGCCTCCAAAGTTCACATTATCGGGCTGGATCCCTGTTCAGACTGATGTAACAACTTATATTTGTATATTCACTATCACTTTAAGTTCCCCTCCAAGTCTTAAGGTAGCTCCGGCAATAAGGACATCAAACCCATTACATTATCATAATTAAAATATATAATTCTTAAAGTATATATAATGCCAGGAAGCATCTACCCATGGAGACAAACTTTACCATACACAAAAGTAGCAACACTTCTCTTACCACAAAGTGGACAAGAGCACTCGATATACGAAGGATTGAGGAATCTACACCTCGGATCATGGAAGCATTACAGCCTGCTACCAATCCAGAAAAATAATGATTCAATCGCTGCACATAGCGTTAACGTCACCTTGTGTGGTTTCTTTATCCAACTATTCTAGGAAAAGACAAAGTTTCAAAGTGCTGATCATAGAAAAGAAGTATTATGAGGAAACAGAAAACAAGCTAGTAGATGAAGCTAAGACCAAACCCTTCAAAGTCTTAATGCCGAGAAATTACACCTTCCCAAGAAATATTCCAATAGAGGGTTGGCATGATCACTTCAACAAAGTGTTACAATCTAAAGACACCCGACCTTGCGAAACTACCGCCATCCACACGAGAATCACTGAGACATTCACTCCCGAAGAGACACAGGAAGTAATGTCATCGCTGAAATTCAATTAGACCTGTGGGCATGATATGATGTTCAGGGAGTATCTAGAGTGTGCAGCTAAAAAATTAGCAGAAGCATGGACTGTCATGTTCAATGAATGTCTCCAACAGTGGAAAATTCTAGAAAAGTGGAGTATTTCAAAGGTTCAAACACGGTGTAAGGGGAAAAGGTGACTCGTGTAGCCCAGACACTTACAAAGGCATGGCGTTCGAATGTGTGTTATAAGACGATAACGAGACTTCTTGCTCGATTGTCTCTGACATGATCGATGAGGCAACAGGTGTCCTTCGATGGGATCCTCTTAGTCCCTTCTATGTAATATTGTCACGTACAATGTCAACGAAGTCGTAGGACGTACAGATATACACAACACGTTCTATATCTGTATGACCATTGACTGCAATAAACATATTCTTTTTCTGTGCGAATGGGTCTCCTAGGACCATGCGGAATCAACACATATTGGCCTTGATGTTTGCCCAATAACTCTTCATGCGCAACGATTATAATTCAGTAGCAATCACAAGTCAAATACCGGTACCAGAGAAGTAAACTAATTCAGCCTGGTCTTCAATTTCATCACAAGCGATGCCTTTTCGACTAGAGCTTCCCGAGTTATTCAGTCATGCAATCAGTACATACCTAAACCACTACTAGCGATATGATATCAACGACTTCGCAGCCACCAGACCAAGATGTCTTCGTGGTATAGCCTAAGACTGCTTATATTGATTAATTTTAATCAGAATGCCTGTAAAATATAAATGTATAAAAGTCTGATATTTATGTTACAAAGTACTTTAGGCGCGGTTTCGGAGGCGTAGTTGGTAGCGTGCTGAGCTTCTATGCCCAAGATCGGGGGTTCAAACCCGGTCGAAGATGTCGGATTTTTTTAGAGCGTTAAAATCCCTCAGTATGCCTTCCTTCGGAGGGGAAGTAAATTCAGCGGTCCCATGTCATAGATTGATGGCACGTAAAAAAACCTTCCACTAACTAATATTGTGTGAAGCTAGAATATGTTAGACTTGATTAACGCTCTTAAAGTTTCAATGTTCGGCGCCACGTGCTGGTTGCGGTGGAATCTAGTAGCCAAGTTCACAGCTAGGTGCCGTTGACGGTAGCATTTGGTAGCAAAAGTAGGACTAATTTAAAATTTATCATCAGCAGTCCTTACCTGAATTACAGATAACACACACTAATATAGCCGTCACAATTAACACTGATATCAGACAGATTCTACACACACTCAAAGTACACGGGGCTACATGACCGCGTTGTCGCAGCTCCTAAACTGAGGAACCAACCGTACTTTGGCCCTGAGAGTTTGTATTTCTTGTGAGTGTATCCTGCGATACTGTGTTTATATATTCGTGTAACACGAGAAAACACGAAATATGCACACATGCTGAGCATTAACTGTGATATGTGCTTTACCAGGTCACTCATATTTAAGACACTTACTGTTACAGAGAATTCTTCTGAATCTGGTAGCCATTGTGGCTCGCACTTGATGAAGGCAGGTTCGTCCATGATGTTGTAGAATCTATAGGGGAAGAAGGCAGCATCTTGAGTTAAATCATTAAAACAAATGAATTTACATGAAAACAGTCAAGTTCACTGCTGTTTTAAGAGGGCATGGAATTGTGAATCGACATTTGCCATATTGCAATATTGGGCAATGTATAACAGAAAGAGTTTCAGGTATTTCCTGACATAATTACACAGAGTTTCAATATGCTGCATTTTCTATGTAACTAAACACAGTACCAATTTTCATTAAAAGTGAAAAATAAAAAAATAGAATTTATGTTTTAAAAATGCTTAAGTTACATTTTCTCAAAAACTACGGTACTCAACTTCCTATGCCGTAAATATTTTAGGTACAAATTTTTTGAACCAAAGACCAAGTCATTGTTCTGGGATCTTAGAACTGAAAATCTTTTTTCTTTTTTTTTTATTGTGGGGGGAGTGGGGCACATTTGAACTATTGTTTAGGCTTCCATATTTGTTTTCTTCTTCTGGCCAAATAACACTTTTACAATGTGACAATTATTTCTAATGTTATCCTTTGCAGTAGTTATGATAACTTATACTACAAAACTGATAATTATGAAGGGTGTTTATTGTGTACAGTGACCGAACAAAGGGTTTAAACAGAGGTGGGGTACTATTGAACTTTGCTGGGGTACGATTGAACACATATGTTATTTTCAACAGAATACCCCTATAATTTTACTCAATGTGCAAATCAACTGTAAAATACATATTAGGCAAAACGTTTTGATGAATGATTCATGTAGGGATAATATAGTTAACAGTGAGAGACTAGAAATGAAATGATTAAAAAAAACCTGATGACACTGTTCATCCCAATTTAAAGTTTTTGAAATTGAATTTCAACATCTTGACAGCCCATGCTGTTCCTCCAGATGAGACAAGATTTGGAAGTTTCCAGTAAAGTCCCCTTTAGAAATCGGCCATCTGTCTACTTGCTCTGGGAATACAAATTTGTTTCCCCCTGAAACTGCATACCCAACCTGTTTTATGCCTCTTTCTGCAACAACGGTTGACACTGCTGTTCATCTAACTTATAAATCTAGTGTGGTGTGAATTTAAATTTCCCAACAACTGAATAGTTTCTTGAAATTTACTCACATTTTGTTTGGTAAAACTAGTTGCACATGAAAGGCTTGTGTTTTGTAGTTTCCTCAAACTTTGTTTTATGACGTTTCATGAAGCCCTTCATCCATTCTGTGCTTGCTACTTCCTTACCTTTCCAGTTATCTGGACAACAACCAATTGGTTCTGCATAATCGAATGCTAATTCGCGAATCTGAAGGTAAGAGTCTTTTTTGAACTGCTCAGAATATATTTTTCTAGTTGTTCTTCTTCCTGGTTTGTATATATCTTCTTAACAGTGTACTTCGAAGAGTATTTTCCCCTACTTTCTTGAGATTTCCTTATGCGATAGAACAAGGTAGTATGTTGTATTCCATACATAGCAGCTGCTGTCCTCAGTTTTATCTTGTTTTTAAATAACTCATTAAGGGCGTTCTCTATGTCAGTTCCCTTTATATCTGGACCATCTCATTTCCTCTTGTAGTTCCTCACCATTTTACATAGGTCTACAAAACAAAAATTAACATTTACGACAAGAATATTGCTTCTGTGTTGAGAACAGCCACAAAATGAAGCACACGTTGACTCTTGGTTCAAGTATATAACTTACCGCGATACGTACGTTTCTAGGAGAATTTTTGGGTGTATTTAATGATGGCATGGATGACTTGTGGACGTAGAAGTTCGTTTGTTTGAAGTTGCGGCTTGAATTGCCGCCATATTGCTCAACTGTATGAGGTTTCAGTGCGTTGTTATGCCGATGCAGTCACGTGTGTTCAAGTGCGAGGTTTAATGGTGAGTTACGAATGTTATTTAATAACATTTAGTTGCATGTAAAATCATGGTGAGTCAAGGCTATTGGTCGCTACGTATACCACGGTCTGGCCGAAACCATTGGCCGCTGCTATGTTAGATCACAAAAGTCACTGCTTGTAATACAAGAAAGGGGGTCTGGGGCGAAAGCCCCTGGTTGGGTTTTCTTTTTTGTAATGAAGCCCTTAATAACAAAATTTCTTCTTCTTCTTCTTCTCTTCATGGATTTTTTTGAGCCTGAGGCAACACTTCACCCAGTCACCATCAGAATTTAACATGTATGCATCGCTTAAACCTTTATCCAAGACGTCATGGATGCCACCATTGGTGTCAAGGGAATTATTTTACTGTAAAGTATGGGCCTACTCTCAAACTCTCTACATATGACTGCTATAGTGCCGTTTACATGTCAGGTTGTGTCAAGTTAATATACCTATCCAATTCTTTTGGAGATACGAAAGATCAAATATAGGAAGCTCAATATTTTTATGTAGATTCAGACTTCCCGAAGCCCTTAAAATTGCCAGACCTCAGTTTGAAGTATAATGCAGAAATATTGATCGAAAACAGGTAGCCTACACATGAAATTCGAAGAACAGATGTTCAAATACACATGGGTTATAAATGTTACCTATTATGAATAAGTTTCCACTTACAAAATTGTACAATCATGATAAAATGCAAAATAAATTGGTTTGGTCTAAGCCTGAGTTACAGCCTACTTGATTACACAAATGGTGACGTTCTGCTATCAGGTCGTGCATGGTACAGATAGATGAAATCAATGTAACTTAGGGAAATTAATTTTAAACATTTATTGCAGCCAATGTCCAAAGAACATAAATACTAACATAATACCTAAATACATTAATAATAAAGTTAAAATTGCGTGCAATGTGCATTGGTATAACTATTATTCATCCAAGCAGAACTGTGTTAGAGTCTCTCTCCTGTCTGGGCACTTCAGCACACAGAAATTGTGTAACTGAGGGAAATAACATGATTGTACTGATATGGTCCATACAGGGCCCGGAAACTCTTCCGCAATTCCACATGTTGTCGTAACAACCCCAATCTGGTAATCGATTGTCAACTATTGGACGAAAATGTTCAACGTCACTTAGTTTATGTCTGATTAACAATAACACAAGAGGATGGGGTCCCCAAGTAATTGTTACAGAATACTTAAACGGAAATACCATACCGTATGCTTCTAACCGTTCGTTCACGAATCACAAGACGCTCAGTTCAATCAAAAACTCGATTTTGTCGAAACCGTTTTTTTTAGTAGCCCAATAGATATTATAATTTACATGAAGGCTACAGCGGCATTCGGCCAGGAGGCCACATTTAGGACTATTATGAAAGTAATATTATTGAATAGAATGAAAGTGATAGCGTAAATATACTGCACTTGTCCCCTCCACCCATGAGCAGCGACAGTTTTATATGTGCATGCTTAACATTCCAACCCAGAATGCCCCAATACAGTCGGGGTATCTTTTCCAGCCTGCCTGAAATGGCTCCTTTAAATATATTGGTGACAAAATGTCCCATATAACATCACAGGTTCTCTTGACAATACTTTGTACAGTTGACACTCCGCGCCAGTATGCTTCTGCCAACTGTACAAAATTTCCTCCACGAGCTAGGAACCTAAAGTAAAAGAAAACCTTACACACCCGAAGCAAACATTTACTTCCTCTTCCTTTGCTTTAGAGTTTGTCCCGCCTGTGGCAGGGTCCGCTATGTGAACCCACTGTCTCCACTTTACTCGGTCATGGGCCATGTCTGGATGTAGGTAGAGGCTTTTCAGATTCCTGTGCAGTGTATTGGCCCACCGTTGTCTCGGTCGCCACTTTGATCTTTTCCCGGCGACCTCTAGTGTGCAGCCCTTGTTTGCAAAGGTGTCCGCTCCTGACCGTTGCACATGCCCAAATCATCGCAAATGACCCTCATGCATTTTCTTGTTGATTGCCAAGATACCAAATCGTTCCCTTATTCTTTCATTGGGGATGTGATCCAACCTAGTAATTATTAAACTCAGCAATAATTCTAGGCTTGTGCCGTGTCTTGTGTTGAGTTTCACCTAGGACACCAAGCTGGCTCATCAGCGGGCTCTTGGTGTCACCACCCAGACCCTCACAGGAGAAGCGAACTGCGCGCTACCTTCCTTTTTATGAAGTGCACCTGTGCCTCTTATCTGCGAGAACTAAACGCTCAAGCAGCCATAACCTCCCTATCAAGGCTTCCAAAATGATGGCATATTCGCTTTCATGGCCAGTGTGCTTCATAAGAAAGGGAGGTAGCGCGCAGTTCTCTACTCTTGTGGGGGTCCGGATGGGGACACCTAGAGCCCGCTGATGAGCCAGCTTGGTATCCTAGGCGAAACCCCACACAATACACGGCACAAACCTAGAAGAATTGCTGAGTTTCAATTCACTGGCTGTGAAAGCCAATATACCATCTTTCTAGTAATTACTGTGTTTTTTTTTTGATTGTTTTAAAAGGGCACAACAATCACGTAGGCTGAATAAAAAATATTCATTTCGATGGCATTTTAGAATTTGTGTTTAATTTCCCCTTTGAGTCACTTAGCAGATGATCTCGCTGTCACGCCCCTTATAACTCCCCTAGGTCACTTAATACAGAATTGTTAACTGTTTGCTCTTCAGTCGGTCAACACGATTGCGCCCAATGAATGGGCGGGATACAAGATATAATTATGAAACGACACTCCTGAAAAAAATACATGTATTAATTAGAACTGCTTCAAATAAAATACAGACACCACTATTAAAACACCATCAGAAAACATAAATCCACCCACAATCCAAGAAGTCTAAAAAGCGCTGAGAGAGCTCAAAAACTACAAAGCGAGTGGAGAAGATCAAACATTTGCAGAATTGTGGAAATGTGCAGCAGAACCAGTAAAGATTTCATTACACCAATGCATAGTGAACATTTGGATCAAATAAGAACTGCCAGACCATTGGACTACTGCTATAATACATCCATTACACAAGAAAGGAGAAAAGTAAAATACTGACAACTATCGAGGAATTTCCCTTTTGGATATCACATATAAAATCATGCTCGAATTCTATATACGGCCCGATTCTGTAAGAAATGGTTAAGCTACAACAAGTCTTTAGGACCCCTAAAAACTGGTTAGCAGTCGAATTGGTATTCTGTAACGCCAAATCGCATCCATGATGTGACGTAGGTCTTACCGCTGAACCATCCACCGTAATGGCATGTTCCGAGCACTTGTTAGCCGTGTTTTAGTCCATGGTTAGCTTATTTGTAATGAAAAATCAAAGATGGAAGCGAACAGCTGATATGTATGTTATCACTTAATGGCTTGAATATTAATTTATTCATTGAATATGGGCTAAGGTAAGTACAAAACAATTCTTCAAGTTGTGCAAATATCTTTCTTTGACGATTATGGTAAATAGTATACTTAATGTGAATAATGTCGTCCCGAGTAACACTTTTATTTTTGTTTTCAGATGCTGTAAGCGATCTAAAACGATTATTTAATGGGGAAGAAACTTTAGTGCTATTTTACTACTTTGGAAATAGTTAGCTTTCATTTTAATTCTAGAATTCGAATCATATTTGCGGAAGCTTGTAGTCCTCCAAGCTTGCATCTAGGTTATGGAAATAATTGCTGTCAGAAGTTTGAAGACGAATACCTACCTAATGTGCGGCAATTGTGCTTTTAATTATTTAAATTAAGGCTGCAAATGTTCACATTACTTCACGGCCTTGGCCTATGCCATTGGTAAATTATAATTAACTTAATTGTGGTGAAGAGACTTGACAACATGATCATCATAATGGACTTTCACAAACTGAAATTAACTCATTTACCTAAGGGAATGGGGGGAATTGTTATTCCCATCGTCAGAACTGGTAGTGTCAAAGCATTCAGTCCTGATCCCGTAAGTATATTAACAACAGGCTATCATTTAAGACCTTGGCAAATAGCCTTAGTAGGCAGGCTGGAACATAAAGAGTACCAGTGTTGTACTATGCTTTCATATTTAACTAATGAGGGAAGTTAATGTTACATGTAATGGATGCAGTCGATTAACAGTGTAGGGAAGAAATAAGAAATAATATCCGACCCCAAATGAACTAAAGTTTGTGGTCAGTCTGCTTGGCAAGTTGTCATTGCGAAGGGAGGACTCTCATGTAAAAGATTACATTGCATGCTTCTGCTGGAAACTAAAACCTTAGTACTGGATACACGTAGTTGCTCACAGTTTTAATAACCTGGTATGAAACAGCTCGGTCATCTAAATGGTTCAGATGAGAAAGAAAAATCACAACATGGTACTTTGGGAGTTTATGTCTAACATAAAGGTACGTTAATTTTCTTCATTTCATTGTGTTATCATTTGAGAACTAACTACATGCAGCGAGGCGTAAAGCTTTGAAAGAGTGGAGTTTACCTGAACCGAAGTAAAAAATTCTTAAACTACTGAAATTAGTCAAAATACCTGCAGTAATGGTATCTTGAGACAATATGGTAATAGATGTTTACTTCTCCCACCCAGCCATCCCAAATAGGATCACGACTTATATAGATGAAATTCCAGCTGACTCTGCCATTTTTAGCACGATGTACAGTATTGCCAACCACACGCATTCAATACTATATCGCATCCGGCAGACCAATGGTTTTCGCCTAGACCAATAAGGTTCATCTATACCTTGCGATGCACTGGCGTTTAGGGGAATTCTTAGTTACCTTGATGACGTGATGGTATTGGAGTTCTTTTTTTTCACATAATTACAAAGGTGTCATGTGGTGCATTTTGTATTGGACATGTTGGCAACGTAATATGACGTCAATTTGTCGGCCTCAAACATCTGTCGTCGTTGACCAAGCTACAAATAAAAACCTTCATTTAAGCAATATTAGTGAAATTTGACAGTATATTAGTGATATTTGACAGTATTTTTATTGTGCAGCAGTGTTAGTTATTGTTGTTATAAGGGGTGGAACTACGAGGTCATTTGCCCTCCCCCCTAATCTACTCTATTCACATCTCTAATGAGCTGGTACTGCGGAGACCAAATTCTAAGTGGGAGCTGATGATTACCACCAAATGAAGGAAAATTGCATACCTGGGTCATGTGTTATGTGGTGCAAAATACGCAATATTACACCTTATTTTAATGGGCAAAATTTCTCGGCATCAAATAGCATCTGAAATTAAGCTAAAATACCTTTTCTCTCCTACCGCTGAGCTCTCAAAGTCAAGTGTACAGCTAAACGCCGGAATCTGTATGGTGCGTTTTGTAATAGTCATCATCATCAACATCATCTTCATTTCCCCTTTTCCAGTTGACACTGGGTGGGGGCAAATATGGATCCTCTCCACTTTGTTCAGTCGTTCCACCATTCCTCTTCCGACACAGTGTTCCAATCCACGTTCAGTTTTCTAATACTATTCTCCACCGAGTCCATCCAATGCATTCTTGGTCTTCCTCGTCCTCTCTTCCCTGTCATCCGTCGTTCCAGTGCTTGTCTTGGTAGCCTTACTTCATTCATCCGTTTGACATGTCCAAACCATCTCAATCTGTTTTGCTCCAGTTTGTCATTTAGTTTCTGTACTCCCAGTTCTTTCCGTATATCTTCATTTCTCACTCTGTCCCTCCACGTTTTCTGGACCACACTTCTCAGCTGCCTGTACTCTGCTCTCATCCCTCTTAGTCATTGTCCAAGTTTCTGCTGCATATGTCATTATAGGAACATAATATGCTTTGTACATAACTTCTTTAGCCTTGTTCCAGACTAGTCCCCGTACCTGTTGGTAGAAAGCACTCCCGAGTTGTATTCTTCTGCTAATTTCCAAATCTAGTCTTCCATCTTCAGTCGGTTCACTTCCCAAGTATTTGAAGTGTTTCACTACTTCCAATTCCTGGTATCTCCTACTTTGATTACTCCTTTTCTTTCTTTCTTTCTTTTCTCTACTCATCACCACTGTTTTACTCTTCTCCACATTTATCTTCAATCCCCATTGCTCAATCTTTTCATTTATTACGTCTAACTGTTCTTGTACCTCCCTCTCATCCTCGTCCCAGATCACAACGTCGTCTGCAAACAAAATTACCTTCATCTTTGTCCTACTATATTCTTTCATTGCTGCCTTCATGATGTCATCCATCACCACACTTCCTTGCTTTAGTCCAGTGTCAATTTTAAACCATTCCGATGTCCCGACTCTAGTCTTCACACTACTGGAGCACTCCATGCACAATCCTTTTATCATGTCTCTCAGTTCCTTGCCTATCCCTCTATTTGTTAAGCTTTCCCAAACTTTTGTTCTAGGGATCCTATAATAGGCCTTTTCTAGATCAATAAAAGTAATTTGTAATATTTTTTTTAAAGCAGACCAATGGCTTTTGCCTGGGCCAATAATTATTAGGTGGAGGGCTGCGTTAGCCATTTACACGAATACACCCCTGGTTTTTGTCTCGCACAGTAATGTTTGTTGTGCACTGCTGTAATTAATGTTTTCTGTGAGAGTGAAATTTCTTAAATCCACTCCAATGGGCTTTGCCTATACCAATAATTGCTAGATATCCGTTAGCCATATATACACACCTGGTTTCTGTCATGCACAGTGGGGTAATCGTGCATCAATAATCTTTATCCAGACTAGACCTGAGTCGTGTATTTTGTATCTCACATGTTGGCAACTGTGGTGATAGTTTAAATTTTGAAATACACTTATCTTCCGTCTAGTCAATACTTTTTTTGTGTTTATTTACGCCCTAGGACATTGACTAGACGGAACTTAAGTGTATTTCAAATTTTAAACTAGCATTCGTCAATACGGACCAATCGTGAACAATATTAACTCCAACCTGTGGTGATGTCAATGTGTGCGTCTTATTAACAGGTGAAGAGACCTCATGCACTGTCGAACATGGCTGCCATCGTTGAATGAGCAATAAATATTAACACATACTGTATTTCTGGTGCTGTAGTGACCGTGGTTAGTAATATCAGTTGGCTATGTCCCCCAGAAGATGAAACAATGCATGAAAATCTTACAGTGTGCGCACAAAGTCCGTATCCCCCTACTCATTATTATTTATTTCTATTGTCAGTACATATGCATTTGTACTTACATCTTAGGAATTTAAAACATCATATTTGTCCATCCATGGTCTCTGCACAGCTGAAGAAATCAAGCGAACCCACCTAACGTCATGATCTGGGCCGGCATGATACAAACGCATCTGTTTGAACCATATTTTTTTGATCGTTCTAATGACTGGCTCATCCCGCAGCTGCAAAATTTGGGAATCTTAAACTGTGTTTGGTTTCAACACGATAGGGTGACGGCTCACTTCGCAGTGGCTGTTCAACAACGTCTGAACACAGTCTTTGGGAATCGCCGTTTCATATCACATGCAACACCATCTTTCTGTGACTAAGCACTTCGTAGTGCATTCTTAACGAGAGGTATGACACGTCAGCTGTTCGCATATGTCAACGACTTTATTACTCTGACTCTCAAACTCCGGTCTATCATGCGAAATACGAGGTTCATTTGGAGGCTTTTATATGCTGGTCTACCAAATTAATGTACACTAATTTGCTGGGTAACTTTATTTTATTTTTAGTGGTGATCGAAATGACAGACTACATCAAGGTCATCTGCCTGACTGGGTAATAAATGATATTATTAATCTGCAAACTGAAGATGGTTGACATGAGGTTAGGCTTTCCTTAGTGTGTTGTCCATTTGTGACGATTGAGTGTGATAAGTGATTGCATTTATTGTCTTGCTCAGTAGTATAGGAAGGGCAGTTTTCTCATTTCTTGAGAGTATTTCCAGACACTTCCCAGCATGGAAATTTAGCAAAATACTACACAAGACTGCTCCTCAAAGAAAATAAAAGGAAAAAAACATTATTATTATTATTATTTAAAATAATTATTCTTGTTTTCGCATAAGGATGTAGCCGGTTTAAATTGTTTTGTTACACTATAATGGCTAAATTGAGTTTAAGAATTTAGCGTATAGGCTACACGAGCACATCTCCAGGTCATGATACAAAATTAATCTAGAAATTTGTTTATATTTTTTTGTCACAGTACTGGTAACAATATAAGGGATTGATTTTCAATTTTCCAGGATTCTCTGCCAAAAAATCTGTGATACACCTTCCAGTGACCTGGTCTGAATGAGAAGACGAAGAAAGAAACTGAATTTGATTATCTCTACAATTGGACACATTCCACAGGTGCATTGCTGTGCAAACTGCTGTATTTTCAAATGTTTAATTTTATGTTATAAATTAAGTGTTCTATTTGAATAATAATTTGTTAAAGAAAACATTGTGTATGATTTGAGCCTTGCTTCCTGAACTGCTGCAATCCTAACACCAACTGATCCCACCAGAACCAGTAGGCATTCCCCCTAATTCACGAGGTTTGTGTTTTCCTCCTTTATGTCCTTATGAAGATTGTGCAATTAAAAAGTAGACTATTTCATATTACTGTATGTGATAAGAATGTCAAGAATTCAGGTGAGAGTTATGTTATCCACATAATATTTCAATGTAGTAAGTCTTAATCTCATTCCCAGTAGTATTAGTATTTAGGGACAAGGTGTTGCCTGTGGGTACATGCTAGGGAGGGATGGATCAACCCCTGCCCCCTACTCCCCAGAGATTTTTTAATCTGCATGGTGCTGATACAAACCTCTGTTTTCTCTCTCCCCCTTCCTTCATGTAATAATACATCGAGTGTGAGGAACAAAGGTCATACTCGTAGTTGAGTGCCTCCTCCCTTCCGTGTAGAATCTCGGAGGAGCATTGAGTCATTGTTATTGCTATGCCCTAGGGCTATATAGAGACGAAGGGAGAAGGGATTAGGCTAGGTAGAATATATTGAATTTAAAAGAAGGCTAAAAATAACTTTGTCCGAAGAACACTGGAATAAATTCCATTAAGTGGTAAATATTGCTAAAATGTAGAATGTAGTTTTATTCTAGGATAAGGAGTTAGAAGCACATCAATGGCCTAATGAGTCTTTCTGTTAATTTGCAAACTTGTAACTTAACATGTAGATCTATCGTACGCAACAGTCCTAGACTTATAAATTGACGGGTGTAACTGATTCTAAGGTTAGTTCCAGTGGCATGAGCTGCTCTTCATCATTCCAGGTGCAACAGATCCACATAATGCACCCTTCTTGACGTGAGAAGTACCTTTAAGGAGAACAATACTAAACTGCAGTCTAAATGATCCTGAACTTAGCATCCTACAATTTCCATGGACCTCTTGCCACCTCAGTTTTACCTGCAGGGCACTTGCTCTGGATTATTATTGAAGGCTGGTATTACGATGGATCATTAAATCACTCTTTGACTTTCTTGGTTGCAGCCAGAGGAGCAATGTGGTGTTCTGACTAGAACCGATGATTTCATATTAACACTACACTAGGCCTACCGTGAAGAAAAACTGGCATACTAGATTGGACCATCGCCCCCCATTAACTTCTATTGTGTTACTGCCCAAAGAGTTAATACCTTATTCTTGGAGATTTTTGAGCATTATTCTAAATTTACACACCTAATCTTAACGGTATTGTCGTTCATGTGTTAAACTGCTCTCAGTAGTCAATTAGACCTAGGCCTACAGGTAAGTTGCCCAAAAGCTTACTGGCCACATAAAACATTTATCATAAATTAGGTTTCTGATACAGTTCATGTTGTAATAAACCAGACAACACACTATTTGATTCCTACTAAACTAAAATGAATATTTGTGTGGACAGGCAATGTAATTTCTCTTCGGAAGGGAGTTGGATGTATAAGGTTGACATGATCCGCTGGAATACAGTATCCGTTGAATACTGTAAGTAACATACGGTACCGGTACTCCGAAATAAAAGGTATTAATTAAGGCAATAGCTAAAGGAAACCCTAACTGAAATAGATATTCATGTGAACAGACAGCGTAAATGTTTTCGCAAATGGGGTTAGGTGTATCATATCAGAGTTGAAAATCCGTATGAATGGTCAATGCATAAGATAAATAAAACACCATAATAAGCGAAAGTATGGGTTAAGGCAATATGGAACATAGGAAATAGTTTAAAAAAATGATACAAACTAATTGCGATATCGAATGGTATGAAATACGTTGAAATACCGCGCCAATCGATTTACCCGACATCTAGTGGAAGGCTTTCGTACTATGAAGATGGCTATGAAATCCTGATCCTGAACTCGTAACATGCGTCGTAACAAGGTGCCTTACAGAATACCACTTTGAGCCTCGCTAGCCATTTGTTGTTATGCCTATGGTTACGATTCCGTCGTATCCATGTTGGTGGGTTGTTAAGGAGTGAAGTTACAGAATCGGGGTGATAATCGTTGTAAAGATCAATTAGAACTGGAAATAGGAGAATATCAAGGTGGATTTCGGCCATGGCGAAGCTGCCCTGTACAGATAAACACCTTAAAATTAGTAATGGACTACTACAAACGTAGACAAAAACAGCAAGTCATAACCTTCGTAGACTTCAAAAAAGCTTATGATTGTATACATAGATCTTCATTGCTGAAAATACTAAGGAATTTCGGACATCATCCCAAATTAATAAAAATTATAAAACTAACTCTAACAAACACCAAATCTAAAGTAAAATTCAGAGGAGAAATATCTGAACCGTTTACGATTAAAACAGGATTAAGCCAAGGAGATGGTTTATCGCCTCTACTTTTCAATTGTGCTTTGGAATATGTAATGAGGGAATGGCACAGGGAAAATCCTAGGAACATAAGAATTGGAACCAAGAAAGATCAAATAACTTAAATTGCTTGGGATTCGCAGATGACTTAGCGTTACTGGCTAATAATATTCAAGAACCCAGAAATCAAATAATAAGCCTACAAAATATAGCTCAAAAAATTGGACTTCAGGTATCATTTGAAAAGACAGAGATAATGGTAGCAAATCCACTTGTAATCAATCACATAACAGTAAATAACAAGCAAGTTAAAATAGTGAAGCAATTTAAATACTTAGGAGAAATTATAACTTACAACTTGGATGAGAAACCTGCATGGCAAGGAAGAACTAATAAAATGATAAAAGCCCAAAAATTAACATGGTCTACATATAAAAGAAAATGTCTATCAATCGCAACAAAATTAAAACATTACAAGACGGTGGTCCAACCAGAGGTGACCTATGGAAGTGAAACTCTTTTTAAAGTTACTCAGAAAAACAGAATCGACAAAATTTTAAAAGTAGAAAGAAGATAGCTAGAACATGCATAAATAAAAAAATATCAGAAAGATGGACAGTGGCGGATAGTACCAAATGAAGTGGTATACAGAGAACTGGAGCCCATCACTGATACTAATCGGAAGAAACGTCTTTCTTTCTTTGGTCACATCATGAGGACACCAGAAACCAGGTTATCTAGAAAAATTGTAGTGAAACTTTGGAATATGAAACAACAAGTAGGATGGATTAAGGAAATTAGAGAAGATATGAATGAATTGGATAAAACCTTGGATGACTTGCAAAACAAAACAACAAAATTAAAAAAAACTGAGAGATATAAATATAAGATTTCAGGCTAAAATAGACAAACGTAATACAGTAAAAAGGGTATTTACAGATGAGGAACGCCTGAGAAGATCAGAGCGAATGAATAGCTACTGGGCGACTCGGAAAGGAAACTTACTGAAGAAGAGGACCAAGAAATGATTGACTGAAGTGGTCCATTGAGGCCGTAAAAGCAGAAGAGAAGAAGAAGAAGAATAAAATAAAGAATATTACACTATTCTGAATACACTACAGTACATTTTTTTTTTTAATATGAAAGAACCCTATAAGTGCCCTTAAAGAAGCTTATATTAACTATAAAATATTAAAATATTACTTTGCGACTTTTTGCCCGGCTGAAGTCTTCCAAACAAAATCATATTCCAGTATCGCATTGCGGATCAGGGCAAATTTCAGGGGTATTTGAATGAACCGTTTGTAGTATGGGCATCGGAAGGAAATCACATTAATATCCTGTGGACTAACTTTTGGAAAATTTTAAATAGCGCTATTGATAAATTTGTCCCATTTAAATTACTCAAACAAAACCCAGATCCTGAGTATTACACACGAGAAATCAGGAGTCTAAAACGGAAAATTAGGAAATTATACAATAAAAGATATGATACTGACAAGTGTATGTTGAAATTTAAGTCCTTATCATGAGAGCTCGTCTTAAAAAAGAGGGCTGCTCATGACAATTATATGCAAGGTTTACTTGGTTCGGGAGGCGATGGGTGGAAAAATTTTTGCAGTTAGTTAGGAGAAGAAAGGGAAATTCAAATAATTTGTCTATGATAATGTCCGGTGACGGTAAATTAATTACTGAGAAACAGGCCATTGCAAATGAATTAAATGTCTTTTACGGTAGTGTGTTCAATAAATCCAATAGCTGTGTGTTGGACCTTAACGACGAATCAGGGGCTCCCCTTTACCAAATAAACCAGTCAGCAATTGTAAAGCTAATACAAAAATTACGTTACAATATATCGAAGGGTCCTGATAATATTGTTAGTAAAGTACTTAAACTAGGAGGTAGGGCCGTGGCACGATACTTAGAGGTGATGTTTAATGTGCCCATAAACAATACGCAAATCCCGGATGACTGGAAAAGAGCTACGGTAGTCCCAATATTTAAGGGAGGGAGCAGATTTGAATTGGGCAACTACAGGCTGGTTAGCCTTACGTCCATCGTTCGTAAACAGATGGAGCATCTCATTTGCGACTACTTGAGGGAGCAGTGGGAAGGATTATCATGGTTTAACGATAGGCAACATGGATTTCGGAAAGGTTACTCATGCGATAGTCAGATGCTATCACTTTTTCAAGATATTAGCGAATCGTTAGACAATGGAGTTTCAGTCGACGTCGTAGTTATAGACTTTGCGAAGGCATTTGATGTCGTACCACACGACATGCTACTCCATAAATTAGCTTCAACGAAGATTGATAGAAGAGTAATTTTATGGATCCAAGAATTTTTGACGGGTCGTTCCCAGAAAGTAAAAGTCGAAGGCCTATTCTCGGATGAAATTACCGTAACGTCAGGTATCCCTCAGGGGAGCGTAGTCGGAACATTGTTATTTTTGGCGTTTATAAATGAGTTACCAAATGGGATTCGTAGTGATTGTCGATTGTTTGCGGATGATTGTGTAATATATCGAAATAAGTGGGCGATTGAAAATAAAATGAAAATAAACACAAGAATATGTAGTCTCATAAAAATTGGGAAAGGGCGAAGGCAAGATTTTCAATATAATATTGGCTCGGAAATACTTGTAGAAGAAGATTCTTGCAAATATTTGGGCGTTCACGTAAGGAATGATATGAAATGGAGTAGTCATGTAGGATGTGTAGTTTCTAAAGTTTACAAATCACTGCACTTTGTAATGAGGGTATTAAAAGGAAGTAGTACCTCTGCTAAAGAATTAGGATATTTGTCACTTGTAAGGCCTATTCTGGAATACGCCTCGGCGGTTTGGGATCCATATCAAGTAGAGCTCATCAATGAGTTGGAAATGGTACAAAGAAAGGCCGCTAGATTTGTGCTCAGTGACTTTAATCCCAGGAGCAGTGTGAGCCGTATGTTAAAGAAACGTGGGTGGGAATCACTGGAGGCTAGGAGGATGAAATCCAGACTCTGCGCTATGTACAACATGTTTACAAATCAACCAGCATGGGGTGAGCTTAGCAAACGTATGGGAAAGCCCACTTACATGAGCAGGGGTGATCATCCTTTCAAAGTTAAGGGCCGACCACAGCGTACAAATTATGGTAAATATTCTTTCGTTAACCGGGCCATTGATAACTGGAACTGTCTACCTGCCGCAGTCTTAGAGCCTTTTTCCAAACATATAGGTGTGTAAGAAAAGACTGACTGTTTGTGTAAATACTCCAGTTTAATTGTTAATTGTTATTGAAGTGTTATGTATAAATATGTATTTGTAATGCATACCCAATTTCCCACCGGGGACACACCCCCAATTGCTAATAAATGAATGAATGAATCATTTCACTGAAATCTAAACTTGCTAAACCGTCATGGGAGGTCATAGCTGCTCTGAAAAAAAGAATATGAATTATATATTAGTTTGAAAAGTTTGAAATGTATAATTAATTTATCAATTCAATTTAAAACAATCCATTGCGCGGGGCCCCCCGGACCGCGGGGCCCTGGGCGGTCGCCCTCCTCGCCCTCCCCTAGATCCGCCCCTGCCAATCATTAATAAGGATTTTAAGTGTTCATCAGTGAGTCAATGGCCTTGGGTAGGGGTGCGCGCGCACTGCTTTGTCCAGTTGGCTTTAGTTGTTTCTACGTTTTGGCGACACGGCGCGGACGCCGAGCGGCGCGCGGGGCAAAATAGTCTCGCGGGCCGTAGGCTGGGCAGTCTGATCTAATTAATACATGTAATTTTTTCCAGTAGTGTCATTACATATTTATATCTTGTATCCCGCTCATTCATTGGGCACAATCGTGTTGACCGACTGAAGAGCAAACATTTAACAATTCTCTATCGGCAACACTGAAATGTATGGCTTCAAATCTCTACACTTAACTTATATGCAGCATAGGCCTACACAACAGTTTAAAAGTTGTTCCTTCTTTTGTCCACTTGACCTCAAGACTGTTCATACCGTTCAAACTTAAATACCACATTAGAAGTTGTTCCTATATTTCACCTAATTACTTATGCCCTTCTTAACTTAGTACCACTTAAATACACTGCAACACCAGATGCAAACCTTCAGGAATCTGAGAGCAAAAGGAAGGCAGAGGGAGCATTGTTGATGTGTTCCTGGAAGACACTCTGAGGACAGTGGCGGTTCGTACTCTTAAACAAGGGTGGGACACAGCACATTTTTGAGAGAACGTACGCCTATAATGGTACATGTTGGCCGTACCATGAGTAGACAAGAAAACCGATGTCACTCAATTGGTTTAATTGTGGCGGCCATTTCGTAATCGTTTCTCTGCGGTTTTACCGGGCTGTGATGCCGCAACGGAAAAGCTGCTTGCCTCGCACCAAGGATGGTCCTGTTCGATTCCCGGTTAATGCTTATGGGAATTCCGAGGTGAAATGACACGTCTGGTGGCTTGGATTCCACGTAAACAGCAGTTCCCGTGGGTTATGATCGAGAAGTTAATGGTCACGTATTAGTACAAGCACTCCGACTATTCCTTCCGATATTCCTAAAGTAGATTATTTAAACTCAATCATTTCACGGATCCATTAAAGACATTAACACGAACATTTCAAATTCCTAAAAATCCAGTGAATAGTATTAAGACCTTAATCGAATGCGCGACATAATATACCTATTCTTGTCCACATGTTCGTTGTGTTTACGAACACCCATCATCCAGTTGCTGCCCTATACTATATTCACCAACACTGCTAAGCTCATTTCATTGTTCGTAAGACATTTTGACTTTAAACAATGTTTCTTACCTTTTTCAGGTAAATGTTTTAAATCATTGATGCCAGTCACGGTCCATGTGTCATCGCCACCAAATAACTGGCACGGGAAACAAAACAAAATGAATTTACTACCCGACACCCACTTATCCAATGCCATTTTTCATACACAGATTTATTGAAAGTCCTGTTATATGTTCTGTGTTTATCTTTATAGACTTGATTAATGCACAGATCTGGTTTTGGAGGGCCTAATTCATTTGTTAATAGTCTATCCTCATAAGTTAAGGTGTTATTTTGTGAGTTTATTTACCTCGTTTATTTCATGGTTTCGTTAACGACCCCCCCCCCCCCCAGAGGCTTACGTGGAACGTGGGTTGGCGACCACGGCACCACAGATGAGTCCGGCTTTGCTTCCACTTACTTGTGCCGGGTTCCTATCTGTCTTCTTTCCTGTCGACCTCCCTTAGTCAACTCTTGTTCTCTTCCGACCCCGACGGTATTAGGGTATCCGAATCCTACGGAATCTTTCATTTTCCCGCCTTAATTGGCCCTTGTCTCATCTTTCCAGATACCCTCATTCTTCGAGGGGTCAGCCTTCTTTTTCTTTACTTGTTATCTCCTGCCTTCAGCACAAGACCCTCAAGTAGGCAGGGCATGTGTAGTCCCACCACATCTGGTGCATCCTGCATACATTGCTGTACCCTCAGGGGCTCACGGCTGGTGAGCTCGGGAGTTGGCGACCCCGAGGCATTCCTGAGCTGGGTCGGATTTGTCTCCTTTTTCCTCTGACTTTGGGGCGGGCCCTCTCCTCTTTCGCTTTCCTATGTGCCTTTCATGGCTCTCCTTCCTTCCAAGTCCCTCATTCCTCATTCTTTGAGGGTACAAGGCATTTAATTTCTTCCTGTCCATTATTTGCCATTTCCTTGATTTGTTTATCATTTCTTCTTCTAGTATGTAAATCTGTAGTTAGTATTAGTAAGAGTTTTCATTCTCATCTCATCTTTCTCTATCACCCAAACCATTAGGGGCCGATAACCTAGATGTTAGGCCCCTTAAAACAACAATTATCATAATCATCATCATCATCATCATCGTTAACGACATGAACAGCTCCAATGCGTGAAAATGATTAAGTAATTTGTCGCAGCATTCAGTTACGGTCTAAAATCAGAATGACACATAATAGATAGACGACGAGTAGAATTTAACCGCCTACCTCTCACGACGAAATACGCACTCGGTGTATATTTGTATTATGTTTAACACGGGTACGCGCTATTCGCACCTCACAAATCACGCTTCCAATAACAACTAGGCCTATTATGTAAGATTAATATTACTGATCACTGCAAAAGACCACCGTACTCAAACACATGTATAACTGAATATCGCAGGCGCCAAAACTTTCGAAGCCAAGTGTTGAGGCAGGACTGTCGTCACGCAGGCCTAGATGAAGAGATGAAGAGAATTCTCAAACTTGACGTTATAACATAATACAAATTCACTTACGGAACTTAGCCTACGTTCAAAATGGTACGTTTCTGTCTCAATGCCTATCATATATGTTGATATTTCTTCTTACATATTAATAAAGAGCGCAATGTTCAGAAGGATGTACCGTAAATTATTTTGGTGGAAAATTGCTGAGGGTAGCCTATGTAAATACGCCATCTATGAACTTGTCTGCCCTCTACCGGTGCACTTTAACACCCCTCTCCGCCCCTCCACTTCACTCCTCAACTTGCTACTTTCACGGCCATTTGACCGTCTTGTCACATGATTCTTGTGCCCCAAGTCGAGGAAATTGCCATCGCCCCTCTCTCACCACGCCCCGCTGAATATGAAGGGATGAGGCTACAGAGCCAGGAATACATGTGGCAACACTGTGCTGGTCTCAAAAGACATGTGCCCAGCACCTCGTTGTGACATGCTGCAACTGATGGGGAAAGTGAACACCAGGGCGATTGAACTGCTTGGTCGCGACATAAGCGCCATTACCACGGAAGGACTATCAAGACGACTACGACCCAAGGAGAATGTTTAATGGTGGGGCACGTGACCGTGTGCCCTTGTTCTAAAACCGCCACTGTCTGAGGATATGAACATTTTCGTACCAACGAGTGAAGTGAACGTACCAAAAATTGCCATTAGTAAATACAGCCCTAGCGACAGACACCAGTTTTTGTTCGAGCTGAGCTTCTTGTTAATCATTAGCGAACAGTTGAGCGTACGGTATTTCTGTTCTGGTATTCTGTAACATTTCCTTCGGGGCCTCTTCCTATAGTGTTATTGTTAATCAGGCTTAAGGGACACTGGGACTGAAATTTTAGTGAAATATGTGGAAAATATCGATTTTCGTTTTTTTTCCATACGTATTAACAGTGGCGTAGCTAGACCTGAAGGGGCCCCGGGGCAAGAAGTTGAAATGGGGCCCCCTCACTATCTTTAGAAAACCTGACCTAACTGCAGGCCTTTAATATTAATAATGTTTAAAGATAAAAACTTATAAAAGTGACTTTATGCACTTTTCGAATTCCTACCCCCTTGCCACTTCCCTTTTTCTAGAAATATTTAATTTATTCTTTGGCTGTTGGCTCCATCAAATGTCGTAAATAACTGTGATAAATAATAGCCATAGCTTTTCAATTTGTGAAATTGTGATATCGTAATAAGAAAACTTCGTCTACACAAATATCAATTCGAAAGAGAAGAAAACTGCATGTAAATATATATCATAAGTAGGCCTACACATGTTTGTTCTTTTATTACTGACAATAATGAAGCTAGATTAGAAAACAAAAGGGAACAAATAGGATCGTCTATGAAGGACTAGGCTTTAAAAATAAAATACACGCCTGGTCGAAAGCTGAAAATTATATATGTTTTATACAAATAACTTGAAATAAATAAATATATAAATTTTTACTCATTGTTTACAATATTTTTGTTGAGTTATTATTATTAAACAGTCTATTAAAACAAATAAACTGATCTACTAAACTAATTTACACAAAACATTTTTCCCACTCTTTGCATCTGCAAACATGTTAATTACATGTGAAAAGTTAAGTTTTCGAGCACTTTCATTTTCAATCGATATGAGAGCCAACCCACTTAAACGATCTTGGCTCATTGTGCTTCTTAGGTAGGACTTGATAATGTTCAGCTTGGAAAAAGATCTTTCTGCTTTAGCCACTGTGATAGGTACATTCAAGAACATAAAACAAGCAGTTCACACGTCAGGATAGCTTGCAACCAGGAACGTGATTTTCAATATAGAGGAGGTATATCAGTGGCTTAACAGTCGACATTTTCTTAATTTTAAAGGGAAAGGATGCACCCATGCTGGAAATTTGTGCAGGAAATGTTGGTGACACATCATCAGAAAAAGTCTCGGTGAAATTTGTTGTCTCTTTAATCAGTTCGTCAACTGAAGCATTGGTCAAGAAATAAGTTTGAACAACTTTGTAGGCATTAATAACTGACTTCATGCCCTCAAATCTGCTGTTTAACTGAGCCATAATAGTATCAATCATGGGGTAAAACACAGACACCCAAAATCTAGCTTCAGGATCGAGAAATCAGTGGTCTGCACTCAGTTCATCAAAATGCTTTTTAACTTGCTTTAGTCCTTTCTCAGAAAACTCACAAGGTATTCCGCACTTAAAGCCCGTAGTTGAAGCTTCTTCTGCAAGGTCCTCAATTGAATTTATTAGTTCTGTAACACCTAAGAGAGCATCACCTAAAAGATCAAAAGCTGAAACAATATCCATATTTTCAGTCGCACACATCACTTTAAACCACGATGTATGCTTTCTTTCACTGTCTGTTCACTATGTTAATGGCGTATGACCACACCTAAAAAACAAACAAAATAACTCATCACTCAATCAATCAATCAATCAATACTTGTAATTAAACTTTAACGTTAATTGGCATTAAATAAAAAACACAATAAAAATTAAAAAAATAAATTGTATGGTTGCACTAACAATAACCCATGTACTTTTTTTATATAAAGCTGCAGTCATTTACATTTCCCTTTAACCAAAATATAAACAAAAATAAATATCATATCATTTTGTTCAGATTATCTTTTTCAAACCTGTGGATATTGATTGAGTCCAATAGGGAACCACCCATAAATTAAATTTGTTTTTCTTTTGTTTTTAGAAAATCCAACATAGCCTTGTACTTTTCCCAGTCAATAACCAATATAGTCTTGTACCGTTTGTCAATGCATGGCCATTATTCAAGAAAGCAATCATCGTCCTAGTCATGTACAGGTAATGAATATTTTGCCTACGAGGTTTCAGTAGTGGTAAAATGGAATTGCATTTTAAGTTAGACTTACCTGAGCTTTCAATAGTTCACTGCCTGGAAACAATGGTTGCACTCTACTGCGTCTTGGGTTTTCAGCAACTGCTACGGCGGTAAGGCTTTTCTTTCCAAGTTTCTAAAAATAAATAAAATAAACTGCTATAAATACCTAAATTCAGGTTAATACATGCATTTCATAAAATAAAATAAAACAATATCAAACAAACAAAATGAAGCAAGTTAGTTTAAAAAAATAATCTCACCTTCACTTGCTCTGGCTTGTTACTGTTTCCTTCTAGTGGGCTCAAAGGCGCAATGGTGTCTTGTATCTCAGACATGTAAGGTATACCGGTTATCTGCAAACAAATAAATAAAATCATTAATTACCTTATCAATAACTACAAATTTAAGGTTCATTAGCATTTCATTATTAAAATAATCATTCATAGGTACTTACCAAAAAATAAAAGGATTTTTTCTTCCAAAGTTCAGTTCAGAGCTCTACTGTATACGTCCGTTTGCTAAAATGGCAAGTGCATCACTAACGCAATCGTTACGAGTTAGCCTATCAACAGAGAGAGTTGCATTTTCTCAGCGTTTTGACCTTGAAATGTTGTCTCTCTCACACGTGCTACCACGCCTCTCCACATTCCTCAAACACGATAAGATTCGCGTACCTTATACTTGTTTCATGTTTTTAATGAGGAACCAAAATGGCTGCCTCTTATACATTGGTAGTCCTACTGTCACAGCACCAACATGGCGGCTGCTTAAACGTCGCACCTGCTAGCCACCACGAGGCAAGTAAGCTGATATCACACTTCCTGCTGACGTAGACATTTTTGTCTTATCAGCAGTCTCTCTCACAAGTCCTCTGGCTAGGTACAATATTCAGTCTCCAGTGAGCAGGACTGTGTGTTTGGGTTAGCATTGAAAACATGTGTGTCTTATTATTATTATTATTATTATTAAACATTTTACTCTAATAATAATAATAATTACTACCAAGCGGCCATCCTCAATACATGATCATGTTAACCACATACTTTCACCCTAAAACACATGACTTTACCCAGTTCAATATTTAGTTTACAACATTTCAGGCCAATGACCTTACCGTTTTGGCTCTTTGCGTACATGCACATGACTTGGTCGAGCAAATATTATAGGATTCCATATTCTAAAACCATTTACTGTGCCAGACAGCAGTCTCGCTTATTACCGTTTACTAGCATGTTAAAGATCCCCTTCTGGTAAAAAAAAATCCTAGCACACGTAACACATTTTCAAATATTCGCCTCTATTCGTCATTGGAAATATCACAAAACCAACCGTCATAAACTGCCCCGCCATCCTACCAAAATAGCAATTCATTTCTTCCGTGCACAGTCACCGAGACGCTATAAGGGATTTTCAAAATATTCACCTTCATTCATCTCTCATAGGAAAGTATCGAAAAGCGACCCCTCGTTTTGCCATACATCGTCCCGTCGAAATAGCCATTTCCTGTAATCACCATGGTCAGTCATAGCCTCGTTGGAACACACGCCCAGCGCTACCGGCTCTCTCTGTCTACAAACACTCTTTTATTAAAAAGAATACAAAAAAGTTTTAACATGCATAGTTCTTTTGTCCTAGAGACTTGACATTTATTTTCAGGATAGAGGGTGTAGGGATCTTTCATTTCTGTCAAACAAACTTATTTGTAAACCTGTTAGTTTTCAAAATAAAAAAATAAGTGTTTTAAAAGATCTCAAAGAATACGAAGTTTTTTTTTAAATAAAGGTCATTGAAGCCATTCGTTTCAACTATGGCAAGACGTTCTATCTAGTTTGATTTTCAAACTATCGCCTACTTTCAAAATCAAAATTTTTCAAATTTTCTTTTATAAAATATAACGAGTGGTCTATAGGGAGGAGGACGTCAGCTCGAGTCCAACGACACTTAATTTTTAAAATCCGACCATCCGTTCGCCAATCATCACCAATGATCGCGAGAAAGTAGGCTATCATTTTTTCACTCCTACACCCTTGCAACTTGCCACTTACCTAGAGGGCATAGCCACCTTTCAATAACGTCAAGCAAACTTTTTTCCAAAATTCACCGTTTTCAAAATAACGCCAATCCAAAAAACAAACATTTTCAATTTTTTTCTTTTAATACCACCACACATTCATAGCCAAGGGAACGTCATCCCTACGCCAACAATTCCTCGTTCGTTAAAATCCGACCACGCATTCGGGAGATATCGGCAAAGTTTATATGAAAGTAGGGGGCAGAGCAGAACTCTCACTACCCCACTACTGCACAGTTTTAGTCCTGATGGTTTAAAATCTATTTTGCGTGTAGAGGGGGTCGGGGCCATTCATTTATGTCAAACAAACATTTTTGTAAAGTTCCTAGTTTCCAAAATATAGGAATTTCAAAATTGGACTGTTTAAAAAACATAAAAAATTAAAAATGTTTATCATAAAAAATAAAGGACATAGAGACCGTTCGTTTGAGCCATGGTACAACATTCTATCATGTTTGGTTTTCAAACTATCACCTACTTTCGAAAACAAACATTTTCAAAAAATATATATATATATATATAACGTTGGTCCATAGGAATGATGACGTCAGCTCGAGACCAACGACACCTAATTTGTCAAAATCAGACCATGCGTTCGAGAGATATTAATTATTTTAACATGTACAGTCGGGTACAAATAAAATGGGTGGGTTAGAACTCCTAGCTCCCCCCTACTTATTGGTCTCAGAGGCACATCGGTCTTGTGTATTTTAGGTAAGCCGTAGAACGTCAGAGTTTTTGAGTAGCGAGGTTCTAGGGATTTCTAGTTCTCTTCTGTAATTTATGACTCGTTAATTTGCCACACCTTCCTCTTCTCTATCTTGTTTTGCACCGCTTTGTGCTTTTACGTTAAACAAAATAGCAGAGGCATGAGGAATACAGTGGAAGCGAAAACAACAACTTAAACAGGATCGCTAAGGAGCGGGGAAAGGATGTCTCTTTCGATGCGTGCTGGGCCCAAGATTCCGGATCGAAAGAAAGATACTTTCCAAAAAAGGAAACGTATGAATTGTTTAAAACAAATCAAAAGCGGAATTAAATTTATCTAATTGATCGAAGAACCCAGAAGCGTGTAGGTCGTGACTGCGTTACAGTACGAAGCCAAGACCGACGAAATCGAACGAGAGATGAGGGAACTTAAAATTACAAATGAAAGAGGACGAAACCAAAGTGAACTACTTACTAATGTATTTAAAGCAAACTAAAACAGGTGCGCATAAGAGTAAGGATTAATCTAAACACAAAATGAAAGGTAAACTTGAAGAGGTATTAAAATCACTTAATAACAAATACAATTAATGACTAAAGATGGTACCCAAGAAAGGGGTACACAAAAATAATATCAAGAGAAAAGTGTATAAATGAACTTAAGCACAAACAAAGATGAAATAAGATTAATTAAAATGTACTTACAATCAATGTGCAACTAAACCGTAAGCGCGACTCGATAACCAAAATTTAAAATTAAAAAAAATAAAAATAAAAAAAAAGATAGAGAGTATGGACGAGTCGAATAAGAGAACACCTCTTCTTACGAGGATGACCTGGACTAGAATGCCCCGCGCCAAGAACAGAACTAAAACGCTCATGATGTTGTGAAATCATGGGGTAGGGGGTGAAAGTGGTGGGGATGGGAGGAGTGCGTATGTAGGAAACGGGGGTGGGGATGACACGGAGTTACGTAATATAACGAAGCCAGAGGAAGCAACACAAAATTAACACATAAAAATAAAGGAAAATGAGCATTACATTAAATTAATTGACATTACCGGGACAGGAAATGAAAGGAAAAATCAATCAGCTAAGAAATATGCTTTGTAGGAAAATATAGGCTTACATAGAGGTAGTAATGTCTAAATATAACGACATACGAAGAAACAAAGGAATTAAGGCATGGCGAATGGACAGTGACTAACACAAAGACCATCGCTCACACACTTTTCCTAAAACAGAGGGAAGGATCAACTTAGGAGGCGAAATGAGACATGGCTCCGTTACTCCAATGATACCTTGACCCAAAAAAACAAACTCTGATACGACAATCAAATGAAAGATGCCTCGAAAGAGTGCACATCAATTTGTGACGTAATACAGAGCGCTAGAAAGCCTCGCAGAAAAATAGCATATATTTCAGACCTGAGAGATTTGAGTAAAAATAAAACCGATTACATGAATGGTAGGGATGACAAATAAACACAGAGGCTTCGCTAAACTAACGTAAACAAAGGCGAAGGGACTTGGGTTCATGGATCGAATTCACATCATCATAAGAAAGGGAAATTGTAAGTGAATCAAAGGAGACATAAAAATAAAATAAAAAATGGATAATCTGAAATTCAAAAATGATAGCATGCCAGATAAGTCAAGTGATCGAATCGTACTTACGCTTAGTTGCGTTGGGCACGGTCGAAAGCCCGACACACACGGCTGTGACCGTTTCACATGACGGTCAGAAATGGAAGGAAGCCACCTTCTCTAAAGGAACGCAGTAACGCGCTCGAGAAAAATAAGTCGTAGAACACCCCCTCTCCAGAACATAAAGGGGGCCAATGGGAGAAGCAAAGCTTAGCAAGAAGTTATGCTTCAACCAATGGTAAAACTGTGTCAGTAGGGGTGAAAAGTTTCACCATCTAGTGAAACATTTACGCAGAATTACAAAGTTTGAACGCAGTAGGTGAGACAGAGAAACGTATGTCACAATAATGCGATATGAAGGAAATGATGATAATAATAATAATAATAATAATAATAATAATAATAATAATATGACAAAAAATAATGAACCTGATAAAAACGGTTCAAAATTCCCCTGCTCTCCCAAAAAAAAAGGAATTTTCCTGGCCATGGAAATATTTTTTTTTCGTACAAATGGAGAGGCAAAAAAAAAATCGTAAAGGGAAAAAAAATTGAATACTAAAAAAAATGGGTACTAAAGACCTCTAGGAGAATACAAAAAAAAATGAACAGTTGATTAATCTGACCGTGAAATGAAGGTGGTACCCCCTTCATTGCTCGTCAACACTAGCCACTAACGTCAAAAGTACTGCGTTCAAAGGGAAATACAGTGAGTTCATATATTAAGTAGTGATCATTGTTCTTGCTAGTTCATGATGATGCGGATGTCGAAATCTTCAAGATGGACGTTATCCCGAGACTGCAAATCTCTCCTGCCTCTGATAAGAAAAGACAGACAAAGTTAAATCGTGATCACATTTTAAAAAAATACAATTGGGACACCCTGTATATAGGACCGTTCGTTGCGTCAACGAGGAATATGCAATATTGTCATAATGTCTTCGATAGGGAAAGTACTCTCCTTTTCAGCTGCTGGAAATAAAGCCATGCATAGATCCAGTGGAGGGTGACTGGTCCGTAAACGAGTTCCGAGAAGACCCCCAGCTGTGTTAGCCCAGGTACACAAAGGCTGCTTGTTGTTACTCGCTAACCGTCTGGATGGTTGCTAGACAATACACGATATTCTAAGAACACTTGACAATTTAAAACCAAACAAAATACATGACCTCACAATAAACATCAAAATCAAGATGACACAAAGGTGCATGATATCTCAAAATCATGACACAAAAAGTCAATTACATCAATAAATTTAAAATAAATACAAAGTTCGTACAAGGTCAAACAGGAAGTGTCGAAGGGTCCTTGTCTGTAGCCGAACAATAGGAGTTAAGCCGAGGAGCAGTACAAAAGAGGAGTAGGAGTGGTTTGCAAATAGTGACCGACCAGGTATATATGCTGATGGCCTCAGGCAAAGATATAGCTCGACAGAGATGTCAAGTATTCACGACACACTCGCGTACGAGAAAAAGGCCACGGGTGTCTCCTGTCTTGTCACAGGAATAAATGAAAAGGAAGCACACGAATTAAGATCAGAATAGGCTCACATGCTAGGTTGGCTATTAAGGAGCTCGGGCATCCAATTAGAATAAAAGGAAAACAAAAATAAAACATTATAGCGAGGCGAAATTCACAAGATCATTTGACAAATTTTTTCAACTGCGTGACGTGGGCCGAAGTCACTGAATTATCGTGATCGTCCACTAACTCAACTGAGACAGGATTTAAAAAGCGTGAAATAGTCTTGTGAGTTGACCAACGTAAGCACAGCTTACTGGAAATTTGTTTGGTAGCGTCACTCAAAGGATGTAAACGACACAAAACTTTGTCCCCAATTTGGAATTTAACATCATGACGGCCTAAGTTGTAACGCTTCGCTACTCTGGCTTTTGCTTTCTTGAGGTGACCGGTAGCGATGGCCCATTTTTGAGCAACAGAGGTAGTGCGAGAGGGTTCGGAAAGATATTTAATATTCCATTTGAGCAGCAAGGGGTCGACAAGCGTTCGGCCTAGGAATAATTCAGCTGGAGTAGTTTGAACGGACGAATGGAAAGAGGTATTGAACCCGAGACTGAAATACTGTAGGTTCGTATCCCAGGAGGTTTGATCAGCATTGTGAAAAGCGGACATACGAGCCTTCAAGTTTTTGTGAAAACGCTCTACGTGATTTCCCTGCGGTCGATACGGTGACAAGAAAATATGTTGGATGCCCCAGTTAAATACCATAGTTTCAAAAGCTTTGGAACGGAATACAGAGGCGTTATCTGATACAAGGTATTTGGGAGGACCAAAAACTCCAAATATATATCTAGACAAGAAATGGATAGTAGTCTGAGAAGTGATATTCTTTACTGGGAATAACCAAACAAACTTCGAAAAACCATCAATGACAGTTAAAATGGCTTGATTGCCAGATTTTGATCTCACGACTGGACCAAAGTAATCAATGAAAAGTCGTTCGCCGGGACGAGTGACGATACCAGCTTGGTGGAAGCCTACACGAGTGTTCTGGGCAGGTTTAGAACGCTGGCAGGTTAAACATCTTCTGACATGAGCAAAAGCATCTACCTTAATTGAGGGCCAATAAAATTCACCGGATATCTTACGGAAAGTGCGCTGCATCCCTGCATGAGTTCCCAGTGCAGAATCATGATAATATATCAAAAGCATATCACGTACTGCTAATGGAGCAAATATTCTAAATTTAGAAGAGTTAGGAAGAACATAGCCAATAACATCATTTCGAACACAAAAGTTGCTTACTGCCGGATCTTTGTTTGCAATTTTTGCACGGAGATCAGTTCAAAATGGATCCTCAGACTGAAATTTCCGGATATCCACAAAAGACCAAGGACAATGTTGCAATAGGAAAAGATTTTCTTGAAGTGGTGTACTGATAGAAACGCTCTCGATTGGAGTCCTAGGGGACTCTTCAAACATGCGTGACAGGCAGTCAGCTACCGGGTTCTCGCTCCCTTTTACGTGGATGATATCAAACTTAAAAGATGACAACTTCAAAATCCACCTGTTGATGCGCCCAAGCTTTTTCACGTGAGAAAGACTCCATTTCAAAGCCTCATTGTCGGTAAAAACAGTTAAGTGACGGTGTTCCAAAAAAGTCCTGAACTTTTCACATCCAAATACCACAGCAAGACTTTCCTTCTCGAAAATTGAGTAACGTCGTTCATGTTGATTTAACATACGACTCGCGAAGGCCACTGGTGCAAATTTTCCATCCACACGCTGGCTCAAAACACTAGAAATGGCCAAATCACTGGCGTCACAATGTAAAAAGAAAGCTGATTCGAAATCAGGCATGTGCAGTACTGGTGCTGACATAAGGGTTTCTTTCAAAACATTGAAAGCTTTGTCCTGTTCTGGCCCCCACACAATCTTCACATTCTTCTTTTTGAGAGCATTTAGTGGTGCCGAAATGTCAGAGAAGTTTTTGATAAAACGAGAATAGAACGTGAACATACCCATTACTCTTCTCAAGGCCCTATCTGTGGTGGGTACAGGTAACTGCTGAATGCAATCTGCGCGCTCGGGTATGACACGGATACCATCGGCTGACAGAATATGGCCCAGAAATTTAATTTGAGTGCAGCCCAAAGAGGTCTTTTTTGGATTGATAGTGAGACCGGCCTTCCTGAGGCGGGAGAAAACTTCCCTAAGATGAACGACATGTTCCTCAAAAGATCTGCTGTATACGACTAAATCGTCAAGATAATTAAATACAAAATTGAACTTCAGGTCTCCCAAGATGTCGTCTAGCACGCGACTGAGGACTTGCGCACCAACAGCTATACCCATCGGGAGGCGCTTGAAATTATATAAACCGAAAGGGGTGTTAAAAGCAGTGAAGTCGCGACTCTCAGCATCCAAAGGAATCTGATAATATGCATTATTTAGATCAATCATCGAATACACATTGGCCCCGTGGAAATGCTGAAAAGCACTCTCAATAGTAGGCAGTGGGAAATTATCAAAGACTACCTTCTTGTTCAATTTTCGGTAGTCTACGACTAGCCGGTACTCGCCCTCTTCTTTCTTGGGAATTAAGAAAGCAGGAGACCCATAAGTTGATTTGGAAGGAACCACTACTCCCCGATCTTGCAAATCATTGATATACTTTTTCATGGCCAAGAGCTTGGGCGGATAACAAGAAAATGGAGGACTTCGAACAGGTACATTGTCGCTCAAGTCAATGCGGCATTCGTGATTTACAGCAAAACCTAAATCTTCTGTGAGGACATCAGAAAATTCCTCAACTAAATCGTTCAGAGTATCACGTTGCTCGGACATCAAAGTTAATGGAAGATGTACGGAAAATACAGGAGACACATCAACGTAGTTAGAAGTACATTCTTCAAAGGGGAACATTTTATCTGAGCGAAATTTGAAACAAAATGAATCGTTAATAAAATCCAACTGCATACCAGTTTTATGCATACAGTCAATTCCTAAAATACATTGAGTGGAGAGATTGTTAACCACATGAAAAACATGTTTCCAAGAAAATCCGTGAATTTTAATGCGACATAGAATAGTTTCGGCAACGTCGATAACTGACGATCCCGCAGAGAGGAACTGACATTTATTCTGTATGGGGTGTTTTTGCGAAGATCGAATGCTATCTGCCACTGAACGGTGGATGAAATTTCTGGTGGCGCCTGTATCCAAAATAGCAGGTGCCGAGACATTATCGAAATTTACTGAGAATCCTGGTTGTAACACAACATCAAAATTAGATGCATTGTCAAGTTTGGAAGGAGGACTGCTCCGGGAGTCGAACTCAGAACTCCTCCCTATGAGTTTTCCTGGTTGGAATTACAATTCGGACAGGAACGAGTCGTGACCTCATTCATCCCACAGCCAAAACAGAATTTTGGGCGTTTTAAAGAACACATTTTAAAATGATGTCCAAGTTCATTACAGTTCCAACAAGTTATGCGACCAGAAGAAACATTGCGTGTTATTGTTGTTGGGTTGTTTGTAGTCCTTTCACGGGAAACAGCAGAAGAATTACGAGCCACAGAAGGGCTTGGATTAGAATTCCTAGAAAGGGACTCAGCACGGCGAGCAGACGGCTTAAACCGTAAGGTGTCGTCTTTTGTTCGGTCGACAGCTGGGCTAGACAGTGTTGTCTGGGGGGAGTTGGCTAACTCGGGGAAAATCGTATTATCGGCTCTTGGAGGTGGAGTATAGTTCGAACAGGCTCGTGCATTTAATTCATACTCACGGCCTTGCGATATGATGTGCTCGATGGAAAAAACGGATGTACGCCGAATGAAGTATTTATAAGTGGGATTTAAATTCCTGTATATAATTTCCAACAGATCCCTGGGATGAAAGGGTTGGGGGAGGTTCGCTGCTAACAGACGGACTGAGGTTACATAATCGTCGATCATCTCCACAGGAGCCTGAGTGCGGGAGTATATTTCTTGTTTGAGAGCGAAATCGAAATCTTGTGGCGTGAAACGGTCCTTAATACACCCAACAAATTCGTCCCATGACTTATAAAAATTTGGAGAAGTGCGATGCCACATCAGCGCTTTTCCAGACAAAAGAATAGGTAAGCAACGTACAATACTGTCGGGATTAATATCGTGACAATGACACAATTCCTCCACACGTTGGATAAAACAAAAAACTGATGAGGTATTGTTTTCTCCGGAAAAAGTCAAACCCCACCTACACACTACTGATGCAACATTTACGTTGTGGCGAGCACTATTAACAGTGCCAACAGGGGCGATGGAGCAATCTAAAAGGGGAGGGTCTATCATTAGCAGGTCCTGTGTCGTATCTTGCAATAGTGGCGTGGGCATTGTTAAAGATTCAAAGCCCATAAAATTTAACTCCTTTTTGACGGGTGGGAATTCTGACTTAGACATGACAATAGACAAGGAGAAAAGTAAAACATTTTAACTTAGTAAAATAAAGGTCACAATACCGTAATGTGTCCTATTCCAGCGTTGCGAAGTACTCACTAACTTGTTGCACTCTCCACCTCGGAACTAGATTCTTTGGATGTCTTGTTCACTCGAGAAATGCTTTCACACTCCACACTTTCTTCGGGGATGGGGGAACAATTCAGTACAAGTATCTTAAACTCAGAAAGACAACATTGTAATAATTGCAAAAATAATATAAGTTTGGTAACTTAAAGGGGACGATTTCACGCGTAACCAATGCTCTGATATACCATTTGCACCGCTTTGTGCTTTTACGTTAAACAAAATAGCAGAGGCATGAGGAATACAGTGGAAGCGAAAACAACAACTTAAACAGGATCGCTAAGGAGCGGGGAAAGGATGTCTCTTTCGATGCGTGCTGGGCCCAAGATTCCGGATCGAAAGAAAGATACTTTCCAAAAAAGGAAACGAATGAATTGTTTAAAACAAATCAAAAGCGGAATTAAATTTATCTAATTGATCGAAGAACCCAGAAGCGTGTAGGTCGTGACTGCGTTACAGTACGAAGCCAAGACCGACGAAATCGAACGAGAGATGAGGGAACTTAAAATTACAAATGAAAGAGGACGAAACCAAAGTGAACTACTTACTAATGTATTTAAAGCAAACTAAAACAGGTGCGCATAAGAGTAAGGATTAATCTAAACACAAAATGAAAGGTTAACTTGAAGAGGTATTAAAATCACTTAATAACAAATAAAATTAATGACTAAAGATGGTACCCAAGAAAGGGGTACACAAAAATAATATCCAGAGAAAAGTGTATAAATGAACTTAAGCACAAACAAAGATGAAATAAGATTAATTAAAATGTACTTACAATCAATGTGCAACTAAACCGTAAGCGCGACACGATAACCAAAATTTAAAATACAAAAAAAAAAAAAAAAAAAGAGAGAGTATGGACGATTCGAATAAGAGAACACCTCTACTTACGAGGATGACCTGGACTAGAATGCCCCGCGCCAAGAACAGAACTAAAACGCTCATGATGTTGTGAAATCATGGGGTAGGGGGTGAAAGTGGTGGGGATGGGAGGAGTGCGTATGTTGGAAACGGGGGTGGGGGGATGACACGGAGTTACGTAATATAACGAAGCCAGAGGAAGCAACCCAAAATTAACACATAAAAATAAAGGAAAATGAGCATTACATTAAATTAATTGACATTACCGGAACAGGAAATGAAAGGAAAAATTAATCAGCTAAGAAATATGCTTTGTAGGAAAATATAGGCTTACATAGAGGTAGTAATGTCTAAATATAACGACATACGAAGAAACAAAGGAATTAAGGCATGGCGAATGGACAGTGACTAACACAAAGACCATCGCTCACACAAGGGAAGGATTAACTTAGGAGGCAAAATGAGACATGGCTCCGTTACTCCAATGATACCTTGACCCAAAAAAACAAACTCTGATACGACAATCAAATGAAAGATGCCTCGAAAGAGTGCACATCAATTTGTGACGTAATACAGAGCGCTAGAAAGCCATGCAGAAAAATAGCATATATTTCAGACCTGAGAGATTTGAGTAAAAATAAAACCGATTACATGAAAGTTAGGAATGACAAATAAACACAGAGGCTTCGCTAAACTAACGTAAACAAAGGCGAAGGGACTTGGGTTCATGGATCGAATTCACATCATCATAAGAAAGGGAAATTGTAAGTGAATCAAAGGAGACATAAAAATAAAATAAAAAATGGATAAACTGAAATTCAAAAATGATAGCATGCCAGATAAATCAAGTGATCGAATCGTACTTACGCTTAGTTGCGTTGGGCACGGGAGAAGCCCGACACACAAGGCTGTGACCGTTTCACATGACGGTCAGAAATGGAAGGAAGCCACCTTCTCTAAAGGAACGAAGTAACGCGCTCGAGAAAAATAAGTCGTAGAACACCCCCTCTCCAGAACATAAAGGGGGCCAATGGGAGAAGCAAAGCTTAGCAACAAGTTATGCTTCAACCAATGGTAAAACTGTGTCAGTAGGGGTGAAAAGTTTCACCATCTGGTGAAACATTTACGCAGAATTACAAAGTTTGAACGCAGTAGGTGAGACAGAGAATCGTATGTCACAATAATGCGACATGAAGGAAATGATGATAATAATAATATTAATAATAATAATATTATTAATAATAATAATAATAATAATATGACAAAAAATAATGAACCTGATAAAAACGGTTCAGTTTATGGGGTTCTTTGGGATCGCCTTATAAGCTGGGTCTGATCTACGGTCCTGGCGTGTCTGATGTCCTGAGAGGCCTCTTTTCTAATTTATTCTGCTTCGAAGCCTGGTAGATGACGGATAGGAACTTCTAGCCTGCCGGTAATATCTTCCATAGGAAGACGTCTCGGCGTGATAGCGAAATTAAGTACATTGCTTCGGTTGTAGGGTGTAGTAGTTTTGAATAGAGGAATTAATTGATAGCATCAAGATTAGGAGACATGAAGTGCTTCATTGAAAGCGTCTAATGACTGATAACTCAAACAACGATATTGTGTCCTTGTCACTCATCAATTTAATCGCCTCTGTGAAATCTCACCCAATTATTCTTAAGAATAGACTCTTTTTCATGAACATTGGCACCCGGCATGTAGACAATCTAACGACTTTTGATCGGAATATTTTGGCGGCTAAGATACGATCCAAATACACTCATGCTGTCAGAGTTATAAATCCAAAAATATCTTCAAACTGCATGTTCAACATATTATTGATGAGGGGAAACGAAGTCAGTTACAGGTACTTCTTGTAGACAAGTTTTCTGGTAATGGTATTAAAAAAGTTTTCCCGATATATTTTTACTTCCTAGATCTCTAAAATTCTATTATTCGTCTTCCGTGATAAGATAGCGGACTTTAAACTGTAAGTACTAATTATTCCAGACTCATATGTCCAGATACCTCGGATATGCTGTTAGTGAGATTTACCAAATTGGTAATGCTATAAGAAAATATGCTAACAGTGCAACTAGTGGAATAAGTGCTACCAAACGAACATTAAAGTCAACCGTAGCTAGATATACTGGTAAAAAGGCTTATTCATGTAACGTATGTGATTCCAAGCTTACTCACATAGGATGTCTGACAGTACAAATGCGTATCCATAGCTGAGAGAAGCCATTTTCCTGCATCGTATGTGAATTCAAATTTACCAGACTGCTTATTTGAAGACGCACATAATCATCCATAGCAGCGTGAAGCCCTTTTCATACAACGAATGTGAATCTAAATTTACCTCGAGACAAGAATTGAAGAGACACATTCCCGTCCATAGAGACGAGAGGCCATTTTCATGTAGTGTATGTAAATCAAAATTTGACAGGAGAGGATATTTGACAGCACACATGCTAATCCATAACGGCGAAGTGCCCTTTTCCTTTTGCGTATGTGAAACCAAGTTATTAGGCGAGGGCATTTGAATATACACATGCTCATCCATAGTGGCGAGAAGCCCTTTTCATGTAGCAAATTTGAATCTAAGTGCACCACGAATGGATATTTGACCGTACACATGCTCACTCATAGAGGCGAGAAACCCTTTTCCTGTAGCGTATGAGAAACCAAGTATTTCTTGAAAGGACATCTGAATTCACACATGCTCATCCATAGTGGCGAGGAACCCTTTTCATGCAGCGTATGTGAATGTAAGTTCACCAAGAGTGCTCGTCCATAGCGGCGAAAATCCATTTCCTTGTAGCGTATGTGAATCCAAATTTACCCAGAAAGCATATTTGAAGGGACACATGCTCGTCCATAGCGGCATGGAGCCATTTTCTTGTAACGTATGTGTATCCAAATTTACCCAGAGGGGAAGTTTGAAGAGACACATACCCCATAGCGGCAAGAAGCCATTTCCATGCAACGTATGGGAATCCAAATTTACCCAGAGGGGAAGTTTGAAGACATACATGCTGATCCATAGCGGCGTGAAGCCCTTTTCATGCAACGAATGTGGATCCCAGTTCACCAAGAGACAAGGATTTTAGACACACATTCTCGTCCATAGCGGCGAGAAGCCCTTTTCATGCAGCGAATATGGATCCATGTTTACCCAGGAAGCATATTTGAAGACACACATGCTCGGCCATAGTGGCGAGAAGCCATTTTCTAGTACGGTATGTGAATCCAAATTTTCCACGAGAGGGAGCTTGGAGAAACACATGCCAGTCCATAGTGGCGAGAGGGCATAGCGTATGCTAAGCCAAAATTACCGTGTGAAAATCTTCAGTGGGACACATGCTAATCCGTAGCGGTGAAAAGCCTGATTCATGTAGCGTATTTGAATCCATGATTATTAGTTGTGGACATTTAAGGACACACTGAATGATGAATAAACACATGCTAGTCCATAATGGTGAAAAGCTATATTCATGCAGCATAAGTGAACCCGAGCTCTCCCAGGGTGTATCATTGGAGAGACACATGCTAATTCTGAGACACACTTCCTAAATATAGGCGAGAAACCATTCTTATGTAGTAAATCGAAGGTCAGATTACCTTAAATGTGAACATTTTATGACAAAACCTATGGTGGCAAGAAGCGATTTTAATATAGTATAGGGAGATTCTTTTGCTGAATTCGGTCAGCTACCAGGGCACACGCCTTCCGCCAGCCTTCCGAACTCGGGTCGCAAATTGCGCACAGGTAAAAACCGAAACATAGTACATAATGGTAAGTTCTCCCAGCAAATCATGATAAAGTAACTTACCTATTCTCAGGTTATGCTGAAAATGTTCTTCTTCAGCTGACAGACAGGTGTTGTATCGTGTAATTTAGCGTTTACACGTTGTAATTCAATTTTTATGTGAGGAATATCTGCTGCAGTATATCGATTTCCAGCTCCACTAGAGTACGAGAAATTGATTTGTACACTTCTTTTTAAAATACCCCACAATTAAACATGAAATGTGTTTCGGCCCGTGCTTTGGTTCATTATAGTAAACTCGTTGGGTGGTACAGGAGTAGCTACATAATAATACGCTGTAACTTTCAAAGATTTAAAATTCAAGAGTTGGGGAATGCCTGCTATTGTCATTCATCATCTGGGAATCCAGGACTTATCTATATTTTGTGCATTTCGGTCTGAGCCCACCCAATTATTTTGGCTGCCTGGAGTGGCAAGCCAATCTCTTAAGTACAGGTGACGACAGATACAGTCCAGGAGGTGTGCTTGCTGCATTAGCTACGAACAGTTGGTAATGGTTAGTTATTATCTAGCCGCACAGAAGTATGGCTGCGAGGTTCACTGCACAAAAAGAATTTTAATTTGCTGTACTTTTATTTAGAACGAGTCTGCTAGTGTTACGTTCAGAACATTTCAACAGGAAGACTGCAGTTCGGAAGGTTGTGAGGAAGTGATGCTGGATCAGTCTTGGGTTCGCAAGTGACCAGTATCGATTGTTTTGTGAATTCACACGTCGATGTAAATAAAACCTCACCCCGTCACGATTCTCCTGAAACCAAATTGGTCTTCAACCAACTCCGTTTCTATTGGTCTTTTGATGCGCTTTTAAGTTATTCTATTCAAGTATACAGAGTCAGTTTTAAATATAAATATTAAAAGAAAACGTCACGTTTGAACCGAAGGGAAATTAGAAAACATTCCTGCTCGATTATTATGGTCAGCAAGAACATCTTTGCGAAAACAAGTCAACGTGTCATATTCAACGACTCGGAGGGCCGCAAAACTCATTATCGACCGTACAAAGTTACTCAGGTTGAATTCTTAAGTCCAGGAGACCCAGTGGCAAGAGCCAACTAGTATAATTGCTTTTTCCAGTCCGTGCACGAAGGAATTTTAGATCCACAGTTAATGTTTTTCAGTGACGGGGTGTGGTTTTATTTATATGGACGTGTGAATTCACAAAACAATCGATACTGGTTACTTGCGAAACCAAGACTGATCCACCAAATCCCCCTGCATGACCCAAAAATCGGGTTGGGTGCGCAGTAACCGCAAAAGGAATTATAGGCCCAATTTCTTTTCCGTGAATCTATTAATTCTGCTCGATAGTTCAGTTTTTTTTAATAATATCTTTGTCCGGTTAATATACAAGGAAAGATTTTACAGGTTTTTCTTCAGCACACCGCCTACTGCGCATTGTTCATTGGAAGCAGGGTGATAAGTGCTGGATTGTGGCCGCTTCGAATCCGGGATATATCACTGTGTGGTTTTTATTTGTTGGGGCGCTTAAAAGACAAAGTGTATCGGTCTAATCCTTGTACCCTAGAGGAGCTGGAGAACAATATACGGCAAGGTATATTCCTCATTACGGAAGGAGAATTACAACTTGTAAACGCTAATTTATTTACACGATTCAACGCCTGTCTGTCAACTGAAGGGGAACTTTTTCAACATCTTCTGAGAGAATGTAAGTTTTTTAATCGTAAGTTGCTGGTAAAATTTCAATTAATTAATGTAACATGTCACGGTTTTTACCTGCGCCCAATCTGTGGATTGAGTTGTGATGTCTAGCGAAAGGTGTTTGCACACCTGGTAGCTGGCCACTGTTCCCGCTCCAGCCAAAGAATCTCACTGTATGTGCAAAAACATTTCAGATGTAAGGAGATATTAGAGTACATACGATCGAATCTATAGAGTCTAGGAACCATGTCTCTGTAGCAATTGTGTAGCTTCATTTCTAGGAGAGAATATTAAATAATCACATTCTAATTCATTGTGGCAAGTTCATATGTTTGATTTGTAGTTATTGTTGTTGGATCATCAGTTTTTAACAGGTTTGATACAGCCCTCCGTACCTTTATGTCTTACGTCAATCGTTTCATTTCTCATCCCCGTACTTGATTCCAATTTGTTTCAATATGTCATCCAACTTACTCTAATCAACGTTATCAAAAGCTAATTCGAAGTTTACAAATACTACGAGCGTTCTTTTATCGTTCGGTGTTCTGCCATCCAGGATCAGCCTGTTACTTAAGTACAGCATTCCTTGTTCTCACGATTCCCCTGAAACCAAATTGGTCTTCACCCAACTTCGTTTCAATCGGTCTTTCGATGCCCTTGTAAGTTATTCTAGTCAAGATCTTTGAAGCTTGAGTCATCAGACTGATTGTGAAACAATCCTGCCATATGTAAGCCCTGTATTCTTTGCTATAGGGATTACAACATTCATCTAAAATTCAGAAAGTTCTTCACTTGTCCCATAAAACCTAGTGCTCTATCAAATTAAGATATCAATATTAAATATCCATTCTCGTCGTCATCAATTTCCTCCTCCCTTTCCATCACATGATTCTCTATTTAGTACACTCATACAAATGCTCTATGTACGTTTCATGTCTCTCTCTAGAATTCTTCTCTTCTTGTTACAGGTTTTCCATCTGAAACCTTCATATTACAGCACTTAGTCTTCCTTTTCCCACAAGTACTCCATTCAGTAAGCTGTAAATACTACTCCAATCTTAAGACAATTTTCTAAAATGATACATTTTTTTTCCAATAGTCTTCTTTTGCTTCCTGCTCTTGTTTACCTGATTTTTCAGACATCTGTATTCTGCCTTACCTTTTTCATCTCCTCCAACTACCCAAATTTGCATAATCGTATCCTGGCGCAGCCAGCTGACATTAGAGAATGCTTTAATGCGAAGGATCCCTGTCAGTAGAATTACTGATACGTTAATGATCCCTTTCGGGGCAAATTTCTGGCTGCCAGGCGTCTCTAATAACTGCCGTAGTTAAAAGGGACGAAAAAACCAACATCTTTTTTTATCTTCTGCATTCATGTGTTTCCTCGTTTCTTCCAATAATTTTAGTGTATCCTGAGTGATCCACAGCTCTCTACCTATTAGTTCCTCTCTACCAACGTTTCACCTGAGGATTTTCTTATTTCGCTTTTCAAAAGTGCACGTTCCTCTGCATTTGAAGTTTGTTCAGGATACTTTAATAGTCTTTTCTCATATACTCCTCTTGAACTTTCATAATCCAGTCTCTTGTGTATGTATGGCTTTATCCCTCTCCACCTCGCCCTGAATCCTAGCAGAAATATCTCTCAATGAACAGGATAATTAATAAGTACGGAATTGTTTAGTACTGGCGGACCTGCGACAGTGACTTAATATACATATTAAAATTAGAAATGCAACAAAACTCGCCCAATTAGTTCATTGCAAACGTCTCATCTAATGTTTATCTTTAGAGTCAGGGTATCCATCAGACATTTTGAAAAAGTACACATCACATTATGGAATAAATACGGTATGTGAGTTTGCCATCATCCCTGGAATCTTCTGCATTCCGATGATGTCTTGTTGGCAAGCGTGACACGCCAAGGCCTAGAGCAGCAAACACAGAGTTAGAATTAACACCTTGATGCATATGGACAGAAATTAAACATTTCCAAAACTGAATACATGGAGTGTGGAGTGCAAACCGATGGCTCTACATCTATTGTTAGAAAACAACTCAAGAAGATAAATAGATTCCGATATTTGGTGTCTTACATAACATCAGATGGAGACACATTGTGAGAAGTACGAATGCGATCAAATACAGCTTGGACTAAATGGCGACAGGTGACAGGAGTTGTATGTGTTCGTAAGATTCCTGAAACGTTGCCAGAGACGTATCATCAATCGAAGATCGGGGCCGATAACCTAGATGTTAGGCCCCTTAAAACAACAATTATCATCATCATCATCAATCGAAGATGACCGGATGTCATATCAAATGAAGATCTATCGGAGGAAACCAACCAGCAGAAAATGGATATACAAATAAAGAGAGAAAGTAGTGATGGATTGGTCACACCCTAAGGAAGGCTGGTGGAGTCATTTAGAAGCCTGCACTAGATTTGAACCCACAAGGGTCCCGAAATCGAGGTCGTACGAAAAAGACCTCGAAGAGGACGATCAAGGAACAATGCCTGGAAATGGAAAAGACATGGAGTGAGGTCAGGAAGTTGGCCTCCAACACGGCCCGATGGAAGCGTTTCACGGAAGCAACAGGAATTAAGTCAAGTAAGTCAAGATTCCAGTACAGCTAAAAACAAAAGTATACCGCACAGTGATCAGACCTGTAGCTTTGTATGGAACTGAGTGTTGGCCAGTAACCAACAGAAGTAGGCAAGTGCTGCACTTCATGGAGATGAGGATGCAGCGCTGGTCCATTGACCTAACAAGACTAGATCATGTCACCAATTACCATCTACAAGCCGGACGTTTGTTATAGACGATTGTTCTTGAACTTGAAGCTTGCGTGTGAGCCTGTACACAGTCACTCTGTCGCCCTCTCGCTTCACAGTTTTCACCACCCGTCCGATGTAATGGAATTCCAGACTTGAGTACGTGACGACACCACCTTGAAGAACAGTACAGTCTAAGTTGAAGTATTGTGATGCGGAGGTTCACGTTACATAGTTACGAACAGAACGGCATTGTATTTGCGAATGACTGTACTTCAGCAGTAGCGTGAGATAGTTTTGTCCGTCGTCCGAGCACATGGAGCAGGTGACAACAACACAAGTAATGTAGTAACTCGCCTCGAGGCTTACATTATGATTTTTCACTCCTCTAAAACCTTTGGTGTCGAACCGATCCCTGACAAGATTCTGGAAGCTCGCCTGCGTCGGTACGGACATGTACTACGGATTTCCGAGGACACAGTGCCATAAATAGCAACTAGATGTAGTATGCAACTGACCAAAACGATGGCCCAAGAAGCGGTGGCTTGACCAAATCAAGGAGGACATGAGAGCAGCCAATGTTGAGAAGAAGGACGCTGTAGACCGTGCAGGATGGAGGCAATTGTGCAGAAGAGCCGACCCTGTTATGTGGGACAAAGGCTAGAACAAGACGAAGATGTGGTTTGTCAACAAGGAGTGGGTCACGCAAGAAAATCATGCACTCCACATTCCAGAGGCTGGTATATCGCTTTCAGTTTAATGTCGACACATATGGAATCCTTTAATATATCAAAAAAGTACTCATATCATATGCGAAAAAAGAACATCACTGTTCTTGTCACTCGATTCTTACTTGTTTAAACAGTTGTTTTTAAACAGTTTATAACGTAGAGATATTATCTGTGTTTTTGATTGGTTTTATTATAAAAGTAGACATCATCAGAGTGGAAATCTATGAAATAATTAGACATGGCAACACCGTACACGAGCATTTAAGAAAGATGGGAACTGTCAAATCCTTGCCAAGTAACTAACATTATTTATTTGTTTGGTTTAGCTCTGTTTGCTGTTGCCTACTTGTTAATTCAGTGTTTGCACACTAATTTACTTATTTATTTGATTGTACTGGGCGTTGATAAAAAGATGAAACTCTATTACTGATGGGTAATAATATCTATTCTGCAACATAGCGCTGGGTGTTACTCGAATTAGCTGATTTTAAACTCGGCTACGCAGCTCAGTGGTTCCGAGCTCCCGCCATATCCTTAACGTTCTATCTTTAGAAAGACAGCAGACTGCTGTTTATCGTGAACCAGCTGGAACTGATATATGAGCCAGCAGAGAATCAAGGGTTCAAGGATCGTTTTTATTTTAGATATAATCTTCAGTATTTCGTGGTTTGCTTTCTTGATGGGTGCGATTTATCGACTCCACTGCTGCCAATCGTAGCATGCACGTGGTTTGAATTGTTTGATGGGTGTGATTTAGCAACTCCACCCCTGCAAATCGTAGCATTCACCGTGGTTTGAATTGTTTCATGCGTGTGATTAAGCAACTCCACCGCTGCGAAAGAGAGCATACACGTGGTTTGAATTGTTTGATGGGAGCGATTTAGCAACTCCACCGCTGCGAAATATAGCATACAAGTGGTTTGAATTGTTTGATGGGTGTGAGTTAGCAACTCCACCGCTATGAAAGATAGCATACACGTGGTTTGAAGTGTTCGAAGGTGTTGTTAATTCTCACCCTTTGACCCCGCTTTCTAATGATCCTGATGACTTACTTCAATTAACCCCTGGTCATTTCCTTGTTGGTAGTTGTCTTTCTTCCCCTATTTGTTTGGTTTAGCTCTGTTTGCTGTTTCCTATTTTTTAATCCAGTGTTTGCACACTAATTTACTTCTTTATTTGATTGTACTGGGCGTTGATAAAAAGATCAAACTCTATAACTCATGGGTAATAATATCTATTCTGCAACATAGCGCTGGGTGTTACTCGAATTAGCTGATTTTAAACTCGGCTACGCAGCTCAGTGGTTCCGGGCTCCCACCATATCCTTAATGTTCTATCTGTAAAAAGACAGCAGACTGCTGTTTATCGTGAACCCAACTGGAACTGATATATGATCCAGCAGAGAATCAAGGGTTCATGGATAGTTTTTTTTTAAAGATATAATCTTCAGTATTTCGTGGTTTGCTTTCTTGATGGGTGCGATTTAGCGACTCCACTGCTGCCAATCGTAGCATGCACGTGGTTTGAATTGTTTGATAGGTGTTATTTAGCAACTCCACCCCTGCAAATCGTAGCATTCACCGTGGTTTGAATTGTTTCATGGGTGTGATTACGCAACTCCACCGCTGCGAAAGATAGCATACACGTGGTTTGAATTGTTTGATGGGAGCGATTTAGCAACTCCACCGCTGCGAAATATAGCATACACGTGGTTTGAATTGTTTGATGGGTGTGAGTTAGCAACTCCACCGCTATGAAAGATAGCATACACGTGGTTTGAAGTGTTCGAGGGTGTTGTTAATTCTCGCCCTTTGACCCCACTTTCTAATGATCCTGATGACTTACTTCAATTAACCCCTGGTCATTTCCTTGTTTTGGTAGTTCTCTTTCCCCCCTCCCCCCCCCCCCTTTCTAACTCTCTCAGAGATTCTCCCTTGCCTATTTTTTGGCGTAGGATTGAGGGCATTTGTAATTTTTTCTGGAAAAGGTGGAAGTTGGAGTACTTGACTTCGTTACAGAGGAGACAAAAGTGGGTTCTTTCTGATCCTGATATCAAGGTTTAGTCCTAGTAAGGGACCCTTCTCCTCCACTGGTTTGGACCTCTGGCTGGGTGGCCGAATGCTACCCCGGAAGGGATGGAAGGGTTCGAGTCATAAAAGTTTATACTTCTAACGGCCATATTACATAAGACCGATTTCCCTAACTTCTGATCTTTCTTCTCTTTGTTGGTGTCGGCCCCAGCTTGGTGTATTCTTTGGAATACACGCTTAGTTAGAGGTAGCTCTTGCTGATCTTTGGTTTTCCTTTTTCATTAATTTCTTTTATTTTCCCTTCGCAGACACCAACAGGGAACCCCTTCTTGTATTCCCTTTTTATTTGAATATGTACTAAAATGTACATAAGTTTGTTTTAGTTATTTATCCCCTGGATTTCGACTTCAGCCCTCCATGCGGCAACCTGTCGAAGTTTTGGAATCAGAGATCTCAAGAATGTCTTCAAACCGGTCAAGCAGATGTCGTTCTTGTCGTCAGCTAACATCTCCTTGAAGACCCTACTCCATGAAGAAAATTATATTATGTAAAGGGTTTATATTGCTCAGATGTTACCTACCCTGTTTTATGTTCCTTTGTCACTCCCCACCTCCCCTTCGTCTTCTCGCTCGCCGTGTGTTCAAATTCTCCTTTCACTTCATGTGTAGTCAGCTTGGTGAACAGTTCAGCCCTCTCTCAGAGGTTCTCCTCCTCTCTAAATGAGGTGATTCAAACGGACGCCATGTCTGACTTTTGAGTGTAACGGTCGCAGGAGGCTTCAAACTTCAATCCACTATGGCAAGAAAATTTACTACCTACATTGATTTCAAACCATTTTAGAAGGTTTTAAACATCGTTTTGAATGCTCTTAATAAAAGCTATAGGCAGAGTTGGGATTTCCGCAAAATTAAGTTATAACTGCCCCTCGTGGGAATCGTCATTCTTCGCCAACAAGGCTTGCTACTAAAGTTATGAAATTCAGCATCTCTTGAACTAACTAAGGGGATACTTTTCCTGCAACGAGGGATTCCTGTTAAATTCATAGCTGTCTAAAACTTAACTTGTCTACCTCCGTAGGATGTCTACTTGCTCCATTAAACTGTCACTACATCTCTGGAACTTTTCATTAAAAATATACTTTAACATTGAAGAACTATACTCAATACCGTCTGAATTACTGCAACCTTTAAGTTAAAGTGAATTCATAAACTGCTATATCAAGACTACAAACCGCTAAAACCCGTCGAAGTGTAACCTAATGAATCTACACATACTGCAATTGTGAACATTTACAATCTATCCACAAACTCTAGTGCTACATACAGTGTCCGTTCAACTATGTACCGCGTCGCGATTCGTTCGTATTAATAAAATTTGCCAGGACTCGATCCTATAATTCCTACACTCCCAATCCCTTTTACTAACAATTTAAGGTATATTTAAACTAGTTACTTCTTTTCTACGAGGCCTCGCCAAAAAAATAGGCGCCCTCCCAATTTTGCTCCATTTATCATTTATTCATTCTGTAAATAAATGTGGTTATAACCCTCATTTTAATACTTATTTTGTCCTGCTTCGTCTAAAAGTAAGCGTTTTCTAATTGTTAAACGTTTATCTAATTGTAATCCAGGATTCGTTAATACGGCCTGCCCCATTTGCATTTAGAATTTCTTAAACTTTATATAAATAACAAAATTTATAGAAACCTCTTATTAATCTATTTTTTCTTCTCCTGCTTTGCCCAGGAATTCATAGCCTTTTCGCTGATAAAAAGGGCATTATCTAAGTATTTGGTATTCTTACTAACCAATACAACGAAATATTGAACCAAATTGTAATTTTTTAACTTAATTGTAATAGTCTTTTAGCCTTTTAATTGTATGAAAAATTTGAAAACTATTGTAAAGTTTCTTATTGTTATTACAGGTCTGAGACCTCAAAAGTTTACTAAAACGAACAACTTTGTTCTCAGCTCTAAATAGATTTGAAATGTAATTGTTACTATAATTAAACTTCCTCAATTTGTTAAATTAATTCTTTGTTATTTATTTTCTATCTCTCTTGCTAGAAAAAAGGTTAGGCAGGACCTTCTCTTCCCTAATTTTTCTCCTGAAAAAGGCAAATCACTGAATGATAAGTTTATTACAAACCATCACTTGTTGCGTTTAAAACAAAACTTCTATTAACAACATTTACAAAGTTTCTTGTTGCTATCTCAGCTAATCCTAGTAAATTATTAAGGCAAGTATAGCTCGCTACGCCAGCTTCCAACTTGTAGGGATTTTCTCTCTAGCTTGTGATTTACTGTCTAAGATTGTGGTTTTGTTCAAGTTAGGGTTGAGGTTTTCATCCTTTCTAAACTGTTAGTTGGCACCTTGCTGTGTAAAAGTTTAGCCTGCTTTAAATGCAACAATTGGTACTCTCTGAAGACTTCTACTCATAATAATAAAACTATTGCTAAAAGCACTAGAGTTGTTTTATCTCTGCTCCTTCTGAGGGCATTCGGCCTTTCTGTCGGGGATACAACAGTGTCGGGAAATAAAATTATTCCGGCTAATTTAAGTATTTCAAGCATTTTAGAACGCTTCAGAAAATCTCACCGTTTTGAAGGGAAAGTATATAAATCCTTTCCATTTGGCATACATTGCCATGTCAGAGCATCACCCTTCCCCATAGTACCCAAATACCTGCTCGAGAGGGAAAGAGCACTTAGCGATAGCCTGCAGATAACCGTAGCTCACGCCGCTCTCTACGGAAACTGTGCTCGGGCTCCCGCTTGGTTTAGTTACTTCACGGGCTTTGCGCAGATTAACTATTATTTATATAATTATTTCTTTATTAATTTGACTTGGATTCTCTTCCTCTTTGCCTACGATCGTTTCCCCTCCTTTTCTTTCAATCATCTTCCGTCACGTAGTGTTGAAGCTCAGGATTAACCTACCAAATGTTGGTGCCAAAACCCGGGGTAATCCAGTTTGTCAATATTTAGCAAATTACTAATATCTACTTTGAATTTTTCAGCTATAAATCACACTGTGCAAGGCTGTTGGAGGGAGAAAGAGGTCACTCCTGTCTTCTACAGCGTTCATCACCTTTCAACTTGCTTGCCGCTGCCAACCTGACCGCTTATTCAAAAAATTTAACTGTATCGTAAGCCGTACTCCAATTTTCAAACTTCATTATGGCCCCCGGGACAAGGATAGAGACAAAGAAAGGGATGATAAGCTCACCGCCAAACGAGCGTCTTTTAAGGGGCAAATCACCCGATTTAGAAAATATATCAATGATCTGGCTCCCTTAGATTCTCATTTAGACGTAATAAAACATCGCTTAAGAGACTATGAACGATTTTTGAGAATTATAACACGGTTCAAACAGAAATTTAAACATGCATGCTCGGTCAAACAGACGATCTAGTGGATGTGTCAACCCAATACTATGAAGGCATAGGCGCTGCCTTCAAAATAATTCATCAACTTGAGCAAGATCACGAAAAGGACGTTTCAGTCCCTAGTTCACCCCATGAACAACAAACCTCGTCTCGCGAGGGCAATCATAAACCTAAACCTTTACTCCCCAAAAAATAAACTTGCTGCATTTTTCAGGTAATGAATCCGAATGGGATTCCTTTTATGACCTATTTTGCTCTCTTATCCATGACAATAAAGATATCCAAGATAGCCATAAATTCCTCTATTTGAGATCAATTTTCCGTGATCAAGCATTGCAGTTAGTTGAAGCATTTCCGTTATGCTCTGTAAACTACTCTATCGCCTTTAATTTTCTAAAAGAAAGATATGATAATGTACGTTTAAGAATTCAACGTCACATAAAATCTTTGTTTAACTTGCCCCCCTCACAGCATAATGACGTCACTACCCTCAGTACCCTTGTTGATATAACCCAGCTTCATGTGAAAGCATTATCCCAATTGGATCAGCCCACTGACCATTGGGACACCTTCTTAATACACTTAGTGGTTTCTAAAGTCGATACTGCCACTCTCCAAGCAAGGGAGATTGAACTTTCTAATAATGATTATTCTTATGAGCATTTAGTCACTTTTATAAATAGCAGATGTCAACTTTTAACCGCCTTAGCTAACCAAAGTGAACCCGCCGCTTCCAATTCTAAACGTGAACCTACGTCACCCAAATCTAGACGTGAATATGCATCTACTAGTACTAAAAAACCTGGGTCTAGCTCTTCTAAACCTAAGCCATACGCCACTGGTTACCAAACAAGGTCCAGTGAACACCGTACTACAAATTTTCTTGCATTTAGTACCCAAGGTGAACCCCGAAAAAGTATTAATGAGCCGTTAAAGTGCATAGTGTGCAAAGATCTTCACGCTTTATACTTATGAAAATCATTCAAAGAGCTATCAGTTGATGACAGAAGGAAATTGGTATCTCAAAATAGGTTCTGTTTCAATTGTCTTTCACCTAAACATTCCGCTCAAACTGTAAGTCCACTAGACTCTGTTTTCACTGTGAAAGGGCGCATCACACACTATTGCATCGTCATGATCAATCGAGATCATCAACACCCTCTACTTCTAAGCAAAGTGACAATCCTAGTAAAACCAACGCATCATCTTATATCCAAACGCCAAGTCTTTGCATAGTGCTCAAGTACTATTGTCCACGATTCAAATAGAGGTTCAAGATAAATCTGGTAACTGGGTTTGCGCCCGAGGCCTTCTCGACTCAGTTGCGACCCATGATTTTGTTTCCAAATCTTTAATCAAAAAACTTGGTCTGCCAATAACCCCCACTTCTATCAATATATCAGGCATTAACAGTTCAAATTCACAGGCTTTGCAATTCTCAAAATTAACTATAAAGGACACCTGTCAGAGAAATAATTTTCATAAGTTAAACTGTCTCATTCTCAACAGCATAGGTGAAGATACCCCTAGTCACTACGTTGACACCTCCTGCTTAAATATTCCCTTGAACTTAAGGCTTGCCAATCCTCTGTTTAATTTCAAGGTCCTATTGATATACTTTTTAGTGCAAATGTATTCTGGAATCGCCTACGTAAGCAAATTCGTCAATTATCATCTAACGTTTTTGCCAGACACACTAATTTTGGATGGATTGTTACCAGTCAACTCCCTCATTACACCACTCAACCTGTGTCGCAATGTCATTTTGTAAGTACCGATTGAGAAAAGTTCTGAAAACTTGAAAATATAGATTCTCCTAGTTCACCCTAATCAGAAAACGAATTCTGCGAACAACTCTTTATTTCTACTGCCACTCGCACACCCGAAGGTAGATTCATAGTCCAAATGCCGAGACTACTCAATCCTCTAAAACTAAGTAATTCTCAGCCTAAAGCGCGTAAAGCTCTCTTCGCCAATGAGAGTAAATTCAAAAAATAACCTCTTGCCAAACAACAATATACAGAGATCATGGAAGAGTATGAACGTTTAGATAACATGGAAGTTGTCACTAAATCTGATGACGAATTACATCCCCCAGTCGAAACTGTATTCTTAAATCACCAACCCGTGTTAAAAAACGCTCTTGTTGAAGACAAAATTCGAGTTGTATTTAAGGGGTCTTAACCCGACGCAAATGGCAATAGTCTTAACGATACTCTTCACTCCGGTCCTACTATTCAGTCCGATCTGTCTACCATACTTTTAAATTTTCTCCTATTTCCTATAGTCGTCATTGCAGACATAAAGCAAATGTACCGTCAAGTTTTAATTCAATCTGAACAGCAAGATATTCAGAGAATCTTATGGCGTGACGAAACGAGTAAACCCATCAAAATATTTCTTTGAAAACCGTTACTTATGGTCTTAAACCTTCCGCTTTCCGATCCTTACTTATGCTAGCCTCTCAAGATGGTCATTTGTTTTAAGCTAAAGCTTCAGAAGCATTAACCACATCATGTTATGTCGATGATTATCTGCAATCCTTTCAAACTCTTTAAGAAGCTTCTCTCATATCTCTTGAACTCAAAGCATTGCAAAAGAATGGAGGATTCCCACTTCATAAGTGGAATTCAAATTCACCTGAGTTCCTTGCTCAATTTCCTGTCGAAGATGTAGATCCCACTTCAGTCGAAATTTGTGGCGATTCCGACTCAATAAAGACGTTAGGAGTACACTGGTGCACTCGCACTGATACTCCCACTTACAATGTCTCGCTTGCCGAAGAGCTACCTAACACAAAAAGCCAAATTTTGTCTGAAATAGATAAAATTTTCGACCCGCTTCAATTTCTTGCTCCAGTTATTGTTATTGTTAAGCTTTTTATGCAAGAGCTATGGTCTCATAAATGTGAATGGGACGAAGCTGTTCCCTCTTCTTTACTTATTAGATGGCTTTCTTCTCGATGTTGTTTACTTAACCTTTCGCTTATTGATATTCCTTGAAATTTAATCAACGCTTCTTACACCTTTCGTTCCTTATGTCTTTGCCGACAGCTCCGAAAATGCTTACGGTTGCTGTGCATACGTTGTTTATTGCAATCCTCTAATCGAATCTTCACGCTCGATTCTTATTTGTGCTAAATCCAAAATAGCCCCGATTAACACTATCACCTTGCACAGACTTGAATTGGGTGCCGCTCTTATGGCCGCAGAACTTGCTAAATAACTGCAGAAACTTTTAAAAATTCAATTCTCTCAAATTTATTTATGGAGCGACTCCATGATCACTCTTTCTTGGATCGTCAAAACCCCCACCCACTGGCAAACCTTCGTTGCCAATAGAGTTTCTAAAATTCAAACCTTTCTTTGGGATGGCAATGGAGACATGTGCCTAGCGCTGATAACCCCGCTGACATTATCTCACGTGGTTGCTTACCCTGTCAATTAGCAGTATCTCAATTGTACTGTTATGGGCCCTCGTGGTTAGCCGAATACTCTTCTTGCTGGCCTTCTAAACCTCCAGTTTCAATTTCCAACTTGCCTGACGCTAAAGTAGCTAAATCCACTGTTTCGTGTCTTATTTCCAGCGCTACATTTCCCTTATAGTCTCGCTATTCTTCCTTTCATAAACTAATTCCGAATTTTGCTTATCTTCTTAAATGGAAAATGGAAATATCTCGTTGTTGACCAGCCTGTTCTTCCTAAACTGCATCTAACCAATCATGAATTAACTCTCGCTACTATCAAAGTTTTGCAACTCACACAGCAAGAAGCTTTCCCTATCGAATTGTCTTTGCTTTCAGCTAAGAAAGTTCTTCCAAAAGGTAGTCGTCTTTGTGCCCAATCTCCCTTTCTGGATGAAAATGGGTTACTAAGATTAGGTGGTAGGCTTTCTCATTCTTCACTTTCTGAAACAAAAACATCCTCTCATTTTGCCTTCTAAACATCTCGTAACTTCCTTAATTATTCGTGACTTCCATTATTGAAATCTGCATGTTGGTACTCGCACCTTGCTTTGTTTATTAAGGAAAAAGTACTGGATAATAAATGGAGTTCATGAAGTTTCTTCAGTAGTGATGTGTCGTGTGATCAAGAAGTTCGGAGGTGCTGTGCAGAGATATATTTTACATTCTCTACCGTGGCGGCTTGTGGTCTCCCAGTGCTGCGCCATGTCCCCGCCACAACTCGTGGACCAGTGCAACGTTGCCGTGCTTCCTCCAGAGCGGTTTGCTTGATACTGCTACTGTTATCAGGTGACATACATCTAAACCCAGGACCCCTTAACCTCTACTATCAAAACGCAAAGAGCATCAAGAACAAACTAACCGACTGTTTAGCAAATGTAACGGAAGTTAATCAATTTGATATCCTCTTCCTCTCCGAAACATGGTTGTCAGACTACGTATCATGTGGGGAACTTCCGTTTTCGTCTGAATTCAATGTGTTTCGGCGCGATAGGTCTTCAAGGGGTGGTGGAGTTGCAATCGCAGTTCATAACAAATTAAAGGCAAAACATCGGCCTGATTTAGAAACTTCCTGTGAAATAATATGGGTTGAGATTAATATACCAAAAAGGAAGAATTTACTCGTTGGTTGCTTCTGCCGCCCACCTACCAGCAAAATTGACACCTTAGAAGAATGTTTCAACTCTACTGTTCTTGCCGTCAACCAAGAAAATGAAATAGTGTTACTAGGTGATTTTAACTTCCATATCTCCTGGACATCAATATACAATGGTACCATACACTCTCCCCCAATAGATACTTCCATCTTATCAAATTTTATAAACGGTCTACATCTGAAATAGTTCAACCTGCACCCAACAAGGAAATCCGAAACACTGGACCTCATATTTTCAACCCTGCGTAATGTCACCGTGACCGTTGGAAGAAATATCCTGAACACCGATCATAGTTCAATAGAAGCTACCCTCCCCGTCCCAGCCAGCAGACATAAAAACTGCCCACCCGCCGAGAAGAAAGCTTTCCCTTTTTGGAGAAAGTTCGACTGGCAAGCTGTCAATCAGGATCTACAATCTCTGCCCTGGTGCCTTCTAACAGCTGAGAGAGATGTAAATAGCGCTGAGACCTTGTTTGAGGATTTACTCTACTCGGCTGTTAAACAACACGTTCCTTTCTCCCTACCCAAATCCAACAAATATCCGCACTGGCTAAGTCAAAACACCAAACTTCTTCTCCAAAATAAAACTCGTGCATGATCGCTGTGGAAATCAGTTCCTATTCCTCATACACGCAATGTATTTATTCACCTACGGAAAATATCAAGAGTTCATATGACAGAAGATTACAACCGCTACATTTCTTCCATAACAGGAAATCTCAAGAATAACCCGAACAAGTTCTGGACACTTATATCATCCCGTAGAAATACTCTAGAATTCCACTTAACCTAAACCTCCATAATGAATAAATCCCACTTGAATCGAGGTCCACACATTTCAATGAATATTTTCACTCAACCTTTTCAGTTCCCGTACCAATAGGGATTGGTACGGGAACTCAACTTACTAGCGTCTGTTCTGATTCACTGTCTCAAATTTCAACGACCCCCGATGAAATCCAAAATATTTTAAAAAGCCTGCCCACAAACCGATCTACTGGACCATCAGACATAAGCCCGATATTCCTGAAAAACACCTCTGCATCTCTCAGCATCCCCTTGTCCATAATACTCAACTGGTGCATGACCTCCGGCACTTTTCCTGACTCATGGAAAAGAGCTGATGTCTCACCTGTCTTTAAATCAGGCAGCAAGCACGAAATTTCCTCATACAGACCTATATCTATCGTCCCTATACTCTCTTCAGTCTTCGAAAGAATATTACATTGCCGTCTCCTCACTTTCACCAAACCATACCTCTCAGAAGAACAACATGGCTTTGTCCCTGGAAAATCATGTTTAACAAATCTGACTGTTCTGAACCATCACATAATTTCTGTATTAGATCAAAAATCTCAGCTAGATGTAATCTACGTGGACCTGACCAAAGCATTTGATTCCGTGAACCATTTCCTTCTCCTCCACCAGCTTGCTTCACGATACAACGTACATGGATCCTTCCTATCCGTAATACAAAGCTTCCTGTCCCGGGTAGTGCTTCCAGGGTCTGTATCGCCCTGGCTCCCAATCTTATCAGGAGTAACTCAGGGCAGTATCCTGGGACCCCTTCTCTTCGTGCTGTATATGGACGATATAAACACATGCGTGCAAAATTCTCCGTGTTCCCTTCTTCTGTACGCTGATGACCTCAAGATATTCAGAGAAATTTCCAGTTCTGACGACCACGCTGAGCTCCAGGAAGCAGTGAATACATGTACTGATTGGTTCAACAAATGGCGGTTATCTCCAAATCCCAAAAAGTGCTTTAAAGTTTCTTTCTCACTACTGAAATCTGGAAATCAAGCGGACTATAAAATATGTGGAAATAAATTGGATACGGTTTCACAGGTAAGAGATTTAGGTATTATTCACGATGATAAACTGACATTCTCTCCCCACATTGACCATATCAAATCTCGCGCAATGCGCAGTCTCGGCATTCTATACAGATTCACAGAAATTAAAGACCTCACTGCACTTAAATTATACTTCACCACATATGTTCTCCCTATCCTAGATTTCTCTTCCCCAATTTGGTCTACTTCGGCTGTAACCAATATTTCTAAATTGAACAGTCTCTTTAATTTCTTCATATCAATAGTCAAAGCTCGCAATCCTTCACTAAGGCAGTTTGCCAAATCCGACATTCTAAATCAGCTCAATGTACTTGACCTGAGAAGCCACTTATAATTTACTGACCTGTGTTTCCTACATAAAGTTATGAATGGTTACACAAAATGTAACATGCTCTTAAGCTACTTCGCACTCCATGTTCCCTCCCGTTCAACACGTCAGAACCATTTACACCATACACCCCGCCCACGACTTGAAGTACAGAAGCGCTCTATCTTCCACCGTCTACCTACCCTTAGTAACTCCCTTCCAAATATTGGCATATTCTCTCCCTATAGAACATTCAAACATAACATTAGAAGATCCCTTTCATCCACTATTCCTATCCTCTCACCCTCCTAATTACCCTCTACCACAATCACTTCCTGCATCGTTCCCGAGATTTGTCCCTTGCTGCCATCACTGCCAATTGTTACCTGTTATTGTTGTTGTTATTTTTGTTAATATTATTTGAACTTGTTAAAATGTTAGTGTAAAATGACCTATCATGGTTGTATCTAATAATTATTAAATAAATAAATAAATAAATAATACACAAATGCATGCCCTGCTTTAAGGTGCAACCAAAGTTTAGTACTCAAATTATGGGCGATCTACCTTCTTTCTGCTCTTCCCCTAGCCGTCCTTTTGCTTTAACTGGCGTGGATTACATGGGTCCATTTCAATATCAGCGCAATTCCCCTGAAGCTACAGTAAACGCAAATTGTTTGCAAAACTCTATGTTTCTCTCTTCGTCTGCATGGCTACTGGAGAGATCCATCTGGACCTAGTAACAAATGCCTCTACTTCGTATTTTCTGTCAGCTGTTTCTCGTTTTACTGCCAAGCGAGGAGTTCCTTCTGAAATGTTCTATGATAACGCCTCCACCTTTCAAGGCGCAGTTTCAGTGTGGAAGAAAGCTCTTACATCTTCTCCTGCCATGGAACAAATTTCTACCTTTTCCTAAGCTAATGGTTTTAAATGTCAATTCATACCCCCTTACGCCCCTCATCACGGCGGCAGGTGGGAATCTTGTGTCAAGGTAACAAGACGTCATATAAAAAAGGTTTTAGGTAATCGTATCCTAACCTATGAAGAATTTAACTCAATGTCTGTCCTAATTGAAGGTGTTGTTATTTCTCGCCCTTTGACGTCGCTTTCTAATGATCCTGATGACCTACTTCCATTAACTCCTGTCATTTCCTTATTGGTAGTTCTCTTTCTTCCCCTCCCCCCACTCCCCTTCCTAACTCTCACAGAGATTCTCGCGTGCCTATTTTTGGCGCCGGATTGAAGCCCTTCGTAATTTATTCTGGAAAAGGTGGAAGTTGGAACACTTAACTTCTTTACAGAGGAGACAAAAGTGGCTTCTTTCTGATCCTGATATCAAGATAGGACACTTAGTCCTGGTAATGACGTTTCTCCACCACTGGTTTGGATCTCTGGCAGGGCGGCCGAATGCTACCCCGGACGTGATGGAAGGGTTCGAGTCATAAAAGTTTATACCTCTAACGGTCATATTATAAGACCGATTTCCCTAATTTCTCCCTTACCCATTGAATTAAGCTGATTTTCCCTCTCTCTGTTGGTTTCGGCCCAGCTTGGTGTATTCTTTGGAATACACGGTTAGTTAGAGTTAGCTCTTGCTGCTCTTTGCTTTTTCCTTTTCATTAGTTTCTTTTATTTTCCCTTCGCAGACACCAACAGGGAACCCCTTCTTTGTATTCCCTTTTTATTTGAATATGCACTAAAATGTACTTAAGTTTGTTTCAGTTATTTATCCCCTGGATTTCAACCCCAGTCCTCCATGCAGCAACCTGTCGAAGTTTGGGAATCAGAGATCTCAAGAATGTCTTCAATCCGGTCAAGCAGATGTCGTTCTTGTCGTCAGCTATCAAATCTTTGAAGACCCTACTCCATGAAGAAAAGTATATTACGTAAAGGGTTTATATTGCTCGGATGTTACCTACCCTGTTTTATGTCCCTTTGTCATTCCCAGTGGCTTAGCCAAGGGGGGAGGGGTTAGACCTCCCCCCCTCGCCACAATGGACAATCGGCAGGTTGTGATTTGGGTCTGTGGTGATGTACTGTTGTCGCCTTTCAGCCCGAGTCCCAATTTTTGGCTACACACGTACTCATGACAACGTATAACCACAGTCTACCTACAGATCGCGAAGCTTGGCTCATATTTTTCTACCGCCAGCAGCAAGAATGTGCCGACTGCGCTATGTTGTTGTATGTTATTGTTGCTGGATTTATTGTATGTGAGCATTGGGTAAAGGTTATGTCTTTAATTTAACATGTGCTTTTCAAGAGGAGATACGCAGTTCAATAATCAGATCTAATATTAGAAGCATTATGGGTATTTGAGTGTTGCTTAGTAACCTATATGATCGCTTTTCAGTCGGTTAGATTAGGTGGGCAGTGACAATTTATCTCCTAAAGCCTGAAATAAAAATACATGAATCGTTTATACACTTAATAAAACACTTCTCACATAAAGAGGAGGGGGAGTTGTATATGAAGCGTTTTATTAAATGTATAAATAATTATTGTATTATGAATTACTCAGGGAAATTAATTGTTACTCCTCGCCCAATCTAATTGGGTGTATTCGTGTTGGCCGACTGGGAAGTCAGACTGTTCAAATAGCAAGATGACACCCGAGTTTCCAAAGGACCCTAAAAGGTAACATTTGATCTATGGATTTTAGGCTAGTATTATAAAGCTTTTCAAGGGGAGAGTAATGATGCAGTGGCTTAGCTGCTCGTCAATCAGTCGGACGGCCGGAGTTCCAATCCCGGTGACAGTGGGGTGGAATTTTCACCTGAAAAATTACGTGGCGTCAGGAAGGGCGTCCGGGCTTAAACCCCCGGCCAAAACCAAAATGAATCTGATTGGCTCCGTCGACCCCAATTAATTGGGATACGCAGTAGAAAGTATTATAAAGCTTTTCAATCAAACAACGGAACTAGGTCATTAACTGGTTATAAATCAATAATATTGTTATTGGTTTTTGGCCCCTTTTAACTACTGTGGTTCTCAGAGACACCGGGGTGCCGGAATTTTGCCTTGAAGGGGATCCTTAACGTGCCAGTAAATCTAACACGGTTCCCTCGCATTTATGCACCCTTGAATGCCAGCTGACTGCGCCAGGATTAGAACCTGCAACCTTGGGAACAGCAGGTGAGAAGGTTACCGTTGAGCCACGGAGCCAGTTGGTTGTAAATCAGAAGCATGACTTCGTAAGAGATCTATGCATGGCTTTGGTGGCGTAGTCGGTATCATGCTGAACTGTTATGCCCAAGCTCGCGGGTTCAAACCCAGTCGAAGTCGTCGGGCCCATGTCATAGATTTATGGCACGTAAAAGGACTTACAGCTACAATTGGTAGTGTGTAGACAAAATTTGTAGGCTATTAGGTTAAACACGCTCTATCAGGGTCAAACCTACGCCGTTGGGGTTCAGTGGTACTGGCGTCTGGTAGCTTAAGTTAGAACTACTTGACATTGAAATTGGCTAACATACGGGCGTTCATGTGAAATGCCCTGCTATGGCCAATGGCTCCAAATCAATTATAAATATCTATGCATTTTGAAAATTAAAACATACGGTAGGCTAAGTAAACGAAAAAGAAGTCATCTCAAAAGCGTGCGGACATTTTAATTTTCAGATGTAGAAAATGGCTTTTTAATAGTCAGAGAGCTGATTTTTTTTAATAAAAATTTTGTACAATAACATAAACTTATTCTCGAATCCTTTGGAAGCAAGCCAATTTATGTCGTCACAAACTTAGATGTCTCCCACATGGCTGCTGTGAAGGTACGGTACACAATTGTTATTGCCGATATTTGGTAAAATTGGCATTGTATTATTTTGTCAAATTCAGGAATGAAAGGTTTCAAACCGACAGAAAAAATACGAAGTACCTACGATTGAGCCATGTAATACCTTAAGATCTTTATATACTTTTTGTTTCACAAATCACACTGGAATTTGTAACTAATTGACTATAATGGTACTCAATTTCACGGAAAAACTAGCTTTTGATACGGTTAATAATTTGAAATTATATTATATCCATACTATCAACCCGCCCCGGCTTCGCCCGGTAACTTAAAGGGATCACTGAGCGTTTCAGACGCAATTCAGAAAAGCCGAGGTGAACAGCGAAACTCCAAACATTTATAGTCTACTCTTCTCTGAAGTCTTAACTCGACACGACTCGATAGTTAATGCTGGCCGAAGCTGGGGTGATGGGCTCGCTCCGAAGCTAGTAATTCAAATTTCCACCGAATGGAGATTGTTGGAAGAAATTAAAAAGTAAAATCACTTATAGTTGGCGATGTATTAAAGATAAAGATATGCTGTCGGGGACTTCTTTGTAGAACTTTTCATGCTGACCAATTATTACTCATAGTATATGGATATTTTTAATGGTTTACCCAGCTTAAGCTTGAAAGGCGCACGGACGGTAGGTTTTCCTTCGTCACTATTCACTGAAATCGTTACTGCTCGGCTTCCTTTGGTCATAAATGAATGCTTTCCCACAGAAACCATCCTCGAGAAATTCTTTACTGAAGGTGAAAACCGCATCAAAATCCATTCAGGGGATTTAGAGATTACCCGTTACATCCAGGAATCGTGGACTTCGTTTTATGTAGAGATGCCAGCGACTATCATTAAAACAAATACATGAATTTATAACTAGTATGGACTATGAATTCTACGTAAGACTCACTAAATACGTCATACAACTGTACCTACGGATACTTATAGAGGACTGAACTAATAAGAACAGAGCATTCTGTTTATGTTTCTTATCAACACTGTGTCTTTATTCTGTAGTAGTTGGTGATTTAACGTGACTTATGTTCACAATGGAAATTATCACTCAGGCGAGTTAAAATTCACAAAACCCTTGCAATAGTGAAATCATCTGTTCCTCGAATAAAGTACTCAAAGCAGTTGCCAGCTTGCTGGCCGCCGCGAGCGCTAGTGTCGCTTCACCTACGAAGAGGGCGCAGTTTCGTATCACAGCGAGCTTCGCGACTGTGCATTTTAGACTGTGGTAATACAACTCCGCCTGCCTCTCACCCGGAGGCCCCGGGTTCGATTCCCGGCTCCGTCAGGGATTTTAAAACTCACGTGAGGGTTGGAACGGGGTGCACTCAGCCTCGTGAGGTCAATTGAGTAGCTGTCTGACAGTCAGGCAGCGCCCCGATCACGAAAAGCAAGATTAACGGCCAAGGGTACCCGATGCGCTGATCACGCGCCACTCCAATATCTGAAGGCCAAATGGCTGGGCAGCAGTCGCTTGGTCGGCCTAGGCGCTTCATGGGCTGTATAGTGCCAAGGGTTGAATAAATCTCCGTCCTCCCAGGGTTGCCAATCTAACTTCTCCCCCGCAAAATAACTTATAGCTTATTTCCAACTGAGGCTAGCGCCAAATAATTTTGAATCCCACACAGCGGGACAATATTAGCTTTTTTTTTCTTTTCTTGGTGGGAGAGAAATAATATGTAAATGAATCTAGTTTTTATTAAAAATAACGCGCCTTAATAAAGACTCAGAAAAATCTATGGGTACATTAACACTAATTTTGGGATCATTATTAACATATTGAGCATGAGATAACCGTCAGTCGAGTTGCTTCATATTACGTAAACATATGTCCAGAAATTCCCCGAATTACGGTTATCTCCCAGTTACGAATGAGTGAAATTTGTCGCCTGAGTAGTGTAAGCAATTAAAACTTTTCCGGCTGCATGTACCATTCGTAAGGTAAGAAGAATCTTGGCAGGTGACAAAAATCTTCGAAAATGATACTTTAGGCATTCAGGGCTAATTGCAATATAATGCACAGTATCTTGTTGGAAAAACTGAATAAACATAAAAATGAGTACCGGTATTGAATTACTCATGAATCAATATCATACATCTTGAGAGGACATGCCCACTTTTACTGAGACGTCTGTAAATAATTAACTTAATTTTTTAAAGAATTGATTTGTTTTTGTCATTTGAGAATATTGTATTACTCGACAAATTCGGGATCAAAATACTTGAAACTTTTCTTGTGTAATAATATCTCATAGAGAAATGGAAATACTTGAAGAGTTGTTGTTAATTCATTTGAGGTGCTTGAGACACCTTGGTCATCAGCCCCGTGTAGTTGGGAGTGTGTTGAATCTGTCGGGCAACCTGTATTGCTGTGATGTTTGTAGCCTAGTTGTAGGGATGGGCGCGACTGAAGCCTGGAATCGAGAGTGTCGACTCGATCGACTCCGAACACCGGTCTCGGTTCGCATGAAGCCTCGCGACTCCACGTTAATCTCATGCGTATTGCGGGGCCGCTTCGCATGAAGCCTCGCGACTCCAAGCTCACGTGATGGGTATTGCGGGGCCACGCGGTCCCTTCGCATAAAGCCTCGCGATTCCAAGCTAACCTGATGAGTAAGGCCCGGATAGTTATGTGTTTATATATATTTAATTTTACTAAATATTTTCTATTTATTTACATATATTTGCCGTTTTTATAAATAAATACATATTATGGCGAATTTATTCGTAAGTAGGCTACATATTTCATGTATTTGGTGATATGTCGCACTCCTTATATAAATGCTGCCGACAATTTTCGACCCTTGGCAATTCCATTAATTTGCCTCTCTATTTCGTGAATGTACCCCTGTCTCTGTATTGTAGTAGTATTTCAAGGCAGGAATTCCCTGGCCATTAAATAGACTATAGCAGGGGGGCTGGAGAAGACTCGCGACTCCAAGCTCCCCTGATGAGTATTGCGGGGTCGCTTCGCATGACGCCTCGCGACTCCGAGCTCACCTGATGAGTATTGCGGGGCCGCTTCGCATGAAGACTCGCGACTCCAAGCTCATATGATGAGTATTGCGGGGTGGCTTTGCATGAACACTCGCGACTCCAAGCTCACCTGATGAGTATTGCGGGGCCGCTTCGCATGAACACTCGCGACTCCAACTCACCTGATGAGTATTGCGGGGCCGCTTCGCATGAAGACTTTCGACTCCAACTCAACTGATGAGTATTGCGGGGCCGCTTCGCATGAAGACTCGCGACTCCAAGCTCATCTGATGAGTATTGCGGGGTGGCTTCGCATGATGACTCGCGACTCCAAGCTCATCTGATGAGTATTGCGGGGCCGCTTCGCATGAACACTCGCGACTCCAAGCTCACCTGTTGAGTATTGCGGGGTCGCTTCGCATTAACACTCGTGACTCCAACACACCTGATGAGTATTGCGGGGTCGCTTCGCATGAAGCCTCGCGACTCCTACCTCACCTGAAGAGTATTGCAGGGCCGCTTCGCATGAAGACTCGCGACTCCAACTCACCTGATGAGTATTGCGGGGTCGCTTCGCTTGAACACTCGCGACTCCAAGCTCATCTGATGAGTATTGCGGGGTCGCTTCGCATGAACACTCTCGACTCCAACTCACCTGATGAGTATTGCGGGGTCGCTTCGCATTAAGCCTCGCGACTCCCAGCTCACCTGATGAGTATTGCGGGGGGCACACGGTCGCTTTTTTTTTTCAGAATCTCTCATTATTATTATTATTATTATTATTATTATTATTTACAATCATTGAACCAAATTGTTGTAATATTGCACTTTAGGCAGGTTGTATTACTATTATTGTTATAAATAATAATCATCATAATAAACACAATAACAATTACACCTACAACATTACCGATGATAACCCGAAACAATCTTCTATGTTTGCTGGCTAATAATCCTACTGTATTCATCGTAACACAAGGTATCAAGGGACGAACGTGGATGGATAACAAGATCGTCACAATATGAGAGGCCTGTGCGCACATCTTAAACAAAGCAATTAACAAACCATAACATAGGCCAAATCTTACATTAATTCAACACCCAACATTTGTTATTTGAGACACGTAAATGAAACACCCTATAATGAAAGTAAAAATACACACACAGTGCCAAGAACTTCGTAATTGTTATTCGACATTCCATATAACGATCCTGCCGGCAAAATAAATATCCCATCACTATGCAGCATATTCTCATACTGTAGAATCCTACAGTAGATCATAACAAAGAACGACTTTGCATATAATCATTCTATTGAATCGTTTTGCAGGTTATAATAGCTTGCCATGCATTTCAATACCAAAAAAGTATAACTGGCAAGCTAGCAGCAAGATTTTGTCAGCTGTATTGTAAACATGCCGCAGCGATGGCGAACAACGTTGCTGCTGGCGCTGTGTGGCATACATGTTCAAGCAGTTCCTAAAACAGATGTTAGATGGCGTTAGTGCATCAGTGGAGTCGAGACTGGAGTCGAGAGTATCGGTTCCAGCGGCAGCAGTCTCGACTCTTCGCGACTCCGTTCGCAACCCATCCCTACCTAGTTGTGTGTGTAAATGTATCTGGGACAGGGATGGAGTAGACGCTCCGGGACTTGAGCACTGCACTATCCCGGCATTTTCCTGTAGGGTGTGTGGCAAAACCCGGGGAGAAACACACTCAGGATAATCGCTGTCAGCACCGGGATTCGAACCTACGATATCCGCACTTACCACAGCTGCCCTCGCGAACATGGTGCACGTTTGACGAACGCGGCTACGCCGCGGGGCGAAATGCTTGTGGAATTTGGCTTAAGTACCCATAACCTCCCGCCCCCTGGTCGATCCTGGCTACGCTACTGCTGGAATTAGCACCTCCTGTATATATTTCGGTGTATATATTTCGGAGAAATATTTGTGTTCTTTTCAAATACGTCAGTAACAAGTCCACTGTAGAAGAATTGAATGCACTTTGAGACATGACAAAACCGGGTTTATGATAACTAAACTTGTTTTACGCAGAAGCAATGGAAAATACATAAGTGCCTGGTGCGGATTATCAGTGACACTCAATATACAATATTTAATTGTAGAAGATACAGACGTATGGCTGTATAACTAGCAACAGCCTTATGACGACATTATAGGCTACAGGTTACCCACCAGTGAAGAGCCAATTGACGTATCTAGGTTAAGCTGGGTGTTTTGTAACACGAAGAATTATATTTTGTGGCGTCTGAATGCCTGTAGGCAGCTTGTGCCGATTTATAATTTCATAACTATAGGCCTAAACCAACCTCAGTTCACTTTTACGTAGACTAAGTTAAGTTAATGTGTTGATAAGTATCTAATGTAAGTACTTTATGTTCTGACAATATAACATTTAATCTGTTTACCCCAAATCAAGTTCGAGTGTTAACAGGAATAGAGAATCTGAATGTAGGATTCATAACTTCCCTGTTCTGCAAGCAGGCACCATTATTTATTTATTTTACGTATTGAATCGCAATGATAAATAGTAATAATTTATTCGTCCATAGCGGTCTACTTGCAAACATATGAATTGGAGTAGCCTTAATGTCGAGCGTCGTGGTTGTACATGTTTTATCAAAATAGTCTCATTTGATTTTTTAAATTACTGATTTAGGGGTAACTTACTGGTGTAAAAAAGGTGATTAATTAATTCTTGAGTGCTCTCTCTTTCCTTTCCGGTTTCCAGATCATAATGGAGGAACAACCATCGATTAAAAGTGAGCCAGAATGGTTGACTAATACTCATGAGTTCCCTGACATTGTAAGTTGCATTTGATATCGTACGGTATATGGTGTAACATTGCAATCTTATTGATGCGCATGACAAGCAAGGGTTTTAATTACTTAATATAATCAACAGTAAATGGTCCGCTAACCAGGATCTGTTAACTTTTACTTTTTATGATACACATAACTTAGTAACATCGGGCATACTTGTAATACTTCGCAGGGGTCAAGTGAGCTGTTGCCCTCTGATAACTTGCAGGCCGAGGATGGTGATATATTTGATGTTGAAGAAATAGTAGTTAAGGAGGAACATGAACTACAGGTAAATATAGGTTCTGCAATACTTCTCTTATAGGGTAATACAGTAATACGAATGATTTTAAGATTGAATATTATTTGTAATATTGGATTACTTAGACTTCTTTTCTATAAGAATATCTCACAATAGCTGATGTTTTTGCATTGATGATACAAGTCTAAAAAAATGTGCCATACATAAACTCAATCATATAAGGCATTTGAGATTGATTGCCCTTAAGTGAATGTGCTGCTGGTTGTGCAACCTATTACTTATAGGCTAGTGGGGAAAGGGGAAGACTGCCTCAGCAAAGCAAGTTCGTTGCCGGCATGAAACATTGTAATGATTCTAGCTTGGCCGTCACCAAACATATTTCTAATGAATGATCATCTCCACATATTTCTTCTTGTTTTTATTGAAACATGACCACCTACAGAAAAAACAGAATATCTTACATCCCAGGAAGTTGTTGATCATCCAAAATAATGTACCGGTTCTCATTATCACTCGATATCTCAAGTTCACTTATGGAACTTAAAATAACATCGTGAGCAGAAACCTAATATGGTGGCGATGTGAAATGTAACTATTTAAATGGATTTTTCTAGCAATTCCCTTTGACAGTCAAATTGTCACTCCCATTTCTCTTGTTGATTTTCAGAATGTAGCTCATGTGCAGGCGGTGGATATTTTCAACTGCTACAAGGTTTATTCTTACAGGGGAATAATATGTATTGTACCCTTATTGCTCCGATATCCCACAGGGCCGAAAGCCGAAATCGATCTTCGTGAGATCCAATCACAAACAAACACATACCATCACAGACGTGAACTTGAGCTAGTCCCATGTCGGGTATTTTACTCTAAGAATATCGGGTAAGGATTGGGTGCAGTTAAGAACTAGCTAAAAATACTCGTTAATTACAGATAAAGAAATTTATAATCTGCTGCGAGTAACCATCCATTTAAAATAACAACATGTCATCGAATGATTCAACGTTGTTTAAGAAGAAATGCTGAGCAATGTATGAAAAGAACACTCCTGAAAGAAATCATACCCTACACGATTGTGCTACCGTTCCCTGAAGGAATCATTCTATACAAGAATTGCGGAACTTAAAAGCCAAGGAATGGCACAAAATAAATTCCTATGCAAATACAAATGTTATTAACTCATAAGATTTAATCCCATCGCTCCTATTTTCTGTTGAAGAAAGATTTCTTCCAATTGAATCCGACTTAGAAAGTAAAATAATTACATTCTAAGTTATGTTGGTACCATATCCAACATGCAAGTGTAAACGTGTAAACCAAGCTAGCTAAATCCTGATGTAAAATGCTATATTTACCATGCACCAGAATATTTATGCTATGCGGCATAATTAACAAAAATATTTACACAAATGTGCACAATAAGAACAATCTCGCTGTGTCATAATTTTTTGCGCAGCCAATCAGCTGTTTCAGTTTCAAGTCGCCTCACTATCGGTTAAGTCTCGCAATTTGGATCGAAATGTTATGGAATGTTCGTTAGATTATTAGAATATTCGTGGTGGTCAACATCTCATGTAAATTACATGTGCATTCATTTCTGACCAGCTCGTACATTCTTAATCAACATAACACTCGGCTGTACAAAATGCTGTTATATTTGTCAATGTTTGTCTATTCGTGACTTGTTCTTTTGGTTTCCACCATATCTCATACAGCAATTTCCAATCAGATTGTCGGCTCCGTTGCCTTTCTCAATGTTTAGATTTCATAACAAATCAAGTAGTTCGCGAAAAACTAAAGCCTATTTTCATATAACCTACTTTGTTAATGTTTTCTATCAACATACAGCATTTCAGTTTGATTGTAATAGATTTGTAGATATTGAGTACAGTCTAATATTTCAGATGGTCGCCATGTTAGATTGTTATATGTAGGTCTTACAGTTATGATTTTTATTAATTCCATTTGATCAAATACCTGTATACAATACATTTTTGATATAGGACACGTCAGAATTTACACCTATTACATGAATATTAGTAGTGGAGTACTAGGAGTTCTGCCCCACTTCAAAACCCCCCTTGCTCTACTACTAAGCCTCAGCCATGTTAAATATCTCTTGAACGCATGGTCCGATTTTGACAAATGAGGTATTGTTGGACTCGGGCTGACGTCCTCTTTGCTATGGACCACTCATTATATTTTTCAAAATTTTTTTGAAAATTTTTGTTTTCGAAAATAGGCGATAGTTTGAAAACCAAACAGGATAGAACGTTGTGCCATGGCTCAAACGAACAGTCTTTATGACCTTTATTTTTTGTAATAAAAAATTTTTATTTTTTATATTTTTTTGAAAACACTCGAATTTTGAAAATCCTATATTTTGGAAACTAGGAACTCTACAAAAAAAATTGTTTAACGTAAATCAATGGTCCCTACCCCCTCTACCCCCAAAATAAATTTAAAGTCTCTAGAATGAAAACCTGCAGTAGTGTGGTAAGGACAGAGCTGCTTATAAAAGCAAGTGGTGAGCCCCTGCGACCTTGGAATGGAAGGAGCCATGCTAGGAGGGCGTGCTTGGATTCGTTTTTTTCGTCTCGTTGTGCTCTTTACGGGAATGTCGGTGTCGAAAAGGTGAAAATCTGGAAACACAGTCTTTTTGGGGTAAAAACGTGATTTTAGACTTTTTGCTATATCTCGCGAACCAATCATGCTAGAGGCATGTTCGACAGGTCCAAGGACTCGGGGTGACGTCCTCTCTGCTATGGACCACTCGTTATAATTTTTAATAAAATTGGAAACTCGATTTTGGGGTAAACACATGCTTTTTGTGATTTTGCCGATATCTAACGAACCAATAACGTTAGAGGCATGTACGACGGGTCCAAGGACTCGGGGTGACGTCCTCTTTGCTATGGACCACTCGTTGTAATTTTAAAAAATTTTGGAAACGCGATTTTGGGGGTAAACACGTGTTTTTTATGATTTTTGCCGATATCTCACGAACCAATAACGCTAGAGACGTGTACGAGGTGTCCTAGGACTCGGGCTAACACTCCATTTCAAATGTGGTAGATATTTTTTTTCCAAAAAGATAATTCACAAAGGGCCTAACGCCATACATGTTGAAAAAACGTTTTCTTTTTCTTTACCTGTTTATAATTTTCATGGAGCGTGGTGGTTGAGAGAGACGATACTGCTGGATGTGTGTGTTTCAACGAACCTGTCGCTGACCAAGGTGGCTGTGTTCAATAGATCAATCGCTATTTCGGCGGGTCGGTGTATGACAGAGCGAGGGTGCGTTTTTCCTGATATTTTACCTTTAACGTGTAAACGGGGATGAGAACTAGGTTCTATGTTGGTCGAAGCGAGTAGAGAAAACAAACTTACAGGAGGTGAATGTCATTTGAGATTATTGGAAGGCTCCGATCTGACTTGACAATAGGTGCAATGGAAAAAATGACCAAGACGCTTGAAGGTGAAATAATCTGACCATCGTGGTGGCAGGGGAGTGTGAAAGGCATGCACACACATTTGTGAAACCACATGTAGGCTAAACCAGTGACATCCTGTCTTGCTTCGTACGTGACAAAATGCAAGTTCAGGTGACATTTGATCTACCTCAGGTGTTCACCTGGGACGTTATCTGTCTACATGCGCGATAACTGTTAACAAGTTACATCCTGTCTTGCTTCGTACGTGACAAAATGCAAGTTCAGGTGAAATTTGATCCGGCACAGGTGTTCGCGTGGGTGTTATCTGTCCACGTGCACGATAAGAGAATGTTCAAAGCGTGGGAATCGCTGAATCAGTAAAAAGTATAATGCAACTTGTCGGAATAATGTCACAACCAATAGATAGGCAAGAGCTGCAAACAGCAGTGGTGGGAGGTGAAGGGAGGGAGAGGGGAGGGGGTGATGTATGAGAGAACACAGGAGGAAAGGGAAAGACAAACATGTATGAACATGCATGAAGCGCGGAGCGCTGTACACATAGAGCTATAGGTGGTGTACAACATGTGTGAATAAATAAAAAGTACACAGGTTCACACAACATGTAATTTATTGATCCAGGAATTAAACGTAGAGTTAAACCCTAACCATTTGACGTAGAGTTTATTTCCTTTTTGTTTCAACACTTTTTCCACAAGATAATGCTGAGGAAATGCTGTTTTCTGAAGTTCATGGAGATAAAATCTACCTTTTATGGGTTGATGGTTGAGGTCCTCGAGTAAATAGGTGACTGGAGTGTCCAAGTTGACTCGACGAATTCGAAATAGTTCAGTCCCCCACTGAGGCGTGTAGCCCTTATTGAAGACAGACTTAAATTTGCTCACACGAACAAAATCCCCAATGTTCAGTCGGTGACGTTTAGGATCAGCTGTTTTTATGGGGTTAAACAGTTTATCCAATCGCTGAATATTTTTAGTTACGAGACGTGGCTTGGTCCCAATCGTTCTATGTTTGGTGTCATTGTAACGTGATACTAGCTCAGGTAACATGTCCAACCAGCGATACGTGCCCTGAGCGGTAAACGCTTTCCACATATGGGTTTTCAATGTTCGGTTGAACCGCTCGACCACACTGGCTTTCAGATTGCTGTACGTGGTGTAATGGTGAATATCCTTAGATTTGAGAAAACTGGAGAAATCCTTGTTGAAAAATTCTTTCCCCTGGTCGGTTTGTAGCAGCTGAGGTTGACGTTTGGAGTGTTGAATAATATGTTGAAAGGCCTTGGTAACTAGTGGGCCAGACTTGCGACGCACAGGTTCAACAAAGGCCATTTTGGAATAGACATCAATGACGGTCAACATATAGCGTACACCGTCGTTAACGCCAGCATAGGGTATCATTTCAACCAAGTCAGCCTGCCAAAGTTCATCCACACCTCGTGAAATCACCTTGAGTCGCGGATAGTGACGCCTAGCTGGGCGATGCAACTCGTGAGCAATACCCATTTTAATGGGTGAGGGCTTAAACAATAATTTTGGCATTTCGAAGTTCTTGTTCAATTTCTTGAATTTCCCAATCGTGACCGGTATGGCCAGCTTGACGTGAGGCATGCAACAACTGTAGCCGCTGGACGAGCTTATTGGGATTGTGCCAGTAGGTAACATCCACAAGGGGTTTTAATGGTTTAAAAGTCACTCCCGAAGCGGACACTTTACGACGAGTACTTTGACTGGTGGGAAACATTTTTGCAATGATGGTTTTATATTTTTGAGATATATTGGCATTCACTTGTTGCGTGGGATCATACTGTCTTTTGTGAGCATGGGTATCCAATAAAATGGATTTATATTTGTCAAGGTCCTCTGACGTATAATCATGGGAAGAGGGGGTCCGAGAAAAGAGCAGCTTTAACAGTCCTGGCGTTAATTTATAGTTGATGTTTTTAATGACAGCTTTAGTACGAGCAAATTTAATGGATGAATCGCCAATTTTAAAACTATCATCCTCATAGCGAACACCATACGTGGTATCTGTGTTTCCAATAAATAGATCGGTGAAATAGGGTTCCAATGTTGATCCATAATATTTTATTAAAATGGTTTTCAGTTGAGCTTTATGTTGAGGGGTGGCCAAGAGTTGTGAAAACGGAGACGCTCTGGAAGGGCAAGGTGTTTCGACCATGGCCAAGGATTTCTTTTTTCTCAAAAACTCTGCAAGGGGTGCGGCCTTTTTTTGAGGCGTAAACACTTGTTCCTCCTCATCCTCAACTTCACTATCACTAGTCAAATCTTCCACTTCCTCTTCCTCAGGGTCCTCGTGCAGCGTCTGCGTGGCTTGTGAAACGGTGGGTAGCGTTTCAGATGGCTTGAAAGAGGGTTTCAACATGGCTTTTAGTGGAGGTGCTAAATGTTGCTGAATAAACAAAGCATGATTGGCACGTGATTGTTTCAATTGACGAAACTTTTGGCGAATAGTATTTTTTGCTCTAATAATATGCTTTTTCAATTGACTCTCTGCTAACGCCATGGTGTCTTGACAAATGACTTGATGGCGAATGAGACAGGGCCTTAAATAGCAATAAAATGATCAAACCCTAAGCGATACCGTCCTTGGTTGAGTTCACTTTGTTTGTCAATCACTAAACAGGCATGACGTTGAGTGTTCCAGCACTTGGCACACAATTCTGTAAACATTTGAAAGGTCATATCCGGATTCACATGTTCATTATAAATGTGACGACTGTTCCTCTCGTCCTGACGAAATAAAACAATGACATTGGCATTGTCACGAATCAACTGTTTGGACATTTTAGAATACGTTTGCCCAAGATAGAAGCAATCGATATGTTTGTGTCGACCCATGCTGAAATAGCTTTGAATGATGCCTTGACGTTCAGTGGATACATCATCGAAAATCATGAGTGAATCAGGCTTTACCTCATCCGGTGAAATCACATTTTCTTGCATGGAAAATGTAAAATAACCCATATTCTCTTTTTGTAATCCAGACATGACTTGATCCAGAAACACGTAGAGGGGTTGGTAGAGAGATTTTGCAAAAATATAAATATTTTGAAAACGCAGACCATTGGGCGCTGTAATGAGCGTTAGCAAAAGATTAGTCTTTCCACAGCCGGAAGGCCCCACAATGATGCAGCGAATGGAAGATGGAAACAGTGAACCATGGCGTTGTTCACGTGATGTGGGACAGAGATGGGAAACCATGTCCCCCACGGGGAATGACTCTTGCTGCTTAATAATCTTCATTTCAACTAAGGCTTAGAAAGGCTAGCAGGCTGTCTATATACAGGACACCGAGCCTTGTCATAGAAACAGTAGACTGGTACTACAGGTTGACGATGGATGTCTTTGGACGTGCGTTGATGGCCAAAGCTAGGCCTGTCCCCATACATGATCCTAAACAGGAAACAGATCCTGCTAATAAACACTATGTGGATAGGTCAGTAGTGCCACGCACAAAACAGGGAGATTATGACTTTAAGGGAAAGCGGTTAACCCATGTAAAACATCCTCAAGTGTCTACAGACGTTACTACGAAAAAGTATGTGGATAACAAAGTGTATGAGTTTTATGACAAAGTGCCCCAGCTTATGGTGAATGGCTATAGCGCTAATCACCATCGGATTATTCACGTGGAAGACCCACAAGACGAAGACGATGTTTGTACCAAGCGTTACGTGACCCATGAAATGAAAAGGCTTTATAAATTTATCCCATCTGTGTTTTTAGTGTATCTGACAAATGAAAAACCTGTGAATGACAGAAACCATTTACCGCTAGTCCATGATCAGCACTTGACCTATGCGCTTGCTTCGGGTTTAAGCCACTATCGATTACACTATGATGGAACCATTCACATCAAATATGCCATACCTGATGAGAACCATTTACAAATAAAGATAAATGGTCATAGGATGTTGCTTCATAACCATGAAATGGTCAATGCAGGTGACGAATTATCCTTTTATCTCATGTTGACATGGGATGAAAAGCAAGCGGGAAAAACCATAAACGACTTCCCACTTTATGTGGAATTGGAATATACAGCCATGAAATAACCATCTGACGTTAGTTGTGATTTAAACTTTCTTGTGAAAGGTTGTGGGTCATTATCATCATGGTGAAACAAAGGTATGCAGTGAGAAAGACTAAAAAAAGGACTTTGTCCTTGGCAAAGCCAGGGCTTACAACATTCGAGGACAAGCCCTTGCGAAAGAAAAAAAGAAAAAATAATGTATTGACCATAAGGAAAGCCCTTCGAGCAGCACAGAGACAAGTTATTCCAAAACGTCGGCGACAGGTTTCAAACCAAGGGCGAGTGATTCCCGTTCCCAAACGAGCGGGATTTTTACCTGCATTATTTGCTGGTTTGGCTGCTCTGGGCTCACTTTTGGGCGGTGCCAGTGCAGTGGCGAAAACCATTAAAGCCGCGCAGCAGGGCAAGCAACAACTCAAAGAAAGTCAGCGACACAATGAAACGATGGAAGCGATTGCCATGGGGGCTAGAAATGCCAATTTAAAGCCAGCCTTTTATCAACAAGGATTTGGGATTTCACCATTTCGAAATATTAAAAAAAAAAAAATTTAACCTCAGCCATAGCGAGACATGCCCTGACGCATCAACAAGTGGAAAGCTATGCTAAACAACTAAAGCTTTCTCATTTTCGAGGTGTGTTTATGCGAAACCAATTACCCCCACGACCCTGGAAACAGGAATGTGCTGTTGTCAATTTGGATGATCACCGAGGACCAGGAACGCATTATGTAGCTTATGTCAAAGAGGGATCCACGGTATGGTACTTTGACAGTTTTGGGAATTTGCCCCCGCCCATGGAACTAGTGACCTATTTTGGAAACAGGATCAAGATATATTATAATGTGAAACGTGAGCAAACGTTTAACAGCCAACAGTGTGGACGTTTGTGTTTAATTTTTTTATATAAGACGCAGCATGAGCAAAAACGCCACCAGTATGTCGGTAGAAAGTAAAACGTTTACAGTGCATGGACGTGGACCTGAAGTCAGCCTAGACTTTTACCCGCCTATCGAATTGAGTGAAAAACCCTATGGTTTAGGACTTGTTTCTCTTGAAACGTACAATCGAATATACAACATACGTGAAAATGTGAACAACAAGTTTTACTATGATGATTCTGTGCTCACCCTGAACTCTGGTGGATACACGATCGATGATATTTATGAACACATTTATGTGGTGTTGATCAATCAGTATGGTTTAAAGTCATTTCTCGACGGAACGCACAAGTTTGAACTTGTAGGCAATACTAACACTCATCGCTGCAGTATTTTCTCTACCTTCAACATTGACTTTAAAACACACCCCGATTCCATTGGCCCATTACTCGGATTTAAACCACGTGTGTTGGAGCCCAACAAAAAACATGAATCGGACCATGAAGTGAAATTCATTGAGGACCATCATGTGTCGGTGACGTGTAATATTATTAGCCAAGTGTACACCAATCAAGAACCATCGCATTCGCTTTATGACTTTATTGTGACATCGCCCAATGGGTATATTATTCGTGAAAACCCTCTAGTGGTGCTTTTTCATGCTGTGGCTGTTGATAGTATTAGTAATATAACATTAAGTCTGATCAATAGAGATCAACAACTCATTGATCTAGATTCCACTACACCAGTGACTTACAAGTTGGTGCTAAAGCCACTATGAAATTTGTGTATAAAGCAACAACACCGTCTAGGAATGGTGTTAGTTGTTTGCCGCGTGAATACACGTTAACATCTCAAGGCAAGCAGATTTTACAGCATTTGGGTTACCACGTCAACCCTTATAATGAATTCTATCCTAGAGATAGCGAACCACATCGAGGAGCAACCAGGAGTGGTAAGAATTGATCTCCATTCCTATCAAGCTCAAACACCTGGACTCAATAACAATGATGAAATTCAATTTGTTATCAACAACCAAGATATTTACACCCTACCGCATGAAAGTGTTATTCAGATTGAAGGTCGGCTCACCAAAGCCGATGGCTCTACACCCACTACATCCAAGTTGGCCAACCATGGTTTAGCCTTTCTGTTTTCTGAAGTACGTTATGTCATTAACGATATCGTGGTGGATAGCACTCGAAATGTGGGTATTTCCAGTGTCATGAAACTATACCCCTCTTATAGTGAGGAAGAAGGTAAAACACTTTGCATGGCAGCTTGGTGCCCTGACTCGACCAATGACTGGATGGTACACACCGATGGGACCTTTACTGGATATTTACCTCTTAAACTGGTTCTAGGCTTTGCCGAAGATCACCAACGCATTGTGGTTAACGCAAGGCAAGTGCTTTATCTAGTGAGAGACAGGAGTGATAACAATGCACTCAAGGGGGCCGACAATGCCCCCATCGATTCAAAAATTCAACTACAACGCTTGCTATGGAAAGTGCCTCATGTGACCCTTAACGATAGCAAAAAACTGGACATACTCAAAATGGTAAAGAGAGATATGCCTCTACCCATGGAATTTAGAAGCTGGGCACTCCATGAGTATCCGCTATTGCCCACCACCAACACACACAGTTGGTCTGTAAAAACAGCTCGCTATACAGAGAGACCTCTCTACCTGATCGTGGGTTTTCAAACGAATCGCAAGTATCAACAAACCAAAGATGCCACGCAATTTGATCACCTGCAATTGAGAAATGCACGTCTTTTCCTCAACGGAGCTGTGTTTCCCTATGAAGGACTGGATTTGGATTTTTCAAAAAATAAGTTTGGCCCCCTGTACGACTTGTTTTCTAAATTTCGATGGTCGTATTATCAAAAAGAGAACGGTCCCATGCTACTACCCCAAGCGTTTAAGGCAAGAGCACCACTGATTGTTTTTGACTGTTCTTACCTGGAAGAGTCTGTCAAGCCATCCAATATCGACATTCGACTAGATTTTGAAACGCATGACAATGTACCAGCCAATACGACAGCCTACTGTCTGATTATTCATCACAAACAAGTCAACTATTATCCACTGTCCAACCAAGTGACGAGTGTATAAATAACAGCTCAACCCACGTTAAGTCGCTCAGTCATGTCTTGCTTTAAAGCCTCAAGAGACGTTACATCCATGAATTTAAACTCTGAGGAACAACGTTTCAAGACTTTTGCCACATGGCCAGTGCCTTTCATAAACCCTCAAGCCTTGGCGGCTGCTGGATTCTACTATTTAAAAACAAGAGATGAAGTGAAATGTGCCTTTTGTCCCATCATCATAGACCAATGGCAGGAGGGCGATGAACCCATGCAGGAACATCAGCGCTGGTCACACACCTGCCCCTACCTGTGCAGAATGAAAGTGGGAAATATACCCTGTCATTCAAGCTATCCCTCACTTGTGTCTCTGGGTGATGAAAAAAATACAAGTTATGATACATGTGGGCCGTATGGTATCCATGGTGCTTCGGTGAGCAGATCACCATCAAAAACGCCTAGTTTAGAGACATTGGGACATCATCGGTGTTATGGACGTTACAAACACAAGAGACTATTTTGTTGTATCAGTTGCTATCGTCCTTATCCTAAAATGAGAAAAGCCTGTAAGACGTGTTATGATAATAAAATGATGTAATTCTTAAATTCTTATTTTTGCATGTCCCCCTGTCCTACCCTAACCTTCTTTTTTGAAACTAGCATGGCAGGTAAGTCCATGCCATGATCACACGTGATCGTCAGTCAGTCGTCAGTTGAACTTGGTCCAGGCAAGCGTCAACATGTTGCGCACACTCATTGTGGATTGCCAAGGGTTTAAAATTGGTGACAACAAATTTATATTTAAACAAGTGGCCATAATCGATTGTACCACGTTTTGGATATCGCAAGCTACGCATTTGCTATTTAAACCACCCCATGCTTTTGATTTGTTGTGTGAAAAAGACCGTAAACAAACCCAGTGGATTGAAAATCATAGGCAACTAGACTGGAATCAGGGAACCATTTCCTATAAATATTTGGACGTGGTCATGAAAGCACACTTGTCCTCGGCCAATGTGGTATTTGTGAAAGGTAATGAAAAACGTCAATGGTTGCAACCATTTTTGGCGTCTTACTGTCAATGTATCGACCTCATGGAGTTGGGCTGCCCCTCCCTGCAAACGCTCATGGATACTTGTTCCTGTGGCAACATTACCCATACAGCCCTATCGCATGCGTGGCATCTCTTTCATTGGTTAACCACTCATGCCTGCTGGGAGTTGTTGAACAAAATTATAACTCAAGATTTACCTGTGAATGACGTCAGTGAGATTTCTACTAGCGACGTGTAAACATCTACAGCACATGATACCATGGAGAAAGGCAATGCTACGGACAAAGCCATCGGCAAGTTCTTTGTGTGCAAAAAGAAACTAGACAGTTTTACCAAAGAGGAACTCTTGGCACTGCCCAAGTCGTTCATTTATTATGTGGCCGCCAACGCGGTCAAAGAAATCTGGCAACATGTACCAAAATCATGGACTCAAGACCCTGTGTTGAGTGAATTGCAACCCTGTACGGATTACGATCACCATAAGCAAGTGGCCATGGCAAAAATACCGTCTATGCGTCAGTGTGCGACTTGCCAGCTAGTGAAACTGTATCACGGTCATAAAAGTCCGTGTAAAGACTTTGTTGAATCATTCCACGAGTGTCATGGCGAGAAAAAGCAACAACAACAACAACAAACACAAACATCGTCCACAGAGGAGGAGGAAGACCAAACCTTTTTACCATCGATGGAAAAGGATATGCCAGACCTGTACTGGCAATGGCGTCATTGACAAAGTGATTCAATACTTACCTTACGAAATCCATCTTCCAGGTTATCGTTTTTGCGGCCCTGGAACTCGTCTCGAAAAACGTTTACAACGTGGTGATGTACCCATTAATCTTTTGGATCAAGCATGCAAGGAACATGACCTTTCTTATCGCCATAGTCATTCTGGTTTAAGACATGTGGCAGATAAATTGTTATTGAAGAAAGCTAAACAACGTTTCACATCCAGTGATGCCTCAGTAGGTGAAAGGATGGCAGCCCTAATTGTCATGAGTGCTATGAAAGGAAAGTTGATGATGCATGGACATAAACATTGAGGAGTGAGGAATTGGGATTTGTTTGTATTCTATTTTTCTTTTGTCAATTCACTATGACTATGAAATAAAAACAAAAGTTTTCCAGAGCACGATGTTTTGTTATTTTTAATTTTAAGAAATCGTGATGTTGATGGCTGATTTTTTCATTTTACACATTTCACACATGATGAATTCCACACACTGTCATTTATCATTTTGCAATTTACAGTTTTTGAAAACGTTCGTTTCAAGTTTAACGTTTTTGATGATATGGATTTTTCCATTTTGCTGATGACACATTTTAAACAATGTCCGTTTGAAGTTTTTGAATTTTCAAATTTCACACATGGCCATTTCCAGTTTTTAAAAATGTCCGTTTTAAGTTTTGCTGTTTTGGTGATATGGAAACATGGAATTTCCATTTTGCTGTTTTCATATTTTTTCCATTTGGTGTATGTCGAAAGTTGAGATTTGACAATGATGTTGATGCGAGTGCTTGACCTTGATAATACTGCAATGTGTTGATGTGTGTTTGGAGAAACGTCGAGGTCTACGACTACTGCAGGTAAGACTGTTTTTACAAAAATAATGTCTTTTGACTGTCACATTTCAATGAAAAAACGAAACTATTTAAAACAAAATGAATATATAAGTGACCATTTACCCCCACCCCACCCACCCACTCTACCTCATCGTGTTTGCTCTGGTCAATCATACACACCAGTTTTCTCTCTCCACTCATACATTCACACCTGTCTTTGGGAACAAACACAACCACTTTATTTATTCCCAAAAGCACATTCTCGACATGCACACTCATTCCAAAAGAACTTTTTAGTTTATCATTTACATTACGAAAAATAATTAAATACTAGTTATTAAAGTTACTAAAAATCTTACTTATTTCATATTTACAAAAAAAACTCAACTTTGTACAGCGTTAAAAGAATCACACTATTTACCAATCAAAAAAATTTTAAAAAATAAGGTTGCACACAACTTTTTAAAGAGCAAAAGGTCCAAGTGAATTGTCACTATTTACAAAATCTACTATTTACAATGACAGAAACCAATATTTACAAAATTCTAAATCTACAAGTTACAAAAAGCCATGCCCCATAAACGATTAAACAGTGAAATCACACCTCCTCCTCGTTGCGATCATAACCCCAGGGCAGGCTAGTGAGCAGGTCATCAGCCCACACACGCTTGTTATCCATGGAGGCGAGGGTGCGTTTTCTCTGTTCCACAAGATACAAATGATGGTTGCTGGATTGTATCCTGCACTGTGTATGAGACATAGCTTTGCCAGTGCGTAAAACCGCTAAGTAATCGTCTACACGTAGCGATTTTACCACTGCCCTACCTACACCTTTTGCTCTCTTGGCTTCCTTACAGTCGAGTGTGCGGTAAGCATACATTTTTGAAGCCAAACCTACGAATTCCGTCATAATGGAATCACCGCATTCATCTTTTAAAACGCCCATTTCCTTCTTGTTCTTTATGGGCAGCTGAAACACGTTGTCAGCACTATAGCAAGAGGTGTCGAACCAGTCACTATGTTGCCTCATGACGTCATAGGGGTTGCAGTGGCGAATGTGGTAAATGAATGAGTCCGTGTCCATATACAAAAGAGAGACGTCCTCAAAATGGCGTTTCGCAAACTCATAGTGGAATCGATACATGACCGATTTAGAAAAGTCTAAAATGACTTGACCCAAGTAAATGGGCTTATCCATGGTCACGCTGGTCTTACTCATTTCAATAGTAGCCAAATCCTCATCGATAATTTTGATCGATTTGAAATTTGGCTTGGCAATGTACCGCCGGGCACCCCACCGCCCCTCCCAGACATTCATCAATTTAATGTCACGGTATTTGCGGACATTCTCCATAGACTTGCCATAGATGCAGTTGTTCATTAATTTAAAAAAATTAATTTCAAACTGCTGTGTTGCCATTTGTCGGTGCTCTGTGTTGAGTCGCATGTATGGCTCAAGCCATGCTTTTTGAGCAAAAGAAATACCCCTGTGGACTTTCTTCAACACCAAGCCTTGGGCGAGGCATTGCACCAACATTTGGATATGTAGCACATACCGATTTTTGTTGTAAAGTGTGCCCATGAGTTTTTCAGTTTTCACTTTACTGTCAGGGGGAACCATTTGCTCAAGACAGAATGGGAAATCGGCATGTTCATCATACAAGGATGATGGATATTCAATATCCACTTCTAGCACATATCCACGGCCTGTTTCTTGGCTAGCCATGTTCACATGAAATTCTGACACTTGTTTCTCTGTCAGCCAAGCAAACTTCCCATAGGGCAAAGGCTGACTCATGGCGTAACCGTACAAATTATTCACGTCATAGTACATTAAGTACGATTCTGGTTTGTCTGGTGAATAATCAGACATGTAGACATTGTTCGCTTCAGCATGGCGTTGGTTAAGTGACACAAAGCCGCCACGAATGCCCTTTTCAAAAAATAGAACCATGTCTACGTCAGTGAGTAAATCCAATTCCACTTGAGTGTATTTCAAAGCGGCATCGAACGAGAGTCCAGGACTCGTGTAATAGTGAGCCGGATCAAGACCGTAAATGTGTTGACACAAGTTACGGAATTTTTCAAACACATCAGTGAGCAGCAATACATCCAGTTTTAGGTAATGCAAAGCATATTCACTTAGCGTCTTCATGCCAAACACTCGCCAAACTTGACATGCATGTGCATAGTCTTCATCGGAAACGGTACTGCGTGTTAGTTTCGAGTAAAATTTCTCTTGTGGAGGGAGTTTTCTTTGCTTTAACACGTCCCAGCTGTTGCAGAAATCATACGGGAATATACCTTTCCGAATGCACAATTGAAATTGCTCAGGATCATTAAAATGCATTCTAGTATTTTTTAATTCCTCCTCATTCAAGCCATTCACAAGGCTGTCTAGCGAGGATGCCATAAACTTAAAGGAATCCAAAAATCGAATGCTAAAGTTGCTCAACCACCATGTCAGGGCTGTAAAACGCTCATGGTTTTGGGGAATAATGGTAAACGAGCCCTTGTTAACATGGCCCAATTCACGAATCAAAAACTGAATGTCATAATTCGCCAGATTGTGGAAAAAGACACCGATGAAACGAGGAGCTGGAAAGTTCAAGTTGCATTTACTATGCGCAGCTCCACGAAACTCCCCCGTAAAGTGCGAGTGATCACGAACGGTGTCTTCAGCATTGATCAGTGGCTTTTCGCAAATATGGCATGTCATGGCATGCTCATACTGCTGCTGTTGTTCTGGAGATAGGCTCATGGGTACTGGGTGGTCCAGTAATTCCTGTACATGGTCGGCCAACTTGACAAGTTCATCCAAGAACCATTTGGCACAATCTGGCCCCTCACGGTATTTGTAAACGGATTGTGTGGGGTCATGGGCACACACCACATTAAATCCTATGGCAAAGGGTTCATGTTTTTGAATGGGTGTGGTTGAGCTCATGGAGGGATCTGGTTCACATCCCGCCATGGGTGTGGTGAGAGCTTCGAAATCTGCATATACCACATAGGGAACAGTGTCACGCTTATGAATGTCCTTAAACTTTAACACAGCCTTGTCCCCTTGTGGCAATATCAATCTCACCGCTTCCTGAGTAACACAATCTACCCTATGACGTTCCAAAGAAGTAGGCGTCCAAAAGTATTGGAGACAACGGTCACAAATATGCTTTATACCATGTGCTTTGGACATTTGACTGCTTAGCAATCTACTCAGGCTTTTAATGAGGCAATAGTGATTCACTTCTCCTACAGATAAATATAAAAGATGAATGTGATGTCGTTTCGGTTCTTTTGTGGCATAAAGAGGACCCACAATCTCATCACCGTCAAGGCCATACACCATGAACGAAAAGTCCTGGTTGTCTCGTTCAAACCTATGGATCTCGGTTAAGTCCATAGGGAACGTCACTCGAGTTAAATTTAAAGTATGTTTCAATTCAACAAACTTGGCCTTGTACATTCCTGGTCTGTTAACATGACGATCTTGAGCTGGCTGCAAGTACGCAGCCACAGCCCACAGAAAGCAATCATTGTCATGGTTCTCAATATTCACCACAGCCTTTTTCGAAGCTATTGCTGGAGGTGTTTTAATATAGCTAGACCCAGCATTCAACGGGTTGAAATGACAAATGTTGATTTGTAAATGATGAATTTTGTCTAAGGCTAGACCACTCGGTCCTTGTTGCAGTTTATCAAATTTTGACAGCAAGGCATTCACCACGTGGGTTTCATACCACTGTTCCAAATTATGGGCTATGAATAGCTCTTGCATTTTACTGCAAATATAGAATGTCTCTTTATGCTCTACATCCTTCTTTTTATATACGAAATCGCACACTAGTTCTGTATTCACCTTTAAAGCCATATGCAACCTTTGCGCTGTACAAATTTCAATTTTAAAAATTTCAAAACAAGATTCTAAAAATTCTTTGGGAATCGAACTTTTTCTAACATTCACTATGCGGCCAGAGCACACACGCGATTTGAAACAACTGTTTAGGGTTTCCCAAGTTAACGTATCCGCAGCAGTAAAAGACATTATTTTGAAAGAACACACTCACCTGAGTTTAGAAATGTAGACTGTCTGACAATAATCCAAAAAACACACACGTTCCTGGTTATTCACAGAGGTCAAGCGTTTTCCAACACTCTAAAAAGAAATAAAATAAACCACCATAAGTATATCCATTCCATATAGTTTATGCATTTCATAAACAAAACAAAATCAAACAGGTTATATATTTAAAAAAACAAATCTCACCTTGACGTGTAATGCTTTTCTATATTCCCGTCTCGTGGGCTAGTATGGAAATGGTTTTCTTTTCTAGTTGTCTGTCTTTCTCTTTCTTTAATATATTTCCCACAGACACACGACAGGTAGGCTATACACGTTATCTGCAAACAAATAAATAAATAAAATCATTAATTATCTAATCAATAAATAATTGCATGTATTTATATAAAATCAATAAATATATAAATGAATAAATATATACCTACCCCACAACAAGGTTAAGTATTTTCCACCAACACCAAAACTGATAAACGCAGTGTGTTCAAAGGTAGTCACCTAAGTGAGCGTGGAAATGATAACGACATGTCTTTATATATGCTACATTGCATGTATAATCTTTTTTTTTTTTCCACGCTTTGACCATTCTGTTATCAGGCACGTGGACAGATAACGTCCCAGGTGAACACCTGAGGTAGATCAAATGTCACCTGAACTTGCATTTTGTCACGTACGAAGCAAGACAGGATGTCACTGGTTTAGCCTACATGTGGTTTCACAAATGTGTGTGCATGCCTTTCACACTCCCCTGCCACCACGATGGTCAGATTATTTCACCTTCAAGCGTCTTGGTCATTTTTTCCATTGCACCTATTGTCAAGTCAGATCGGAGCCTTCCAATAATCTCAAATGACATTCACCTCCTGTAAGTTTGTTTTCTCTACTCGCTTCGACCAACATAGAACCTAGTTCTCATCCCCGTTTACACGTTAAAGGTAAAATATCAGGAAAAACGCACCCTCGCTCTGTCATACACCGACCCGCCGAAATAGCGATTGATCTATTGAACACAGCCACCTTGGTCAGCGACAGGTTCGTTGAAACACACACATCCAGCAGTATCGTCTCTCTCAACCACCACGCTCCATGAAAATTATAAACAGGTAAAGAAAAAGAAAACGTTTTTTCAACATGTATGGCGTTAGGCCCTTTGTGAATTATCTTTTTGGAAAAAAAATATCTACCACATTTGAAATGGAGTGTTAGCCCGAGTCCTAGGACACCTCGTACACGTCTCTAGCGTTATTGGTTCGTGAGATATCGGCAAAAATCATAAAAAACACGTGTTTACCCCCAAAATCGCGTTTCCAAAATTTTTTAAAATTACAACGAGTGGTCCATAGCAAAGAGGACGTCACCCCGAGTCCTTGGACCCATCGTACATGCCTCTAGCGTTATTGCTTCGTGAAATATCGGCAAAATCACAAAAAGCATGTGTTTACCCCAAAATCGAGTTTCCAATTTTATTAAAAATTATAACGAGTGGTCCATAGCAGAGAGGACGTCACCCCGAGTCCTTGGACCTGTCGAACATGCCTCTAGCATGATTGGTTCGCGAGATATAGCAAAAAGTCTAAAATCACGTTTTTACCCCAAAAAGACTGTGTTTCCAGATTTTCACCTTTTCGACACCGACATTCCCGTAAAGAGCACAACGAGACGAAAAAAACGAATCCAAGCACGCCCTCCTAGCATGGCTCCTTCCATTCCAAGGTCGCAGGGGCTCACCACTTGCTTTTATAAGCAGCTCTGTCCTTACCACACTACTGCAGGTTTTCATTCTAGAGACTTTAAATTTATTTTGGGGGTAGAGGGGGTAGGGACCATTGATTTACGTTAAACAATTTTTTTTGTAGAGTTCCTAGTTTCCAAAATATAGGATTTTCAAAATTCGAGTGTTTTCAAAAAAATATAAAAAATAAAAATTTTTTATTACAAAAAATAAAGGTCATAAAGACTGTTCGTTTGAGCCATGGCACAACGTTCTATCCTGTTTGGTTTTCAAACTATCGCCTATTTTCGAAAACAAAAATTTTCAAAAAAATTTTGAAAAATATAATGAGTGGTCCATAGCAAAGAGGACGTCAGCCCGAGTCCAACAATACCTCATTTGTCAAAATCGGACCATGCGTTCAAGAGATATTTAACATGGCTGAGGCTTAGTAGTAGAGCAAGGGGGGTTTTGAAGTGGGGCAGAACTCCTAGTACTCCACTACTAATATTATTGTGTAGGTATAGTATTGAAACTTCAATCGCATGGTTAGTACACAAGAAGTAAAAACAAGATTTTTAAATTTCGCACAGCTGCCATCTTCTGGTTATGAAAACAATGGAAATAAATTATATGCCAGTGGATCAACAATTGTATAGCCTAAGCATTTACCGTACCGAGTTTCACTGCACTCGGATGGTTAAATCGCGAGAAACGTCCATTTAAATATTCATATTCGCGACGCTGCCATGTTGGATTAGTGCTCACCAGGTTATTGAAAGTCCTATCGGTGAACTAATATTCATGGTCTCTACGAACATGAAGAATTTCAGTTTGATTGCTCAAAATAATTCGTAAATATTGAGAACAGTCTAATATTTCAGATGGTCGCCATGTTGGATTGTTATATGTAGGCCATTGAGTTATGTACCATTAAAGGAAAATTATTGCGTAGGTTCATTATTCAAACTTTTACTTCCATCGCATGATTATGACACAAGAAATAAAAATATTAAATTTAAAATTTCACACAGCCTCCATATTTTACCGGCATTCTATATCTCCGAAACTAATTCTGATATCACCCTGAAATTTTGTACGATAATGTAGGGCACTACTTCCAGTTTATATTTATAAGTTTCAAAAACCTGTAGAGTACAAAACGAACATCGGACGGCCAAGCGAAGTTGAAATATTTCGCACTGCCGCCATCTTGAGGTTATGCAAACAATTGAACTAAATTAAATGTCAGTGCATTACAATGTGTATGAACTTTTGGTTTAACAAGTTTTATTGCATTTGGATGGTTAAATCGGGAGAAAAGTCTATTTAAAAGTCTCAACTTCGCCTGGCCGCTGGGTAATTTATAGGAGAGGAATAAACCACCCACCAAGGGAAGATGATTAAGAAAAAGGAAATGGGTTTCGGACTGGAGAAAAAAGGATAGAAAAATAGGACGAGAGTTCCACAAAAATTATGACTGTAACTTTAAACACACTTAGAGGCAGTTGCCACTGAAATTTAGCTTTTTGATACCTAAAGTAGGTACGAGCTTGGTCGAGGCTAACGGGAACCGCTGCTAGGACTTGGGCGATTTGCAAGAGAGGGGCTTTAGTATGTTTCCTCCCAAGCATGTATAAAAGTATTATGAGGAAGGGTGATGGTCTGGCAAGACTGAAAGCAAACAATTTATAGTATGTCTTCTCAAAGAAATTAGTTTTTGCGAAATGATTCGAAGAATGCCAATAATTCAAATCAAGTTTGGTATTTCCAATTTTTCGAAGTTGTAGAATTCCTGAAAAGAGCGACCCAGTGCTTCCAGGAAGGATAGTGATGAAAAATTATAACTTGGAAAGTAATTTTGGTGAGTGAACCAATGGTTGCATTTGGAAATGGCTAAGCCTTTACTCAGCGAGAGGCCGGCTAAAAGCTTAGACAAAGAAGAAACACTTATCTTTTAGAAAATTGACCATAAGTTTTCGGAGAGGATCTCCACAAGCAGGTAGCTGGCGTAGCGAGCTTTACTTGCCTTACTGGCCAATTAGAATTAGCTATTAAAGCTAAGAGAAGCTTTGAAAAGGTCACTAAGAGTTTTTGCTCGAATGCAACAAGTGGTAAAATCCCTATCAATAGATTTAAGAGCATCGAGTAGGGAGAGTCAAGGAGGACAGGATCTTGTTTAACCGTTGTATTAGAAAAATGAAAAAGCAAAAAGAAACTCTTAATTTATTTAACAATTCAAAAAGAAGTTGATATCTTTAACCATTAACTATTTTGTAATCTCATTAACAATTTGGGGTCGCAGACCTCCGACAACGTTTAGAAATTGCTCCAGGCAAATAACAACTTTTAAGGTTTTAAACCTAATATTAAAATCTTTGTAAGATTTAAACAAATAAACAATGAAGCAATTAAAGTTTGAACGTGAATTGGAGTACAAAAAGTGTACCTTAAGAAATTCTTGAGAGAATGTTCTAGAGAAAGTGACAACTTCGAATATAACAATAATAAAAACATGAAAAATAAGATAGAAGTTCCTACAACTTCTTATATTTAAACAGAATTACTATATGAGAATTATACAAAGAGGGCAGGTCACTTACTGTGAAACCTGAAAAAAGTTAAAAGGAAGGTTCTAGACTTCCCAAGTTTGAGCAGGAATCACCAGCCAAATGGGACAGCTTCCATTTCGTGAAACCTGAACATGACTCGCTCACGAGTTTAAAGAATTGTTTTCCCTGATTATAGGAAAGGAACAATGTGAATTTGAAACTTGTATCACACAAGCAATAATGCAGAATTTAATTAATGTTAAACTAGCAAAGTTGGAAGGGCACTTCTTGAGTGACACCTTATAGAAAAGTTACAATTTTATTAATATGGGTGGTTAGTAGAAGGTTGAGGAAAGATCATTGGGATATAGGATCAATGTTCATGGCCTTATTTAATATAAACGGACGATCGCGACGCGGTAGAACCGTGGAGCAAGCACTGGTTATCACTGTAGTCTATAAAGATGGATGCAAAGTTCACTATAGAAACACTAAAGTTTATGAGAAAGAAAGTTATTGCAATTATGGAAATAACTGTTTGCACTATGTAGGTGAGAGTCTATTTCTTGAAAAAGTTGTGATTTACAATTAAATGTACCATAAAACATTCCAGTGGTTCCAGCGGTGGAAGAAAGTTAGCTATTGCAAAAATTTGTAAGGAAGATTCCTCATTTTAAATATTGTTGTCACAAGTGAGTGAAAAATACTTGACGGCAAGACTCGCAGCTAGAGTACAAGATCTCGAAGGTTCCAGAACGACCTTAGCAGAAAAATGGGGTTGAGAAAATCCAACGGAGGAACTAGCTTGATGAATTATAGACAGCGGGTATTAGGTAATATCCCACGTAGTGAGAGGATTTCTCATTTGAATAGCTTAAGAAAAGCTCTTTTTTAGTAAGGATGGCTTATACAAGCGAAAGCTCAACATGGCAAATCCCACGAAGAATGATTTTTGCCCCAAAATAAATACTTTCACACTGTCTATAAAAGTATCATTAAAAGCACGTGGAAGTTAAAACCATGAAGATGAGGTTAAAACTTTTAAAATGGTACTTATCTTGATTTCATGTTGAAGGCGAAGTTCCGTGTGACGATGACTACTTTGCCAACATGGCGTAGAAGAGAGTATGCCTCTTGGTTTGAGGAGGCTAGCTCGAGAGGAGCTTTAACTGATCGAGTCAACTGCCGACTGAGAAGTGAGACCTGCTCAGCGAGGCACAGAGGGTCCAAGGAAGGGAAAAGAGTGGGGGTAGGAAACAAAAGGTGTACATATCAGCATAACCAACTTATCAAAAATAAATGTTCTTCTTGATGGATGGTCTTCACAGAGTTGATAGTAGGCGATATTAGCGCAGCATGGTGAGTGAAACAGTAGGCGTAGTCCTCTTGCTCAAGGAGAAAATAGCTGGCGATGGTAACAAGATCTGGTGGCCAAATGGATAAGTAGGTCATCTTGCACCAGGGAAAGTTGAAGAGCTTCAGAGATTCGCTGCCAGATGACGCTAGGTGGGTCACAGAAGTTATATATCTAGAACAGACTTATGAAGACATAAGAGATTTGCCTATCAAGGAGAAAACAGAAGATCACTGTTGGTGTTTGGCAAAGAGGAAGGAAAAAATGAACATGCAAGGAGCAATAGACATTATATCTCAGGTACCGTGTATTCAAAGAATACACCATACTGGGGGGCAAACACCAACAGAGAGCAAATACGCAGTTACACATTTAATGGCAGCGGTGCGATCAAAGTCAGTGGTCTTGTGATCGGGCCGTTAGTGGTCAAGATTTTGGCAACCCTGACTCTCCCATCTCTTCCAGGATAACACTCGGTCACTCTACCAGAGATCCATACTAAGGGGGGAGAAACATCCCTAACCAAGACCAAGTCCCCCACCTTAATGTCGGGACTGGAAAGAAACCACTTCTGTCTCCGCTGTAAGGAAGTTAAATATTCCAAGTTCCACCATTTCCAAAAGAAATTACGGAGGGCTTCAAGTTTACGCCAAGCGATAGGTAGATTAGAATCCCTGTAAGAATTGGGAAGAGGAGGAGGAGCAGAAAGAGAAGTGCCTATAAGGAAATGACCAGGTGTAAGTGGAAGCAGGTCATCAGGGTCATTGGACAGCGGAGTTAAAGGACGAGAATTAACAACACCTTCAATCAGAACAGACAGTGAATTGAATTCTTCGTAAGTCAGAATTCGATTACCTAAGACTTTTCTTAAATGCCGTTTAGTGAGCTTTACGCAAGATTCCCACCTACCACCGTGATGAGGAGCGTAAGGAGGTATAAAGTGCCATTTGAAACCCTTTGAGTAGGAGAAATTAGAAATTTGTTCCATGGCAGGAGAGGAAGTAAGAGCTTTCTTCCACAGGGAAGCTGCGCCCTGAAAAGTGGAAGCGTTATCAGAGAACATCTCTGAAGGAACACCACGCCTAGCAGTGAAGCGAGAGACAGCTATAAAAAATAAGAAGTAGAAGCATTCGTTACTAATTCCAAGTGAATTGCGCCTGTAACCATGCAAACAAAGAGAGAAACATAAAGCTTACCAAATAATTTGCGTTTGGCTTCAGGAGAATTTCGTTGATATTGGAACGGACCCATATAGTCCACACCAGTTAAAGCAAATGGGCGTATAGGAGAAGAGCGAAAAGAGGGCAGATCGCTCATTAATTGAGTATTGATTTTAGGTTTCGCTTTAAAGCAAGGAATGCACTTATGAATTACAGAAGAATCTTCATGGATTCCATTTATAATCCAGTACTTTTCCCTTAAGAGGCAAAGCAGAGTGCGTGTACCAACATGCAGATTACGATAATGAAAGTCACGTATAATTAAAGAAGTAACGTGATGTTTGGAAGGCAAAATAACGGGATGCTTTTTGTCCTCAGAGAGTAAAGATTGCGAGAGCCTTCCACCTACCCTGAGTAACCCATGGTCATCAAGGAACGGGGCTAAAGCACGAAGACGGCTGGATTTGGGAAGATCTCTTTTAGAAGAAAGCAAAGACAACTCAGAAGAGAAGGCTTCTTGCTGTGTCAGTTGTAAAACTTTAATGGTGGCGAGATTCAATTCATGATTGGTAAGATGTGGTTTGGGGAGAAGAGGTTGGTCAACCACAAAATATTTCCATCTAAGGAGATAGGCGATAATTCGTATTAATTTATGAAAGGAAGAATAGCGTGACAACAAAGGATGAGAAGCGTTGGAAACCAGACACGAGGCAATAGACAGAGGTACTTTAGCGTCAGGCAAGTTGGAGTTTGTAGCTGGGGGTTTAGGAGGCCATAAAGAAGAGTCTTTGATTAACCACGAGGGCCCATGCCAGTACAATTGGGAAGCTGCCAATTGAGAAGGTAAACAACCACGAGAGATAATATCGGCTGGATTATCGGCACTAGGCACATGCCTCCATTGACATCCAGAAGAAAGCGTTTGAATTTTGGAAACTCTATTTGCAACAAAAGTTTGCCAGTGAGAAGGGTTCTTAGCGATCCAAGAAAGGGTGATCATGGAATCGCTCCAGAGATAAATTTGCGAGAATTCGACTTTTAATACTTCCCGTAATTTCTTGACAAGTTCTGCAGCCATGAGTGCAGCGCACAGTTCGAGCCTAGGCAAAGTGATAGTTTTAAGAGGAGCGACCTTCGATTTGGCAAAAACAAGGTTGGAAACTAGAGATCCATAGAATGAATCGTGATAAACTAAATATGCACAGCAACCGTAAGCTTTTTCGGAACTGTCCGCGAACACATGGAGGAAAAAGAATGCATTAGAATGAGAGCTGATTAAATTCCTGGGAATTTCAATAAGGGAAAGATCCAGCAAATTGCTGCGAATCGAGAGCCAACGATTAAGAAAAGAAAGAGGGACAGTGTCATCCCATTCACATTTAAGCGACCACAGCTCCTGCATGAAGAGTTTGGCTATAACGATAACTGGGGCAAGAAATTGAAGCGGATCAAAAATTTTTGCAATTTCAGAGAGGATTTGTCTTTTTGTATTAGGAAGCTCTTCTGCGAGCGTAACTTTATAGATAAGAGTGTCAGTGCTAGTGCACCAATGAACTCCTAAAGTTTTTATAGATTCGGAGTTTCCACAAATTTCGACAGAAGAAGGATCTACGTCTTCGATGGGAAATTGGGCGAGAAACTCAGGGGAGTTGGAGTTCCACTTATGAAGTGGGAAACCTCCATTCCTTAGTAATGCTTGAAGTTCTAAAGACACAAAAGAAGCTTCCTCCAAAGTGGAGAAGGACTGCAAGTAATCGTCAACATAGAATGACGTAGTTAGTGCTTCAGATGCTTTTGAATTAATTAAGTAACCATCTTGTGAGGCTAACAAATGTAGAGATCGAATAGCGAGGAATGCAGAGGGTTTTAAACCATAAGTAACCGTTTTTAATCGAAATACCTTAATGGGCTTGCTGATTTCATCACGCCACAAGATTCTTTGAAGATCTCGTTGTTCCGGTTGAATTAAAACTTGACGGTACATCTGTTTTATATCGGCTATGACAGCTATGGGGAATAATCGAAAGTTTAAAAGTATAGCAGATAGATCTGACTGAATAGCAGGACTAGAGTAAAGAGTGTCGTTAAGGCTGTTGCCATTAACGTCGGGCGATGAACCATTGAAAACAATTCGGATTTTATCTTTTACAAGAGGGTTTTTCCACACGGGATGATGATTTAAATAAACCGTTTCAAATGGGGGGTGCAATTCATCATCAGATTTGTTAACAACTTCCATATGATCTGAGCTTTCGTACTCATCCATGAAATCAGTGTACTGCTTTTTGACAAGAGGTTCTTTTTTAAATTTGCTCTCGATAGCAAAGAGAGCTTTTCGAGCTTTAGGCTGAGAGTTAATAAGTTTGGGGGGATTGTGTAACCTTGGCATTTGAACAATGAACCGGCCATCAGAAGAACGAGTGGTCGTGTTCAAAAAAAGTTGCTCACAGAATTCATTTTCTAAAGAGGTCACATTAGGAGAATCAACATTTTCAAGCCTCCAAAACTGTTCCAGATCAGTATTGGAGAAGTAACATTGCGATGAAGGTTGGGGTGAATAATGGGGAAGTTGCCCTGTGACGATCCATCCAAAATTAGTGTCTCTGGCGACCACGTTTGAGGATAGCTTGCGAACCTGTTTCCGAAGGCAGTTCCAAAAGACATTGGCACTAAAGAGTATGTCAATGGGATTTTGTATGTTAAACGAAGGATCGGCTAACCTTAAATGCGAGGGAATGTTTAACCCTGAAATATCCACCGAGTGACTTGGGGTGTCTTCTCCAATGCTATTGAGAATTAGACAATTAAGTTTAAAGAAGTTGTTTCTATGACAAATATCCCTTATGGTTAGTTTTGAAAATTGTAAGGCTTGCGATTTTGAGCTGTTGATGCCCGACACATTGATAGAAGTGGGGTTTACGGGTAGGCCTAGTTTTCTAATCAAAGAATTGGACACAAAATCATGGGTTGCCGCTGAGTCTAGAAGACCGCGTGCACGGACCCAGTTGCCAAAGTTATCCTGAACTTCAATTTGGACAGTAGACAACAATACTTGCGCACTGCGAATGGACTTAGCATTTTGAATATATGATGAAGCATTAGAACTGTTAGCACTATCATTTTTAGGAGAAGTGGATGCTGTCGATGACCTTGCCTGATCATGACGATGTAGCAAAGTATGATGAGCCTTTTCACAATGGTAACAAAGTCTTGTGGACTTACAATTAGAAGCAGAATGCGTGGGCGCTAAGCAGTTGAAACAATGTTTATTTTGAGCAACTAATTTTCGTCTGTCATCGACTGACATTTCTTTAAAGGATTTACAGAAGTATAGGGCATGGGAATCTTTACAAAGTATGCACTTTGCAAGTTCGTTTAAACTTTTGCGAGGTTCGCTTTGCGTGTTTAAAACAATGGAGCTTGTAACACGACGTTCACTAGACCTAGTTGGGTAACCAGTAGTGTTTGATTTGAATTTGGATGAGCTGAACCCTGATTTTTGGGTATTAGACGCTGAGCGTTCGCTTTTGGGTTTGATGGACATTAATTCAAATTTGGAACTAGGAGATGAAGGTTCACTCTGATTAGCTAGCGCGGTTAAAAGTTGGCATCTAGCGTTTATGAAGGTGACTAAATGCTCGTATGTATAGTCGTCTTCTTTAGAAAGTTCAATTTCCCAAGCTTTGAGGGTAGCAACATCAACTTTAGAAACCACTAAATGTATTAGGAAAGTATCCCAATAATAGGTAGGTTGATCTAATTGGGACAAAGCCTTAACGTGAAGCTGTGTAGTGTCAACTAGAGTACGTAGACTAGTGACGTCATTGTGCTGTGACGCAGGTAGATTGAATAGAGCCCTTATGTGGCGTTGAATACGTAACCGTAAATTTCCATATCTATCCTTTAATAAGTTAAAGGCAATGGGATAATTTTCGGCACGAAGAGGAAGTGCTTCGACCAACTGCAAAGCTTGACCTCGGAGGATAGATCTCAAATACTGAAACTTGTAAATGACTTGAATGTCTTCATTGTCGTGAACAAGGGAGCAAAATAATTCATAGAAAGAATCCCAAGCAGATTCATCTCCAGAAAAATGGGGTAAATCAATTTTCGGTAAAATTGGTTTGGGCTTGTGAGTACCCTCACGGAAAGAAGTTTGTGGTTCGTGAAGGGAACCGAGAACAGAAGCGTCCTTTTTCTGCTCCTCTTCGAGTTGGCGTATTATTTTGAAAGCAGAACCTATGCCTTCGTAACATTGGTTTTCTACTTCGATTCGATCTTCGGTTTGATTGAGCATGCAAGTTTCTATTTCAGTTTGGATGTTACAATAATTTTCATAAGACCGTTCATAATCTCTTACGCGATGTTTCAACAAGTCTAATTGAGCTTCTGAGGGATCTAGCTCTTTTATGTACTTTCTGAAACGGGTAATTTGTCCTTTGTAGGATGCTCGTTTAGAAGTAAGTTTTTCATCTTTATCCTTCTCAGTAGGAGCCATGTTATAAAAAATAGATTGAAATGTAACTCACGATACTGTGGAACCTTAGAAATGCTGTCAAGCTGGCAGCAGCGAATGGGTAGAAAGAACGGAACACACCAAAGGAGACAGGAATGGCCTCGTTCCCCTTCACAGGCTTTGCACGATGTAATTATAGCTGAAAAATTCAAAGTAGATATTAATAATTTGCAGAGTATTGCCAAATAGAAAAACTGACAAAAGGACTCTCCCGGGTTTCTGGTACCAATCTTTGGGTAATTTATAGGAGAGGAATAAACCACCCACCAAGGGAAGATGATTAAGAAAAAGGAAATGGGTTTCGGACTGGAGAAAAAAGGATAGAAAAATAGGACGAGAGTTCCACAAAAATTATGACTGTAACTTTAAACACACTTAGAGGCAGTTGCCACTGAAATTTAGCTTTTTGATACCTAAAGTAGGTACGAGCTTGGCCGAGGCTAACGGGAACCGCAGCTAGGACTTGGGCGATTTGCAAGAGAGGGGCTTTAGTATGTTTCCTCCCAAGCATGTATAAAATTATTATGAGGAAGGGTGATGGTCTGGCAAGACTGAAAGCAAACAATTTATAGTATGTCTTCTCAAAGAAATTAGTTTTTGCGAAATGATTCGAAGAATGCCAATAATTCAAATCAAGTTTGGTATTTCCAATTTTTCGAAGTTGTAGAATTCCTGAAAAGAGCGACCCAGTGCTTCCAGGAAGGATAGTGATGAAAAATTATAACTTGGAAAGTAATTTTGGTGAGTGAACCAATGGTTGCATTTGGAAATGGCTAAGCCTTTACTCAGCGAGAGGCCGGCTAAAAGCTTAGACAAAGAAGAAACACTTATCTTTTAGAAAATTGACCATAAGTTTTCGGAGAGGATCTCCACAAGCAGGTAGCTGGCGTAGCGAGCTTTACTTGCCTTACTGGCCAATTAGAATTAGCTATTAAAGCTAAGAGAAGCTTTGAAAAGGTTGTCACTAAGAGTTTTTGCTCGAATGCAACAAGTGGTAAAATTCCTATCAATAGATTTAAGAACATCGAGTAGAGAGAGTCAAGGAGGACAGGATCTTGTTTAACCGTTGTATTAGAAAAATGAAAAAGCAAAAAGAAACTCTTAATTTATTTAACAATTCAAAAAGAAGTCGATATCTTTAACCATTAAATATTTTGTAATCTTATTAACAATTTGGGGTCGCAGACCTCCGACAACGTTTAGAAATTGCTCCAGGCAAATAACAACTTTTAAGGTTTTAAACCTAATATTAAAATCTTTGTAAGATTTAAACAAATAAACAATGAAGCAATTAAAGTTTGAACGTGAATTGGAGTACAAAAAGTGTACCTTAAGAAATTCTTGAGAGAATGTTCTAGAGAAAGTGACAACTTCGAATATAACAATAATAAAAACATGAAAAATAAGATAGAAGTTCCTACAACTTCTTATATTTAAACAGAATTACTATATGAGAATTATACAAAGAGGGCAGGTCACTTACTGTGAAACCTGAAAAAAGTTAAAAGGAAGGTTCTAGACTTCCCAAGTTTGAGCAGGAATCACCAGCCAAATGGGACAGCTTCCATTTCGTGAAACCTGAACATGACTCGCTCACGAGTTTAAAGAATTGTTTTCCCTGATTATAGGAAAGGAACAATGTGAATTTGAAACTTGTATCACACAAGCAATAATGCAGAATTTAATTAATGTTAAACTAGCAAAGTTGGAAGGGCACTTCTTGAGTGACACCTTATAGAAAAGTTACAATTTTATTAATATGGGTGGTTAGTAGAAGGTTGAGGAAAGATCATTGGGATATAGGATCAATGTTCATGGCCTTATTTAATATAAACGGACGATCGCGACGCGGTAGAACCGTGGAGCAAGCACTGGTTATCACTGTAGTCTATAAAGATGGATGCAAAGTTCACTATAGAAACACTAAAGTTTATGAGAAAGAAAGTTATTGCAATTATGGAAATAACTGTTTGCACTATGTAGGTGAGAGTCTATTTCTTGAAAAAGTTGTGATTTACAATTAAATGTACCATAAAACATTCCAGTGGTTCCAGCGGTGGAAGAAAGTTAGCTATTGCAAAAATTTGTAAGGAAGATTCCTCATTTTAAATATTGTTGTCACAAGTGAGTGAAAAATACTTGACGGCAAGACTCGCAGCTAGAGTACAAGATCTCGAAGGTTCCAGAACGACCTTAGCAGAAAAATGGGGTTGAGAAAATCCAACGGAGGAACTAGCTTGATGAATTATAGACAGCGGGTATTAGGTAATATCCCACGTAGTGAGAGGATTTCTCATTTGAATAGCTTAAGAAAAGCTCTTTTTTAGTAAGGTTGGCTTATACAAGCGAAAGCTCAACATGGCAAATTCCACGAAGAATGATTTTTGCCCCAAAATAAATACTTTCACACTGTCTATAAAAGTATCATTAAAAGCACGTGGAAGTTAAAACCATGAAGATGAGGTTAAAACTTTTAAAATGGTACTTATCTTGATTTCATGTTGAAGGCGAAGTTCCGTGTGACGATGACTACTTTGCCAACATGGCGTAGAAGAGAGTATGTCTCTTGGTTTGAGGAGGCTAGCTCGAGAGGAGCTTTAACTGATCGAGTCAACTGCCGACTGGGAAGTGAGACCTGCTCAGCGAGGCACAGAGGGTCCAAGGAAGGGAAAAGAGTGGGGGTAGGAAACAAAAGGTGTACATATCAGCATAACCAACTTATCAAAAATAAATGTTCTTCTTGATGGATGGTCTTCACAGAGTTGATAGTAGGCGATATTAGCGCAGCATGGTGAGTGAAACAGTAGGCGTAGTCCTCTTGCTCAAGGAGAAAATAGCTGGCGATGGTAACAAGATCTGGTGGCCAAATGGATAAGTAGGTCATCTTGCACCAGGGAAAGTTGAAGAGCTTCAGAGATTCGCTGCCAGATGACGCTAGGTGGGTCACAGAAGTTATATATCTAGAACAGACTTATGAAGACATAAGAGATTTGCCTATCAAGGAGAAAACAGAAGATCACTGTTGGTGTTTGGCAAAGAGGAAGGAAAAAATGAACATGCAAGGAGCAATAGACATTATATCTCAGGTACCGTGTATTCAAAGAATACACCAGCCGCCATGTTGGTTGTGTAGTTACCACGGTTTTTACAGTCTCATAGGTGAACTTGTAGTAGTGCCCTTAATCACTGTACAAAATTTCAGGGTGATATCGGTAATAGTAATAGTTTCGGAGATATTGAATGCTGGTGAAATATTTCGCATAGCCGCCATGTTGGATTGGTGAGACGCAATAAAATGTGAAGACCATGATCGGGGTCGGCCAAAATGGTGCTATGACCTTAACGAGTTACATTAAAATCGCCCCAGCCGTTTAAAAGTTATTAGGGAGTGGGGGGACACACACACATACACAGACACACGGACAAAAGGTGATCTTGTTGTTTGAGTCCTCAGTATTTTGACTGTTTTTTTGCAGCCCTCCATACTTCCCTGTCCTGAGCTAATTGTTTCATCTCTACATAGCTACCACACCCTACATCCGAGGCAATCTGTTAAATATATTCTAACCTTGGTCTACCCCTACAGTTCTTGTCCTCAACCCTTCCTTCCATAACTAAGCTTGCTATTCCTGGGTGTCTTAGTATTTGTCCTACCAACCTATCTCTTCTCTTCATTAGCAGTCGCCAGAAACATCTCTCCTCTCCCACTAGTCTCAATACCTCTTCGTTTGTAACTCTATCTACCCATCTGATCTTCATCATTCTCCTGTAACGCCTCATTTCAAACACTTCAATTCTCCTCTTTTCTGCTGCACCAATAGTCCAAGTTTCACTTCCATAGAGTGCCACGCTCCAGACAAAGGCCGTCAAAAATGACTTCCTAATACCTAAATCTATATTCGATGACAACAGATTCCTTTTCTGTAGAAATGCTTTCCTTGCCTGATCCAACCTACTTTTTATATCCTCTTTGCTTCGTCCATCACTGGTTATTTTGCTTCCTAAGTAACTGAATTCTCCTACTTCCTTTAGCTCTTCACCTGCCAATTTGATGTCCATTGAGGTTTCTGATTTATTTCGGCTGCATTGCAATATTTTTGTTTTACATTTATTAATTCTCATCATGAATTGTGTCCTCAAGACGGAGTTCGTAACATTCAAAAACTCATTGAAATCCTCAGGCGTGTCGGCCAAGATGACTAGGTCATCGGCAAATCTCAGAGTTGAAATTTATTTTCCTTGAATCTTCACTCCCACATTACATTTTTCTGCAATTTCTTTCATTGCTTGTTCAATGTTAAGATTGAAAAGTATGGGTGATAAGTTGCAGCCTTGCCTTACACCTTTCTAAATACCAGCTTCTCTCTCATGTCCTTCAGCTTGAATGACTGCTGTCTGGTTTCTGTATAGATTGTAGATCACCCTCATATCCCTGTACTTTATTCCAATCGTTTTCAAAATGTCAAACAATTTAGTCCAATCAACGTTATCAAAAGCCTTTTCTAAGTCTACAAATGCCTTGCACGTTCTCTTATCTTTCCTTATTCTACCTTCCAAAATCAGCCTAAGACTCAGTACAGCTACCCTTGTTCCTACATTTCTCCTGAAACCAAACTGGTCTTCACCCAACTCCGTTTCTATCTGGCTTTCTATCCTCTTGTAAATTATTCTAGACAGGATCTTTGAAGCATGAGTAATCAAGCTGATTGTACGGTAATCTTCACATCTGTCAGCTCCTACTTTCTTCGGTATAGGGATGATAACATTCTTCTTGAAAACAGAAGGTACCTCACCTGTCTCATAAATCCTACACACCAAGTGATATAACCTGATCAGACCTTCATCTCCTAAGCAGCGTAGCAACTCAATCGGTATATCATCTATGTCTGGTGCTTTGTTCCTGCCTAAGTCTTCCAATGCTCTGTCAAATTCTGATCTCAATATTAAATCTCCTTTCGCATCCTCATCAATTTCCTCCTCCCTTTCCTTTACATGATTCTCAATTTCCTTTCCCTAATACAAACACTCTATGTAAGCTTTCCATCTCTCAGCCTTTTCTTCCCTGTCTGTTAGAGGCTTTCCATTTATGTCCTTAATATTACAGCACTTAGTCTTCTTTTCCCAAAATGTATTCTTAATCCTTCGATAAGCTGTGTCTACTTTTGATAATATCAGAAAATTTTCTTTACCTGCACACTTCTCTTTCAACCATTCTTCTTTCGCTTCCTTGCACTTCTTGTTAACCTCATTTCTCAGACGTCTGTATTCTGCTTTCCCCTTTTCATCTCTTACATTCTTGTGTTTCCGCCTTTCGTCCATCAATTCTAGTATATACTGTGTGATCCGCGGGTTTCTACCTATTCTTTCTTTCCTACCAATGTTTTTTTCTGCGGATTTTGTTATTTCATTCTTCAAAAGTGCCCATTCGTCTGCAATTGAAGTTTGTTTAGGGTTTTTCATTAGTCCTTCCTTTATACTCTTCTTGAATGTTTCATTTACATCCTTCTCTTTCAGTCTGTCTTTTGCCCATCTTTTTGGCCTGTGACTTTTCTTCAGTTTCTTCAACTTTAATCTGCATTTCATAACAACCAAATTGTGGTCAGTGTTCATGTCAGCACCGGGATATGTTTTACAATCCAAAATCTGGTTTCGAAACCTTTGCTTGACCATAATGAAGTCGATTTGGTAACACCCTGTATCTCCTGGTATCATCCATGTGTATATTCTTCTATTGTGGTTATTGAATAAGGTGTTAGCTATGACCACCTCATGCTCGGTACAGAATTCTATCTGTCTGCTTCCTCAATCATTCCTTTCACCTAACTCAAAATCTCCTACTATCTTCCCTTCTCTTCCTTTTCCGTCCACAGCATTCCAATTCCCCATTACTATTACATTTTCATCACCCTTGATATACCTCAGAATTTCATCTATTTCTTCGTAGACCTTTTCAACATCCTGATCATCTGCTTGACTGGTAGGCATATAGACTTGTACCACTGTGTTGCGCGTAGGTTCTGTATTGATTTTTGCTACAATGATCCGTTCACTATATTGCTCATAATATTCCACCCGCTGTCCGAGTTTCCTACTCAGTATGAGACCAACCCCAGCTTGGCCATTGTTTGATTTAGTGCTAATGACCCTATTGTCTCCTGACCATAAGCCCTGTTCTTCCTGTCAGCGCATTTAACTAATCCCAACCAAACCCAACCTCATCCTATCCATTTCCCTTTCTAAGTTTTCTAACCTTCCACTTCCCAGCAGTCTTCTAACATTCCACGCTCCTATCCGTAGAATGTCAGATTTCCTCTTTGTCACTTCTGTGATGTTAACCCCCTCTCGAGTAGTCCCCACTCGGAGATCCGAACGGGGGACTAGTTTACCTCCGGATTGGAATTTTACAAGGGAGGAGGCCATCATCACATGTAATTATGCATAGAGAGGTGCATATCCTTCGGAAGAGCATTACGGCTGTAGTTTCCCGTTGCTTTCAGCCGTGTAGCAGAACGCAGTGTAGCCATTAGTTGGCTTGTATTATCAATATCTTAACCGTCTATAAGACAAGTAAAGAATTGATTTATTCTGAAAGGCTGCTACTCCTTTTCAGAATAAAAAAAAGGAAGCTTGTAGTTTAACGTGACCGTTAATCTTGAGATCATGAGCCACGGGACCTCCTTTTTACGTGGAATCCGAACCACAGGACATGGCATTTCACTTCGAAAATCTCACATGCATTGACCGGGAAACCTTTTCAGAATAAGTCATAAAGCAATTCTACTAATAAAAATACTAACCTTCTACTAACAATTAAATACAAAAATTCTACTAACGAAAAAATACTAAAAATGCACCAACAACTAAATACTACCTCTAAAACAGTCTGTCAACAGGCACACTCACATGCACCCTCACACATCACAGTCTAATGAAACAATGAATTATATCTAACAAACAATGCAACTGCCACCACACACACTCACACATTACAGTCTAATGAAACACTGTACTATATCTAATAAACAATGCAACTGCCACCACACACACTCACACACTACAGTCTAAAGGAACAATGAAATATATCTAATAACAAACTAACTACATACTTACAACTGAAACCAACCACAACGCCTACAATTCCATAAAATGGTAATCCCGACAGCCATACCTAACACACTACTCTAGGTTATCGGCCCCTAATGATCTGGGTGATAGCGAAAATGTTAATAAAATGGAAACCAGAACGAAAATTAAGTGAGACGGAAAATACTTACAAAAAGGAACTTAGATTGAAACAACTCAACTGTAGAGACCAGAATAATATAGTGTTAAATGAGAAATCGTGAAAATGAAATATGTTTAGGCTACCTGAGTTAATTTAATTGGAGAATACTTGGTGTTTAGAAGATATAACGTATAAGCTCGAAGGCGCAGTGGTCGAGCTACCTGCCTCTCACCAAGGCCGGGTTCGATTTTCGGTTAATTCAGATTTTCACGACTCGATATTCTGATGTAAGGAATGTAGCCTAGTCTTTTCCAATCTTCTGGAGAAACATTCATTAGTGAAAATGAAAATCAACAGCCTGCTTCCAGTTGACCGACCGGGTCAGGGAATGGAATGAATGAAGCCCCCATATACTCTCATGTAAGGAGAGAAAGAGTGAGAAATGAAGACATTTGAAAGGAAGTGAATGTACAAAAGCTGATTGATAAGCTGGAGCATAACATATTGATATGGTATGGGCATGTGAAAAGGTTGAATGATGAATGAATAATGAAACAAGTGATGGAGAGATGAATGACTGGACAGAGAGGACGAGGAAGACCTAGAATACGGTGGATGGATTTGGTGAAGGACAATGTGAGAGAGGTGCGGAGTTCAGTGGTTGGGGAAGGTTGGTGGACAGGCAGAGTAAAGTGTAGGGGTGTCATATTTGCTCCGAACCGGCTTAGGCTGGAAAACGGAAATTCATGATGATGATGATGATGATGATGATGATGATGATGATGATGATAAGACCTGTTGTTATATGCTGATTTTAATGCTGAAAAATTGAGGAGGGTCTTAAATGCACATACCTCAAAAATTAATACGGTAGCATATCAAAATATCCATTAAATAACTACCGTATACATATCAATATCCTCAAAAATATATTTCAAAACAGAACAATTATTATTCACGTTTAAAAAATACAATTACGGTTATAACAAGAGGAGATAGGGAAGGGAATCTTGAAATTGTGGACAGCTTCAAATATCGAAGATGCAAAATAATGCAGAATGCAAGGTTGGATGCAGAACTTAGGCAAAGGGTACACGAGAGTAATGCATTTTATCAGAGGGTGAGAGACCTAGTTTGGAAGAAGAATGTTCCAATTAATGTAAAGAAGTGTTGATACTCCTATACTGACCTATGCAGCAGAGACTTGGACAGTGACGGGAAGAGAGGAGAGGAGAGTAATTTTCAGGCCAGTGAAATTAAGTTCTTACAAAGTATGATAGGAAAAGCAAGAAGGAATAAAGTGAGAAATGACAAAGTCAGGACGGTTATTGGAGTAGAAAAGGTGAATGACAAAATTGTGAGGAGCAGGTGAAAATTGTTTGGACATGTCAAACGAATGGAAGAAGGAAGAATACTGAAACACATGATGGAGGATACATGGAAATGAAGGAGAGCAAAAGGAAGACCTCGAGCAAGACGGATTGACTTGATTAAGTCTAGCATAAGTTGACGGAATATGGACTTGAACAGACTTCTGGAAGAAGAAGAGCGGAGGGACAGAAGAAAGTGGAGGAGTACCATAAACTGGATAAAGGATATGATGATGATGAATTGTGGTCATGGACCATTATACAATATTAGCCTGATATAAATGTACCGCAATTGCGGGGCAAGTATCCGTGCATGGTAGGTTACTCTAATTTCACATTCCTTGCGTCTGAAATAAATGGAAAATACCGATATTTAATGCAGGAATGTACGTGGAATACCATATTGAAAATAGCAATAACCTGATATTTTCCCATCATATAACGTGTAGTAAAAAGGAACTCTGTAGTAAACACGCATCGTTAGTTACCTGTACTTCGTTAATAGTGGGTCCAATATGCGAGGCAAACATTATTCCTCTCTTTCCTGACTGAAAAAAATGGAGGAGGGTTTGATTTGTGAGTAAAGATGGGCATTTGTTGTACATGTTTCAAACACATTGATTTTTTTCCTCAGCAACACTGATCATTACAGCAAAGCATTTTAAGAAACAAAACATTTAAAAACATTTCGAAGCACACTTAACACACTTAAGATTAGTCTTCAAGCTTACCATTTTATATTAAAGACTCATTTGGAAAATAAATGAGATTTTATGGACATGTTGAAAGACTTCCACCGACTAGGCTTACACACTAGATCATGATCTACACAGAAAAACTGAAGAATATACCGCAGATTCAGACGCTTCTAACGTTTATATTTACGACATGGCACGCAGCTGTTGATGAATACAGCACTCTCAAGGACAGCCGGCACTTCTGTTAGTTGTAGATTGCGCGGAAAGGCATCTCTCAGCGACAGATGTAGCAAGTGTGTAAATTAGGAGGACGATACGGAGCCGTTTGAGTAACAAGTGTATGTGGGACCAAGAGCTCTCCCTCCGTGTACTTTGGCCTGCCTCGTCGAACTCCCTCTGCAGTCTAGAAGGACTGGCTGCGTGGCTCAACGGTGACGTTCTCACTTCTCACTTGCTGGGCCCAAGGTTGCAAGTTCGTACCCTGGGGCAGTCAGCTGGCATTTGAGGGTGCGCAAATGCGAGGGAGCCGTGTCAGTAGATTTACTGGCACGTTAAAGCTCCCATTCGGGACAAATTTCCGGCACCCCGGCGTCTCTAAAGGCCAGAATATTTAAAAGGGACGTAAAACCAATAACATTATTATTATAAAATCGTCCCGTTTCCGTCACGTCGTCTATAGAGTTGTTGTTGATTCTTTTAGGGGTTTTGCGACATCGTGGTCATGTAGCCCTGTGTACTTGAGTGTTTGTAGAATTTGTCTGATGACCTGTGTCTCTGTGATGTCTATACTATTGTGTGTATTTCTAATTGAGGTAGGGTTTGGGTAGGAAGGAAGGAAAGTTTCAGACTAACATGACCATTAATCTCGCGACCATGAGCCACGGGACTTCCTTTCTACGTGGAATCCGAACCATAGGACATGGCATTTTTCACTTCGAAAATCTCACATGCATTGACCGCCTTGGTGAGGGGGTAACAGCTTGACCGCTGCGCCATCACGCCCCCAGAGGGGAGGGGGAGGGGGTGGGGGGGGGGATGCAGCCGTGGCGGCCTTAAGTTAGGAATTTTCCTGGAGTAGAAGTGGGAAACCACGGGAAAAATAACTTCCAGCGTGGCTGAGGTAGGAATCGAAAACACCTCTTCTCAGTTTTGCCTCACGAGGCTTAGTTTCTCCACAGAGTCGGGATTTGAACCAGGGCCTCCGCAGTGGTCTGAACAAGTGTTTAGGGCTCCACAAAGAATATAATAGTCCACGTCACCTTAAAAGAACAGGGAATCTTCAGAACGACCAAAGCCCCTAGGCATAAAATTTCAGGAACATCAAAAAATTGTTTATAATCTCACTGTAGTGCATATTTCTCCGAAATTGGCACCTCCCTTACACATAAGCCGACCATGAAAGTCCAGGATTACAAAACAAGCGACATAGGCTAGTTCACAGATACGTAACACAGCTGAGAAAATTCAAATGTTGTTTATATAGACGAAAGTTTAATGCTTTTCAGTCGGTCAACACAATTTTTCCCAAATGAGATGGGTTATTCCCTAATACTGAAAAAAATCTTCTCTTTTAGGAAAAATTGTTTGTCCGACCGAATAGCATCAAACTTTCGTTTACTAAGGCAAAATTGAAAATGGCTTCAAAAACCATAATGTTGTTTATATAGATTGTTATTCGAAATGTGAATAGAATGAAGTTTCCAGGTGTCATGATATCCAAAGAATAAATCTTTTATTAAGCAGTTGTATTGTTTGCTAATCCACATGCCAAGTTCTGTAGTCTATTTCTATCGCAATTGATCACGATTATTACTGCGTGAATTTACCATGATCGCGCAAGGTTGGCAAAATAATCCTAGTTGACAAATCTGCTTCAAAGAATTAAGAAGTTGCTTTTTAGTGGTTAAAGTTGGATGATTCCGAATAAATGTGAGCAGAAGTGAAATGAAACCTATACCCTTTTGTTTGGATAGGACTAGCCTTATCAATCTGCCGACAAACTGCGCTTCATCTCTAACACCGGAAGATGAGCGGGGTAAACTGAACTAATATCTACAGCTATCTACAACACAATATTTTATCTTGTCAGAGATTTAGTGGTGGGGCCACTGACGCCATCCAAGTGGTCCAAAGTTTCCAGTCCATTACAATGTAGGGAAATTCTGGAAGAACTTTTTTTTAGTGTAAACATACACTAAAAAGGAATAGTGACTTCGGTGGCCTAGTCGGTAGCATGCTGAACTGCTATGCCCAAGATCGCGAGTTCACACCCGGCCGAAGTCGTCGGATCTTTTAAGAGCGTTGAAATACTTCAGTAGGTTATGCGTTATTTCGGAGGGGAACTAAAGCCGGCGGGCCCATGTCATCGATTTATGGCATGAATAAGAACCTATCACTATAATTGGTGGAGTGTAGCTAAAATTGTAGGTTATATTTCGTTAGAAACGCTCTATGAAGTTCCAACGTTCGTCGCTAGGTATCAGTAGCATCTAGTAGCCAAAGTTGGAACTACTTGAAATTGAACTTGCTCATTCATCTTCATTCATTTCATCTCATCCACACTTGAGGGTACTTGTAGCTCACCCCATGGGTGTCCGCATAGAAGCAGCTACAAACTCTGGCGAGGCGAACATGTCCTCGGACACTCCCGACACTAAAACCCATACCTTAAACAAAAAATAAATGAATCCACAAATGTTATAGAAATATTATGTTAGTTATTGCTGTTTTAAAGGGCGGAATAGCGAATGAAGTCATCTGTCCCTGAAATCTTGTTATTATTTTTGTTGATTCATTTAAGGGCTTTGCGACATTACGGGATGTAGCACCGTTTACTTGAATGTGTGTGGAATCCGTCTGACAACCTGTGTCACTGTGATGGCTGCACTAATGTGTGCATTTGTAATTGAAGTTAGGATTTAAAAGGAGGCGCCCGTTGCCTTAAGCTAGGAACTATCCCGCCACTCGCCAGGACTAGAAGCGGGTAAGTGCGGCTTCGGTGGCGTAGTTGGTAGCATGCTGAGTTTCTATGCCCAAGATCACGGGTTCAAACCCGGCCGAAGTCATCGGAATTTTTAAGAGTTGATCTCATAAGCCTATTTTTAGCCTACTTTCGATTTTTGCAAAAAATGAAAGTAGACTTATGAGATCAACACAGGGCGAAAAAAGCGTGTCTGTCTGTGTGTGTGTATGTGTGTGTGTGAGTCTGTGTGTGTGTGTGTCTGTCTGTGTGTGTGTGTGTGTGTGTGTCTGTGTGTGTGTGAGTGTGTGTACTCTGAATGTCTGTCCCCCCCTATCAATTCGAACACGGTGAATGCGAATTGAACGAAATTTGGTACAAAGGTAGCACTAGCAAAGGACACCTCAGTGTCATGTTTTATATCGCCGCCATCTTGACGGAAACGTAATGGCGGCCACACAAATGTTCAAAGCTTAAATCTAATTACGACTAACCTAATCATCCGATCTCTACCAAATTTTGCAACAACATACCCTTATAGAGGAAGCATCCTTTGACCAAATGAATAGGTCATTAGCCTAATAGTTTGCGGATGGCGGCCATCTTTGTGTGAAAATCAATTCCCCCTATTAATTCATACACGGTGAAACCGAATGGAACGAAATTTGGTACAGAGATAGCACTATCAAAGGGCATCTCAGTGTCATGTTTTATATCGCCGCCATATTGACAGAAACGTAATGGCGGCCACACAAATGTTCAAAGCTTAAATCAAATTATGATTAACCTAATCATCCGATCTCTACCAAATTTTGCAACAACATACCTTTTTGGGGGGAGCATCCTTTGACCAAACTAACAGGCCATCAGCATAATAGTATGCGGATGGCGGCCATCTTTGTGTGAAAATCGATTCCCCCTATTAATTCGAACACGGTGCAACCGAATGGAACGAAATTTGGTACAGACGTAGTACTGACAAAAGGCACCACAGTTTCATGTTTTATATCGCCGCCATCTTGACGGAAACGTAATGGCGGCCACACAAATGTTAAAGCTTAAAACAAATTACGATTAACCTAATCATCCGATCTCTACCAAATTTTGCAACAACATACCCTTATAGAGGAAGCATCCTTTGACCAAATGAATAGGTCATTAGCCTAATAGTTTGCGGATGGCGGCCATCTTTGTGTGAAAATCAATTCCCCCTATTAATTCATACACGGTGAAACCGAATGGAACGAAATTTGGTACAGAGATAGCACTATCAAAGGGCATCTCAGTGTCATGTTTTATATCGCCGCCATATTGACAGAAACGTAATGGCGGCCACACAAATGTTCAAAGCTTAAGTTAAATTACGACTAACATAACCATCCGATCTCTACCAAACTTTGCAACAACATACCTTTATGGAGGGAGCATCCTTTGACCAATCTAATAGGTCATTAGCCTAATAGTTTGCGGATGGCGGCCATCTTTATGTCAAAATTGATTCCCCTATTAATTCGAAAACGGTGGAACCGAATGAACGAAATTTGGTACAGAGGTAGCACTAGCAAAGGGCACCTCAGTGTCATGTTTTATATCACCGCTATCTTGACGGAAACGTAATCGCGGCCACACAAATGTTAAAAGCTAAAATGTAATTACGACCAACCTAATAATCTAGTCTCTACCAAATTTTGCAACACCATATCTTTATGTGGGAAACATACTCTAACCAAACTGCAAGAACATCAGCCCAATAGTTTGCAGATGGTGGCCAAGTATGTGTGCAAATCGATTCCCCCTATCAATTCAAACACTGTGAAACCGAATTGAACGAAATTTGGTACAGAGGTAGCACTAGCAAAGAGCACCTCATATTCATGTTTAATATCCCTATAGCACGTTGTATTTCAACAAGCTACTACAACCAACATTCAATCATACTCCTTGAACAGAACAAAGAGTTATAACAATACCCATGCATTTAGGAGAAAGTAGGCTATATGTTCTTTACTGAACATCTTGTTTTTCATAATATGAAAATAGGCTAAAATACGAAAAAATGAAATAAAACATGCTTGTACTTGCAACTTCAAAATGAATCCACAGTAGCCCACTGCTTTCTGTATTCTCCTGTGCTAAGTCACATTTACAATAAGAAATGTCATAATATCATGCCTGCCGTAGCGAATTGTACAGCTACTATTATACAAAGTTTGGCCTGTTAACATTTCTAAAGGAATAAGGAAAGACAACTGCATTTTAACAGGATTACAATAACGTGAATTAGTTAAAATTATCAGCCTCTTCGTTCCCTTAAGTTATCCCTTGACCTTGATTTAACTTATCCCTCCCGGATCAAATGGGATTGTCATTGTGAACATGAAGGTACGTTCTCCCTCGGCGTGTAAGGTTTTAGTTGGCTACGACGTCATTTAGAACCTGTGATATCGCGTACATTTTTCCATGATCCACGGCTTCTACACTTCTTGTAATATGATAAATAATTGCTCTGCTTTAAATCTGACACTGATTCTTTCACTATTGCACTTGGTAATATTTTCCCCACACAGACTTCTGGCCACTTCCTCGTGAACTATTAGATGGTTTTGTTACTGCAACCTGGCTCCCAAGGCCTTCTATACTATAGTTACATTGCACACATTGTATTGAAGTATATAATATTATTCCTGCTCTTAGCTCTGATATAACACTTTGCAGTCTGTGGTACGTTTTCACATAGCACGACGACTGACCTTGTGGTGCACAGTTCACAAGTATTTAATTCGTTCGCAAATAGTTTTGTGAAAAATGTTCGAAGCGTCACTAGGGTATCGCGCATTAACGAATTATATCAATATTTAGAAGGATTTTACTCAAATTCTATAAATTTCAATACCGTATGTTTGTATTCAATAATTATCAGGGGCGGCTCCTTATTAAAGTAGCAAGTTTGCGCTACAACCAAAATTCTGGGCATTATTAATTCAAATAATATAAATATTCTTGAAACGAGGCGTGATGTATTGAATCTCATCACTCTTAGTGGGCTGGGACGAGCGCAGTTCTTTACGCTGCACACGCAACCAAGGGCCAACTGTGTAGTGCACTCCTCTCTGCAACCCAGGCAGCTTGTATAGACCAGTATATGCGAAGACGAACCTAGGGAATGTAGCGGACGCATGGGGGGATTGGTTTGGTTGGAGCTAAGTGTGGTTGGTTGACATCCCATAGCGTTCAAAAGTAGATACGGTATATTCTGCTCACGGGCAGTAGATGGCGCAGCAACATTAGCACGCTCTAGTGGTTAACAAGCACAGCACTTCGTCTTCTTTTAAGATATGTGCAGTATTTGCATGATTGAAAAAACAATGTATAAACAATTTAAATCTTCTACTGATATTTCTATTTGATATAGATAAAAGTTATTTGAAACATACAGTGTGATCAGTTTAACTAAAGCGAGTAGGTACTCTCTGAAAAAGTTCATCTTTTGTTTTGTGACTGACCGGTTTGCTACGTTTCAATTTTGTATCGATTTGGCTTGTTATCTGTTTCGTTGTGAAAAATTTGTGATCGTGGAATTTTCTACCAGGTGAAAGACACTGGAATTATGTGTCCGCAATTTTTCTTTCTCGTCAGTTCCATAATACAGGATCGATACGTTTGTTATTTTTAAATTTTGGCATCTACATCGTGGTGGGTCGAATGTTAGTTGTTCAATACTAACCGTATTTCACAGTTGTCATCAATCGGTCTTACGATATCCGCACCTTTTAAAGCGTATTTAGTTTGACATTTAGCGTTATTGGTACGGTAGTGAGAACGAAATGAATGTGACTTTCTGTTGAAGTGTGCGATACGTAGCCTATTCGTTTCGTTCTACTGTCCATGTTTAGAAGTGTGCATGTACCTTACCGTGTTTCGTATAATTTCGCAGGTTTGCATCATAATATTTGTGAATCTGATTCAACGTTTAGGTGGATGGTGATGTTTCTTCAAGCAGTTTACTCTAAGGGTATATAATTACTGTAGGTAGGCTACAGCACTGCATTAGGCCTACCGGTAATAATTCAGATGATGAATTCAGTCCAGTCACTCTTAGGGCGACCGTTTTCCTTGCTTCCCTTGGAGGAGAAACACGAGGTTAAGCGACTAGGTAGGCCAAAGGCTCACCTTAAGATCACTCAGACTCTTAAGACAAAACGAGGAGTTTAACATAAATTTTCATCCCGACGTGTATGATAAATATTACTGGATATGTGGCTGTAACGTGACCAATACCTTGTTTTGCTTCCCATGTATTTTGTTTGGGGGTGAAGTTTCATGGACAAAGAATGGTGTGAGTGATCTGCAGCATCTTCATGACCGAGCTAAAAAGCAAGCTTAATCGAAATTGCATATGAAGAATACCATGCAATTGGTCATGCTTGCCAATGTTAATATAGCACAGCAGATGGACACAGGATACCGAAGAGCAATAGAATATCATACGGTAATCAAAAGGTAGCACAGAATAGGTATGTTTTGAACATTATAATTAACTGTATTAGATTTTGTGGTTCATTTGAGTTGGCATTGCGCGGACATGATGAGTCGGATTCATCAAGCAATCCGGGTTTTTTTCGTGGACTAATCAATTTTAGTGCAGAATTAGATAGTGCTATTAAAACTCATTTGTAAAAAGCGACTGTATTCAAGGGCACCTCAAAAACAATACAGAATGAAATTCTGCTGTGCATGCTTGAAGTTTGCCATGAAGAAATTGCAAAAGAAATTAAAGAGTCAGAATATGTGTCTGTCATAGCAGATGAAACAAGTGACGTAGCATCAATGTATCAGTTGGTCATTGTATATAGATACTTGGTCAACTTTAAGCCAGTGGAGAGATACTGGGGTTTTATTAATCCAGAAGGGCAAAATGCAGAATCATTGCCTGCATGCATATCTGATAAACTCGAACGTTACTTTATTGGTTGTGAACATAAGCTTATCGCAAAAACGTATGATGGTGCATCTGTTATGAGTGGTTCTAAACATGGTGTTCAGGCGATAATTAAGCAGAAGTATACATCAGCTGAATACGTTCATTGTCATGCTCACCAGTTAAATTTAGTCATGTTGAATGCAGCCTCAATGAATACAAGTGTGAGGATTTTATTTGTAAACCTTCAAGGACTCTGTTCCTTCTTCTCAAACTCTCCTCAAAGAACTGCAGTTTTAGATGAAATAGTTGAAAAACATTTGCCTAGATCAATCCCCACTAGATGGAACTTCCAAACACGATCAGTGAATACTGTCTTCGAGTACAGAAGTGAGTTGATAGAATGTATGAAAGTACTTCAGGAACGTGTTAGAATTAATAATGCATCATCGATTCTTCATGCCTCTGGCTACATTGGTATTTTGAATGATGATAATATTACTTTTTGGTAGTCTTTCTTCCATAAAATCATGCCACATGTAGACATTTTGTACAGTCAGCTTCAGAGGCGTGACTGTACTCCGACAACAGTTCTGGCAAGACTAAAATCTTTCAAAATAGAGATTCTGAAGCTAAGAAATACCATCAATTCCACATCAGAGCAGTCTGGCATGGTCAAGAAACGAAAAGTAGAATCAGAAAGAAACAAGACAGGCAACTGAAGTCTGTGATGTCATTTTGACTGAAATGTCAGACAGATTCAGCTATATTGGCCACTTGGGAGCAGTAGCACTCTTTCTTCCAGACAAATTTGCAGAATACGAGCTGCACTATCCGGATGAAAATGTCAGACTTGTTCAACAAGCTTACCCATTCATTGAGTGCAGGAAACTTGAGACAGAACTTTCAGTTATTTACAGGTCAGCAGAATTTAGACACATACCAGATGCTCTGCGACTAATGGAATTCATTAGGGACAATAATTTAAGTTCAACTTTCAGTGAATGTGATAAATTACTGAGTGTAGTTCTGACTGTTCCCGTGACATCTTGTGAGGCGGAACGATGTTTCTCCACCATGAAAAGGATTAAGACGTTCATACCAAATACAATGTCTCAGGAGAGATTATCAGCCCTTGCTATGCTGTCTACTGAGCGGTATTTCATCATGCAAATCAGGGACTTAAATGACAGAGTCATTGACATGTTTGCAAGGAGGAAGGAGAGTCGTGTTGATTTTCTGTACAAATAGGTGAGTAATTTGGCATAACCTTCAAGTCAAAGAGTACAAATAGTATAAGCTAACATATGTTAAAATTTCTGCTTTTCCTTAATTTATATCTGTTCGGTTTCTAAGGGATGTTTTGGTTACTCTTATATCAGAGATCATAGTTATGATAGTTTTGTGAACCACCAACTTTTAGATCCACCAGCCGCCACTGCTAATTATCACACTCACGCTGTCCTGCCATTCGACAAGTAATGTCCTCTAATTAGTAAGTGTTTCCGGCTTACTCCTCATGTCCTTCCGGATTTGTTTAAGTTGCTCATTATTCCCACGTGTATTAATCCCCAAAATCATACAGTAAACTTTCAACTCAATTTATTGTATTGTCTATGAAAAAGAAAATCCACAGCCTGCTTCCAGTCGACCGACCGGATCAGGGAATGGAATGAATGAATATCTAGCGGAGAGGATATGAACTGTGCTGGCTGCCGAAGCCTGTCGCACTCCCCTAGGGCAATGATTAAATGAAAGACAGATGAAATGAAATGATAGTGGAGAGTGTTGCTGGATTGAAATTGTGACAGGGAAAACCGGAGTACCAGGAGAAAACCCTGTCTGCCTCCACTTTGTCCAGCACAAGTCTCACATGGAGTGACCGGGATTTGAACCACAGACTCAGCGCTGAGAGGCCGGTGTGCTGCCGCCTAAGCCACGGAGGCTCTTGTATTGTCTATCTCTTCTGTCGTTTAAGTGTTCATTTCCGTATATTAAATCTGGTGCCGTTCACAGCTCGTTCGCTCTTTCCACAAACTTCTCATGCACCTTTCTCAATGTAATATCTTCCTCAGTAGACTCGGCTCGCTATCGCGGAGTATACATTGATGTCGTCACGTATACTCTGTGTATATGGTGATCAGCTAAAGAACTTACCGAAGTCTGGTATGTTAAATCTGAAAATAGAATCAATATTCTGTACAAAATTTCTGATCGAGTTCTTCTATGTCGCATTGTGATTGGAAGGAGTTCACAGCAATGTAAACCTTTCTAAGATTAAATTCCACCTGTGCAATGGAACGTGTTTGTGAAACAAGTAATTTCTCTGCAGATTGATTCTAATCTCACTGAGGATATAGAGACAGAAGGATTTTCCATACCGGAACCAGAGTTTGTTTCATGCATCAAAATTGAAACACCGTCTATGGTGAGTGGTGGAGATTTGAATGTGGTAAGTATTTTTGGGTTACTATTTATTATCCCTATATATATATAAAATTGTACTTTTGTCTTTCTGTCTGTCTGTTCCTCCTTCAATTGAAAGCGACTCAACAGATATCGTTCAAAATTTGCAAATGGCTATATGAACATCCCGGAATCACTTCAGGATGTTAATTTCAACAAAACATGCAGTGCGCGTAAGGGGACCAAGGGCCCTATTATAGTTACCTTAGATTTACGCGTGTGATATGTCGTACGAAAGGTCTTTTATAGCCATATACAGCCAGATAATTCTCATTACTGCCTGTAACGATTTTTTTTTTCAATTATAAAAGTTGTAAATGTGAGGCTAAAACACTGAATTTGCATGCCCCGCAAGGTTTATAATTTCATTTAGGGGGGGTCATCACGAGGATGGGGACTTACAGCATCGGTGAGGCATCATTATTTGACAGTATGAGCTGAAAAAACAGTATTTTTCTTGTTTTAATCCTTACTTTATCTGATTCTTTCAGTTTTGCGGACAGAATCAATACCATCTTTTAGGGTATTTTCTTTTATACAGGTGGTGAGACTGTTAGTACGAAAGTCTCGACACTGATGTTTGTCTGTTTGTTGTTGTTTGGGTCTTCAGTCTTTTGACTGGTTTGATGCAGCCATCCATACCTCCCTGTCCTGAGCTAATCGTTTCATCTCTGCATAGCTACCACACCCTACATCTGAGGCAATCTGTTTGACATATTGTTAACCTTGGTCTACCCCTACAGTTCTTGCCCTCGACCCTTCCTTCCTTAACTAAGCTTGCTATTCCAGGGTGTCTTATTATGTGTCCTATTAACCTATAGCTTGTCTTCATTAGCAGTCGCCTGAAACATCTCTCCTTTCCCGCTAGTCTTAATACCTCTTTGTTTGTAACCCTATCTACCCATCTAATCTTCATCATTCTCCTGTAACACCACATTTCAAACGCTTCAATTCTCCTCTTTGCTGCTGCAATAATAGTCCAAGTTTCATTGCCATAGAGTGCCACGCTCCTGACAAAGGCTTTCAAAACTGACTTCCTAATACATAAATCTATATTCGATGTCAACAGATTACTTTTATGTAGAAATGCTTTCCTGGCCTGAGCTAACCTACTCTTTATATCCTCTTTGCATCGTCCATCACTGGTTATTTTGCTTCCTATGTAACAGAAGTCTCCTACTTTAGTTTTTCACCTGCCAATTTGATGTTCATAGAGGTTTCTGATTTATTTCGCCTGCATTCCAATATTTTTGTTTTACAATTATTAATTTTCATCACGAATTCTTTCCTCAAGACGGAGTCCATACCATTCAGAAACTCATTCAAATCCCCAGGCGTGTCGGACAAGATGATTATGTCATCGGAAAATCTCAGAGTTGAAATTATTTCTCCTTGAATCTGCAATCCCACTTTACATTTTTCTCCAATTTCCTTCATTGCTTGTTCAATGTAAAGATTGAAAAGGATGGGTGATAGGTTGCAGCCTTGCCTTACACCTTTCTGAATAACAGCTTCTCTCTCATATCTTTCAGCTCGAATGATTGCTGTCTGGTTTCTGTATAGATTGTAGATCACCCTCCTATCCCTGTACTTTATTCCAATCGTTTTCAAAATGTCAAACAATTTAGTTCAATCAACGTTATCAAGAGCCTTTTCTAAGTCTACAAATGCCATAAACGATCTCTCATCTTTCCATATTCTACCTTCCAAAATCAGGCTGAGACTTAGTGCAGTTTCACTTGTTCCTACATTTCTCCTGAAACCAAACTGGTCTTCACCCAACTCCGTTTCTATCTGGCTTTCTATCCTCTTGTAAATTATTCTAGACAGGATCTTTGAAGCATGAGTAATCAAGCTGATTGTACGGTAATCTTCACATCTGTCAGCTCCTACTTTCTTCGGTATAGGGATGATAACATTCTTCTTGAAAACAGAAGGTACCTCACCTGTCTCATAAATCCTACACACCAAGTGATATAACCTGATCAGACCTTCATCTCCTATGCAGCGTAGCAACTCAATCGGTATATCATCTATGCCTGGTGCTTTGTTCCTGCTTAAGTCTTCCAATGCTCTGTCAAATTCTGATCTCAGTATTAAATCTCCTTTCGCATCCTCATCAATTTCCTCCTCCTTTTCCATTACATGATTCTCAATCTCTTTTCCCTAATACAAACACTCTATGTAAGCTTTCATCTCTCAGCCTTTTCTTCCCTATCTGTTAGAGGCTTTGTGTCCTTAATATTACAGCACTTAGTCTTCTTTTCCCCAAAAGTATTCTTAATCCTTCGATAAGCTGTGTCTACTTTTCCTAATTTCAGACAATTTTCTATATCTGCACATTTCTCTTTCAACCATTCTTCTCTCGCTTCCTTGCACTTCTTGTTAACCTCATTTCTCACACGTCTGTATTCTGCTTTCCCCTTTTCATCTCTTACATTCTTGTGTTTCCACCTTTCATCCATCCATTCAAGTATATCCCGATTGATCCACGGTTTTCTACCTATTCTTTCTTTCCTACAAATGCTTTCTTCTGCGAAGTTTGTTATTTCATTCTTCACAAGTGCCCGGTCGTCTGCAATTGAAGTTTCTTTAGGGGTTTTCATTAGTCCTTTCTTTATACTCTTCTTGAACCTTTCGTTTACATCCTTCTCTTTCTGTCTGTCTATTGCCCATATTTTGGCTTTTGACTTTTCTTCAGTTTCTTCAAATTTAATCTGCATTTCATAACCACCAGATTGTGGTCAGAGTTTACGTCAGCACCGGGATATGTTTTACAATCCAAAATCTGGTTTCGAAACCTCTGCTTGACCATAATGAAGTCGATTTGGTAACGCCCTATATCTCCTGGTCTCATCCATGTGTATATTCGTCTATTGTGGTATTGAATAAGCTGTTCCTTATGACCAATTCATGCTCGGTGCAGAAATCCATCTGTCTGTTTCCTCGATCATTCCTTTCACCAATCCGAAATCTCCTACTTTCTTCCCTTTACTTCCTTTTCCTACCACAACATTCCAATCTCCCATTGCTATAACATTTTTATCACCCTTGATATACCTCAGAATTTCATCTATTTCTTCGTAGACCTTTTCAATATCTTCATCGTCAGCTTGACTGGTAGGCATATAGACTTGTACCACTGTGGTGCACGTAGGTTTTGTATTGATTTTTGCTATAATAATCCGTTCACTATATTGCTCATAATATTCCACCCGCTGTCCAAGTTTCCTACTCAATATGAGGCCAACCCCTGCTTGGCCATTGTTTGATTTGGTGTTAATGACCCTATAGTCTCCTGACCAAAAGTCCTGTTCTTCCTGCTAGCGCATTTCACTAATCCCAACCAAATCCAACCTCAAGCTATCCATTTTTCTTTCTAAGTTTTCTAACCTTCCACTTCCCAGCAGACTTCTAACATTCTACGCTCCGATCCGTAGAATGTCAGATTTCCTCTTTTTCACTTCTGTGATGTTAACACCCTCTTGGGTAGTCCCCACCCGGAGATTCGTACGGGGGACTAGTTTACCTCCGGATTGGTATTTTACAAGGGAGGAGGCCATCATCACATGTAATTATGCATAGAGGGGTGCATATCCTTCGGAAGAGCATTACGGCTGTAGTTTCCCGTTGCTTTCAGCCGTGCAGCAGAACGCAGTGTAGTAATTAGTTGGCTTATATTATCAATTTCTTGTCCGACTCCATGGCTAAATGGTTAGCACGCTAGGCTTTGGCCCAAAGTGCCCCGGGTTCGATTCCCAGCCGAGCCATCAGGGATTTTAATCTCCTGACATTAATTCCCGTGGCTCGGGGACTGGGTGTATGTGCCGTCTTCATCATCATTTCATTCTCATTGCGACCCGCAGGTCGCCCACGGGCGTCAACTACAAAGACCTGCATTCGGCCTCTCCGGAGGCCACCCGATCATTTATTTATCAATATCTTAACCGTCTATAAGACAAGTAAAGAATTGATTTATTCTAAAAGGCTGCTTCTCCCTTTCAAAATAAGTAATAGAGCAATTCTACTAATAAATATACTAACCTTCTACTAACAATTAAATACTAAAATTCTACTACCGAAAAATAGTTAAGTTGCACTAACAACAAAATATTACCGTACCACTAAAACAGTCTGCCACCAGGCACACTCACATGCACCCTCACACATCACAGGCTAATGAAACACTGAAATATATCTAATAAACAATGCAACTGCCACCAGACACACTCACACACGTCAGTCTAATGGAACAATAAACTATATCTAATAAACAAACTAACTACATACTGTACCCATGTGAGTAATCCCGATGGAAAATATGCTTCTGCCTCCAGCTAGCATCAGGACTCGAGCGTGTACCGTTCTCCCACTGAGCAGTTGCATACTTTGGATTTGAGGCTAAAAGGTATCAACTCTACAATGATAAGGCACAAATCTATTCTAAAACTTTAATTCAGTAAATAAAATCATGGCTTCAAACAAACAAAACAATCCCCATAACCATAAAACAAAGCAAACAAAAATTACTTCCACAATCCACTAATATGAACATAATATAATCATAATAAAATCATATCATAACACAAACCTTTACCCTTATGTGAACTTCACAAAGATACTCTAGTGCGCTGATGCACATACAACTTCATAAACAAACTGTACATTGATACTACTGTCATACAATGTGACTTCTTTAATTTCACAAAATTACTTATTCCTTAAACCTTCTTAATTTGACAATTATGTGTACCGTGTGTGTTTTGATCTCTCTCTTCCCACCAAATGCTTTACATGCATTAGCCTATTCTGGTGTTGCACAGCAGTCAACGTGCAACTCCATAATCATGTAAGCTACCCCTACTCTTCCTCTATTTATATAGTTCCACTGCATGCCGTTTGTGATTTCATCTTAAAAACGTTAAGTTATTGCTGTGTCGGATGGTACAATTAAACTACCTTGCGCGCGTGGCCTGTGGAATCTAGTAACCAACTTCATTAACTAGGTGTCAGTGACAGTACAAATGCACCGTCTAACCAATCGTTAGATAGCTAAAATCATGAACCATCAGGGTGATCTATAATTATCAATGTGTTCTTAAACCACACGGCTTCATTACTCAACATAACAATATTTCATGTCATGTCATTAACAGGGTCTAAAATCTGTTCCTTTCAAACTTGCTTTCACGGTTCGCCTGACCGTCTAGACCCTCTTCCCGAGCGGTCTGTACACAATAGAAGTGGAATGGGGTTCCACCATTAGCTCGACCCTCGCTTCCTGTCTGAAGGCTTTCTCTCCCCAAGCAGTATAAGATTTTACAAGACAAATACTGTGCTCCCAATGACACACATATCCCAATGGATTTTAACTGAATATTATGCAAACAGGTAGTGAATGAGCTTTACATTTATTCCTACCCCGAGGATAATAATAACTGGCACCAAACAGGCCCATTTCAACATGAAGGTACGAGGTTCATAAAACATTGGTCTAGTAGGCAACCGGTGTCTTAAATAAAATGATGCGGTCAGCCCATGCTGCCGACATGAGGTTCGCTCCAACAAGCCGAATCACTCATCAATAAGTTCTCGGGGAATCAGATAGAGTGTAGAGATGTCCATCGTTTGCCTCTCACCTATCACGGGATTCCAATCCGGAACATTCCATATCCATCATCAGAGTTAGGGTCCAACACTAAACACTCTGGCACAAAGTCTATCTCCAATTATGCCTACGGCATACGAGATTTCATACGTAGAATCGACCACCTGGTTCCTTACCTAATGTTACGACCTTCGTCCTATAATATAAAGAGAAATCTATCAATTACTCTATAAGCTTCTCACATAAGCTGCAAATTCAATTCACTAAAAGCTCTTCCATTCCTGGCATAATTATATTCCCATTAATACAATATATTCTGATATAAAACTCTTTCCTTAATCCCGTAATGCAATCTTACTGTATAATCTTACTGCTTAGATCGATAAGTCTTGCACCTAGCGTAACTATTTCTTGCTTACAACATTTACCTGATGCGTTCATTCATACCTTTTTTTATATTCATAATTGTTATTATCATTATTCTCACTGACATAAATTACCAAAATCCGACACAACTAAACATCTCAAAACTCGAACAACCGTGTTCGTTTCATTTACATAACTGATTGCCATATATAATTAATAGTGGTAACGATTAATCCACTTATTGATGCAAATTAACATCTCAACTCTATGAAAATCAATACAATAATGATTAAACCTGGAGGGTCTACCTCCTAATCTGATTCTTACTGGCATCTTTACTGAAATCACATAACATGCAGTGGCCTATACTTCTACTCAAACATAATTTGTGGGGTACTCACATATCTCTAGGCTCCTCATGGTGGCTTCAACCAATCATATCCTTCCAAGTCGCCTGCCATATGCAGGTTTAGCGCGACATTTGCATCTTGAATACACACATTTTATGACACATATTTTCCGTTAACCACACGACACTTTGCATTTCTCTAATGAAGCTATTGCTCCCAAAACACGTGACACTTTATACCACTTATTAAACCATTAATTTAAAAGATATTTCACATATGCTTTATACATAACACACATCACTTTGTACACTTTTCATTGGTTGAAATTCCCTAGCTTAGATATCAAAATTGCAGGTGTTGACGGCATCTCCCGCGCTCCTACCAACTCCTGATTGAAAGTCTGGTTCACCTGCCCTCGGAATTCACCAACAGTTTTTATCCACACTCCTACGGTAAGCTTCCTGCTTTGCATAAATATGCTAACTTCCGTCCTGAGCGTTATTATTTGGTATTCTTAAGACATTACCAAATGCTTCGTAAAGTTTCTCCCAGCGCATTCCAGCGTAATTAGACATGTATGATCAGTCGATATTTTATACATTGCGCTTAACACTGTCCATAACTTTACACAAATTATTATTTACAATAGTTCTGCCACTTATCTTACACGGTGCTTCCTAAGTGAACACGCCATTGTTCGTACTGCTGAGTACACTTGCAGCACGACTATTATTAATAAAAGCTTATTAAATGCTTCACTCAAATGTGCAAGTCTTTGTTCGGGCGCCCTTCATGAGCCGGACCGCCATCGTTCCGCCTTGACGACTGTCTGCGACTCTTTTGACAAACTGTGACAAACTGGGGTGAGAATGGCTCCAACTGGCTAAGACTGCCTGCAACTAGGGTGCTCTGCCAAGGGTCGGCCCCCTTATATTGGATTCACACAAAAAGTAGAGCGAAATTTTCCCGCGTTATCTCGACTCCTCTCCCAGCATGATTCTGGTCTCGAAACCATGTTCATTGGGTCCCTTTTTCTTCTCTGATCCCAGAACTATCTGCGTGCTAACGGATCGCACGGCCAATTAATTAATATTAATTCCTTTCTCCATAGCGTGGGGACGCTAACTCACTGGGAATCCCTGGCAACCTCCTCAAATCCAGCCGCGAACAACCATAGTCTTCTGTCCTTCCGTACTCCATTAAATATGCGTCAATTTCGCAGATTAAAGGCTCTAAAATTAGCCTCCTGTCTAAAGATTCACCTGTGGGTAACTCTCATGTCATTTCGTTACTCCAATCACGAGTAATCAATGATTTTCCTTGGGATCTCTCCCCACCCTTCTCCATCCTATTCTCCGTCGGGGAAAAACTGGGTCATTATTCAAGTCCCCAACCTCCTTCAGACGACATAACGAGGTCAGTTAGATTGACGTGGCTCCAAGGGACACCTCCCACAATTCTGGGCCTATTTGTAAAATGTCAAACTCTGCATTTTCTGTGCTCCAAGCCCCGTATAGCCTACACCAAGTAGTCTAATAATGCTGTATTCTGCTAAATTTCCCTGCATTATTTTAATAAATAATGTCATTACAACTGAAATCACACCAGTGATTAACTATACACTTCTCTCTAGGGGTTTTTACAATGAAACTCCCTCAACAGACCTCGGGTTCGTTCCCTGGTGGAACCTTTATTCTGAGATCACAGTCTCTGAGAACCACGTTCGATATCAGTCAGCATGACCTCCTCGGGTTCATATTCCCCTTGCAAAACTTATAGAAGTCAATTACAAATGGCTCTCTATAAGTAACCAGCTGACTGTCTATCACTGTCTGTGTTTACATCTGGGGTCCTTCACCTCGTCTGGCTTCGAGTAGGTTAGTACAGTTCCCCCTTCCACAATGCGCTCTCTCTAAGCTGTTCATTCTCCAAGCGGAGGGTCGTATTTATGGCCTCAACTTCCCTCGCTATTTCAACCAGTTCTTTGTAGAATTCTCGCAGACACTGGCATTCTTGTTGTATGTCCCTTCCACTGGGCAAGCTGTCTGCTTCTCGTTCCGTCTTGCCGCTCGAACTTTCAGGTCTGACTGCCTGGCTGACTTCGCTATCCACGTTGAGTTGGGTGTGCGCGGTTAATACTTCTTCTTGTTCGTCGAATTCTTCTGGCGAATAATAAACTTTTAAATTGGCTACATTCATAACGACCTCGTTTCCATTTTCTAAATGCTTTAACCTGTATGCATTGTTTTGTAGGTCTCTTATCACCTCGAACGGGCCGTGATAAGCAAAAATGAACTTCTTATACTTCCGTGCCTCTGGATCTGAACTGGCAGGTTTCCTGATTAAAACTTTCTCTCCGACGAGAAACGGTCTGTGATACCTCTTCGCACGGTTTCTTCGCTGACGTCTCTCTGCTTGTGCTTTGAGATATTCGAAGGTTCGTTGGATCCTCAATTCTCGTCCTGGCTGTGCGTCTACTGGTAATGGAATGACTCCAGTCCACGGTCTCTCCGGTCTCTGATCCAAATGTAGAGTCACGGGAACCTGACCTGTCGCCTCATGTACGGTATTATTTATACAGTATTCAATTACTGCTAGGAATTCAATCCAACGCCAATTCGCTTCAGAGCAGTAGATCTTCATGTATTTCTGGATCTCTCTCATTACTCTTTCAACTGGACTTGCCTCAGGATGGCGAATGGTAGATAAAATCTGCCTAATTCCTAGAGTTTCCAGTTCTCGACGAAATTCTGCACTTGTGAAGCAACTTCCGTGGTCCGAGAGGATGTTATCCGGCTTCCCAAGAATCGGAATAACTCTCTCTTTCAGGCGTTTCAATACCTGCTTTGCACTTGTCTTCTGTATGGGGCATAATACCACCATTTTCGAAAATACATCCATGGCTACAAAAATGTGTCTATTGCCTCTACGTGCTCTAGGCAGTGGTCCAAAGTTATCTATGCTCAATAGCTGCCTTGGCTTCTCCGGTAACAACGGGATAGGTCGTTGTCTCATTAAAAAGGGATTTGGCTTTACCCTTTGGCACAGATCACATGTCCTAATAGCATTTCTCACCGTTTCTCTCAACTTTGGCCAAGTAAATGCTTCTTTCAACAGAGCACAAATTTTGTCTATACCGGGATGTCCAAATGCTCTGTGTGCTAGCCACACCAATCTCCTCTGCAAAGATGCAGGAATCACGATCCTTTGACGTGTATGATCTACATCATCCCACTTGTGTAGTATCTGATTATACCATACATTATCTGTTGCCAATGCCTCTGCCTCTCTGTATATTGCAGTTCCCCTTGCTAAGCGTCCCTCGAAGTAATCGATCATCATCTTCAACCACGGGTCTTCGCGTTGTAGGTTGGTAAGATTCCTCAAGTCATCCAACGTCTTCTGATCTCGATCCTCAATCTGGACAGCTAGCGCTTCCTCTTCTCTAGGGTAACGGCTTAATATGTCCGGTATTACATTCTCTTTCCCTGGACAGTATTCTATTTCCACGTTAAATTGCTGAATATACATGGACCATCTTGTCAATCTCTGGCTAGACAAGTCTGTCTTTAACAAAAATGTTAAAGCTTTATGGTCTGTTCTGAGGACTATTTGAAAGCCATACACGAGTTTATGCCATGATTGCAACGCGTACAAAATTGCGAGCAACTCTATCTCTGTAATCGTGTAGTTTTTCTCATGGGCTTTCAGCCTCCTACTTATAAAGGCAATAAAAACTTTCTTCTCAGGCTGGTCAACATTTTCCTGGAATAGCATCGCTCCTATACCAATAAGTGATGCATCCGTCTGTATGATGAACTTCTGGGTATAATCCGGGTATCCCAGCTTCACATATTCCAAAAGCATTTGTTTTGACCTCACGAATGCTTCCTGACATTGCTCCGTCCAATTCCATCTGCCGCCTTTCTTCAATAGGTCCTGCAGGGCGCTACTGTCGAAGTATAGTTTGGGCAGTGGTTCGAAAAGAATCCAATTACTCCCAAATACTGTCGGACTTGTTTAACTTTCGTGGGTCGAGGGAAATTTCGAATTATCTCCAATTTATCTGGATTAGGCTTCACTCCATTTGCATCAATAACATGCCCTAGGAATTTGACTTCCCTCTGACAGAAGTGCGATTTCTTGATATTAACCTTAAAGTTAGCTTCTCGAAGGTCATCTAGCAACTTCTTCAGGTCTCTCATGTGCTCCTCCAGAGATTCTGATGTGAGTAGAATGTCGTCTACATATCTGATGGTACTCTCTTTCACTTCATCTGATAGATTGCGATCTAACGCTCTTATCAGTGCTGAACCAGCTGTTTTCAACCCAAAAGGTAGCCTTAAAAATGTGTATGTGTGTTGATCAAACATGAATCCTGTCAACAGACTAGTTTTCTTCTCTAATTCAAGATGATGGAAACTGGATGTGATGTCCAAGTTTGTGAATACGGTTTTCCCTTTGAACTTCCTGAGGATCTCTTTAATAGGTGGCACTTGGTCAAACTCCGGAATAACCTTCAAATTTAAATGTCTCAGGTCCAGGCAGACTCTGACAGTCCCGTCTGTCTTCGGTACAATTACCAATGGACTTACATAAGGCGTAGGTGTCTTCTCAATAACACCGGCCTCCAACATCTCCTGAATTGCCTCTTTCACTTTAGCATAATGCTTTTCGGCTATAGGGTAGGGTTTCTGCCTGAATGGTGTCCAATCACTGACTTGAAAAGCATAAGTGAAGTTCTTTATACGACCAGGTCTCGAATCAAAGACTTCCTTCTGTTCCAGTAATAACTACTTTAAATTTTCCTTCTCTTTTAGCCCAATTTTCGCTTCTTCTAGTTTTTCCGAAATATATTCTTCCAGTTTGGGTTCCATATCCTTTTCCAAGTCTGTGGCTAGTGTTTTCAGTTCTTCTTCTAACTGCTCAATAGCTAACACTTCTTCCTCAGCCACATCTCTGTATATATGCCATACTTGTTCACTTGACCCTGGTTCAATCTCATTGAGTGCGACCTCCAAGCCTTCGGCTTCCTCATTCACATGGAACATAACCCTGTCCTGTGCTAGGTCGATTATCACTCTGTATTCCCTTATAAATTCTGCCCCAATGAGTAGGTTATAAGGCAGTTTGTTTACTAGTAGAAAACTCTGTGAGAAAATAGAGCCTCCTATCTGTAAGTCTAGGAATACCTGATATTTACATATCATCGTTCTGTCTGGAATTACCCCTTTTATTTTGACACTAGAGATCGGTATTTTCAAAATATTCTCTCTCTGGGCTATTTCATTATATAAAGCTTGTGTAATAAGGCTCACTGTTGACCCCGTGTCTAACAGACTTCTTATTTTCAATCCTGCCACTCTTACTATTATAATAGGCAATTCTCTCTTGACCATGACCTGTGATCCTCCCGTATCCTCGATTAGCTCTTCTGGTTTGGCTATCCAATTGATGATGTTAACAGACTTCCATCCATCAGTCTCGAACTCTTCTAATTTTGGCGTTTTTTTTTCTTCAGCGCCCGTCCCCTTGGAGTTTCTTCTCTCCTGTTCGCTGCGCTGTAGCTCCAAACTCTTAGCTCCATCTCCATATCTGTCTGGCGATGTCCTGTTCTGCATAACTTCTTGCCAGCGGACTTGTTGTTTCTGGGGCTCATCTCCCCTTTCTTCGAGGTATCGCAAAGAAGCGTGATATCGTTCTTCTACCTCGCCATCGAAGTTACGTTTTCTTTCTTGGGGTCTCCAATTTCTATTGTTGCCTTCTTGGCCATTGTTACCTCCATTGTTTTGGTACGGTTTACCCCTGGTATTCTGCTTATTCCACGAATTTCGAACTCTTCCTCCTCTATTAGCATTCCCTTTGTACTTTGACTGCCATCTTCTGGGTTCCTGTTCCCATTGCCGTCCGTAGGAATCTAATGTTTCAGTGCTCGTAGCTTTGTTGTTCCTTGGAGCTTGATGTTGGTCAGTCTGCGTGTTGGTCACGTGAACCTGTTCCACGGTTCGACTCTGACGCATCGTATTGGCTGTTGTGAGGTCCAGTTGTCTAAGAACTGTCTCCATTTCTATAGCAGTTTTCGCATTTGCCGAGATTAGTAGTCTTTGGATCTCGTATGGAAGCTGTTTGGCGATAGCAATACATAATTCCAGCTCGCTCGGTTTTTGATCCAGTTCTTTGAAGCGACACATCTGCGATATGAAGAATTCTGCGTACTTCGTTGGGTTGTTGGTGCTGTATTTTTTTGCATATAAATCCAACCGTAAATTCTGTTGGGTCGCTGCATCCCAGTATCTCTTCAAAAATGCCTCCCGAAACTCCTCAACAGTATCGAAAGTGTAGCGGAAGCTGCGAAACCATAATGCACACTCCCCCTCTGTTAATTTCTCTATAGCTCGTAGCCTGCGCTCCTGTGGTATTCGCGCATCATTCAGATATTCAGACACTTCCTTCAACCAATATTTTGGTGTCATATTACAGTGGCTACCTGAGAATTTCCTTGGTTTTTCTTCGCTTGCCCTGATTACGTTTATCACCTGGGTGTGCATAGCATTTTCATGTGGCGTCGATGCCGCAACTGGTACACCTGGCGTCATATAAGGACTTTCGCCTGGGCCTGTAGCATTCCTGATTATAGGTTGGGTTTCTAAGTCTGCCCACCTTGTTTTCCTCATATCTTCCATGCTGCCTTCACTTGACTTAGGATCTTTCAGAAGTGTTTCCTCCTGTGCGATTATCCTAGTCTCCATTTGATTGTGGCGCATCTCTGCTCTTTCCAGACGAGTAATGACCTCTTTCTCTATTCTTGTAAGCCTATCTCGATTTTCCTCGGCTACTTGAAATATTTTCTGCTTGTCTTCTTTCAGACTTTGTTTGATATGGGAGATTTCATCCTCTACATCTTCCTTAATTTGAGCAAGGGTCTTGTCGCTTGCCTCTGTCTTCTGGCCTTCTCTTATTTCGAGTTCTTCCCTCAATCCTTTGATTTCCTCTCGAATGTGCCCTTTGACCTTTGACATTTCCTTCTGGACCTTAACAATTTCACCTCTATTCTCCTCTTGCCTTTTGTTGACTACAACAATGTCACTTTGAACTTGGTCCAGTTCTTGATGAACGTTGCTTACCTGACCCTTCATGTTTCCTACCAGCTCTTTACTCTCGTTAACGAATGCCTTGATTTCACCTATTTCCTGACATTGACCTAATATATTCTGGTCCTGTTTCTTGAGATCACCGTTAATTGCTCTAGCATAGCTTTTCAATTTCTGGTCCCATTTAGAGTCGTTCTCTTCTAACCTCTGATCTACCGTTCTCGTAAACTCTGAAAATTGTTTCGCTTGGCGTTCGAGATTCGCCTCATTTTGGATTTGAATATCCTTAATGTCGTTAGACAACGCATCTAACCTACTATTGGTTTCATCCTGAGCATGCTTACACGCTTGTAAGTTACTTTCGAGCTTGGCTTCTATAGCCTCGAAACGTTTATCTGTTTTAACCTGCATTTCCGATACAATGCTTACAACAGTTTCTGTTACTTCGGTCTTAATTACCTCTTGCATTTGACCTAACTTATTATTCAATTCAACTTTATTTGCATCTAAACGGTTGTTTATTTCAACCTGATTAGCATCTAAACGATTGCTCCATTCAGTCTGGTTATTATTGATTGCCAGCTGATTAGCATCTAACCGATTATTCAATTCAACCTGATTATGATTAATTGCCTCCTGATTGGCATCTAAACGAGTGTTTATACCCTCCTGGAAAGCCTTAGCTTCCAGCTTATTTTGCTCGTTAACAGCATCAAAATGCTGTTTCAAACCTGCAATCACCTGCAAGATCTCCTCTGGGCCTGACATTTTTACAATACTACACTTAGATATGCAGGCAGGCTTCCTGGAAAAATGTGTGGATATGTTTTGAAGAGAAACATCAAACACTACACATATTGTAAAGTCGTACAAAACCTGTCAATATTATGATAAATTGTGGATCTGGTATGTAGCGCTCATACCCTTGGGTAATCCTCTTCTCAATAGAGAGATTCTGCGTTACATAAAAAGCCTACTGAACTCAAAAATCACTCAAACACAGTTTGAGGCAAAAAAAAACAATTACTATGGTTTTCCCCATGAAATACCATAAAAATCTATGGGTTTTCCCTAAATCCCATAAGCTCCACGAAATCTGGGCGCCATGATAAATTAATATACACTTCTGCGCCTATGGTGACCTGTATTTCAAACCGGCCCACATACCAGCGCCATGATAAATGAATTGCATACTATACGTATTATGCATTTGCCCGGTCTGTGCAATGCCAAGATCACTCATATTGCACTGACGCAGGCGGTTCTATAATGAATTAATACCGCCCCACGTTGCCTGGGCCATGATAATAGAAATACATGCTAATTGAAGGTGTTTATCAAAATTTATATTGTTCGTATCGGAGCTTAGCTAGGGTTAGGAGCGGTCTTCCCTTACTTCGTTAATTGTTACTTTAATAGAGTTATGTGCGTTAGATCTAGACCGACTTTAGTTGTACCTATAGCTCAAATCACTGTACAGGACATCAATTTCCATGTACCCATGTGAGTAATCTCGATGGAAAATATGCTTCTGCCTCCAGCTAGCATCAGGACTCGAGCGTGTACCGTTCTCCCACTGAGCAGTTGCATACTTTGGATTTGAGGCTAAAAGGTATCAACTCTATAATGATAAGGCACAACTCTATTCTAAAACTTTAATTCAGTAAATAAAATCATGGCTTCAAACAAACAAAGCAATCCCCATAACCATAAAACAAAGCAAACAAAAATTACTTCCACAATCCACTAATATGAACATAATATAATCATAATAAATTCATATCATAACACAAACCTTTACCCTTATGTGAACTTCACAAAGATACTCTAGTGCGCTGATGCACATACAACTTCATAAACAAACTGTACATTGATACTACTGTCATACAATGTGACTTCTTTAATTTCACAAAATTACTTATTCCTTAAACCTTCTTAATTTGACAATTATGTGTACCGTGTGTGTTTTGATCTTTCTCTTCCCACCAAATGCTTTACATGCATTAGCCTATTCTGGTGTTGCACAGTAGTCAACATGCAACTCCATAATCATGTAAGCTACCCCTACTCTTCCTCTATTTATATAGTTCCACTGCATGGCGTTTGTGATTTCATCCTAAAAACGTTAAGTTATTGCTGTGTCGGATGGTACAATTAAACTACCTTGCGCGCGTGGCCTTTGGAATCTAGTAACCAATTTCATTAACTAGGTGTCAGTGACAGTACAAATGCACCGTCTAACCATTCGTTAGATAGCTAAAATCTTGAACCATCAGGGTGATCTATAATTATCAATGTGTTCTTAAACCACATGGCTTCATTACTCAACATAACAATATTTCATGTCATGTCATTAACAGGGTTTAAAATCTGTTCCTTTCAAACTTGCTTTCACGTCTAGACCATCTTCCCGAGCGGTCTGTACACAATAGAAGTGGAATGGGGTTCCACCATTAGCTCGACCCTCGCTTCCTGTCTGAAGGCTTTCTCTCCACAAGCAGTATAAGATTTTACAAGACAAATACTGTGCTCCCAATGACACACATATCCCAATGGATTTTAACTGAATATTATGCAAACAGGTAGTGAATGAGCTTTACATTTATTCCTACCCCGAGGATAATAATAACTGGCACCAAACAGGCCCATTTCAACATGAAGGTACGAGGTTCATAAAACATTGGTCTAGTAGGCAACCGGTGTCTTAAATAAAATGATGGGGTCAGCCCATGCTGCCGACTTGAGGTTCGCTCCAACAAGCCGAATCACTCAACAATAAGTTCTCGGGGAATCAGATAGAGTGTAGAGATGTCCATCGTTTGCCTCTCACCTATCACGGGATTCCAACCCGGAACATTCCATATCCATCATCAGAGTTAGGGTCCAACACTAAACACTCTGGCACAAAGTCTATCTCCAATTATGCCTACGGCATACGAGATTTCATACGTAGAATCGACCACCTGGTTCCTTACCTAATGTTACGACCCTCGTCCTATAATATAAAGAGAAATCTATCAATTACTCTATAAGCTTCTCACATAAGCTGCAAATTCAATTCACTAAAAGCTCTTCCATTCCTGGCATAATTATATTCCCATTAATACAATATATTCTGATATAAAACTCTTTCCTTAATCCCGTAATGTAATCTTACTGTATAATCTTACTGCTTAGATCGATAAGTCTTGCACCTAGCGTAACTATTTCTTGCTTACAACATTTACCTGATGCGTTCATTCATACCTTTTTTATATTCATAATTGTTATTATCATTATTCTCACTGACATAAATTACCAAAATCCGACACAACTAAACATCTCAAAACTCGAACAACCGTGTTCGTTTCATTTACATAACTGATTGCCATATATAATTAATAGTGGTAACGATTAATCCACTTATTGATGCAAATTAACATCTCAACTCTATGAAAATCAATACAATAATGATTAAACCTGGAGGGTCTACCTCCTAATCTGATTCTTACTGGCATCTTTACTGAAATCACATAACATGCAGTGGCCTATACTTCTACTCAAACATAATTTGTGGGGTACTCACATATCTCTAGGCTCCTCATGGTGGCTTCAACCAATCATATCCTTCCAAGTCGCCTGCCATATGCAGGTTTAGCGCGACATTTGCATCTTGAATACACACATTTTATGACACATATTTTCCGTTAACCACACGACACTTTGCATTTCTATAAAGAAGCTATTGCTCCCAAAACACATGACACTTTATAACACTTATTAAACCATTAATTTAAAAGATATTTCACATATGCTTTATACATAACACACGTCACTTTGTACACTTTTCAATGGTTGAAATTCCCTAGCAAAGATATCAAAATTGCAGGTGTCGACGGCATCTCCCGTGATCCTACCATCTCCTGATTGAAAGTCTGGTTCACCTGCCCTCGGAATTCACCAACAGTTTTTATCCATACTCCTACGGTAAGCTTCCTGCTTTGCATAAATATGCTAACTTCCGTCCTGAGCGTTATTATTTGGTATTCTTAAGACATTACCAAATGCTTCGTAAAGTTTCTCCCAGCGCATTCCAGCGTAATTAGACATGTATGATCAGTCGATATTTTATACATTGCGCTTAACACTGTCCATAACTTTACACAAGTTATTATTTAATTCTGCCACTTATCTTACACGGTGCTTCCTAAGTGAACACACCATTGTTCGTACTGCTGAGTACACTTGCAGCACGACTATTATTAATAAAAGCTTATTAAATGCTTCACTCAAATGTACAAGTCTTTGTTCGGGCGTCCTTCATGAGCAGGACCGCCATCGTTCCGCCTTGACGACTGTCTGCGACTCTCTTGACAAACTGTGACAAACTGGGGTGAGACTGGCTCCAACTGGCTAAGACTGGCTGCAACTAGGGTGCTCTGCCAAGGTTCGGCCCCCTTATATAGGATTCACACAAAAAGTAGAGCGAAATTTTCCCGCGTTATCTCGACTCCTCTCCCAGCATGATTTGTGTCTCGAAACCATGTTCATTGGGTCCCTTTTTCTTCACTGATCCCAGAACTATCTGCGTGCTAACGGATCGCTCGGCCAATTAATTAATATTAATTCCTTTCTCCATAGCGTGGGGACGCTAACTCTCTGGGAATCCCTGACAATCTCCTCAAATCCAGCCGCGAACAACCATAGTCTTCTGTCCTTCCGCACTCCATTAAATATGCGTCAATTTCGCAGATTAAAGGCTCTAAAATTAGCCTCCTGTCTAAAGATTCACCTGTGGGCAACTCTCATGTCATTTCGTTACTCCAATCACGAGTAATCAATGATTTTCCTTGGGATCTCTCCCCACCCTTCTCCATCCTATTCTCCGTCGGGGAAAAACTGGGTCATTATTCAAGCCCCCAACCTCCTCCAGACGACATAACGAGGTCAGTTAGATTGACGTGGCTCCAAGGGACACCTCCCACAATTCTGGGCCTATTTGTAAAATGTCAAACTCTGCATTTTCTGTGCTCCAAGCCCCGTATACCCTACACCAAGTAGTCTAATAATGCTGTATTCTGCTCAATTTCCCTGCATTATTTTAATAAATAATGTCATTACAACTGAAATCACACCAGTGATTAACTATACACTTCTCTCTAGGGGTTTTTACAATGAAACTCCCTCAACAGACCTCGGGTTCGTTCCCTGGTGGAACCTTTATTCTGAGATCACAGTCTCTGAGAACCACGTTCGATATCAGTCAGCATGACCTCCTCGGGTTCATATTCCCCTTTCAAAACTTATAGAAGTCAATTACAAGTGGCTCTCTATAAGTAACCAGCTGACTGTCTATCACTGTCTGTGTTTACATCTGGGGTCCTTCACCTCGTCTGGCTTCGAGTAGGTTAGTACAGCTCCCCCTTCCACACTGCGCTCTCTCTAAGCTGTTCATTCTCCAAGCGGAGGGTCGTATTTATGGCCTCAACTTCCCTCGCTACTTCAACCAGTTCTTTGTAGAATTCTCGCAGACACTGGCATTCTTGTTGTATGTCCCTTCCACTGGGCAAGCTGTCTGCTTCTCGTTCCGTCTTGCCGCTCGAACTTTCAGGTCTGACTGCCTGGCTGACTTCGCTATCCACGTTGAGTTGGGTGTGCGCTGTTAATACTTCTTCTTGTTCATCGAATTCTTCTGGCGAATAATAAACTTTTAAATTGGCTACATTCATAACGACCTCGTTTCCATTTTCTAAATGCTTTAACCTGTATGCATTGTTTTGTAGGTCTCTTATCACCTCGAACGGGCCGTGATAAGCAAAAATGAACTTCTTATACTTCCGTGCCTCTGGATCTGAACTGGCTGGTTTCCTGATTAAAACTTTCTCTCCGACGAGAAGCGGTCTGTGATACCTCTTCGCACGGTTTCTTCGCTGACGTCTCTCCGCTTGTGCTTTGAGATATTCGAAGGTTCGTTGGATCCTCAATTCTCGTCCTGGCTGTGCGTCTACTGGTAATGGAATGACTCCAGTCCACGGTCTCTCCGGTCTCTGATCCAAATGTAGAGTCACGGGAACCTGACCTGTCGCCTCATGTACGGTATTATTTATACAGTATTCAATTACTTCTAGGAATTCAATCCAACGCCAATTCGCTTCAGAGCAGTAGATCTTCATGTATTTCTGGATCTCTCTCATTACTCTTTCAACTGGACTTGCCTCAGGATGGCGAATGGTAGATAAAATCTGCCTAATTCCTAGAGTTTCCAGTTCTCGACGAAATTCTGCACTTGTGAAGCAACTTCCGTGGTCCGAGAGGATGTTATCCGGCTTCCCAAGAATCGGAATAACTCTCTCTTTCAGGCGTTTCAATACCTGCTTTGAACTTTTCTTCTGTATGGGGCATAATGCCACCATTTTCGAAAATACATCCATGGCTACAAAAATGTGTCTATTGCCTCTACGTGCTCTAGGCAGTGGTCCTAAGTTATCTATGCTCAATAGCTGCCTTGGCTTCTCCGGTAACAACGGGATAGGTCGTTGTCTCATTAAAAAGGGATTTGGCTTTACCCTTTGGCACAGATCACATGTCCTAATAGCATTCCTCACCGTTTCTCTCAACTTTGGCCAAGTAAATGCTTCTTTCAACAGAGCACAAATTTTGTCTATACCGGGATGTTCAAATGCTCTGTGTGCTAGCCACACCAATCTCCTCTGCAAAGATGCAGGAATCACGATCCTTTGACGTGTATGATCTACATCATCCCACTTGTGTAGTATCTGATTATACCATACATAATCTGTTGCCAATGCCTCTGCCTCTCTGTATATTGCAGTTCCCCTTGCTAAGCGTCCCTCGAAGTAATCGATCATCATCTTCAACCACGGGTCTTCGCGTTGTAGGTTGGTAAGATTCCTCAAGTCATCCAACGTGTTCTGATCGATCCTCAATCTGGACAGCTAGCGCTTCCTCTTCTCTAGGGTAACGGCTTAATATGTCCGGTATTACATTCTCTTTCCCTGGACAGTATTCTATTTCCACGTTAAATTGCTGAATATACATGGACCATCTTGTCGATCTCTGGCTAGACAAGTCTGTCTTTAACAAAAATGTTAAAGCTTTATGGTCTGTTCTGAGGACTATTTGAAAGCCATACACGAGTTTATGCCATGATTGCAACGCGTACAAAATTGCGAGCAACTCTATCTCCGTAATCGTGTAGTTTTTCTCATGGGCTTTCAGCCTCCTACTTATAAAGGCAATAAAAACTTTCTTCTCAGGCTGGTCAACATTTTCCTGGAATAGCATCGCTCCTATACCAATAAGTGATGCATCCGTCTGTATGATGAACTTCTGGGTATAATCCGGGTATCCCAGCTTCACATATTCCAAAAGCATTTGTTTTGACCTCACGAATGCTTCCTGACATTGCTCCGTCCAATTCCATCTGCCGCCTTTCTTCAATAGGTCCTGCAGGGGCGCTACTGTCGAAGTATAGTTTGGGCAGTGGTTCGAAAAGAATCCAATTACTCCCAAATACTGTCGGACTTGTTTAACTTTCGTGGGTCGAGGGAAATTTCGAATTACCTTCAATTTATCTGGATTAGGCTTCACTCCATTTGCATCAATAACATGCCCTAGGAATTTGACTTCCCTCTGACAGAAGTGCGATTTCTTGATATTAACCTTAAAGTTAGCTTCTCGAAGGTCATCTAGCAACTTCTCCAGGTCTCTCATGTGCTCCTCCAGAGATTCTGATGTGAGTAGAATGTCGTCTACATATCTGATGGTACTCTCTTTCACTTCATCTGATAGATTGCGATCTAACGCTCTTATCAGTGCTGAACCAGCTGTTTTCAACCCAAAAGGTAGCCTTAAAAATGTGTATGTGTGTTGATCAAACATGAATCCTGTCAACAGACTAGTTTTCTTCTCTAATTCAAGATGATGGAAACTGGATGTGATGTCCAAGTTTGTGAATACGGTTTTCCCTTTGAACTTCCTGAGGATCTCTTTAATAGGTGGCACTTGGTCAAACTCCGGAATAACCTTCAAATTTAAATGTCTCAGGTCCAGGCAGACTCTGACAGTCCCGTCTGTCTTCGGTACAATTACCAATGGACTTACATAAGGCGTAGGACTCTTCTCAATAACACCGGCCTCCAACATCTCCTGAATTGCCTCTTTCACTTTAGCATAATGCTTTTCGGCTATAGGGTAGGGTTTCTGCCTAAATGGTGTCCAATCACTGACTTGAAATGCATAATTGAAGTTCTTTATACGACCAGGTCTCGAATCAAAGACTTCCTTCTGTTCCAGTAATAACTGCTTTAAATTTTCCTTCTCTTTTAGCCCAATTTTTGCTTCTTCTAGTTTTTCCGAAATATATTCTTCCAGTTAGGGTTCCATATCTTTTTCCAAGTCTGTGGCTAGTGTTTTCAGTTCTTCTTCTAACTGCTCAATAGCTAACACTTCTTCCTCAGCCACATCTCTGTATATATGCCATACTTGTTCACTTGACCCTGGTTCAATCTCATTGAGTGCGACCTCCAAGCCTTCGGCTTCCTCATTCACATGGAACATAACCCTGTCCTGTGCTAGGTCGATTATCACTCTGTATTCCCTTATAAATTCTGCCCCAATGAGTAGGTTATAAGGCAGTTTGTTTACTAGTAGAAAACTCTGTGAGAAAATAGAGCCTCCTATCTGTAAGTCTAGGAATACCTGATATTTACATATCATCGTTCTGTCTGGAATTAACCCTTTTATTTTGACACTAGAGATCGGTATTTTCAAAATATTCTCTCTCTGGGCTATTTCATTATATAAAGCTTGTGTCATAAGGCTCACTGTTGACCCCGTGTCTAACATACTTCTTATTTTCAATCCTGCCACTCTTAGTATTATAATAGGCAATTCTCTCTTGACCATGACCTGTGATCCTCCCGTATCCTCGATTAGCTCTTCTGGTTTGGCTATCCAATTGATGATGTTAACAGACTTCCATCCATCAGTCTCGAACTCTTCTAAATTTGGCGTTTTTTTTCTTCAGCGCCCGTCCCCTTGGAGTTTCTTCTCTCCTGTTCGCTGCGCTGTAGCTCCAAACTCTTAGCTCCATCTCCATATCTGTCTGGCGATGTCCTGTTCTGCATAACTTCTTGCCAGCGGACTTGTTGTTTCTGGGGCTCATCTCCCCTTTCCTCGAGGTATCGCAAAGAAGCGTGATATCGTTCCTCTACCTCGTCATCGAAGTTACTTTTTCTTTCTTGGGGTCTCCAATTTCTATTGTTGCCTTCTTGGCCATTGTTATCTCCATTGTTTTGGTACGGTTTACCCCTGGTATTCTGCTTATTCCACGAATTTCGACCTCTTCCTCCTCTATTAGCTTTCGCTTTGTACTTTGTCTGCCATCTTCTCTGTTCCTGTTCCCATTGCCGTCCGTAGGAATCTAATGTTTCAGTGCTCGTAGCTTTGTTGTTCCTTGGAGCTTGATGTTGGTCAGTCTGCGTGTTGGTCACGTGCACCTGTTCCACGGTTCGACTCTGACGCATCGTATTGGCTGTTGTGAGGTCCAGTTGTCTAAGAACTGTCTCCATTTCTATAGCAGTTTTCGCATTTGCCGAGATTAGTAGTCTTTGGATCTCGTATGGAAGCTGTTTGGCGATAGCAATACATAATTCCAGCTCGCTCGGTTTTTGATCCAGTTCTTTGAAGCGTCACATCTGCGATGTGAAGAATTCTGCGTACTTCGTTGGGTTGTTGGTGCTGTATTTTTTTGCATATAAATCCAACCGTAAATTCTGTTGGGTCGCTGCATCCCAGTATCTCTTCAAAAATGCCTCCCGAAACTCCTCAACAGTATCGAAAGTGTAGCGGAAGCTGCGAAACCATAATGCACACTCCCCCTCTGTTAATTTCTCTATAGCTCGTAGCCTGCGCTCCTGTGGTATTCGCGCATCATTCAGATATTCAGACACTTCCTTCAACCAATATTTTGGTGTCATATTACAGTGGCTACCTGAGAATTTCCTTGGTTTTTCTTCGCTTGCCCTGATTACGTTTATCACCTGGGTGTGCATAGCATTTTCATGTGGCGTCGATGCCGCAACTGGTACACCTGGCGTCATATAAGGACTTTCGCCTGGGCCTGTAGCATTCCTGATTATAGGTTGGGTTTCTAAGTCTGCCCACCTTGTTTTCCTCATATCTTCCATGCTGCCTTCACTTGACTTAGGATCTTTCAGAAGTGTTTCCTCCTGTGCGATTATCCTAGTCTCCATTTGATTGTGGCGCATCTCTGCTCTTTCCAGACGAGTAATGACCTCTTTCTCTATTCTTGTAAGCCTATCTCGATTTTCCTCGGCTACTTGAAATATTTTCTGCTTGTCTTCTTTCAGACTTTGTTTGATATGGGAGATTTCATCCTCTACATCTTCCTTAATTTGAGCAAGGGTCTTGTCGCTTGCCTCTGTCTTCTGGCCTTCTCTTATTTCGAGTTCTTCCCTCAATCCTTTGATTTCCTCTCGAATGTGCCCTTTGACCTTTGACATTTCCTTCTGGACCTTAACAATTTCACCTCTATTCTCCTCTTGCCTTTTGTTGACTACAACAATGTCACTTTGAACTTGGTCCAGTTCTTGATGAACGTTGCTTACCTGACCCTTCATGTTTCCTACCAGCTCTTTACTCTCGTTAACGACGGCCTTGATTTCACCTATTTCCTGACATTGACCTAATATATTCTGGTCCTGTTTCTTGAGATCACCGTTAATTGCTCTAGCATAGCTTTTCAATTTCTGGTCCCATTTAGAGTCGTTCTCTTCTAACCTCTGATCTACCGTTCTCGTAAACTCTGAAAATTGTTTCGCTTGGCGTTCGAGATTCGCCTCATTTTGGATTTGAATATCCTTAATGTCGTTAGACAACGCATCTAACCTACTATTGGTTTCATCCTGAGCATGCTTACACGCTTGTAAGTTACTTTCGAGCTTGGCTTCTATAGCCTCGAAACGTTTATCTGTTTTAACCTGCATTTCCGATACAATGCTTACAACAGTTTCTGTTACTTCGGTCTTAATTACCTCTTGCATTTGACCTAACTTATTATTCAATTCAACTTTATTTGCATCTAAACGGTTGTTTATTTCAACCTGATTAGCATCTAAACGATTGCTCAATTCAGTCTGGTTATTATTGATTGCCAGCTGATTAGCATCTAACCGATTATTCAATTCAACCTGATTATGATTAATTGCCTCCTGATTGGCATCTAAACGAGTGTTTATACCCTCCTGGAAAGCCTTAGCTTCCAGCTTATTTTGCTCGTTAACAGCATCAAAATGCTGTTTGAACCCTGCAATCACCTGCAAGATCTCCTCTGTGCCTGACATTTTTACAATACTACACTTAGATATGCAGGCAGGCTTCCTGGAAAAATGTGTGGATATGTTTTGAAGAGAAACATCAAACACTGTACACATATTGTAAAGTCGTACAAAACCTGTCAATATTATGATAAATTGTGGATCTGGTATGTAGCGCTCATACCCTTGGGTAATTCTCTTCTCAATAGAGAGATTCTGCGTTACATAAAAAGCCTACTGAACTCAAAAATCACTCAAACACAGTTTGAGGCAAAAAAAAACAATTACTATGGTTTTCCCCATGAAATACAATAAAAAATCTATGGGTTTTCCCTAAATCCCATAGGCTCCACGAAATCTGGGCGCCATGATAAATTAATATACACCTCTGCGCCTATGGTGACCTGTATTTCAAACCGGCCCACATACCAGCGCCATGATAAATGAATTGCATACTATACGTATTATGCATTTGCCCGGTTTGTGCAATGCCATGATCACTCATATTGCACTGACGCAGGCGGTTCCGTAATGAATTAATACCGCCCCACGTTGCCTGGGCCATGATAATGGAAATACATGCTAATAGAAGGTGTTTATCAAAATTTATATTGCTCGTATCGGAGCTTAGCTAGGGTTAGGAGCGGTCTTCCCTTACTTCGTTAATTGTTACTTTAATAGAGTTATGTGCGTTAGATCTAGACCGACTTTAGTTGTACCTATAGCTCAAATCACTGTACAGGACATCAATTTCCATGTACCCATGTGAGTAATCTCGATGGAAAATATGCTTCTGCCTCCAGCTAGCATCAGGACTCGAGCGTGTACCGTTCTCCCACTGAGCAGTTGCATACTTTGGATTTGAGGCTAAAAGGTATCAACTCTACAATGATAAGGCACAAATCTATTCTAAAACTTTAATTCAGTAAATAAAATCATGGCTTCAAACAAACAAAACAATCCCCATAACCATAAAACAAAGCAAACAAAAATTACTTCCACAATCCACTAATATGAACATAATATAATCATAATAAAATCATATCATAACACAAACCTTTACCCTTATGTGAACTTCACAAAGATACTCTAGTGCGCTGATGCACATACAACTTCATAAACAAACTGTACATTGATACTACTGTCATACAATGTGACTTCTTTAATTTCACAAAATTACTTATTCCTTAAACCTTCTTAATTTGACAATTATGAGTACCGTGTGTGTTTTGATCTTTCTCTTCCCACCAAATGCTTTACATGCATTAGCCTATTCTGGTGTTGCACAGCAGTCAACGTGCAACTCCATAATCATGTAAGCTACCCCTACTCTTCCTCTATTTATATAGTTCCACTGCATGGCGTTTGTGATTTCTTCTTAAAAACGTTAAGTTATTGCTGTGTCGGATGGTACAATTAAACTACCTTGCGCGCGTGGCCTTTGGAATCTAGTAACCAATTTCATTAACTAGGTGTCAGTGACAGTACAAATGCACCGTCTAACCATTCGTTAGATAGCTAATATCATGAACCATCAGGGTGATCTATAATTATCAATGTGTTCTTAAACCACATGGATTCATTACTCAACATAACAATATTTCATGTCATGTCATTAACAGGGTCTAAAATCTGTTCCTTTCAAACTTGCTTTCACGGTTCGCCTGACCGTCTAGACCCTCTTCCCGAGCGGTCTGTACACAATAGACGTGGAATGGGGTTCCACCATTAGCTCGACCCTCGCTTCCTGTCTGAAGGCTTTCTCTCCCCAAGCAGTATAAGATTTTACAAGACAAATACTGTGCTCCCAATGACACACATATCCCAATGGATTTTAACTGAATATTATGCAAACAGGTAGTGAATGAGTTTTACATTTATTCCTACCCCGAGGATAATAATAACTGGCACCAAACAGGCCCATTTCAACATGAAGGTACGAGGTTCATAAAACATTGGTCTAGTAGGCAACCGGTGTCTTAAATAAAATGATGCGGTCAGCCCATGCTGCCGACATGAGGTTCGCTCCAACAAGCCGAATCACTCAACAATAAGTTCTCGGGGAATCAGATAGAGTGTAGAGATGTCCATCGTTTGCCTCTCACCTATCACGGGATTCCAACCAGGAACGTTCCATATCCATCATCAGAGTTAGGGTCCAACACTAAACACTCTGGCACAAAGTCTATCTCAAATTATGCCTTCGGCATACGAGATTTCATACGTAGAATCGACCACATGGTTCCTTACCTAATGTTACGACCCTCGTCCTATAATATAAAGAGAAATCTATCAATTACTCTATAAGCTTCTCACATAAGCTGCAAATTCAATTCACTAAAAGCTCTTCCATTCCTGGCATAATTATATTCCCATTAATACAATATATTCTGATATAAAACTCTTTCCTTAATCCCGTAATGTAATCTTACTGTATAATCTTACTGCTTAGATCGATAAGTCTTGCACCTAGCGTAACTATTTCTTGCTTACAACATTTACCTGATGCGTTCATTCATACCTTTTTTATATTCATAATTGTTATTATCATTATTCTCACTGACATAAATTACCAAAATCCGACACAACTAAACATCTCAAAACTCGAACAACCGTGTTCGTTTCATTTACATAACTGATTGCCATTTATAATTAATAGTGGTAACGATTAATCCACTTATTGATGCAAATTAACATCTCAACTCTATGAAAATCAATACAATAATGATTAAACCTGGAGGGTCTACCTCCTAATCTGATTCTTACTGGCATCTTTACTGAAATCACATAACATGCAGTGGCCTATACTTCTACTCAAACATAATTTGTGGGGTACTCACATATCTCTAGGCTCCTCATGGTGGCTTCAACCAATCATATCCTTCCAAGTCGCCTGCCATATGCAGGTTTAGCGCGACATTTGCATCTTGAATACACACATTTTATGACACATATTTTCCGTTAACCACACGACACTTTGCATTTCTATAAAGAAGCTATTGCTCCCAAAACACATGACACTTTATAACACTTATTAAACCATTAATTTAAAAGATATTTCACATATGCTTTATACATAACACACGTCACTTTGTACACTTTTCATTGGTTGAAATTCCCTAGCAAAGATATCAAAATTGCAGGTGTCGACGGCATCTCCCGTGCTCCTACCAACTCCTGATTGAAAGTCTGGTTCACCTGCCCTCGGAATTCACCAACAGTTTTTATCCATACTCCTACGGTAAGCTTCCTGCTTTGCATAAATATGCTAACTTCCGTCCTGAGCGTTATTATTTGGTATTCTTAAGACATTACCAAATGCTTCGTAAAGTTTCTCCCAGCGCATTCCAGCGTAATTAGACATGTATGATCAGTCGATATTTTATACATTGCGCTTAACACTGTCCATAACTTTACACAAATTATTATTTACAAAAGTTCTGCCACTTATCTTACACGGTGCTTCCTAAGTGAACACGCCATTGTTCGTACTGCTGAGTACACTTGCAGCACGACTATTATTAATAAAAGCTTATTAAATGCTTCACTCAAGTGTACAAGTCTTTGTTCGGGCGTCCTTCATGAGCCGGACCGCCATCGTTCCGCCTTGACGACTGTCTGCGACTCTCTTGACAAACTGTGACAAACTGGGGTGAGACTGGCTCCAACTGGCTAAGACTGGCTGCAACTAGGGTGCTCTGCCAAGGGTCGGCCCCCTTATATAGGATTCACACAAAAAGTAGTGCGAAATTTTCCCGCGTTATCTCGACTCCTCTCCCAGCATGATTTGTGTCTCGAAACCATGTTCATTGGGTCCCTTTTTCTTCACTGATCCCAGAACTATCTGCGTGCTAACGGATCACTCGGCCAATTAATTAATATTAAATCCTTTCTCCATAGCGTGGGGACGCTAACTCACTGGGAATCCCTGGCAATCTCCTCAAATCCAGCCGCGAACAACCATAGTCTTCTGTCCTTCCGCACTCCATTAAATATGCGTCAGTTTCGCAGATTAAAGGCTCTAAAATTAGCCTCCTGTCTAAAGATTCACCTGTGGGCAACTCTCATGTCATTTCGTTCTCCAATCACGAGTAATCAATGATTTTCCTTCGGATCTCTCCCCACCCTTCTCCATCCTATTCTCCGTCGGGGAAAAACTGGGTCATTATTCAAGCACCCAACCTCCTCCAGACGACATAACGAGGTCAGTTAGATTGACGTGGCTCCAAGGGACACCTCCCACAATTCTGGGCCTATTTGTAAAATGTCAAACTCTGCATTTTCTGTGCTCCAAGCCCCGTATAGCCTACACCAAGTAGTCTAATAATGCTGTATTCTGCTCAATTTCCCTGCATTATTTTAATAAATAATGTCATTACAACTGAAATCACACCAGTGATTAACTATACACTTCTCTCTAGGGGTTTTTACAATGAAACTCCCTCAACAGACCTCGGGTTCGTTCCCTGGTGGAACCTTTATTCTGAGATCACAGTCTCTGAGAACCACGTTCGATATCAGTCAGCATGACCTCCTCGGGTTCAATACTTACAACTAAAACCAACCACACACCCACATTCTAGAAGAAGAAATGAAAAACAATAATAAGAGTAACGGAATCAAAAGACAGGGGGAAAGGAAATGCCCTCAACCCTCAAAGAACAAGAATTAAGGGACCCGGAAGAAAGGGGAGCCAAGAAAGGCAGAAAGGTAAGGTAAAGAGGAGATAGACCGCCCCAAAAGCAATGGAAGAAGGAGAAAGGCCGGACCCAGCTAAGGAAACCCTCGGGGTCGCCTACTCCGTGCTCACTAATGGTAAAAAATGATCGAAATATGCATTTATTTTACAAATAAAAACCACTGTATTGGGACTATATAGGAACTAAATAACGAGATCGAGGAGATAAGCAAAGAGAGCTACTCTTTTTGTTCATTTGGTGATATGATGGTAACTGGGGAAGTAAAAGAAGAAAATCCTTTAGGAGTGGAGATACTTAATAAGAAAATCTATTTAGAACGCCACACTATTGCTTATTCCCATGCGTTCCTCTGAGAATAATAATTCTCATGATCGAAGTCTAAGATGTTGATAAATGTAGCCAGAATACGAATGTATATAACAGTTACTCATAGAAAATCTATTGTTCCGAGATACCGGATTAACCAACAAAAAATAAACTATTTCTAAGCACGAAACCCTGGTGAGCATCTAATATGACCTTTCACAAGTCTATAATCTATTTTAGTATCCATAAATATTCTTTGTCTTGATTCTTATTTTATTAAATTCATTTCTTATACATTAGCTTGCGGTATCTATTCAAAAATAATATTAGATTACAGTTTATGTTAACTTACCAGTTATCTAATAAATCCTGGTTGGTAGTTATAACACCCTGCGGCTCAAGAGTGGGAATTCTGCTGTGCTCTATTATATATTATACAGGTTGCCAGTAAAAGTTCTCCCCAGTGACTGCCGGCTTCTGCCAGAGGTAGCATCAGCAATTTAGGTGGCAGCACGGTGTCCTTGACAGGGTGAATCCCACACGTGTGGGCTGTAGGTGGTCTAAATCGTCAGTGTGTATTGCAATAAGCGAGCGTGTGTCATCAGCACTTCCAGCATCTGTTATGAACAACTGTGGTGAGTACAAAGTTTACTGTTTGTTTGTTTGTTTTATTACAAGCGACAGTCGTGCTGCCAACGTAACTACCGATGGCAGCTCTCGCAGACGCCTGCAGGCACCGCAGATTGTTTTAAAGCCTTCGCTGGTGATATTGAAGTTGAAACCTGTTTGTGCCGTTGTCGTGGAGCCGTCATATTACAAATACAGTTTAAAGTTATAGTTTATTTTTTATTTACAATCGTATGTAATATGTGCACAAGCGGAAAAATAATACAGAGCAGTCGCAGTTCCACAACGGTAATTCGATAGCCCCAGTATATATTGTTAGTATTACAGTATTAGGTCTTATTATTATTATTATTATTATTATTATTATTCTGGATACAAAATATCCTTCAGTTTACCTGCATGCTATTCATTTCATAAATTTAATTATTTTCCATATTACGAACGGTTACTTGTGCCCACCCCGTGAGCAGCCTATATACCTCCCACCTGACTTAACTGTCATGCGGGCTGGACGCGACACAGTTTTGGCAGGGGCTATTTGTTTACATGTATATATGTTGCGTTAATTTTCAAGAAATGCAAGATTTTTCCTGTACTATTCAGACGATTTGGAAGATTTTGGTACAAGCCGAACCTTCTAACGCCCTCTATTTAAGAGCCTTAGTTTTCTGAAACATACAGATAAGAGTTTTATAGACTGTATATGATGATGATTTTTCATAACTAAACCACTTATTTACCAGTACTGTGCCCGATATTCCAACCTTGGATTGCGTGGCCTGACTCGTCACGATCCTCGGTTGAAATTCGGTACAACATTATCAAATATTTTACAAAAGAAAAACAAGGATGACTAGAAATACGCCGGCATGAAGATGCGATGAAGGACAAACAGATGAGATCTAGGTGACCTCGGGGATTCATATTTTACCACCAAACGTCATTTCCAATCATCCACGTTACGTTACGAAGCCCGGAAAAAGTTTGCACAAATGAGATAAAACTCCACATTTTTATTCAAGGATGCACTAATACCGACAATAAAAATAAATATTCCTACCCCCCTGCACTTGGAGATTGACTAAATAAAGTCTTGATGTGCAATCAAAATGATATGCGTTTTAATTGAGACCAAATCTCCTCGTGTCCTGCCTTAGGTATGAATAAACTTACGGAGATCCAGCATATTGACTCCGATGGACTAAATTTTAGTTACACATTTATGTTTCATCCATAGCTTAGCTGAGAGTTCATTTTTGGATGTTCTAGAAAACTAACTGCATTATTAAATACTCAAAAAATATCACTGGCATAGTTCCATCATATCTCCTTTTAGATAAAATATAACTGGTGCATCGTGGATGTTCGTGCTTATCCTACAATTAAATTTACAATATATACACACATGTGAATGTTCACTTGAAATTATAGCTACATTCTTAACCCTAAATGTGTCCAAAATATCCCTGCTTTCATGATTGTCCAGTCATCAATCATATTCTAAAACTTGCCACAATTTATTACTGCTGTCTTGATTCACATTTTACATCGGTTATGGTTAAATTATTACATCGATGGCTTTGACTAGGTTATTACTTCTTAATGTTGAGTGTTCTCATTTCAAAAAGAATCATGAAAATATTCATCAGACAAAATTATTAACTTCGACATTGAAACAGTGACCTTGCACTAAATTCACACTATCAAGGAGCCATTCCATATCAACTATGTGTGCTGTGGTTTTTGGTCCGTCACTATACTGGAAAAAAATCGTAATGGCATAGCAACATCCTAACACGGCCAAAAACCAGACAACTCTTAACATAGTCGTACACTTTATCTGGACCCTATCAAGTGTTATCAAAGTGTTATGCACACGCATTATTACTTAGTCAACCGTAACTGAATTGATTTTCGTCCCACAAAGATTTTCCTTATTTCCGTAATTACACATAATTGGTATTCCTTTAACATTTCCCTACGTGTCACATTCTTCAACTAATGCATAATTGAGTAACTGATGATCAGATTAACCATATATAAAAACATTAATTTGAATCCCAATGTTCTGGATTCTTTGTGAGGATTACCCAATAACAAAAAATATATCTCAATTTATTCACACACATATTCGTTAAATGGTCCTCCTGGCTTTACTTTAAAATGTTCACAGGTGTATCTTCAACCATTACTAGAATACATTGCATAATCGCACTTAAATGCATGCCTCCTTGTACCACACTTCATCCATAGTGGTTCTTTAATCATACAATTACTTCTTATTTCTTCACATGTTCATGATCTTCTGTTCACGTCATTAAGTTACCACTTTTACTTTTACCAAACTTGTCCTCTTAATTATAATATCGTGCCGTTATGACTACCTGCCATTCATCCTCTTTAACTATGTCATCGAAGCCTTACAACAACATGCCGTGTCTAGCTCATCCATTCTAGTTTATATGCGTGTTTAAAAAAATTAGCTCATTTAAGTGTTAAAATTTGGTATACTCGGTAGTGTTGGTTTTAATGCATTGGCATGGCCTTAGTTTAAAAGAGTTTCATCTAACAAGTGCTCCTAACAAACTCTGATGTGACAGTAACTTTATTATGAACTGCTTCTCATTTATAACTCAGTAATTTACTGATTTCATGACTGTTATTCTATCAACTAACCATATTACATCCACTATTTCTATGAGTACCAGTCGTTTCTCTTGAAAATATGTAAAAGAAATGGTTTAATGTTTCATTGCCTAATTTATGACTATATACCCCCTTAAGTTATCGCAATAGAATTTGATGAGTGCATTCCAAGCCACTAAAATCTACTTCAGTAACTGTACTTGTTTTTGAGGATCATGGTGAGGTCGTCAGTACCTGCTTATTCCTCGTGACGATGTCTGCAGTTATTGTACGCCAAATGGTGCCTCCTCCGTCCACGCCATTTCCATTTGGTCCTTACGCATCTCCAAGCCTCGTGGTTGGCTCGCGGGTGGTCGTGAGCATACTCGTCTCCGGAATTGTCAGTCGTCTCCTAAACTCCCCATGTTGCCTGCTTCTTAGTGATACATCCTGCAGTATTGGAAGTCCATCGCAAGATACGAACAGTCACTGCGCCTGATGGCCATCATGATCAAAATTTCCCGAAAATTTCTCCCCGTCTAATATGGCAGTTTATGAGTTTCTTGACACATTCGCTCAATCCACACTTCGATAAACTTATTGGTTTCGAACTAGGGCCGTTTCCGTAAAGCAATGTTCGTACGAGATATTCCGTGAAGTCTCAATCACTCCTCTCTGCAACGAGTCTGGCCTTGAAACACAGGTGTGTGGCTTACGCGTTACAAGTGATTGGCCTTGACCCACACATCTCGGCACAACGACCTCGTCTCCTCGTAAACACTGGATCGCCTCCGGCCGTTTTCAGATTACTGAATCTATTGATATTTCAATGTTCAGCACAGCCAAATTGCACTTTCTACAGGGGCGTTACTTCTGTAAAAACCTCTAGGCTAGCATTGTACACGTACTGTCCGCACTTTGAACTGTAAAATCTCATCATACTGCGTAAACTCTGCGTTCTATCAGCCATTCCGGCTGGCTGTAAGAATCACTTGAATCGTTTGGCATGATGGCATTGCGATGTGATACGTTCTTCGCCACAAGACTGTATTTGAGTTATAACTTATGCACGGTCCTGGACCTATCTTCACCGGTCGGTGTATAGGAAGTAAGTGGCCGTCTCCCTGTTGTCAGCTCACCTCCTAAACTCGCTTTTTGAGTACAAAGCCCTCTGTAGAGTACTTCCTGGTCACGTGGCCTGCTTCTTACCCTACTCATCCCACTCGTTGCCACGTCATTGGAGACTCTTCACAAATTTTCAAGCAGAATAGGAACTGGCAGTGACGTCACAACTCTCACACGTCATCCGTCCACTCTCAACTCATGGCGTACCTTCTGTCAGCGTGACACATGACATATCGTGGACACACTCCTCCTAACAAGAGACTAATAATCGATCCTCGATTTTCTCTCGTATCGTTCCTTCGGTTTTATTGCCTGTCGTTTCTTCGATTTTCTTGCCTATTGTTTCTTCGATCTTCTTGTCTATCGATTCTTTCATCTTGGTAGCTGCCATACGATCCCCTTCCTCTTGACCATGATTCTCTTCCATAGTTATTTTCTCCCCTGGATCCTCTTGAGTCGAATTGCTCCCTCATATTATGAAAATATGGCCTTCGGCCATCTGGTCCTCTCTGTTCCCTGTATCTATTTACGCCATATGCCGGGCCTCTGTTATCTCTGATGTACCACCTTTGTTTTGTTTCCGTCTGTGCTGTACGATCCATTACGATCATGTTGACGTCTCTTGGTTCTGACCTAACGATTCGAGGTTCCGCTAATATGGACCAGTGTCCTCAGTATCTCGTCGCAAATCTCGAGTGTATTGGCTCCTGACGCAATCAATACTCTCTGGACTTCAACAGGATATTAGTGAATTATTGCTTGTACGAGGTCCTCCTCCCTCATTGGCGATTCCTAAAACTAGAATTTCGCGATCTGCGTGGTAAAATAGCTTGCGTACTGTGTTGGTCTGATTGTAGCGTATTTCCTACAGTAAAGCTCCGCTTGGATACTCTGCTGATCATTTTGGGTTCTAAAATCGCTTAAGGAAAGCTCTCGCGAAATCGCCATACCCCTTCAACGAACTTCTAAACGCTCTCAGCCTGTTAAGTGCTGGTCTGTCAAGTGCATGTTCAATAATTCTCAATTCACGGTCTTCCGGGATTCTTTGCTCACCTAGGAATTCCCTAAGACCACGCAAAAATTCTATTGGGGTAATAGCTCCCTCTTCCGAAAAAGGTTTTGGCTTATGGCCTTGGCTCCTAATAACAGCAACTATCGAAGTCGAATGATGTGTGAATGGGGTTGCATACATCCCCAAAATATTCCATATCTTATTCTCTCTAATGGGACCTGGTTCCTTATTCTCACTTATAAAAGTCGATTCCCTAATTTCAGTTATAGGGCGCGGTTCTTTATTCCCTTTTATATGAGCTGATCTCTGAATTTCAGGTATAGGACTTGGTTCCTTAATTTCGCTCTGATCATTAGCATTATGAATCTTTCCTTCCAATTTGGTAATCCCATCTAGCTGTGTCCCTTTGATAATGTTAACCTTATCTTCTAGATAAGAAACAGTGATGGCCACTTGAGTTTGAATTTCTTGATTTATATTTTGTTTCATCCCTTGTACGTGATCACGGTTGCCTTCGACCTTCGTTTCATTCCCAATGGTAATTTCTTTCATATGCCCTGTTATACCCTCTATATTCCTTGACCATTCTTCCTTCCTATTGCCATTCTCCTTCTGTGCTTCGTCATGTTTTGCTCCACTTCTTTAATACTTTTCTTAAGTATTGTAACTTCTGCGTTCATGATTTCCTTCCTCTCTTCTACCTCATTCCTGACTTTTTAAATCCTAGCTTGATCCTATTATCTAGGCGTTTCTCAGCTTCTTCCTGATTTTTCGCTAAGTCCTCCTTTAATCCTCCCAATTTATCATCCATTTGCTTCTGCGGACCTATTAGTTTCTTGTCTATTTGAATTTCTAAGTCCTTTCTTAATCCTTTATATTTATCCGTAAGTTGGGCTCCTATGCTATCATTTAATCGTGTACCTATCTCGAGGTGTAAATCCTTCAGCCTCTCGTTCACGTGCCCTTCTACACCTTTTATTTGTGTTTCTAAATCTTTCATTTGCGTTTCTAAGCGATCGTTTAGTTGTGTTTCCAAATCTTTTATTTGTGTTCCTAAGCTTTCGTTTTGTGTTTCTAAACCTTTCAGCTTGTTGTTTAATTGGGTTCCCAAACTTTCATTAAGTTGTGTTTTACTTTCATTAAGTTGTGTTTTTAAGTTATCATTTAGTTGTGTTTCTAAAACTTCTAGCTTGGTCTTTAATTGGGTTCCCAAACATTCATTAAGTTGTGTTTCTAAACCTTTTAACTTGTTGTTCATTTGTATCCCTAAATCTTTTCCTAAATCCTTTAGTTTATCGTTCAGGCGTGTTTTTAGACTATCAATTTGCGTGTCTAATTGCGTCTTTAAGTTATCGTTTTGTGTTGATAATTGACTCCCCAGTCCTGTTAAATTAGAGTTTATTTTACGTTCATGTTCACTCAATACTTCCGTCATCTTATTTTGGGAATCTTTGAGCTGTCGCTCCACACATTTTTGGCTATTGGATAACTCCCCCAGTTTCTGACTGAGTTCCATAAACACCTTCTTAAACTCTGCGAACTCATCCATTCCTACACAGTATATAATTCACAATGGACATGGGAAATTGTCGGAAACACTGACTTATCCTCGAGACTTAAAGCTACGTAGATTTTAGTGGTTGGACTCAAATTCAATAGCGTGCGATCGCGATAAATGTGAGTTTTATACGCTGTAATATCAGTGAGAAATTATAAGAAATAACCTGCTCTATTCCATAGCCTTCGCATACGTAAAGAAAACAACGTCACAGTCATGTAGAACAGTTTAATTGGGTACCAGATCTCAATTGGTTTTATTTCCCTAATGTCATCTGATCCACATGCTTGAACGCTCATCCAAACAATACATGAAATCTAATTAACTTATGTCCCATCTTACACGATCCCCATGTTGAGCGCCATTTACTGTGCCCAATATTCCAACCTTGCATTGCGTGGCACAAAAGTGTATGTATTTAAAAATATAAATAATATTAAAAATAATCTTAAGACTCATCACGATCCTCGGTTGAAATTCGGTTCAACATTATCAAAAATGTTTACAAAAGAAAAACTTAGATGACTAGATAAACACCGGCATGAAGATGCGACGAAAGACAAACAGATGAGATCTAGGTGACCTCGGGGTGTGAGTATGGACTGGGATTCATATTTTACCACCTATCGTCATTTCTATTCATCCACGTTACGTTACGAAGCCATGGAAAAAGTTTGCACAAATTAGATAAAACTCCACATTTTTATTCAATGATGCATTAATACCGACAGTAAAAATAAATATTCCTAACCCCCTGCACTTGGAGATTGACTAAATTAAGCCTTGATATGCAATCAAAATGAAATGCGTTTTAATTGGGACAAAATCTCCTCGTGTCCTGCCTTTAGTATAAATAAATTTACGGAGATCCAGCATATCGACCCCGATGGACTAAATTTTAGTTACACATTTATGTTTCATGCATATCTTAGCTTAGAGTTCATTTTTGGATGTTCTAGAAAGCTAACTGCATTATTAAATACTCAAAGAAAATCACTGGAATTGTTGCATCTGATCTCCTTCTAGCTAAAGTATAACTGGTGTATCGTGGATGTTCGTGCTTATCCTACAATTAAATTTACAAAGTATACACACATGTGAATGTTCACTTCAAATTATAGCAACATTCTTAACCCTAAATGTGTCCAAAATATCCCTGCTCTCATGAATGTCCAGTCATCAATCATATTCTAAAACTTGTTACAATTTATTACTGCTGTCTTGATTCACATTTTATTTCTGTTATGGCGAAATTATTCCATTGATGGCTCTTACTAGGGTAATAATACTCATTAATGTTGAATGATCTCATTTGAGAAAGAATCATGCAAATATTCATCAGACAAAATTAGTAACTACAACTTTGAAACAGTGACCATTCACTAACTTCACACTATCATGAAGCCATTCCATGTCAACTATGTGTGCTGTGGTTTTTGGACCGTCACTATACTGGAAAATAATTTCTTCATGGCATAGCAACATCCTAACAGGGCCAAAAGGCAGTCAACTCTTAACATAGTCATACACTTTATCTGGACCTTATCAAGGGTGATCTAAATGTTATGCACACGCATTATTAATTAGTCAACCGTAACTGAATTGATTTTCGTTCCACAAAGATTTTCCTTATTTCCGTAATTACAAATGATTGGTCTTCCTTTAACATTTCCCTACATGTCACATGCTTCAACTAATGCATAATTGAGTAACTAATGATCAGAGTAACCAAATATAAAATCATTTATTTGAATCCCGATGTTGTGGACTCCTTGTGAGGATTACACAATAACAAAAAATTATTTCAATTTATTCACACAATTATTCGTTAAATGGCCCTCCTGGCTTTACTTTAAAATGTTCACAGGAGTATCTTCAACCGTTACTATAATACTTTTCATAATCGCACTTAAATGCATGCTGGTGTATTCCTTGGAATACAGGGTAAGACAGAGTGAGCTTTTGCTGCTCTTTGCTTTATTTCATTCCTTCCTTTTTCGCAAACACCAACAGTGATTTCCTGGTTTTTCTTTGTTTGTACACTTTGCTTATATTACCTGTAAGTCTGTTCTAGATATATATCTTCCATGGCCAACCTAGCGTCTTCTAGCAGCGAATCTCTGAAGTTCCTCAATTTTTCCATGTACAAGAGGACTTCTTTACCAATCTAGCCATCAGATCTCGTCGCTATCGCCAGCTATCATCTCCGTGATCAAGAGGACTTCGTCTACATACTCATCCACCAGGCTTCGCTAGTGACACCTGCTATCAACTCTTTGAAGACCAATTCATCAAGATACTTAATTTTTGTAATGTTCGTCATTCTTATGTATATTCCTTTGTCTCCTACCTCCACTCTTTTCCTTCCTTGGTCCCTTCGCGCTTCGCTGAGCTGGTCTCACTTGTGCTTCAGTCGTCAAGACCTCCAGTTGGAGCCTAATTAGGGATCGTCTCCTCTCCTCGAGAGGCAAACTTTTGAATCGGACGCCATGTCCAGATCTTAACTAACGGTCGCCTGGATCGCCTACTACAGAAATGAGCTAAGTACTATGTTCTTCAACATATTTTAATCGCTTTTAATTAGCTATACGCTTTTAATACCGTTCTATAGACAAAGAGAAGTTGCTAAATGCTTCGCAATTGCAATCTTCGCGGGATTTTCGATGTCAGGATTTGTCAATCTAAGACAGCTAATCTTGTAAAACGAAGCAGCATTTCTTGTGCATGTTAACTGAGAATAAGCTCTCACACCGTGGGATTCTTATTAAACTAAATACTGTATATAGAAAACTTAGCTCGTTCCACCGCTGGACTTTACTTACCCAATTCAACAGTTATGATTGTTCTGGAATTTTCTACGCCAAACAATTCATCAACAAGCTAAACCTTCTAGTATTTTCCACTCCCATATGGAAATACTTTTTCTAACCAAGGAATTTTCTTTATAAACAGTTAGTCAACACCTAATTTGTCTTCCTTCGTGGGAATTCGTCCGCTGCATTCAACTACAACCTAAAAATTTTTCAACGCAATAGACTCTCGTAAACCTAAATTCAACTAGTTATTTTACACCATCGCAATAACTTTCCTTTCTATAAACTTTCTGTGCTACAATAGTGAACTTTTCAACCACGTCAATTGACTATAGTGAAACCAGTGCTCGTTCAACTTCTCATCCGCGCCGCGCTCGTCCGAGAAAAATAAATAAAGCCAAGAACTTTCTCCACAAAGTTCCTATTTCCTCTTCCACAACCACTCTTTACTAACAAATTAGGCTAATCCTTAAATTTATGTCTATTTCAATGAGGCCTCGCCGATCCATAGGCGCCCTCCCAACTTTTCTCCATTTATAACTTATTCATTCTGTTTAAATATCAGCAGTTAGAAACTGACTATTAATCTATTTTCTTTTCTTGCTAGTACAGGAATTGTTTATGTTCTAAGTACTCAACTTTTCATTAATGTCGTTGATCCAGGTTTCACGAAAGGGTAACTTGCTCTATTTTTCCTCGTGATCTTGTTTCAACATAGAAGTTCTAGAAACTTCTTCTTAATTTTTCTCTTCAGATTTCACAATAAGTGTCCTGCCCTATTTGTATAAATTGCAATCGTAATTACTGTTTAAATATAAGAAGTTATAGAAACTTCTATTTAATTTCTCTCTCTTTTTTGTTGTTATAATTTCGAGGCTGTTATTTGTTCATACTTTTAGGATGCCCATATAGGAATTCTTTAAGTGCACACATTGTACCTGACCTATTGTTTAACTTTGATTATGTTAATTATCTTTAATTTTTCAATTTGTTAATCTTAGCACCATTTTAAAATCTTATGCAGATTTTAGTGCTTATAAAAGGTTCCAAATCAAAAAATTGTGAAGTGCCTAGTGCAACCTTTAAATAATTTAGGAGGTCTGAGACCTCAATGGTTTAAAAAATCAAATTATACATTTGTTAAATGGATCATATTCGACGCATTGTTAAATAAATCAAACTATATCCTTTTGCTTCATCATTTTCTATAAAATAACGATTAGCCAAGATCCTGTCTTCCCCAACTCTTCCTATAGGCTTACATTTAAAAAACTCACAAATTTAATTAATAACGGTTCCACTATTTGTTGCATTTGAGCAAGAACTGTTAGTCACAAACTTATTAAAGCCTCTCTTAGCTTTGATAGCTAATTCTAACTCGCCAGTAAGGCAAGTATAGCTAGCTCCGCAAGCTTCCTGCTTGTTGGTTTTTTTTTACAACTTATGGTTGGTTTTCCAAATTTAAGTTTTTCTCATTGTCTAAACTTTTAGTCGGTGCTTTGCTGGGTAAAATGTTAGCCATTCTTAAATGCAACTATTGGTGCTCTTACGAAAATTAATCCCAAGGGTATAATTGCTTCATCACTACCCTTTTTTGAAACATTCGGTCGCTCCTTAGAAATTCTACAATTTCAAGAACTAAAACATCATGGCTAATTCAAATTGTTTGCATTCTTCAAAATATTTGTTTAAAACAAACTCCTTTGAAGGGATACATAGTAAACTCATCATTTCATTCTTTGCCAGACCACCACCCTTCCACATAGTAGCCGAATCCTGGCTTGAAAGGGAAGGTATTATCAACTCTCGCCGGCGAATAGCCCAAGCTCCAGCCGCATTTCCCGTTAGCTACGTCCAGGTCCATACCCACTTTAGGTGTTTCACGAGCTTTGCGGTGACACTCGTCTCTAAACATTTTCTTTGTTTGGTGTTGGATTCTCGTCCTATTATCCACACTTGTTCCTTAGTCCGAAACCCACTTCCTTTACTTTTCTCTTCATCTTCCCTTGGGGGTAAGGTTAACTTCTAACAAAAACCTACCCAAACTTTGGTCCCAGAAACCCGGGGATGTCTTTTTGTCAATATTTTGCAAATTATTAATATCTACTTTGAATTTTCAGCTATAACTTCGTAGTGCAAAGCTGGTGAGTTTGAAATGGGTTGCTTCTGTCTCCTTTGCTGCATTTCTCCCTTTCAACTTATTTGCTGCTGCCAGTCTGACAGCATTTCCAAGGTTCCACAGTTTCGTAAGTTATACTTTAATTTACCTATTTCACCATGCCTTCCACAGATAAAGATAAGGACGGCAGGGATGAAAAACTTACTTCCAATCGAACATCTTATAAAGGACAAATTACCCGATTTAGAAAATACATCACGGAGCTAGACCCTTCAGAAGCTCAATTATATTTGTTAAAACATCGCGTAAAAGATTATGAACGTTCTTATGAGAAATATTGCAACATTCAAACTGAAATCGAAACTTGCATGCTCAATCAAACTGATGATCGAGTAGAGGTAGAAAACCAATATTACGAAGGCATAGGTTCTGCTTTTAAAATAATACGCCAAATCGAAGAAGAACAGAAAAAAGACAGTTCTGTTCTTGGTTCCCTTCACGAACAACAAACCTCTTTTCGTGAGGGTACTCACAAGCCCAAACCAATTCTACCTAAGATTAATTTACCCCACTTCTCTGGAGACGAATCTACTTGGGATTCTTTCTATGAACTATTTTGCTCTCTTGTTCATGACAATGAAGACATTCAAGTCATCTACAAATTTCATTATTTGCGATCTATTCTCCGCGGTCAAGCCCTACAGTTAGTTGAGGCGCTCCCATTAAGTGCTGAAAACTACCCCATTGCCTTTAACCCGTTGAAAGAAAGATACGGTAATTTACGGCTACGTATTCAACGCCATATGAAGGCTCTATTCAATTTGCCTGCGTCACAGCACAATGACGTCACTAGTCTGCGTACCCTCATTGATACAACACAACTTCACGTTAAAGCTCTATCCCAATTAGATCAACCCACTGAACACTGGGACACTTTCCTAATACATTTAGTTGTTTCTAAAGTCGATGTTGCTACCCTCAAAGCTTGGGAAATGGAGCTTTCCAAAGACGACGATTACTCCTACGAGCATTTAGTCACCTTCATAAATGCTAGATGCCAACTCTTAACTGCCTCAGCTAATCAAAGTGAACCCTCTTCTCCTAGCTCTAAACTTGAATTACTGTCCCTCAAATCTAAAACCGAACACGTAGCGTCTAGTACCCAAAAACCTGGGTCCAACTCATCTAAACTCAAGTCAAACGCCACTGGTTACCCAGCTAGGTCTAGTGAACGCCGTATTGCTAGTTTTCTTGCTTTAAACACTCAAAGCGAATCCCGTAAAAGTTTAAATGAACCATTAAAGTGCATACTTTGCAAAGATTTCCACGCTTTATATCTATGCAAATCTTTTAAAGAACTGTCAGTCGACGACAGAAGAAAATTAGTTTCCCAGAATAAACATTGCTTTAACTGCCTATCACTCAAGCATTCTGCTTCTAATTGTAAATCATCAAGACTTTGTTACCACTGCGAAAAACCACACCACACTTTACTGCATCGCCATGATCAATTGAGGTCATCAGCAGCATCTACTTCTCAGAAGAATGATAATACTGGCACACCTAATGCTTCATCTTCCATTCAGAACGCTAAATCCTTGCACAGTGCTCAAGTACTATTGTCCACTGTCCAAATTGAATCCAGGACAAATTCGGCAATTGGGTCAGTGCGCGTGGTCTTCTTGATTCAGCGGCAACTCGTGTTTTTTTGTCCAATTCATTGATTAGATAACTAGGCCTACCTGTAAACCCCACTTCTATCAATGTATCAGACATTAATAGCTTATATTCGCAAGCCTTACAGTTTTCAAAGCTAACCATAAGAGGCACTTGTCACCGAAATAACTTTCTCAAACTCAATTGTCTCATTCTCAACAGCGTAGGAGAAGATACTCCAAGTCACTCTGTCGATATTTCAGGTTTAAACATTCCCTCGCATTTAAGGTTAGCCGATCCTCTGTTCAACATACAAGGCCCTATTGACATACTCTTTAGTGCCAATGTTTTCTGGAATTGCCTTCGTAAACAGGTTCGTATGTTATCTTCAAACGTGGTTGCCAGTGACACTAATTTTGGATGGATCGTTACTAATCAACTTCCTCATTAATCTCCCCAACACGTATGGCAATGTTATTTCGCTTATACTGATTTGGAACAGTTCTGGAGGCTGGAAAGCGTTGATTCTCCTAACGTAACCTCTTCAGAAAACGAATTCTGTGAGCAACTTTTCTTGAACACTACCACTCGTTCTCCTGAAGGCCGGTTCATTGTTCAGATGCCAAGATTACTTAATCCCCCTAAACTTATTAATTCTCAACCTAAAGCTCGAAAAGCTCTCTTTGCTATCGAGAGCAAATTCAAGAAAGAACCTCTCGTTAAACAACAATACACTGATTTCATGGATGTGTATGAAAGCTTAGATCATATGGAAGTTGTCAGCAAATCTGGTGACGAATTGCACATCCCAATTGAAACGGTTTTCATAAATCATCATCCCGTGTGGAAAAACCCTCTTGTAATGGATAAAATCCGAGTCGTTTTTAATGGGTCATCACCTGATGTTAATGGCAACAGTCTCAACGATACTCTTTACTCTGGTCCCGCTATTCAGTCAGATTTATCTGCTATACTCTTAAATTTTCGATTATTTCCCATAGCTGTTATAGCGGACATCAAACAGATGTACCGTCAGGTTTTAATTCAGCCCGAACTACAAGATCTCCAGGGAATCTTGTGGCGCGACGAAATCAGAAAGCCCATTAAAATATTTCGCTTAAAGACGGTCACTTATGGCTTAAAACCATCCGCTTTCTTTGCTATCCAATCCCTACATCTGTTAGCCTCTCAAGATGTTCATTTATTTGATTCTAAAACTTCTGAAGCCCTAACTACATCTTTTTATGTAAACGATTATCTCCAGTCTTTCCCGACCCTTAAGGAAGCTTCTTTCGTGTCACTAGAACTTCAAGCATTGTTAAAGAATGGAGGATTCCCACTTCATAAGTGGAATTCCAAGTCCCATGAGTTTCTTGCCCAGTTTCCCATAGAAGATGTAGACCCCTCTTCCGTCAAAATCTGCGGAAATTCTGAATCCATAAAAACTCTTGGAGTTCACTGGTGCACTCGCACTGATACTCTCATCTACAAAGTCTTGCTTTCCGAAGAGCTCCCCAACACAAAAGGACAAATTCTCTCTGAAATTGCAAAAATGTTTGATCCTCTTCAATTCCTTGCTCCGGTTATCGTTATAGCCAAGCTGTTCATGCAAGAGCTATGGTCGCTCAAATGTGAATGGGACGAAGCTGTTCCCCTTTCTTTTCTTAATAGATGGCTCTCTTTTCGTAACAGTTTACTTGATCTTTCTCTTATTGAAATTCCAAAAAATTTAATTAATGCTCCTTCTAACACATCTTTCTTTCTTCATGTGTTTGCCGACAGTTCCGAAGAAGCTTACGGTTGCTGTGCATATTTGGTTTATCGCAATTCACTAAATGAATCTTCATTTTAAAACCTTGTTTGCTCTAAGTCTAAAGTTGCTCCTCTTAAAACTATTAGTTTGCCTAGGCTTGAATTGTGTGCTGCACTCATGGCCGCAGAACTTGCCAAAAAATTGCACAAAGTCTTAAAGGTCGAATTTACGCATACCTATTTGTGGAGCGATTCCATGATTACTCTTTCTTAGATCGCGAAAAACCCCACCCACTGGCAAACCTTTGTGGCTAACAGAGTTTCTAGAATTCAAACTCTTTCCTCTGGATGTCAATGGACACATGTGCCCAGTGCTGATAACCCCGCTGACATCATTTCTCGTGGATGTTTACCTTCTCAATTATTAGCATCTCAGTTGTACTGGCATGGGCCCTCGTGGTTAATCGAAGACTCTTCTTGTTGGCCTTCTAAACCTCCAGTTACAAACTCCAACTTTCCTGACGCTAAAGTATCTAAATCTACTGCTTCGTGTCTTGTTTCCAACGTTTCGCATCCCTTGTTGTCCCGCTATTCTTCCTTTCACAAGTTAATTTGAATTTTTGCCTATCTTCTCAGATGGAAATATATTGTGGTTGACCAACCTCCTCTCCCTAAACCACACCTGACCAATCATGAATTGAATCTCGCTACCATTAAGGTTTTGCAACTAACACAGCAAGAAGCCTTTTCTTCTGAATTGTATTTGCTTTCTGCTAAAAAGGATCTTCCAAAATCTAGTCGTCTTCGTGCCTCCCCGTTCCCTGATGACAATGGGTTACTCAGGGTAGGTGGTAGGCACTCGCAATCTTTGCTTTCTGAGGACAAAAAGCATCCTGTTATTTTGCCTTCCAAACATCACGTAACTTCTTTAATTATACGTGACTTTCATTATCGTAACCTGCACGTTGGTACACGCACTCTGCTTTGCTTCTTAAGGGAAAAGTACTGGATTATAAATGGAATTCATGACGTTTCCTCTGTAATTCACAAATGCATTCCTTGCTTCAAAGCGAAACTTTAAGTTAATACTCAATTATTGAGCGATCTGCCCTCTTTCCGCTCTTCTCCTAAACGTCCTTTTGCTTTAACTCGTGTGGACTATATGGGTCCGTTCCAATATCAATGCAATTCCCCTGAAGCTGAACGCAAATTGTTTGGTAAGCTCTATGTTTCTCTCTTTGTTTGCATGGTTACTGGCGCGATCCATTTAGAACTAGTAACGAATGCCTCCACTTCTTACTTTCTGTCAGCCGTCTCTCGCTTCGCTGCTAAGCGTGGCGTTCCCTCTGAGATGTTCTCCGATAACGCCTCCACTTTTCAAGGCGCAGCTTCCTTGTGGAAGAAAGCTCTTACATCTTCTCCTGCCATGGAACAGATTTCTAAATTTTCCTACTCAAAGGGTTTCAAATGGCGGTTTATACCTCCCTACGCCCCTCATCACGGTGGTAGGTGGGAATCTTGCGTAAAGCTTACTAAACGTCATCTAAGAAAGGTTTTAGGTAGTCGCATTCTGACTTATGAAGAATTTAATTCGCTGTCTATTCTGATTGAAGGTGTTGTTAATTCTCGCCCTTTAACTCCGCTTTCCAATGACACTGATGACCTGCTTCCACTTACACCTGGTCACTTCCTTATAGGCACTTCTCTTTCTGTCCCTCCTCCCCTTCCTAACTTTAATTAACTTATCCATTGCTATTCTACATATAAATTTCGTCTTATCACTGGTCGCCAAATGAGGGAATACACTAAACAATTCTGTCCTTGTAATACATACCGTAAGTGTTTGATTGAATTGTAGATAGCCTAAAGTTCACGGTCATAGGCACTGTACTTCATTTATGTCTTGGTTAAGCTTCTGGAGAAGAAATGTAAGGGCTGCTTCACGTCCTTGACTTCTTGCTGGAGGACTGCCCCAATAGCACTGTCTGAAGCATCAGTAACTGAAGATAAGGGAGCTCGTTGTTGATGATGAGCCAGTGGAGTCGCGTTGCAAAGGGCCTATTTCACTGCAAAAAATGCATTTCTTCTTTCGTCAGTCCACTCCAGTGCTTTCGCGCTGTTCTTCTTATGGCTGGTTAACATGGAGGTTAGCGGTTGCACAGTTTGGAACGAATCTGTTGTAAAAAATTTTCATTTCAAGGAATTGTCTTAACGAAGTGACTGAGGTTCGGGGAAGTAATTGATGGCTTCTATTTTTGACGGAAGTGGTTTCAAACCATTTTGATTTATTAAGTAACACAAGAACTGTATTTCTTCTACTCCATAATTGCATTTTGCGATGTTAAGGCAGAGACCATACTCATCCAGTCTTTCAAAAACAGTCTGAAGATGACGTTCATGCGTGAAGCCGTGAGTAAGTCATCTAAGTAAGAGAAGACGAAATTTACCTGTTGTTTGGCGTAAACTTGAAGCCCTCCGTAATTCTTTCTGGAAGAGGTGGAATTTGGAATACTTAACTTTCTTGCAACAGAGAGAGAAGTGGTTTCTTTCTAATCCCGACTTCAAAGTGGGGGACCATGTCCTGATTAGAGATGCTTCCCCTCCCTTGGTCTGGATCTCCGGTAGAGTGGCCGAGTGTTACCCGGGAAGGGATGGGAGAGTTAGGGTATCCAAGATCTTGACCACTAATGGGCATATTACAAGACCACTGCCTTTAATTGCCCCTCTACCTTTAAATCTGTAGCATTGTATTTCCTGTTCTCTGTGTTGTTTGCCCCTCCCCTCCAAGGAATACACGGTAAGACAGGGTGAGCTTTTGCTGCTCTTTGCTTTATTTCATTCCTTCCTTTTTCGCAAACACCAAGAGTGATTTCCTGGTTTTTCTTTGTTTGAGCACTTTACTTATATTACCTTTAAGTCTGTTCTAGATATATATCTTCCATGACCAACCTAGCGTCATCTAGCAGCGAATCTCTGAAGTTCCTCAATTTTTCCATGTGCAAGAGGACTTCCTTACCGATCTAGCCATCAGATCTCGCCGCTATCGCCAGCTATCATCACCGTGATCAAGAGGACTTCGTCTACATACTCATCCACCAGGCTTCTCTAATGACGCCTACTATCAACTCTTTGAAGATCATTTCATCAAGATACTTAATTTTTGGAATGTTTGTCATTCCTATGTATATTCCTTGTCTCCTACCCCCACTCTTTTCCTTCCTTGGTCCATCCGCGCTTCGTTGAGCTGGTCTCACTTGTGCTTCAGTCGTCAAGACCTCCAGTTGGAGCCTAATTAGGGCTCGTCTCCTCTCCTCGAGAGACAAACTTTTGAATCGGTTGCCATGTCCAGATCTTAACTAACGGTCGCCTGGATCGCCTACTACAGAAATGAGCTAAGTACTATGTTCTTCAACATATTTTAATCGCTTTTAATTAGCTATACGCTTTTAATACCGTTCCATACACAGTGAGAAGTTGCTAAATGCTGTGCAATTGCAATCTTCGTGGGATTTTCGATGACAGGATTTGTCAATCTAAGACAGCTAATCTTGTAAAACGAAGCAGCATTTCTTGTGATGTTAACTGAGAATGAGCTCTCACACCGTGGGATTCTTATTAAACTAAATACTGTATCTAGAAAACTTAGCTCGTTCCACCGCTAGACTTTATTTACCCAATTCAACAATTATGATTGTTCTGGAATTTTCTACGCCAGACAATTCATCCACAAGCTAAACCTTGTAGTATTTTCCACTCCCATATGGAAATACTTTTTCTAACCAAGGAATTTTCTTTATAAACAGTTAATCAACACCTAATTTGTCTTCCTTCGTGGGAATTCGTCCGCTGCATTCAACTATAACCTACAAATTTTTCAACGCAATAGACTCTCGCAAACCAAAATGCAACTGGTTATTTTACACCACCGCAATAACTTTCCTTTCTATAAACTTTCTGTGCTACAATAGTGAACTTTTCAACCACGTCAATAGACTATAGTGAAACCAGTGCTCGTTCAACTTCTCATCCGCGCCGCGCTCGTCCGAGAAAAATAAATAAGGCCAAGAACTTTCTCCACAAAGTTCCTATTTCCTCTTCCACAACCACTCTTTAGTAACAAATTAGGTTAATCCTTAAATTTATGTCTATTTTAATGAGGCCTCGCCAAACCATAGGCGCCCTCCCAACTTTTCTCCATTTATAACTTATTCATTCTGTTTAAATATCAGCAGTTAGAAACTGACTATTAATCTATTTTCTTTTCTTGCTAGTACAGGAATTGTTCATGTTCTAAGTACTCAACTTTTCATTAATGTCGTTGATCCAGGTTTCACGAAAGGGGAACTTGCCCTATCTTTCCTCGTGATCTTGTTTCAACATAGAAGTTCTAGAAACTTCTTCTTAATTTTTCTCTTCAGGTTTCACAATACGTGACTTGCCCTATTTGTATAAATTGCAATCGTAATTACTGTTAAAATTAAGAAGTTATAGAAACTTCTATTTAATTTCTCTCTCTTTTTTGTTGTTATAATTTCGAGGCTGTTATTTGTTCATACTTTTAGGATGCCCATATAGGAATTCTTAAAGTGCCCACATTGTACCTGACCTATTGTTTAACTTTGTTTACGTTAATTATCTTTAAATTTTCAATTTGTTAATCTTAGCACCATTTTAAAATCGTATGCAGATTTTAGTGCTTATAAGAGGTTCCAAACCAAAAAATTGTCAATTGCCTAGTGCAACCATTAAATAATTTAGGAGGTCTGAGACCTCAATGGTTTAAAAAATCAAATTATACATTTGTTAAATGCATCATATTCTACGCATTGTTAAATAAATCAAACTATATCCTTTTGCTTCATCATTTTCTATTAAATAACGATTAGGCAAGATCCTGTCTTCCCCGACTCTTCCTATAGGCTTACATTTAAAAAACTCACAAATCAAATTAATAACGGTTCCACTATTTGTTGCATTTGAGCAAGAACTCTTAGTCACAAACTTATTAAATCCTCTCTTAGCTTTGATAGCTAATTCTAACTCGCCAGTAAGGCAAGTATAGCTAGCTCCGCCAGCTTCCTGCTTGTTGAGTTTTTACAACTTATGGTTGGTTTTCCAAATTTAAGTTTTTCTCATTGTCTAAACTTTTAGTCGGTGCTTTGCTGGGTAAAAGCTTAGCCATTCTTAAATGCAACTATTGGTGCTCTTACCAAAATTATTCCCAAGGGTATAATTGCTTCATCACTACCCTTTTTGGAAACATTTGGTCGCTCCTTAGAAATTCTACAATTTCATGAACTAAAACATCACGGCTAATTCAAATTGTTTGCATTCTTCTAAATATTTGTTTTAAACAAACTGCTTTGAAGGGATACATAGTAAACTCATCATTTCTTTCTTTGCCAGACCACCACCCTTCCACATAGTAGCCGAATCTTGGCTTGGAAGGGAAGGTATTATCAACTCTCGCCGGCAAATAGCCCAAGCTCCAGCCGCATTTCCCGTTAGCTACGTCCAGGTCCATACCCTCTTTAGGTGTTTCACGAGCTTTGCGGTGACACTCGTCTCTAAACATTGTCTTTGGTGTTTGACACTTGTCCTATTATCCACACTTGTTCCTTAGTCCGAAACCCACTTCCCTTTACTTTTCTCTTCATCTTCCCTTGGGGGTATGTTTAACTTCTAGCAAAATCCTTCCCACACGCCTCATTGTACCACGCTTCATCCATAGTGGTTCTTTAAACATACAATTACTTCTTATTTCTTCACATACTCATGATCCTCTGTTCATGTCATTAAGGTTCAACTTTTACTTTTCCAAACTGTACCCTCTTAATTATATTATCGCAGCGTTATGACTACCTGTCATTCATCCTTTTTAACAATGTCATTGAAGCCTTATAACAACATGACGTATCTAGCTCATCCCTTCTGGTTTATCTGTGTGTTTAATGATAATTTTAATTAATTTATTGAAGTGTTTAAATTCGGTACAATCTGTAGTGTTGTTTTAATGCATTGGCATGGTCTTAGTTTAAAAGAGTTTCATCTAACAAATGTTCCTAACAAACTCTGATGTGACAGTAACTTTATAATGAACTGCTTCTCATTTATAACTCAATAATTTACTGCTTTCATGACTGTTATCCTATCAACACCATAATTGCAACTACTATTACTATGAGTACAGGTCGTTTCTCTTGAAAATATGAAAAAGAAATGGTTTAATGTTTCATTGCCTAATTTATGACTATATATCCCCCTTATGTTATCGCAATAGAATTTGATGAGTGAATTCCAAGCCACTAAAATCTACTTCACTAACTATACTAGTTTTTAAGAATCATGGTGATGTCGTCAGTAACTGCTAATTCCTCTTGACGATGTCTGAAGTTATTTTAGGACAAATGGTGACTCCTCCGTCCTCGCAATTTCTATTTTGGTCCTTACCCATCTCCAAGCCTCGAGGTTGACTCGCGATTGGTCGTGAGCCTCCATACTCGTCTCCGGAAATGTCAGACGTCTCCTACTCCCCATGTCGCCTGCTTCTTAATGATACATCTTGCGGTATTGGAAGTCCATCGCAAGGTGCAAACAGTCACTGCGCCTGATAGCCGTCGTGATCAAAATTTCCCGAAAATTTCTGCCTGTCTAATACGGCAGTTTATGAATTTCTTGACACATTCGCTCAATCCGCACTTCGATAAACTTATTGGTTCGCGATCTAGGGCCGTTTCCGTAAAGCAATGTTCGTACGAGATATTCCGTGAAGACTCAATCACTCCTCTCTGCAAGGAATCTGGCCTTGAAACACAGGTGTGTGGCGTACGCGTTACAAGTGATTGGCCTTGACCCACACATCTCGGCACAACGACCTCGTCTCCTCGTAAACACTGGATCGCCTCCGGCCGTTTACAGATTACTGAATCTATTGATATTTCAATGTTCAACGGAGCCTAATTGCACTTTCCACAGGGGCGTACCTTCCGTGAAAACCTCTAGGCTATCATCGTACATGTACTCTCCGCACTTTGAACTGTAAAACCTCATCATACTGCGTAAACTCTGCGTTCTATCAGTCATTCCGGCTGGTTGTAAGAATCACTTTAAACGTTTGCCATGATGGCATTGCGATGTGCTACGTTCTTAGCCACAAGACTGTATTTGAGTTGTAACTTATGCACGGTCCCGGACCTATCTTCACAGGTTGGTGTATAGGAAGTAAGTGGCCGTCTCCCTGTTATCAGCTCACCTCCTAAACTCGCTTTCTGAGTACAGAGCCCTCTGTAGAGTACTTCCTGGTCACGTGGCCTGCTTCTTACCCTACTCATCCCACACGTTGCTTCTTCATTGGAGACTCTTCACAAATTCTCAAGCACAGATTAGGAACTGGCAGTGACGTCACAACTCTCACACGTCATCCGTCCATTCTCAACTCATAGCGTACCTTCAGTCAGCGTGACACATGACATATCGGGGACAGTACCTAATGAATTATTGATGTTAATTATTTGGTAAGTTATAACCAAATTGCAAATATTCTATTGCCGACAATTTTAATTAATCTCCGTCTCAAATGTTCTGAAACATCTCTTAGAATCTCCGCCGACATCAATACTATAATCACAAATGATAACATTAATCTCATTAAATACGCAACCCTGCTAATACTCGTAACGAACGTAGTGCGCCCAAATTCCTCAAAGTCATCGTCCAGAATCCGCACGCATGGAAAAAGGATCATAGGGTTGTCAATACCCGGCTAAGGAATCAACATTTCCCTACCGGACTTATGACCAGGGAACCCTTGACTCACACAACACATATCTAACCATACTACTAGCTAGTTGCACACAGAACAGCCTAAAAACAAAATAAAGCACATTGAGCAACTCGGCTCTCGGAGCAGATAAGGAATAGTAATGTCGAAAAAACTGCCTGCATCGGACTAATAGTATCGTTATATCGTAATTCAGCATTGAATGAAAAACAGGTCTTATAAAAAACGGAGCACGCAAACTAAAATGTGCCTTCAAATTTATTAAGCTAGGACAATACATATATGTCCCTAATCAGATAAAAAGAAAGAAATAAATTTAAATAAACACTATAACTGAAAATTATGTCTCTACTGGACATAAATAGGGACTTTCTTAAGTCTTCATACACCAAAACTTGTGTTAATTATAAGTGATCTTTCTTAGAAAGATTTAACCAAATAAAATGCACTTCTTAAACACCGTGTGTTAATCTTCAAAATTAAATCACTCCTAATTCTTCTTTCTTTCACATAAATCTCCCTACATAATACATCGGTATTATTATAATTCGCATTATTGCTCCAAATCTACTTATTATCTCTAGTATTACTTATAAAATTATTATTTTTATTATTATTTACTAATGTCTATTATATACATCATCGCGACCTGAACGATTTTCTCCTCCTGCTTTACCTACATAAAGTTCATTTCTCTTTACTTCTCTTTAGTTCACACAATACTTCTGTTTGTTAATGAAATTTTATTGTTACATCGATGTGGATATATGTACCAAACAATTAAGTTCATTACCATTCCATTTTACATTTCCGGTTCAATAATACTTCAATAATATTTTTGAACTACGACGCAAGTCTTTCAGATTACTATCTCATTTCTATATGTGTGCGTGGCATTTAATCCTCACTACTCACACTTCCTTCTTGTACAAATTCAAACTTCCAAATTACTTTGTTGACATACTGTACTTCCATATTTTCTCGCTGCAATCTCAGTTAACCTTCACACTCTGAAAATAACTTTTACTTGTCTCGTATACACTTCCTTTAAACAATACATCTTCGCATACATTTTCTCATTTAGCACGTCCACAAAATTCTAAACCGTCTCAAATACATTCAACAATGTAAGAGAATCAGTAACCATACTGAACATTACTACTGTAATACCTTCAAGAAAAAACTTCCTCCGCGTGCATCAATTCTGTCGATCATACAACTCCGTGCTATTCTTTATTTATCCGTTCAACCAAACGATACTTTCGTAGTGCACATTTATACTCTTTCTCAAACAAATATGTCATACTTCCTTCTAATGCTTTTATTATTCACATCTGTTATAACTTGTAGTTTCTTTCTGAATTTAGTCTGCTCGTGTTCTTTACTCAATAAAAATACACTTTACCTCACGTTCTTAATTTCATCTGATATGAAATATCTTTACTGTAGTCTTTAAAGACTTCTCTATGACAATAGGTTGATTTATAATATCACACATCACCTTCTATTCATCAGCTTGCTTCAAAATGTGCATACTGTTTATATTTTAGTAATAACATTCTGGGTTTCACAATATTCTCTTCGTCTTTACTTGAGTGTCTCGAACGCAATTGTTGATCACTCCTGACACTAGTTAATGTTTCTGTTTACAACGTGTTTCGTTCATCTAACGAACTTACTTAATTTCGGATAACAATACCCCTTCTGCTTCTCTAATTTCTTTCATTACAATAGTTTTACTTGTTACAACACACTAACAAAATTACTTCACTCTCTGGTGTAAATTAGATAAATGAAAAGTTCTAAAGAAGTTAGCTTACACGAGTGAAAAATACTTAATGTGAAAATACTAACAATTAACGTTGGAAAAATACGTCACAAACGATATTCGTTGACTCAAAGAAAAATTTCAAAATGTATAGCAACAACAATAACATGAACTATGAATAAAATAGTCAGATGTTGGTCAAACACAGGAATAACCCATAAACAAATACTAGCTACATAGTTGTTAAAGATCACTGGTCTACCTTGTGTCTGGAACGCTTGATACAGAATCTGTGAACCTTAACAGATGAGGAATACGGCCACGTGCGCTGGGAGCTTGTCCACATTCCAATAAACGTGCGCCTGCATTCTCTGAGATCCTGCCGCTCTGCTCGCAGGTGAGACTGGGCTGCCGTGCTCGACCGGTTTCCAGCTGATATGATCCAGCCTTCTCCCACTCGCTGCCTGCCAATGACCCTCGCTCGTGCCTCCATCTTCTGTCTTCGCGATCTACGATCTGGATTCTGCATTCGCTTCTTTCATAACACTTCTTCATTCGGCTGCTCTCTAGAAGTTCCTGATGTTAGCTTGTAGATAGTGATATGCTTTCGATGAGAATTCACATCAACATTTAAATCTCTTCTCCCAGTAGTAGTTTGTTTCTGATTTCCAAGCTTACTGCTCTTTGTACTGCAGTAAAGTTCCATTGTTGTATCGCTTTGATCATCGCTGGACTTCGCTTAGTTAGTGTAGATTTAACCTCCCTCCATAGTGAAGTTAGAACACCATTTTCAGTTCACAAAAGTCGTTAGCTATAGTTTCTCCCCTCCGACCTAATCTTGAACATATCTTAGTAAGTGTCCTGTAGATGTTTTCTAAAATATTGCAGTGTAGTGAAAATGCTTTCTTCTGCGTTCTCGTATGTCGTGCTGAAGTTTGACTTATATAACAGTGAATATTTGTAGAGTATCTCCAAGTATATTTTCTCTAACTCGACGTTATACTGTTCTGCATATATGTTCTTCCATCTGTAGTTTTATACTTTTCTTGGTTGCCATTGCATAATATTTGTAGAGCGATTTTCCTTACGTGTTGCCTCTTGTAATACTCGAATGATAAGAACCTCGTTCTTTCTCTGCTGCTAGCCTTCTAAGTTCAGTTTCTCTCTCAATTTTGCCGCGCTAGCCGCTCACTAGTTCATAAACTCACTTATTTGGTCATATATTCTCTCATAGCCATCTAATTTAATTTCTGTTTTGCCAGTTAAATTTCTTCTTCCTTGCATGTATTTTTAATATACTCCAATCCGTTATAATATTAAAATAATAATTTTAATAATTATATAATCCCTCGTAATCTTCCATTAATCTGATTGGTTACTTCCCTGTTATCAAATCTGATATTCTTGGGCTATCCCCACCTCGGGTTTTCTGGCGCGTGTCCGACCTTCAAGTATCCTTGTCGCGTCATCCTGCTGACCAAAACTGGTTTCTCTCCCGTAACTTCTCAAAACTATGCACTTTCCTGATCGCTGTTCCAATCATTCTCCCTTGGTTAAAATAATTCAGAATACAAAATGTTCATTTCTTCTCTAAATAACAGTCTTTCTTCAGGCTAAAATTTTATGAATCTCTTCCTTGCACATTAGCAACCTTCCTGTGCGTAAAAATAACTCAAATCACGATTTTTATTTTATATACATCTTTTTCTCAGCCTCTCCGTTCGAATCTCTGGCGGTTCCTTTCTATTTGATACTCATAATTTCGAGTGCAGTAGGATTGTAAAACCTGCCAGAATTTGTTTCTATTTGTGCGGATCTGGTTTGTCTAATTCGGAGAAAACCTCCAGTTTATTATTGCGACTTATATTTTGGGATTCTCTTTGTTGTTTCCGAGCGAATGGGGCAGTAGAATAACCGTTGGCTTTCTAAATCAAGGACTGAGGGTTCGGTCCCGGCCCGGACCGACCAAATTTCATCTTGCTTAAATGCTGTTCTTGTTTAATGTGAGGGGCTTTAACATCGATGTCAATTAGCCCCGTGTACTTGGATGTGTGTTCAATTTGTCTGACAACTTGTGTCTGTAGTAGTGTGTGTGTTTGTGATTCAGGTGAGGATTGGGATCGAGGCGGCTGTGATCTTAAGTTAGAAACAATCCCGGAATTTGACTGGGCTAGAAGTGGAAAAGTACTACAGGGTGGTTGAGGTGCGAATCGAACCCACCTCTAGGCTACTTAGTTTTGCCTCACGAAGCTGAGTGATCCCCGTTCCAGCTCTCAAGACTAGAATTAAATTTCTTGGCAGACCGTAAATCAACCATGAACGCTAGTTACACCACGAGGTGTTCTTATTTAAATGAGGCAACTCTATGACATTACATCAACTCTAAATTCCCCACAGTTATAAGGGACATCAAATCCATAACATTATTATTATTATTGCTACGTTTCAAATCGATTCACAATCGATGGAGTTTATTTTGATATTAAGGTAACGATTAAGTAGCCTACTTCCTACTTAGCTAATTTAAGAAATATCGGCTCAAAATTGTGTTAACTTTTTATATTATTTTTAAAAAGACCTACACGTTAACTCACTATTAATCGTGAAAGGATTCAAAGTAAGATAGTAATAATGCCGCTATGTTGAAACCTAATTCATAATCAGTAAACGTGTCTAAACGTGATTAGGTCGAATTTTAAAATCGATGAACAGATATCAATTGAAAATGTTTCAATGCTTTAAAATCAGGAGAGTACCGCCACTTCACACAGAACGCTATCCGTCTTTAAAAAGAGCACACAGGACGGAGACCGGCGGATGTTTCCACATTGACAGTATGGCGAGGAAAAAACAAACGCTGCTTTTCGCTAACCACAGTCACCACCACAGCCAAAACAAAACATCACCCATAAAGTAATGTCTAGGCATCCCGCTCTACGCGCGAGCTGAGTGGCCACACTAACTGCAGGATCAACTGTCAACGAGGCAACAGAGGCTTTTTCATATTCAAACTCGATAGGCTACATCGTGCGAAAAGTTCAAATTATTCAAGCTAAGTAAACTATGATAAAAACAATTAATATTCAGTGTGCTGAGCATATAATTAAAGCTAAAACAATTTATCCTCCAAATATTTGGACGACTAGTATCAGAAAAACATTTGTAATCGCTTTGGATTATTGTTGCTCAATTTTTGTCATTATCTCGTGTACTTCTGTCTATCTGTAGAACTTGTCTGACAACTTGTGCTATTGTGGTACGTATCATAGTGTGTGTATTTATAATAGAGTCCAAGATTGGGAAGGAGGCTGCCGTGGTTTTGAGATGAAAACTATTTTGGCATTTGCCTGAAGTGGACGTGGTAACCACTTCTAAGACTGCTGAGGTGTGAATCGAACTCATCTCTTCTCAGCTTTGCCTTACGACACTGTGTGTAAACCTTTCCAGCCCTCAAACCTGAATTGAATTTCTTTGCAGCGCCTCAGTAGACCTACCTACCCCAAAACCACTGATGGCCACCAGCTGACCAAAAACCAAAACACTTTTAACGATGATAAAACATCTCAAAAACGAAATAACGTAGACTATATATAAAAAGTATTGCGGAGGTGAAAATATAAGAAAATCACATGAGTTACAGTTACATGATAAATAGAATCGATATTTATTCACTCAGTTAGCTCCGTAATTGTGATACTAGTAGATTGTGTTCCAGAGGAAATATGGCACCATTCCATCACTTACATGGAGCGAGTGTGATTCTGAGTCTAATTATATAGTCTCTGCTCCGCCTCTTTTGTGTGAGTATTTAGATCTTTACAAAGGCTTACCAAGGTATGATTGTTTCTATTTTGCACGCTATGCTTTCTTACTGTTTATAGATTAATTTTTTGTTACTTAAATGCTTCTGTTTTCAAATATATAACTTTTTTTTGTCGTTTTCTACCATCATATGCAACCTAAATTCAGAGACTACTATGTCGTATTCTACCGACTCTCCCATTAGTTTATTATGTTTTCCTTATAAATCTTACTGGTCAATTGCTCAACCCTATTTAAATGAAATTGGTATTTTGTCTTTCACGGCCAAGGAAACCCCGCACAAGACACAGCGTAAACCTAGAAAAGTACCTGAATTTTAATTGCTTGGCCGTGATAGCCAATATACAATGTTTCTGGAAGCCTTTATAGGGGGTGAAAGGCTGTTTGAGCGTTTAGCTCCCGCAGTTAAGTACCGCAGGAGATCTAGATAAGAATTGAGGTAGCGCGCAGTTCGCTACTCCTTTGCGGGTTTCCAAATTGACAAGAGCTCGCTGTTTACCCATCTCGGAATTGCTCGACAATTCCGCTCACAAGACACGGCATGAACTTAGAAATATTGATGTGTTAAAAATGGTTTTGTTATTATTTCTTGAATTGATTGCAGTTTGTTTTGTTACTTGTACTCTTAATCATGACATGATACGTAGTTTGCACAATATTACTTACTGCGGATATGACAATTGCTACCAAGGTTGATGCATTTTTACCATACGTACTATTAAAGTTCTTCGATGTATTCCGGGCTTAAGGGCCGTGTTCCTGGGGCTTGTGACGGTCCCGACGTTTCGCCGAAAACTGCGTCCGGCATTTTCCAGGGTTCATCTGACTTCGACAGCAGCGAAGCCCCTAGAACACGGCCCTTAAGCCCGGAATACATCGATGAACTTTGTAACGCCGGCCGTGAAAGCCTCTATTCTTACATACGTACTATTATTTATTTTTACATATAGGGCGAGGACGTTAAACGATGGGTGTTCAATATGTCAGAAAGGTTATTTATATTTCTCTACATAGAAGCCTCCGTGGCTTAGGTGGCAGCACGCCGGCCTCTCCGTTGGGACTGTGGTTCATGACTATAATCATAATTTTGTTGTTTTTTGTTTTGTTTTAGGGTCTTTTATTATACTACGTGTGTCGTTTTTCGTGTATGAGTGTTTCAGTATTGATTTCATCTGAGGAAGGAGAGTTTTGGTAAATATAGCTTCAGATATGATTTGTTACTTACCATTTTTTTTTCGTCAATGTTTTTCATCACATAGAACCTGGGTCATTTAAGTGTATGGTTTTCACTTCCAGATATGGTCATCTGGGTGATATGGTGTTTTGAATAGATTTAGTTTGTCTCTTGGCTACAAGATTCCTCTGCACTTGTATGAGTAGTTCTTATTTAAGTGTAGGTGGTCATACAGATTCTTAGATGATATTTAGTATGCATTTCTTATTTTCGGTATTCAATATTTCCATAATCAAAAGCATATATTATTTTGAAGCTGGGATTCTAAGCGTTTATCTGCGGACTTCTAATCCACATCTAATGTTGTTGTCCGACAAAACACGCAAGGCTAATACGATTAAGAAAAAAAAATGCATTGGCCCTTAAAATGTGTTAGTTTAATATTGCATACATTGACTGAAGTAGGCTCCTTAAATGTTCATTTATATTAGTGAAACATACGGCTTAATCTATCAGCTACAAACAGTATAAAGCCGTCGTACGCTCCTATTTAATAACTTCAGCACAATTTTTGATCAGATGGAATCACGCTAAAGGACTTTGAGTGGCATTAATATTGCTCATTATAACAACGATCCGGGTTGCACACATTACGACAATGCGAGCAAAGGTACGATCTCTTAATATCCAATTGTAATCCCGAGCAATGCCGGGAATTACAGCTAGGGACTAACAGATTGTGTATTCAGACCGCTCTGATGATAAATTGAGGCTGTCAGCTGTTGTGTTGTGTATGGTATGGAAATTACAAGACGGTAAATGGAAGGTAAGGCATTATATAATATGAATAGTGGTGGACTTGGACTCATGACTCCCTCTTGGTGTGCTCTGTCCGCTAAGCTATTGGAAGAAAGATCTTTATTCTCGTAGGTTAAAGTACATATTGTGAAGCCAGCATATCTTAGCACATCCTTGTGTTGTTAGTTGGCCTTTGTATAGTTGTGTGGATTGCATTATTTTAACGGTATATGTATCCAAATGATATGGGCCCGACTACATTACAATGTTCTGAAGTGCGAGATCCCGTCATGAGAGAATTGGTTGGGGATGGTTTTGACTACCTCCAAAATTGTCCCAAGTGGTCTTCCTTGGCTTGTCATTTTAACTCCAGGCCATTGCAGGAATGCAGTGGCCACCATCCTTCCTAAATCTTGAATATTCTACGATTATGCAACAAAATTGAATGTTCTTCTGTCGGTCAACACGATTGTACCGAATTGTTTTGGGTGGTTCGCTAATCATAAAATAAATTTACGAGATTATTAAATACACTTGGATGAGCAGTTTTGATCGTCAAGCGATCATCAATATATCCTTTGCACTTGGCTATTAAATCTATGCCTACAAGTATGGGTTATGATATTTTCTATATATACACATAAGGTAGAAATTGACAATTTCGCACATTTTAAAGTGTTTTTCACCAATCATATAAATATGAATACATTTCAAATTCGATCACTGGAATAATTATAATTTGTAGAGCGTCGTAAGGGCTTATTCGTATGGAGAACACCCGGCCATGTGGCTGAATTCGCCAAGGCCGTTAGTTTTCCTCGCGCGTTGCCATAGTCGCTACTTTTTTCATATAATGAACTGTTTCCATCGTGCTTTGCCGGAGCAAATGACTTCATAATACTTGGCTGAAGGTTTATATTTCCTTTCAAATTTACGGTTCCCTTAGGATTATTACATTTCTAAATTTTCGTTCGAATATACGTGTCCACGCTGTTAAATGTCGCACTCAGGCAGTGCAGAAAGGAGCAGGCAGGTGGCGTTCAAGGCCTTTTATGTTCACAGTCGATATGTATCCGCTTAACTTAAATGCGAATGTAATTTTTGGAAAATCTTTATTAATGTATTTCTCATGTAATATAGCTGATTGAGATGTGCGCATATCCTAATTATTCCCGTCTGTACCGGGTTGGGAAGGAGATGCAGGAAGTTCCTATGATACCGACTACATTTATTAAAGCTTCTGAAATTGGCAAAGGGTGGGACGAAGCTATTGAAATTTTTGACTACGTCACTGCAGTCAGAACTGCACCAGGCATTTTTGGATGGTAAACGGTACCGGTGATTCCGTAGGGTGATAGAAACACTGGCTAATATCCTTAGATCTTTTCCATTTTTGTAACGATGAACTCCCAGCGCCATAAAATCATGTCTCTCACAGGAACGATTTGAACGTGCATAAATCCAACCCTTAGAAGGGAACACATAATCATTCATGTTGGTTTGTTGCATTACATTTAACCTTTGTTGGCAAACCTGACAAACGGGAATGGTTTCTCGAAAAAAATATATCCTGTTTTCTTGTACCGCAGTAACTCTAATCACTGATGTTGATCAATATTGTTATTATAGAAGGCCTACTGCTTGCAGTTAGTAACATTATGCAGTGACAAAAGTTAGGTTAAACGGTCTACGAAACACTCTCTCCAGAGTCACCAACTGAAATTGGCTCACTCGAAGTTTTTGAATCAAGAATTGTGCAGTGTTTTCTGAAATTTTTCTGGCTGTTGGCTGAATTTTGTTTATATGACACATATGAGTGATTTATCCGTTCATTTTTAAAAGCTGTACTGGTACAACTATTGAGGGCTTTGTCACTTTCCAGTGATATGTGTACGTATTAGGTGCTGTGACTGAAATGGGACAAAAGGTTGGACCAGTTGGGAAAATCCTCTTAGAATCTTACTGCTAAAAATGTCAAAATAAATATAGTTTCTTCAGCCTTTAAGCCTATTACTTCCTTTAAGGCACTGTTCACCACATTTCCTATCACACATAGATTTATTTGATGTTAACGAGTGAAGGCTTTGATAACATTCAGATCTACATAAAACATGTATAATGCAGTATTGTATATTATGGAGATAAAAAATGTCATCTCCGTCTGTTAGTTTAGTTAGTTTAAATTGAGCTGTGGTGTTAAGTTATATTATTTCTTATTTAATGTGTAAAAGCATAACATGATAGCAAAGAAGTTAATGATTCATTCTTGTCACTAGGTTTTAAAAGAAGAAACCAATAATGAAGCGAGCGATGCAAGTAGAAATCATCCAAATGAGTAAGTTGGTAACAAAATAAGAAAAAGTATTCTTTCTATTTTTTGTATGCAAACTAAAAATATTGGATTTGAATATGTTCTGTTGGCAAAATCAGTTATCCTCCTATTCTATTTATCATTGAATGTATTTGTTTTTGTTATTGTCTGTCTTAATGGGATATCGATATTCCCTTTTCATTTAGCAGGTAAAATATCCTTTTATATCCAGAATTCTCACTGTTAAGTATTGTTATTAATTCTGGAAATGATCCACTCTCAGAGTTTAGGAAGTATTTAAGTATATATGGTATACAGTACGAATGTTAATGAAGGGATGACCTCTGCACTAATAACCTATTTGTGTTGGAAACTGTTTATAACGTGTGGAAAACCCTCCTACTTGTAGCTGAGATCAGATAATCTCTGTGATATGAGTATGTAAAGGATCCTCCCCAATTGTGATTCAGTCTTTAGTGTATTTGATCTTAGTCCCATAGCTGATTTTAGCTGTCGATTCACCCAGAACTGTGAATATTAACAGCTTCTTCCTCGTCGCGCGATGGTGCTACATGTAGCAATCAAATCAAAGGTCAATTACAACTAATTTTCTTTTCTTTTAGGGTAGGATTTAAGTCGTATCAGGGGTTTAATTACAGCTTACTTAATGCTTTATGAACTTAAAAAATGGATTAAAACTCAGCAATATTTTTAGGTTCCTGCCTTGTCTAGTGTGGGGTTTCGCCTTGGATTACCGAGCTGGCTTCTCAGCGGACTCTTGGTTCCGTGCCCGGACCCCCGCAGGAGTACCGAATTGTGTCCGGGCACGGACAGCAAGAGCCCGCTGATGAGCCAGCTTAGTGATCCTCGGCGAAACCCCACAGAAGAGACGGCATAAACCTAGAAAACTCCTGGCTTATAATTCACTGCCCGTGAGATCTAATTTACCATCTTTTTAAAATAAATGTACATTTTCCAATGTGCCCAAACCTTGTATTTACTTGTTTCTGCATTTAAGGAAGTATGAATTACTAAATGCGTGTAGTTATCTCTTTTCAGCCGTGCATTTTTCTTATTTGTCTTATAATTGCGATATAACGCGCATCAAGTGACTTTTACTAAGACAAAGTAACCTCTTTCCTGTAAATTCACTCTGAATTTAACTGTTCTGTGGTTTCCTGGATGAGGTTTTGTGTTGTATTCATAAATATATGGTTAAACTAGAGTTCAAGTTAATTACGGGACGATGGTAGTGCGGAAGAAAAAGTCTGAACAATGTTGCTTACGAAAGTCAAAACATTCTTCTAAATTAAATCCAAAGCCGATTAGGCTTATGGAAGCAAAGCTATGCATATAACACATTAAAATTTTTGCACCATGCAACTCCTTCGTGCCACGTGGCGTTGCCTAGATAACTAAACGCTCTTGGCTCGCTGTGCCGCTTTTTCTCCGCGCACGAACATTAAATATTCAATTATTTTGATGATCCTATGCAACAGAGCCTAATATTTTGAAACTGACTGTCCACTTGACCAGCCGTTCGAGAGATAACATCTGCCCTCAACTGAAGCTTAATGTAGAGTGTGAAAGATTTCGTGTTCAAACATTTAGGTCCTCGAGGTAAACTAGAGTGACAATATTGCTGAATCAATTTATTAGTGAAGCTTCAAGAAGTGATGTGAGCTGAGGTTTTAAACTCTTAATAATGTCCCTTAGCAAGCCGAGTGGCAGTCGGACAGTTTTACGCAGCTAGACAACAAATATAATTTTCTGTCTCTATGGCATTTTATGGAAGCTTTCAAATACTGAACTACCTGAGAACACAAATTTCCCTGTTAACCTGTGTCATTGTGGTGTCTGAAATTGTGTGCGTATTTGTAATTGAGGCAGGCATCAAATTCACATCCACTATGGAGGTACGGTTCGAATCTCTGTAAGGTCGTTTTTATGTGACGTCGGTTCCCGGCTCTGTGAAGATAAGACAGGTTATTGTGCGTAGCATAGTGGGCAATCTAGTGTAGCCTACCTATTTATTTTGGAGCTCATTGGACACAGATGGTGTTACTGTATCCACTATTATATTCTATTGGCGTTATTTGTGCCATGGACCAAACAAAGTGGTTCTTAACGCCTGTAAGAAGTTCATGTTCTGTTTGAATGTTTAAATAATGGTTACAGAAATAAATAATGTCAGAGAAGAAGACATTGTGCTGTGGACAGAAATATTTTTCGAAAGAAGGTGTTACGTATGGAAGTATGCCAGGGAAGAGTGGAAAGTAAACCTGGGGCGAAGTGGTCCGAGGACAGAACGAAGCAGCATAGTCGATGAATGAAGAAATATTGGGAAAAACGGAAAAGAAAACAACAGAGTGTGAAGAATTGACGTTGGCGCGTGGTCCTCATGGGAAGGAGGAAGAAAAGTAACAGCAACTGTACGACCTAGTACACACCATATTGAATTGCATTGTGGGGGTGTACATTGGATACAATTTCATTTCTAAATTTGAGTGCGTTTGTAATTTTTGGGAGTATTGCCAAGGAGTTAGATATCATTCCGGCATTTACCTGGAGTAGAAATTGGAAACTACTTCCAGGATGGCTGAGGTGGGATTCGAAGTCTAATATCTTCTCAGTTTTGCCTCACGAGGCTGAGTCTACCCTCATCCAGCCCTCAGACCAGAATTAAATTTCTTGGCAGAGGTGGGAATCGAACCCGGATCTCGGGGGTGACAGCAAAGAATGCTAGTGGCTACTCCAGAAGGTGGACACGTGCACGAATTTATTTTGTGTGATATCTTATATCAACAATTTGGAAGAATATGCGGACTTTATTGTTAGCCTGAATATTTGTAATATTAGTAGGCCCTCCATATCGTACATGGATTAGATTCGTATCGCCTTGTTTTCTGAGGGAAGGTCATGTGTATACCACGAGCGAAGAACCCTGTCTTCTTTCGATTGTCTCATTCCGTTAACAGCGCTCAGCAGGACGCGCGCTACTGCACGAGCCCATGTTCACAGTTGTTCTGCATTTGGTATAGAGAAGCGGCATGATCCATGTAAGTCGTTATAAATGTTTATTAACGTTGGTGGTTTTCTATTAGCAAATAAGAGAACGTTGATATTATACGTAATATTATTTATTGTTTAATACTTTATACTGAAGGTGAGTAACGGCACAGAGTTAGCCATGCTTTAATTGTCCCTTTGATTCTGGAGACATTTATAACAATGGTTAATATGCGCACTGCTGCACGGCTAAAAGCAACGGGAAACCTGAGTCCTTAATGTTCTTCCCGAAGATATGAACCTCTCTGAGCATAATTATTGCTGGTAATTCCGTCCTCTACTGTAAATTTTCAATCTGGTGTTCACGTCACTGGACATGATTAATCGTGTTTAAACCGCCATGTTAGCATAACAGCTGCATTAAAAAGCGTACATACAAGTTAAGTAATAAATAATAATAAATGAATAATTAAATAAATTAATTTATACATACTTAAATAAAAAGAATTGTCTCTTAGATATGGTACTTTTCCTTCCTGCTCGTCTCCGGTATAATCTCTCGTTAAATAATTATAATAATAATAATAACAATAATAATAATCATCATCATAATAATAGTTAATCAACTGAAGATACTCAACTTGGCCATCTCTACCGCTGCCGTGCTTTGTATAAAGTATGAACAAATAAATAAAACCAAAATTATATAGATATACTTTGATCATTTGGCTAAACCAAAAATATGAAATGTAAAATAGAAAATATAGCTCAGGTACCCTCTTGGGGAAGCTACCTTTCAACTGAATCAAATAAATAATTACCAAATAATGATGAAATGTATCGGGTATGCCCTTTATCCAAAATCTGAAAATAAACAATAAATAAAAATTAGATACATAATAATATTAAAGCATCAAAGGAAAAAACGAAGACAGGCTGCCACAGAAAGAATGCAGATTTAGGCTACGAAGAAGGCTTTCAATAACGTGTAACTGTTGCCTAACGTGGTTTATAAAGGCCGTAAACGTAAAGCATCAAATTAATAAAGAGATGTAAAAATACTATAAAACCGAAATTTTAAAAAATGTGTAGTTAGGCCCTTGGCCAAATTTGGAAGAATAATTTGCCCACTGCAAAGTTAATGTTTTGTCGTTCAATTCAAGCCCTTGCATGATGATCTACCAATATGGGTTCAAGAGATGGCAATAAAGGTCAAGCACGATCATCGTGGCTGGCGTTATGCTCGTCGGGGTAAAATTATTGTTGACTCACTTAATAATATCTTATTATTAAAATTTAAATAATAAAGAAATAAACATGTATTAATAACAACAACAATTTAGTAAATAATTAATAGTCAATAACCAATTGATAATAATTTGAAAAGGCCGCCAGAGTCTAACCACCAATCACGTGCGCACAGCGAGGTACAGTCGCGTATAAATAAAGTAGTGTCTTCCCGTGTAGTAAGGTCCTTTGTGCAAATTTAAAAAATCCACGTTTACGACGGCTTCATTCCGAATAAAATGAGCCCGCTTACATCTTTGTCATCATCATCTTGTACAGTTTCCAACCCCAGGCTGGATCTGTTTGGAACATAAGCCTCGCCACTTAGTTCTTTCTTCCCACCACCTCTCCGCTGTCACTCTGGTCCAGTCCTCGCCTCTCTTCTTGACACATTCCTCCACTCCTTTCAGCCATCTATCTCTTGGTCTTCCCCTTGGTCGTTTCTTCTGCATCTGCATCTCATGCATCCTCTTGGGAATCTTCTTCTCATCCATTCTATTTAAGTGTCCATACCACCTCAGTCTTGATGTCTCAATCCTACCTTGCAAGGGCTCCTCCTTCACCATTTCCCTGACCTTTTCATTCCTCACCCTGTCTCTTCTTGTTACTCCGATCCTACTTCGCAGGAACTTCATTTCACCTGCCTGTATTCTGCTTATGTCTCTTTTCTTCATTGTCCACGTTTCTGAAGCATAGGTCAGTATCGGGATATAGTAGCTTCTGTATAACACTTCCTTGCTTTTTTGTGGGACATCCTTATTCCACACTAAGCTCCTAATGCTTCTCAGAAATGCTTCTGCCTGTCTGCCACGTTCCGTAATCTCTTTGTCATTTCTCCCATTTTCCTCCACTATACTTCCCAAGTACTTGAGACTTTCCACCTTCTTCAGCTGTCCACCTTCAAGTGTTATCCCCCTCATTGGTCTGTCCTTTTTCCTGGTCGTTAACAGGATCTCACATTTACTGATGTTGAACTTCCATCCGTACTCTCCCACTGTTTCTTCCCAAGCCTTCAGTTGCTCCTGAATTTCCTCCTCCTTGTTTCCCCAGACCATGAGATCATCAGCAAACACCATTGCTTTCATCTTATCTTATCCTATCTTTCCTGCTATCCGTGTCATTACCTCGTCCATAACCACAATAAAGAGAAGGGGTGACAGCGCACTACCCTGTTTCAGGCCACTCATTTGTCTGAACCAGTCTGTTCTTTCCCCTCCAACTTTCACACAACTCACACTTCCACAATACATCTCCTTCACTCTGCCTACAGTCTCTTTTTCCACTCCCATGTTTTCCATTGCTTTCCAAACCTTCTCCCTACACTCACTATCATAGGCCTTTTCGATGTCCAGGAAGGCCATCAGCAGATCCTCTCCAAATTCGTAGTGGTGTTCCTGGAGCTGTCTCACTGAAAATATGAGATCCACTGTTGATCTCTCAGGTCTGAATCCATACTGCTCCTCTCTCAATTTTCTCTCCACTTTGGCTCGTATTCTACTTTCTAATATCTTTTCATATATCTTGGCACAAAGAGGTATGAGTGTGACTCCCCTGTAATTTCTGCACTCCTTTCTGCTTCCTTTCTTAAATATTGGGACAATTAATCCTTTCTTCCAATCTTCTGGGGTCTTTTTCTCCTGCCATATCACCCTCATCACACGGTACAGCCACTGTTTCCCAACCTCCCCTGCTGCCTTCACCATTTCAACACTAACTTCATCCACACCTGGTGCCCTTCCTCCTTTCATCTTGTCTATAGCCATTTCTAGTTCTCTCCAAGTCAGGTCCTTTTCCATTCCTGTGTTGTCTTCTCCATCTTCAAATACATTGTCTTCCTCCCTATGACCATTTGGATTCAGCAAATCCTCAAAGTACTCTTTCCACACTGTCTTGAGTGCCTCTTTGTTGTGTACCTCATTTCCGTTTTTGTCCATCATTGCCACATCCTCTCGCAGACCTCTTCTCTTACTTTTGACCATCCCATAAAGTACTTTCTTATTTCCTCTGCTGTCTTCCTCCATCATCTCTGTCCACTTTACCATCCACTTCTTCCTCTCCTCTGCGACAATCTTGTTTGCTTCTTTCTTCTTTATCTTATAATCTTCCCTTGTCAGATCAGTTCTTTCCTGGAACCACACTCTGAAAGCCTTGTTCTTCCTTACCACAGCTTCTTTTACTCTCTCATTCCACCATGGTGTCTCTTTACACCGCTTTCTGTTGCTTGTTCTTCCACATACTGCCACTGCAGCTTCCACCATTGTGTTTTTGAATTGCTTCCATTCCTCTTCCCCTGTTTTAGGATTGTCTGTAGGCATCCTTTTCCTTATTATCTTCTGGAATTCTTCCTTGACTTCCTTTTCCTTGAGTCTCCATACTTTGATTCTCCTTTCCTGGTACTCTGTCCTCTTGCTATCCTTAACAACTCCCAGGTTCATTACAAGTATTCTGTGGTCGCTATCTAAGGCCTCTGATGGTATTACCTTTATATCTCTGACACTTCTCTTCATTTCCCAGTCGTACAGCATGTAATCTACCAAAGATTTCTTTGTTAAATCACTGCTGTACCACGTTACCTTGTGGCTTTCTTTCTTCCGGAACCAGGAGTTGCCTACCACTAAACCATTTCTCTTGCAAAAATCCAGCAACTTTCTCCCTTCTTCATTCCTGCTACCCCATCCTTCTGCTCCCAATACATTTTCATATCCTTGCCTTTCACTTCCTACATGTGCATTCAAATCTCCCATGACAATGAAGCTCTGCCCATTCAACTGCTGTTGTAGCTCCTCCTCAAAGTCTTCCATCTCTTGAGCTGTACATCCAACTTGAGGGCCATATACCTGGGCTATCTCCAGGCATCTTCCCTTTACAGTTACTCTAATCTTCATGATCCTGTCACTTATTCCCTTTACCTCTTCCTTCATTCCATCTCTCACAACTACTCCTACTCCGCTGCTCCTTCCTTCAACTGTTCCCACTCCAGTACAACCGGTACCCTTTCCTCAGTTCTCTGCGACCTTCTCCTTTCCATCTTTGTATCATTATTAATTCCCAAAAATCTTATACCGATGACCCACTAGTTTGACTCTATCAAAAGATGAGTAGTCCATGTTAAAGGGGGCTTCTTCCCGAGTAATTTCACACCTCACGTGACCATCTCCAATGATTGCTTCAGGAAATTTTGGGTGAGAACCGAACGCAAGGTACAGTCGCGTTCAAATAAAATGGGTTCGTTAGGATTCGTGTTGCCTATCTACTAATAAGCAATAGAGTAGACGGCTTACTGTAGCTAAAACCGGAGTGAAACCGGCACCACAGTAGTTTAAGTCTATATGGCTACCACTCGTGCTGATGATAAAAAATTTGGAATGGACTGCAAAGAAAGAAGTGAAATTCAGAGACATGTAAAGTTTGAAGTTTGGAAACCTGGTTATGGATTGCCAAACATACTTTGGGGCAAATAAAAACTCGATGATAATCTGGTTGATATGACTTATTTGGTGAGCACTAATTTTGAGAACTCCAATGCAAATGCGAATCAATGTGAACTTTTGAAGCTTTAAATAAAATCTGTCGAAGAAACCTTTGGGAGAAAGGAAGGAACAGACAGAATAATTGGAAGGAGAACAACTTTGGGTCTCGTATGTATTAGAATTAATGGATGAAAGACAGAAGAACAAGACCCACTTGACATAGGTGATATGCAGTGCTTAGTTGCTACGTTGAATAAAGGAGGAGAGCTGATCAGTTAATTTCACTTAGAATTATGTAGGAATTTTTGACATGTAGGCCAGTGGCAAAAGTTTGTAAAGAAGTATGTCATTATGCCTATACCTAAGAAAGTAGCAGCTGACGGATGGGAAGATAATGATACAATGAATTTGATGATTCATGCATCAAACATTCTGACTACAATTATTTTCAAAGGAGTGGAATGACAGCCGAGTAAGGCGATGATCAGTTTTAGTCAGCAGAAGCGTATGGTTAACGGAGGATGTCTTATGTTTTAGACTTATCTTTGCAAGTAGATTGAAGAAACTGGGAAAACCTATATTTGATATTTTGACGTAGATAAGACTGTTGATTACGTTAATTGGAGTAAACTATTTGACATTTTGGAAAGGAATGGAATAATATCAAGGTATGGCAGGGTGTCGCCATGGCCTTTACTCTCAACCTTCCAAGCTGTGTGACGCCCACGGTGGCGCAGTATGCAGACGACTCAATAATTTACAGAGCCATAAAAAATAATGATGACGTCAAAGCTCTACAGTAAGATCTGGACAGTGTGGCACTGTGGTGTGGTGTAAATAAGATGACCTTGAATGTAAACATGTGTAAATATATTCGGTCTAGTAGGGCCAGACAGCCTTTTGAATATAGTCTTTCACTGAGCGGCAAAATTCTTCCCATGTGCAATTCACTGCCAATGCTGGGAATACACATTTCCAGCAATTTGAAGTCTTTGGGAATCTAGGTTTATGGCATTTAGAATTCTGGGATTTATAAGACGTAATCTCCTGGGATTCAGAAGCCGGGCACTCCGAGCGGTGTATCTATCTACGATACGGCCCGTTCTTCTACATGGACTGCCAGCCTGGCATCCCATTACCGAAGAAAACATGAGGACATTAAGTGCAGTCCAACGTCGAGCAGAGTGACTCATTTACAAACAGGGTAACAAAGCTTTGACAAAACCATTAACACCCATCATTGACATATGTAACCAAACAGATCTCACCTTTCTCCGAAAATCTCTAGCTGGCACCATTAAACTGTCACCATTTCACCGCCATCAGCTGTCATATCGGTCAGTCCGTAGAGCACAGGGTGTCACCCTCGTTCCTCCATTCGCAAGGACAACAGATTATCAATCTAGGTTCAACAATCGCTCAGCCCGACTCTGGAATAACCTGCCTCATGCAATAAAAGACCTTCCTCCACGACAATTTTGCCGCATATTGAAGGCTCTAAAGGGACTAAAACCCCATGTAAATTGAATTCATATATAATGTAACTATGTGTGTAAGTGGGAATGTGTGCTTGCGTGAGTGTGCAGGTGTGTGTGTGTGTGTGCGTGTATCTTCACTCTTATTTAAGATTTTATGATATAGTTGTCATGTACTGCAGATTATGTGTTTATAGCAATATAAAGTTGTAAATTGTATGTATGTAACATATCAGATTTGTATAGATTTAACGAACGGAGATGGAGACACTGCGGTGTATGTGGGGCTTGCCCTTTCTCTATCTGCCGTCCATAAATTGTAGCAACAATTTTTGGTAAATAAATAATAATAATAATAATAATCAATATTGAGACCAGTTGGCGGTTATAATATTCGATTGACATGAGGGAGAGACTAGTATTTCGAAAGATGTAATGTAGGGCAGCATTTTCGAACACTTACTTTACAACCCACAAATTTAGCAAATAATTGAAGACACGAGATCAAAATGATAAGTGTAAGTCATGAAACAATTTAATGTTATTTTGACTCAGAGATGTATCAAAGAAATTGTCATCTGAGCAGATTTACTAGTGAATTTGAATGTTCTAACCTGTATAAACTTAATGCTGAGAATAGAAATCATGATAAAATCAGAGTAAGTGAAACTGGAATACAAAAATTCACCCGCAAGTCATAAATTAAAACATCCATTGACACCAATTGGCAGATGAAATGTTTAAGGAAGTTGGTGACTCCTGCCACCTAGGGAACAACATGGACAAAGCAAAGAATTTAAATGAAATTTGGGTTGACATAACTTACTGCCCCCGAAAAATGAATTATTTGGGTCTAAAATGAGATTATTTTTTAAGCCCATGATATAATTTAACATGGCAATATAAATCCTGGAACTTGACACAAACGAGTCATGTTACTGTGTTGAGCAAGGAGGGAGATCCCATCACGTAAAATGTTGCCCAATAGAATATTCTAGAAGGTTGAAAATAACCTAGCAGCAGTGGAATCGCTACGGATGATGATTGAATATTGTTATAAAATATATCATTGGACATTAGCCCACAGCCAATAAGAAGAGGTCTTATTGAAGACGGGATTACCTTCAACTAAATTAAGTGGAGAATTATTACATTTAGGCCCCAAGAAAGTTATTTTATTCATTGGTAATAAGAAGAAAATTAAGAGAAAATATTACAGATACTTTGAAAGGCGACGAAAGGATGAAATACGCCGTAATAAGCATTTTTAAGTGCGCGTTTAATTTCTGGTGGGAACAGAAATGGCGGCCAGAAATGTTGACTTGGAGAGGGGACGCCAAGCAACAGGATTCTTTTTCCTGCAAAGTTTGAGGGGTGCAAACGTCTATTCCGTGAGAGTTGTATTCCCGAAGGTCTTAGCCGAGTGCGGTGTTTCAACCACTCGTGGAGATAGCGACGGTAGAGGTTAGATATTGGACATCACCCGTGCTTTCGATTTGAGTGAAGTTACGAAGAGCCGTAAGATTGCAATAACTAACTATTATTTTAGAATAGACAAAGCAAATTAGTACAGAATATTGTTCCGAACGCATAGTAGTGTATTATAAAAATTCAGCGTCAACGAAAGAAGACTTTAATAGATATAGCGTTTTTAGAAGTGCAGAAGAATAGTGACGGACTCAATAGCTGTAAAGCAATTTAGTTTCAACAAGATTGCAGCGAACGCAGATGCACTTTATGAAGTTCATGTGAGTAACAGTGATTGACTTTAACATTGGAGCAGTATATTGTTACACCAGAACTATGACAGTTTATATTCAGCAAGTGGAAATATAATTCAATATACCTAATATGTTTGAGATGATGAACAAAGGACTTATATGCGCCAGGGATATATTTGAAACAGAGTAATAGATGCAACATGGAGCTTCGATAAGAAGATTACTCTTGAATGTCTACGAATCTAGTATACATGAAACGTTATGTACAACTCCATCTCGTGCATTAACGTAATTCATGGACTTGAACGTAACATCTTAGAGCTAAATGAATATTTCATAGAACATCTATATGAATATTTCTATCAACGAGTGAGGTCCAACACTTCCATTACGAATTTATTTGTAACTATGAAGCTGAACCTACAATATTGATCGATAATGACATGGAAACTCCATCAAAGACGGAGAACGAAGATTATTCAGAAGAAAAGTAAGGATGCCAGGGTGGACCCGGCAACAACGAAGATCGATGAACGAGAAGTTGCAGTTCAATCCCAGACGGAACTTGATGTTTGCCGGAGAGGAATTCCTTCCTTTTCCGAGGTCGTTGGTTCGAGGGAGGGGACTGGGGTCCAACTTTGTTTCTTGGATGGGGAAACACCTAAGTATTTTCCTAATACTTAACCAGAACATCGAGAAGTCTTCTGTCAATGTAGAAGTGTACATTTTTATGTAGTTAGAGCATTATAGTGACATTCAGAGCAAAAATTATCCATATATCAATGTATATTTGTACTTCATTTATGTAACAACATTTTATTCTACAAGATCATGTGAGGTGATTGTTTTTCGTCATTTTCACGTTGATATTTTACGATTCGGTTTCTGAACTGAGATGTTAAAATTGTTTAAGGAATTAGTATTCCAGTTATTTTTATTGAAGATCAGTAATTTTTATTTTCGATGTTTTTCAATTCATTTTGAATTAAGGATTCAGGCAGTTTCTCTAGGATGCCAATTGAATTCTTATAGTAATTTAATTTGGGCATCTTATTAGTAACGAAGAAACTTCAAGAGAAGAAGAAGCTACGTGTGACATATAGTTTTAATATCGCAATTATTATGAACTTTACACCGATCTGACAAGAACTGTTCGTCATGAATACGGTAGGAAGTCATATAATCATAGACATTCATTGTATAGAAAGGAGACACATTCCGAAACTTTAGTAGAGAAAGCTAAGATCTTTCGTCATTGTAAACATTATTAGAGATATATCTTCATGGAAGATACTTTCATCCGACGTTAGGGAATTCAAAGCTAGTCTATCCCAGTCGAGGTTGTTTTTTATCGGACACTTAAATAACATTTGTCACGTCATATTGTGGAAGTAATATTAGTTAGTTAGTTATTGTTGTTGTTTTAAGGGGCGGAACTACGAGGTCATCTGCCCCTGGACGTAATATTGCAAGTCGAGTAACTTTGAAACCAGAAAAGTACGGTGGAACTTAATTGTATGTTTATTAAATGTATATGTAACAGTTTAGTCGATATCCAAGTAACATTTTTAAAGTAAAATCATGAAGGTCATTCACGTTATGTCTAAGGTCGTCATTATGAAAGAAGGTAATGTTTAATAACAGATGTAGCTGTTCAAGATGCCAGCGGTTGATTGCTGCAACGATGAGGAAAATGCCAATAATTGAAAATGCTAGTTTTGTAGAAGAGATGTTGGTAATAATTATTTTGTGTAATAGAATTGTTGAACAAGCAGTGAAGGAGAGTGTATTTCCATATACAAAGTTATACGAGGCTTTTTAGAGAAATGTTTGTGCAATTGCGAGGCAGTTTCCGCAATAAGAGAAGTCATTGCAGGGCGAGACTATGTTTTTGTAAGAATATGGCATTGTAATAATGGAATCGAGTTGTCAAGAGCTCCGAAATATGAAAATGCGACCTAGATGTGGAGACAAGAGCGATAATGAGCGGAAATTGAAGTGGGAAAAGTGTTGTCAACTGCTGTTATGTAATACTAAATTTTTTTTTTTTTTGTTAAGCACGGATCTGAGTAAATACGTGTGTTTGATCTCTGTTGATTGAATACATTAGACTGATAACGACTACAAACCTAAATATGTCTTGGTGTAGTAGTATTTTGTAAAGGAGAAGGAGATCTTTATAGGATTCTGACATTTATAATGTGCAGAAAGATTAAACTTGATCAGAGCTAAGGCTCAACGAGATTATGTTGTTGTAACAGTGAACGTTAATAATAACGCAAATACATACTGCAAATAGTTTTCGCAATTATTTAATCAAGGGTATAATATGTTGATAATAATAATTTGATCATATTTTTTTGACTTGTACTGTATATAAGGGTTAATATTTTTGGAATGAATGTTTTATATTGTTAAGAGTGAATGAGACAACTTCGTCAGTCATGAATGACGTAAGAGAATGCTTGGATTGTTGAATGAATGTTTAAACGCATTTGAGAAAGGAATGACTGATTTATAGCAAGTTTTGTTCAGAGTGAATGATAATTTGAAACAATGAACTTTGGAGCGATGAGATGCATTCACTCGGCAGTGCGAACCAGTGTGTGGCTAGGAGCGGAGACAGCTCCGTTATAAAATCAAGGTCATGTTTTGTATTAATGGGAAGAGTGTTTTGGCCGACAACCATTTATGAATGAAACAGGTTGACGGCTGGCTAGGAGCTGTGTCATTATATAATCGTGTCACATGACCAGAGGCACGCGTTGTGTTGCGCGCAAGTATGCTAGCAGCGTGTCGGGTATGCTAGACACGCAGGAATTTTTCATTAAATGTTTCAACGCTTGTAAGAGGCGGAGGCCTATCAAAATTTAATTTCTATTTTTCTGAAAACATAACAATTTCAGTGGCGTGTATGTGGAGAGGAGTGAGTGTGTGTAAATATTTTAATTAGTTTTTAAGTTTGGGAAATTTTAATTGTTAAATTATAGTTTACTTATGTTAATACATTTATTTAGTTCGTTTTCTACGCTGACTTTCGAGTGACTTATTTTAGATATAAAGGAAATGATATTTTGGAGCCCCTTTTCAGGTGTGAAGCTGAGTACCCATTTAAACACCGAGAGATATAAGGTAGGTGTTCACCTGAGCCCCAGTGTATTTATTGTTTATCCATAATATAATTGCAGTCTTCTGCGTATATTCTCGAAGACTTTGTTGGAGCGGATTTTGATAATATAATTAGCCGCATGCATTCAGAATTTTGCAATCCAGCCCAGCTTTGGATTTCCGGCAGGTTACTTCTCGAATATACGGGCATCAAATACAGATGTATAGGTAGAAGGAATTCATATTTGAGGCCGTGGATTGGAGCGTCCTGCTATATGTAATTGCAACTTGGATTGCTTGTGCTAAAGAAAATAGAAAATTGTAGCATTTGAATGAGGTGTTATAGGAGAAAGGTGGAGATTGGATGGGTGTTAGATTGACAATTAAAGTGTATTAAGATGAAAGGGGTGGGTTTAGATGTTAGCGAAAGGTAATGAATGGGACATACATATTGGTTGGGCCGATACTATGACACACTAGTTATTGGAGGAAGTATTGAGGACATAATGGCTAGGGGTTACCCAATTTTGAAATATGTGATATCGATTGCTTCGGATGTAGAGTGTGGTAGCTAAGTAAAGAGGAATGAATTGAATACATCAAAAATGGTAAACATGGAGTGCTTTAGTGAGACAGTCTAACGACTGAGATGTTCAAAGAAAACAACAACGTAGCCTAGTTAATTGGCATTTGAGCTCTCTGTGCGAAACCTCACAACATTATGCCCAAGAGTAGAACCATTTACTTGAACATGTGCGCATCGATGATCTATTGGCAAAGGTCAAGCAGATCTACAAAGGGCGGAGGCAAAAACACCTAATCCTTTACGGCACCCGGTATGTAAATGTCAAACGACTTGGGATCGATAGATTGTGGTAGCTGAGATACAATCCCAATACACTAATGTCCTCAGAGTTATGACTCCAAATTCGCCGACAAGATACACTACATTATATATACAATTCATATTGTAAAATATTCAGCCCGTATGATCAACATATTATTATTGATGAGTAGAAACGACGTTAGTTACCGGTTCATTTTGAAGACAAATATGTTGGTGGTGGTATAATTGAAAGTTGGTCCAGTGATAATTTCACTAATTAGATCTCTCGATTTCCACAGTATTATAGCATATTCCTTGATAATTTACCCCAATTCAAACTGTTAGTACTTAATATTTCAGGCTTACGTGTCCAGTTACGTCAGATACTGCTCTAGGGAAGTTTCACGCATTAAGTAATAGTGGAAGACAATATTCTAACATTGCAACTAGAAGAAATTTGACTATCGAACAAAATTTGAAATCTAACATTGGGAGCAATAGCGATAATGGGGCATTTACCTGTAGCGTCTGCAATGCCACATTTACCCGATGTAGATACCTGAAACGCCACAGTATTATTCATAGCGGCGAGAAGCCATTCACATGTCGCGTATGCAAAGCCAAATTTACACAAAGTGGAAGCTTGAAGAGACACATACTTTTCCACAGCGGTGAGATGCCATATCCATATTGTGAATGTAAAGCCAAATTTTCCCAGAAACGACACTTGAATAGGCACATGTTAATCCATAGTGGAGATAAGCCATATTCATGTAGTGAATGTGATGCCAAATTTTCCCAGAAAGAACACTTGAATCGTCACACGATATTACATAGCGGCAAGAAGCCATATTCGTGTAATAAATGCGAAGCCAAATTCACCAGTAAAGGAAGCTTGACCTCACACATGGTTATTCACAGCGGCGAGAAGCCATATTCGTGTAGTGTATGCGACGCTAAATTTCGCCATAAAGGAAACTTGAAGACACACCTGCATTGCCACACCGGGCAGAAGCCATACTCATGTAGTGTATGCAAAGGCAAGTTTTCCCTGAAAGGACACAGGTTAATCTGTAGCGGTGAGAAGGCAAATTAAAGTACTTCCTGTAAGGCAAACTCAACTCTTAATCCATACTGGCTAGAATCCATGTTCATATGGTAATTGCAAAGCTGAGCTTGTTCACTTAGGTTTTTTTTTATTTTCTGTCGTCAATCTTTTAACTGGTTTGATGTAGCCCTCTTTACCTCAATGTTCTGAGTTAATTGTTTCATCTACATAATTCACCTCAGGTAACCTTTTCAACATATCTAACAGTTGTGTATCATATAAGTGCTTGTTCTATCTTCCGAACTCAGACGACGGCTTAGTGCAGCGTCCCTTGTTCCTACGTTTCTAAACAAGCCAAACTGGACTTTACGCAACCTTGAATCTATCTGCCTTTCTAACTTCTTTTAAATTACTCTAGTCAGTATCTTTGAAACCAGATTTTGTATTATGATCTTCCTGTATGTCAGCTCCTGTATTCTTCGGTATAGGGATGGCAACATTCCTTATAAACGTACCAGGCGAAATAACCTCGTTAGACATAATTACCTATTCAATATGGCAACTAAGTCATTATACCATCTATCCCTTGAGTTTCGTTCCTGCTACTAGTGCTTTATCAAATTCTGATCTCAATATTAAAGCTCCGTCTCATCATCAATTTTTTCCTCCCTATCCAATACATGATTCTCAATCTCTATACAAACGCTCTTTGTAAGCTTTCTGTCTGTTTTCCTTTTCTTCTCTATCTGCTGGAGATTTCCTTCCGAGCCCGTAATTTTACAGTACTTGGGCGTCCTCTACCCACAAGTAACGTTTATCTTTCATGAATCTGTAACTACTTTTCCAACTTACAGCCAATTTTCTATAATGACACATTTCTCTTTCAAATATTCAATTTCCTCTTCCTTGGGCTCCTTGTTTGCCTCATCTTTCATGAATCTGTACCTACTTTTCCAACTTACAGCCAATTCTCTATAATGGCACATTTCTCTTTCAAATATTCTTTTTTCTCTTCCTTATGCTCCTTGTTTGCCTCATTTTCTAGCCTTCACCTTTTCATCTCCCGCAAGTTTATCTCTCCGCCCTTGGTCCATTATTTCTAGTGTATCCTGAGAGATCCCTGGTCCCTATGTTCCCTTCTGTGGATTTTGTTATTTCATTCTTCAAAAGTGCCCATATCTTTGGATTTGAAGTTTATATAGGATTCACTTTTAGTCCTTCTCTGAACTGTTTTGTTCATATTATTCTCTTTCAGCTTTTCTAATGCATACCTTTTTGGCTTTGACTTTCTTCAGTTTCTGAATTCTATAACAACCATCTTGTGGCCAGAGTTAGTGAAAGGTCCGGGAAAAATTTAACTATATAATCTTGATACGGCATTTCTGCTTGACCATAATGAAGTCGAATATGGCATGACCTTTACCACCTGCTCCAGAGTTCCTCAAGGTGTGTTGTGGAGAGAGTTAAATACTTATATATCATATTCCGTAAATAAATATCGCTATATTCATATCCAAGAACGTTTTTGCAGGTGGCTCTCACGACCATTCAGGACTAATAAACTCGACTTTTGCGATCTTATTTCACATGAACTGACCAGCAGATCTTGCCAAAAGGAATTCTGAGAGAAGGAGTAGAGGAGCATTTCCCATACAGCACCCTTTCACCCGACAACCGTAGCGATAGCTGCTTACCAATCACTTATCAACCACTAATAACAACAATCTGAAAAATAAATTAAACATTGATGTGCTCTAAGAATTGTAAATTGCGTGTAGTTATAATTATTATTGTGACTGGTAGATGTAGTAATTAGACAGAAGCAAATACTGAAGATCTTGGGACCCGATTATTTTGTGCCAGGTAGCCTATGAGAATTCCTAAGAATTGAAAGATGAATAGTGGGTGGGGCGTTGCTAGATATATCATGTTTCAGAACCGCAGGCTGGTCTAATCCATGTCCATGTTTTATTGTGGTTATTGAATAAAGTGTTAGTTATGAACAACTCGTGGTTGGTGCAGAATTCCGTGAGCCTTCTTCCTCGATCATTCCTTTCATCTTCTCCGAATTCTTCTAATATATTCTACTACAGCATTCCAATATCCGTTTACTCTAACGTTTTCGTCATCCTTGGCATACTTGTGAACTTCACCTATTTCTTCGTTTTCAACTTCTCCATCGCCAGCTTGACTGGTAAGCGTATTGACTACCTTGAATTACAATGGTGCACGGTGGTTTGTATTGATTTTAACGACAGTAATTTGTTCAGTTCCTATTATCCTATACAATGTTTTGCTTAACCGTTGGTTAATTTAATGCTAATGATCCTATAGTCTCCTGAACAGAAGCTGTTCTTCCTTCCAGCACACTTCACCAATACCTACCAAATCCCACTTTAACCTATCCATTTCCCTTTCTGCGTTCTCTAACCTTCCACTTCCTTTCTGACTTCTAATATTTCGTGCTTCGATCCGTAGAATATCTGATTTCCTGTTTGTTGGGTTCTACTACGGACCAGTTTGTTAGTGATGTTATCTGTCAATTTCGACCATTGCCCCTTATTTTAGTATTGTACTTCTGCCATCGTCTGCCGTTACCTTGATGTCAGCCTGAACTGTTTCTAAGTGAGGTGTTCTCCATATGTAGGGAGGCACTTCCTACACTGGTGAATTATTTTATCGTTGTGAACTTTTCCATTTACCGTAATATAAAATATAGTTTAATCTTTCAGTTTTTCTTTTAATTGCCTTGCGTCATTGCGTGTGATATTTCTCCGGTAACCACACTGCATAAAGGCGAGTCACTGAAATCATTACTTTATTGTAATTTTGAATATTCGAGTTCATTTGTCTTTTGTCCCTCTACTGTAAGTTCTGAAGTTTGCTACATTAGTGGCAATATCTGTGACCTTTAGGAGGTACTGGATGCGGTTGGGTGGAGTGTTTTCGCATTTCCTTCTTTCCCCGGATGCTCTTATGTCCTGGGATATATGTTAACTAACTCCGTTTTGTTACAATGGGGCGTGGACCATTTTGGCCTAGTGTTCTTTGCCGCGGCGGTTACTCGCGCTGGGTCAGAGTTTTAAACTACTCTGCCACATCCGTTTTTAACTTAAGCAAGGTGATTCGTTTCCATGTCTGACCGGGGAAGAGTACTCAAGAATATTGTATAGTATGTGTATGGTTATCCCATATTTTTTCCACTGCTCTCTTCCTAATTTCTGATATTCATCTCATGTGATGTTTCTCCGGTTTGTTTTCCTAATATTATTTCTATATTAGAATCCTCAGTGGACGTGCTACACGGTGTTCTGACCATTGACTATGGTATATGTATTTCACCTTCTCTATGATGTTTATTTATCGCTCTCATTTCGATTTTTATTTTTATTTTTATTTTTTACAAACGGTTAGCACCAAACTTACAAGCGTCTCGCTGCTCATCTTGACTACGTGTCAGTTGCCGTTAATCTTTATCATTTTTCTATTTCATCCACCTGTAATCAGGCGTTAGTACTTTTCTAATGAGGATATATCTTGACTTGTCTTCTCTCTTCACTTCCCTTTACACACAGCACTCTTTATCAACCGTTGGTCCATGAGAGCTTCGTTAAGGGTCCATGGGACCGGCAACACACATAGGGAGTTGCTAATTGGAATTTTGAAAGGGATGTACAGTAGGTTTAACGATGATATTGTTGTTGAAATGCCTCAACTACGCACGTTCCTTGGAAGTGATGCTTTATCCATCCCTAAACAATTCGCAAGTCCCCGATGTCTGGAGAAGAGCTACGGTAGGTCCAATACTTAACGTGAGTGAGCAGACTAGAATTGGGCAAATACAGGCTGCTTAGCCTTACGTTGTTCGCGTGTACACAGTTGGACTAAAGTGAGAAGGTTTAATGATGGGCAATATAGATTTGGCTTGGTTATTCATGCGAGAGCCACGTTTCCAGGATATCGTTATACAATGTAGTTTTAGACGACGCGGATGCGGATATACGGAAAATTAGTTTGTATGATAGCGGATACGCTGCGGATGATGTTTACAGTAAATTTGCGCATAGTTTTTTGCCTACTTACGATTTTTGCAAAAAATGAAAGTAGACTTATGAGATCTACACAGGTCCAAAAAGTGTGTGTCTTTCAGTGTGTGTCTATGTGTCTGTGAGTGTGTGTACTCTGAATGTCTGTCCCCCCTATCAATTCGAACACGGTGAAACTGAATTGAATGAAATTTGGAACAGAGGTAGAACTAGCTAAGTGCACCTCAGTGCCATGTTTTATATCGCCGCCATCTTGACACAAACGTAATGGTGGCCACCCAAATGTTCAAAGCTTGAAACAAATTACGACTAACCTAATAATCCGATCTCTACCAACCTTAGCAACAACATATATTTATAAGGCGAGCGTTATTTTTGACTAAACTACAAGGTCATCAGTCCAATGGCGGCCATGTATGTGTGCAAATTGATTCCCCCTCTCAATTCAAACATGGTGAAAACGAATTGAACGAAATTTGGTAGAGAGGTAGCACTATCAAAGGACACCTCTGTGTCATGTTTTATATCGCCGCCATCTTGACGGAAACGAAATGGCAGCCTACCAATTTTAAAAGCTTAAATCAAATTATGACCAATCTAATCATCTGATCTCTACAAAATTTTGCAACGTTATACCTTTATGTTTGAGAAATCTTCTGACCAAACTACAGGGTCATTAGCTTAATAATTAGCGGATGGGGGTCATGTATGTGTGCAAATCGATTCCCCCTATTTTGTCAAACACGGTAAAAGCAAATTGAACGAAATTTGGTACAGAGGTAGCACTAGCAAACCGTACCTCAGTGTCTTGTTTTATTTCGCCACCATCTTGACGGAATCGTAATGGTGGCCACCCAAATGTAAAAAGCTTAAATCAAAATACAACCAACCTAATCATCTGATCTTTACCAAATTTTGCAACAACATACCTTTATGTGAGAGACGTTCTTTGACTAAGCTACAAGGTCATCAGTTCAATAGTTTGCATATGGCGGCCATATAGGTGTGCAAATCGATTCCCCCTATGAATTCAAACACGGTAAAACCAAATTCTACGAAATTTGTTACAGAGGTAGCACTAGTAAAGGGCACCTTGGTGTCATGTTTTATATCACCGCCATCTTGACGGAAATGGAAAGGCGGCCATCCAAATGTTAAAAGCATAAATCAAATTACGACCAACCTAATCATTTGATCTCTACCAAATTTTGCAACAACATACCTATTTGTGGGAAGCATCCTTTGGATGAACTACAAGGTCATCAGCCCAATAGTTTGCAGATAGCGACCATATATGTGTGCAAATAGATTCCCCATATCAATTAAACACGATGAAACCTAATTGAATGAAATATTTTACAGAGGTAGCATTAGCAAAGGGCACTTCATATACATGTTGATTATCCATATAGCACGTTGTATTTCAACAAGCTACTACAACCAACATTTAATTATACTCCTTGAAAAGGACAAAGAGTTATAACAATACCCATGCATTTAGGAGAAAGTAGGCTATATGTTATTTACTGAACATCGTGTTAAAAGTAATTTTAGTTCATACTAAAATCTGCATATTTCCCGATTCTTGTTTTTTCCCAAGTAGGGATTGGATTGTTTGTGAATAACAAATAACAGAGAAGTCGCTTGCCTGCGACTAAGTAATTAGCCATCCACTGTTTCCCTTGCCGTTACTCAGAGGGATAAAACTCAGTTAAAATTGACTGCTGATTCTCACCTAGCCTACGGGAACGAAATTCGTCTCAATTGTATGAATGTGTTGCTTTAACACTTTATGCTTTATCTAATAAATTACATATATTTTTGTTATGTCAGCGGGTTTGGAAAACAATCGTGCAGATGTGGATAAGTCATGCGGATGCGATAATAGCCGTGCGGATGCGCATAACGTTTTCGTTATCCGCGCATGGCTCTAGTTATGTGAAGGGGCATGATACATGATGCTCCATACAATAGCTTCAACGAAGGTTGATGGAAGAGTAATTTTATGGATACAAGAATTTTTGATGGGTCGTTTCCAGAAAATATAAGTCGAAATCTTTTTCTCTGATGAAATTATCATAACGTCGGATATCCTTCAGGGTAGCGTGATCGAACCCTTGTTAATTTTGACATTTATAAATGTTCTACAGACTGGGATTCGTAGTAATCGTCGATTGTTTCCGGATGATTGTGTTTTATATTGGAATATACATGGCTAACGAAACAAGGCTGTACCTCAAGATGGTTTGAATCTGGTCTATATATGGACGACTGCAAATAAAATAATTACAAGACAATGTAATACGTCATTTTGGAAAAACCGGTCAAGTTAAATTTTCGTCGAAAATGGGTTATTAACGCATCTCGATCATTTATTGTTGATGTACGTTTGGTAAAACCGGGTAGGTCGTCACGCAAATAGTGACTGTGTTATTAAGCATTGCATTTTTTTTGTAACTAAACCTGTATGCATTTCTTCAGGTAAGTCGACTTCCGAGGTTTTGGTTCTTGCAAACCAGGAAAAGGAAATTACGAGGAAGTTTACTTAAAATGCTAGTGACGATCAATACTACTAATAAGGAAAGAGCGGGTAGGTCTAACTCCATTCCTATATCAATATTAAAATAAGCGACAAAATTAATTCTTAATTCATGTTGGCTATAATATGCTCGTTATTATTTATAGTAGAAGTGAGTGAAGGAAACTCCGTTAAGGACTGTTACGAGGGATATTGAGGATGACGGATCGGATGGGTCTCACTTGAGCCATCTGGGAACTCTGTTAAGGACAGTTACGAGGGATATTGAGGATGATGGATTGGATGGGTCTCACTTGAGCCACCTGGGAACTCCGTTAAGGACTGTTACGAGGGATATTGAGGATGACGGATCGGATGGGTCTCACTTGACCCACTTGGGAACTCCGTTAAAGACAGTTACGAGGGATATTGAGGATGACGGATCGGATGGGTCTCAATTGAGCTGCCTGGGAACTCCGTTAAGGACTGTTACGAGCGATATTGAGGATGACGGATCGGATGAGTCTTACTTGGGCCACCTGAGAACTCCGTTAAGGACTGTTACGAGGGATATTGAGGATGACGGATCGGATGGGTCGCACTTGAGCCACCTGTGTTTCCGGCCCGCATTGACTGGTCGTGGGCGTTTACATCATCCTTTCTGTCAGCTAATTAACTCAGATAATGGAGGACACATTTCGCTAAAAGAATGCAACTCATTTTATTATACACTGCGTGATTGAAATAACCATGACGTGTACAAGAGTACGTTGTGACAATACGGCACTTGATTCTTGTTTCTTTCATTGATGCTGTAACACAGTCTACAAATCTATTCATTCCCGTGGTTGAACTGAGAAGCTAAAGATGCACATGCTTAGTGGTGGTCAACGTTTGGATTGGAGGTAGAAGTCATTCTGCGTGTAGGGAATGTTTTCGTCGCACGTTCAGAGGAACATAGAAAGAGTACAAAAGGAAGAAAGTACCTCATCTACATGAATACTGTCTGAAGATGGAAGAGGGACGGCAACGACAGCAAGTAAGAATTCTGAAGATTGGCTGCAAATTGTGAAAATTAAAAATTCTGAGGTGTGCCAGACGGCCTTATTGCGCCCGTGCCGCTATATTTAATGTTGCGCCCGACGAAAGGTTAAATATCTGAAGTATTTATATTTAACACAAAATTAATTAGAACACTGTAATAACTTTTGCAATAAAAGTTTGTTCTCAGTCTGATTTTCATATCGTTTTACTTTGAAGATACAAGCCCTCCTCCCCCGCCTGCGGGCGCCCATGTATCTGTCACCAGACACACTCATATGGACTCTCACACATCACAGTTTAATATAACAATGAACTACTACTAATAAACAATGCAACTGTCACCAGACACACTCATATGGACTCTCACCCATCACAGTCTAATATAACAATGAACTACTACTAATAAACAATGCAACTGTCACCAGACACACTCATATGCACTCTCACATATCACAGTCTAATGTAACAATGAACTACTACCAGTAATCAATGCAACTGTCACTAGACTCACTCACATTGACTCTCACATATCACAGTCTAATATAACAATAAACTACAACTAATAAACGATGCAACTGTCACCAGACACACTCATATGCAATCTCACATATCACAGTCTAATGTAACAATGAACTACTACTAGTAAACAATGCAACTGTCACTAGACTCACTCACATTGACTCTCACACATCACAGTCTAATATAACAATGAACTACTACTAGTATACAATGCATCTGTCAACCGACACACTCACATTGACTTTCACACATCACAGTCTAATATAACAATGAACTACTACTAATAAACAATGCATCTGTCAACCGACACACTCAAATGCACTCTCACACATCACAGTCTAATATAAGCATGAACTACTACTAATAAACAACGCAACTGTCACCACGCACACTCAAATGCACTCTCATTCATCACAGTCTAATATAACAATGAACTACTTCTCATAAACAATGCCACTCTCACCAGACTCACTCACATGCACTCTCACACATCACGGTCTAATATAACAATGAATTACAACTCAAAAACAATGCAACTGTCACCAGACACACTCATATGGACTCTCACACATCACAGTCTAATATAGCAATGAACTACTACTAGTATACAATGCAAATGTCACCAGACACACACATTTGGACTCCCACACATCAAGTCTAATATAACAATGAACTACAACTCATAAACAATGCCACTGTCACCAGACTCACTCACATGCACTCTCACACATCTCAGTCTAATATTACAATGAACTACAACTCATAAGCAATGCCAATGTCACCAGACTCACTCACATACACTCTCACACATCACAGTCTAATATAACAATGAACTACTACTAGTATAAAATGTAACTGTCACCAGACACACATCATATGGACTCCCAAACATCACAGTCTAATGTAGCAATGAACTACAACTCATAAACAATGCCACTGTCACCAGACTCACTCACATGGACTCTCACACATTACAGTCTAATATAACAATGAACTACTACAAGTAAACAATGGAACTTTCACTAGACTCACTCACATTGACTCTCACATATCACAGTCTAATATAACAATGAACTACTACTAATAAACAATGCAACTATCACCAGGCACACTCATATGGAATCTCACATATCACAGTCTAATATAACAATGAACTACTACTAGTAAACAATGCAACTGTCACCAGGCACACTCACATGGACACTCACACATCACAGTCTAATGTAACAATGAACTACTACTAGTATACAATGCAACTGTCACCAGACACAGTCATATGTACTCTCACACATCACAGTCTAATATAACAATGAACTACTACTAGTATACAATGCAACTGTCACCAGACACACTCATATGGACTCCCACACATCACAGTCTAATATAACAATGAACTACTACAAGTTAACAATGGAACTGTCACAAGACTCACTCACATTGACTCTCACATATCACAGTCTAATATAACAATGAACTACTACTAACAAACAATGCAACTATCACAAGGCACACTCATATGGACTCTCACATATCACAGTCTAATATAACCACGAACTACTACTAGTAAACAATGCAACTGTCACCAGGCACACTCACATGGACACTCACACATCACAGTCTAATATAACAATGAACTACTACTAGTATACAATGCAACTGTCACCAGACACAGTCATATGTACTCTCACACATCACAGTCTAATATAACAATGAACTACTACTAGTAAACCATGCAACTGTCACTGGACTCACTCACATTGACAATCACATATCGCAGTCTAATATAACAATGAACTACAACTAATAAAAATGCAACTGTCACCAGGCACACTCACATGCAGTCTCACACATCACAGTCTAATATAACAATGAACTACTACTAATAAACAACGCAACTGTCACCAGACTCACTAACATGGACTCTCACATATCGCAGTCTAATATAAGCATGAACTACTACTAATAAACATTGCAGCTGTCACCAGACACACTCATATGGACTCCCACACATTACAGTCTAATATAACAATGCTCTACTACTAATAAACAATGCAACTATCACCAGGCACACTCATATGGAGTCTCACATATCACAGTCTAATATAACAATGAACTACTACTTGTAAACAATGGAACTGTCACTAGACTCACTTACATAGACTCTCACATATCACCGTCTAATATAACAATGAACTACTACTAATAAACAATGCAACTATCACCAGGCACACTCATATGGACTCTCACATATCATAGTCTAATATAACAATGAACTACAACTAATGAACAATGCAACTGTCACCAGACTCACTCACATGGACTCTCACACATCGCAGTCTAATATAACAATGAACTACTACAAGTTAACAATGGAACTGTCACTAGACTCACTCACATTGGCTCTCATGTATCACAGTCTAATATAACAATGAACTACTACTAATAAAGAATGCAACTATCACCAGGCTCACTCATATGGACTCTCACATATCACATTCTAATATAACAATGAACTACTAGTAGTAAACAATGCATCTGTCACCAGGCACACTCACGTGGACTCTCTCACATCACAGTCTAATATAACAATGAACTACTACTAGTATACAATGCAACTGTCACCAGACACACTCATATGGACTCTCAAACATCACAGTTTAATATAACAATGAACTACTACTAGTAAACAATGCAACTGTCACCAGGCACACTCAAATGCCCTCTCACACATCACAGTCTAATATAACAATGAACTACTACTAGTATACAATGCATCTGTCAACCGACACACTCACATTGACTCTCACACATCACAGTCTAATATATCAATGAACTACTAATAATAGACAACGCAACTGTCACCAGGCACACTCAAATGCACTCTCACACATCACAGTCTAATATAACAATGAACTACTGCTAATAAACAATACAACTATCACCAGGCACACTCAAATGCACTCTCACTCATCACAGTCTAATATAACAATGAACTACAACTAATAAACAATGCAACTGTCACCAGACACACTCATATGGACTCTCAGACATCACAGTTTAATATTACAATGAACTACTACTAATAAAGAATGCAACTATCACCAGGCTCACTCATATGGACTCTCACATATCACAGTCTAATATAACAATGAACTACTAGTAGTAAACAATGCATCTGTCACCAGGCACACTCACGTGGACTCTCACACATCACAGTCTAATATAACAATGAACTACTGCTAGTAAACAATGCAACTGTCACCAGGCACACTCAAATGCCCTCTCACACACCACAGTCTAATATAACAATGAACTACTACTAGTATACAATGCATCTGTCAACCGACACACTCACATTGACTCTCACACATCACAGTCTAATATAACAATGAACTACTAATAATAGACAACGCAACTGTCACCAGGCACACTCAAATGCATTCTCACACATCACAGTCTAATATAACAATGAAATACTACTAGTATACAATGCAACTGTCACCAGACACACTCATATGGACTCCCACACATCACAGTCTAATATACTAATGAACTACAACTCATAAACAATGCCACTGTCACCAGACTCACTCACATGGACTCTCACACATCACAGTCTAATATAACAATGAACTATTACTAGTATACAATGCAACTGTCACCAGATACACCAACATGCACTCTCACACATCACTGTCTAATATAACAATGAACTACAACTCATAAACAATGCCACTGTCACCAGACTCACTCACATTCACTCTCACAAATCACAGTCTAATATAAGCATAAACTACTACTATTAAACAATGCAACTGTCACCAGGTAGACTCATATGGACTCTCACACATCACAGTCTAATATAGCAATGAACTACTACTAGTATACAATGCAACTGTCACCAGACACTCTCATATGGACTCCCACACATCACAGTCTAATATAACAATGAACTACAACTCATAAGCTATGCCACTGTCACCAGACTCACTCACATGCACTGTCACACATCACTGTATAATATAACAATGAACTACTACTAGTTTACAATGTAACTATCACCAGACACATTCATATGGACTCCCACACATCACAGTCTAATATAACAATGAACTACATCTCATTAACAATGCCACTGTCACCAGACTCACTCACATGGACTCTCACACATCAAAGTCTAATGTAACAATGAACTACTACAAGTAAACAATGGAACTGTCACTAGACTCACTCACATTGACTCTCACATATCACAGTCTAATATAACAATGATCTACTACTAGTAAACAATGCAACTATCACCAGGCACACTCATATGGACTCTCACACATCACAGTCTAATATAACAATGAACTACAACTAGTATACAATGTAACTGTCACCAGGCACACTTACATGGACTCTCACACATCACAGTCTAATATAACAATGATCAAACAATCCAACTGTCACCAGACCCACTCATATGGACTCCCACACATCACAGTCTAATATAACAATGAACTACTACTAGTAAACAATTCAACTGTCACCAGACACACTCACATTGACTCTCACATATCACAGTCTAATATATGCATGAACTACTACTAATAAACAATGCAGCTGTCACCAGACACACTCATATGGACTCCCACTCATCACAGTCTAATATAACAATGAACTATTACTAGTAAACCATGCAACTGTCACTAGACTCACTCACATTGACTCTCACATATCACAGTCTCTTATAAGCATGAACTACTACGAATAAACAATGCCACCGTCACCAGGCACACTCATATGGACTCTCACATATCACTGTCTAATATTACAATGAACTACTACTAATAAACAATGCAACTGTCACCAGACACACTCACATGGACTTTCACTCATCACAGTCTAATATAACAATGAACGACTACTAATTAACAATGCAACTATCACCAGGCACACTCATATGGACTCTCACACATCACAGTCTAATATAACAATGAACTACTCTTAATAAACAATGCAACTGTCAACCGACACACTCACATTGACTCTCACATATCACAGTCTAATATAACAATGAACTACTACTAATAAACAGTGCAACTGTCACCAGGCACACTCATATCGACTCTCACACATCACAGTCTAATATACCAATGAACTACTACTATTATACAATGCAACTGTCACCAGACACACTCATATGGACTCCCACACATCACAGTCTAATATAACAATGAACTACTACTCATAAACAATGCCACTTTCACCAGACTCACTCACATGGACTCTCACACATCACAGTCTAATATAACAATGAACTACTTCTAGTAAACAATGCGACTGTCACCAGGCACACTCAAATGCACTCTCACACATCACAGTCTAATATAACAATGAACTACTACTAGTAAACAATGCGACTGTCACCAGGCACACTCAAATGCACTCTCACACATCACAGTCTAATATAACAATGAACTACTACTAGTAAACAATGCGACTGTCACCAGGCACACTCAAATGCACTCTCACACATCACAGTCTAATATAACAATGAACTACTACTAGTATACAATGCATCTGTCAACCGACACACTCACATTGACTTTCACACATCACAGTCTAATATAACAATGAACTACTTCTAATAAACAACGCAACTGTCACCAGGCACACTCAAATGCACTCTCACACATCACAGTCTAATATAACAATGAACTACTACTAATAAGCAATGCAACCATCACCAGGCACACTCAAATGCACTCTCACTCATCACAGTCTAGTAACAATGAACTATTACTAATAAACAATGCAGCTGTCACCAGACTCATTCACATGGGCTCTCAAACATCACAGTCTAATATAACAATGAACAAACTATCCAACTCTCACCAGACACACTCATATAGACTCTCACATATCACAGTCTAATATAAGCATGAACTACTACTAATAAACAATGCAACTGTCACCAGACACACTCACATGCACTCTCACACATCACAGTCTAATATAAGCATGAACTACTACTAATAAACAATGCAACTGTCACCAGGCACTCTCATATGGACTCTCACACATCACAGTCTAATATATCAATGAACTACTACTAATAAACAATGCAACTGTCACCAGACACACTCACATGGACTTTCACTCATCACAGTCCAAAATATCAATGAACTACTACTAATAAACAATGCAACTGTCAACCGACACACTCACATTGACTCTCACATATCACAGTCTAATATAACAATGAACTACTACTAATAAACAGTGCAACTGTCACCAGGCACACTCACATGGACTATTACAACTCAAAGTCTAATGTAACAATGAATTACTACTAATAAACAGTGCAGCTGTCACCAGGCACACTCACATGGACTATCACAACTCAAAGTCTAATGGAACAATGAACTATATCTAATTAACAATGCAACTGTCACCAGACACACTCACATTGACCCTTCTACATCACAGTCTAAAGAAACAACTTCTTCTGTATTATTTATTATTTATTTATTTATCTATTTATTTCATGCCTTTAGTAGTGGCGAAGTAGGGGCTCATGACCCTCTCTTACACTTAACCTTGTTAATGTTTCTCTGTCGTAGTCTTCTTAGCAACCTTCATTAGGAGCATTACTCTATTACTTTCTTACTTACTTACTTACTTACTTACTTACTTACTTACTTACTTACTTACCTACTTACTGAAAAGATTGAGCAATGGGGATTTAAGATAAATGTGGAGAAGAGTAAAACGGTGGTGATTAGTAGAGATAAGAAAGAAGGAAAAGGAGCAATCAAATTAGGAGATAAGGAATTGGAAGTGGTGAAACACTTCGAATACTTGGGAAGTGAACTGACTGAGGATGAAAGACTAGATTTGGAAATAAGCAGAAGAATACAACTGGGGAGTGCTTTCTACCAACAGGTATGGGGACCAGCATGGAACAAGGATATACCAATTAAGGCTAAAGAAATGCACAAAGCATATTATGTTCCTATAATGACATATGCAGCAGAAACTAGGACAATGACTAACAGGGATGAGAGCAGAGTACAAGCAGCTGAGATAAGATTCCTGAGAAGTATGGTCCAGAAAACGAGGAGGGACAGATTGAGAAATGAAGATTTTCGGAAAGAACTGGGAGTACAGAAACTAAATGACAAACTGGAGCAAAACAGATTGTGATGGTTTGGACATGTCAAACGGATGAATGAAGTAAGGCTACCAAGACGAGCACTGGAACGACGGATGACAGGGAGGACGAGGAAGACCAAGAATGCGTTGGATGGACTTGGTGAAGAATAGTATTAGAAAACGGACCCTGGATTGGAATACTGTGTCGGAAGAGGAATGTGGAACGACCGAACAAAGTGGTGAGGAACCATATTTGCCCCCACCCAGTGTCAACTGGAAAAGGGGAAATGAAGATGATGATGACTTACGTGACTTTATAAACCACTCTACATATTTGTCTAGAAAAAGATTCCCGAGAGCAGAGCTCTGTCGTGCGGAACATTACCTTACATACATATATATATTTCGTATGATATACTGTACCCTCTGATATGCGGAAATACAATGGCATCATCCGTAACTAGCTCAGATCAGGGTGTGTACCGTTCTGACCAAGTATTTAGAATGTGAACAACAAGAATGTACAAGCTATAAAGAAAACTAGAACAAAGTCTACTATACTATTACTTTAATTCAATAAAAGGACTCAAAAGCAACAACATTACAACACAACATATAAACAAAGTTAAAAATGTACCACAACTTCAATATACAAATGACCCTAATGTTCGTCATTACATCTTGCTCTACGATTCTGGATTTATTTTATAATCCATTTCATGATATTATAATACTTTATTGGCATTTTAAAACTTTTAAACCTTCTAATATGTGTTTCTTTAACTTATTCCTCGCTGAGTTTCCACCCTGTCGGGCTTCAACATCAGGACATTTACATTTCACAAATAATACCTTCAATTTGCCATTCATTCTAGGCTTCAATATCATTCTACTTTACTTGAATTAATCTCTCTTTTCTCCACATATTCTCATAACACAAGTGTTCCCTCATACATAACTATACATACACTTTACTACGAGTACCATCCACTTGTAACTACTGTTTATTGCAATGTAACCATTGTGTACCTATGAATTTAGCTTCATGGAACCCGCATTCCCTGGAGATCGATTCTCATGATTTTTCTTAGCCCGTTTTATTCTTTAGGGTAAGGAACCAATTATCACATTTAAAAGCATTTATTTTATATCATTAAGGTTATTAGGCGGGAGGATCTCCTCACGTATAATATCCACATTAGCAGGCAAATACTTATGCTTCTTACAATTCATTTCAACAAGCTTCAAACCTAGCTCTTATCTTATTGTTTTACTGACTCAGTGACGGATTTTTACGAGTCTACCGGCTTTTCGCCTGACCGTAATAAATCAGCTCTGTCTGCCTCAAGAGGGCGGCTAGCGGTTAGTCCTATCACAACAATAACGACCTGCCCCATTCATTCACAAACCATATGTTTCGCTTCCTCTACGACGGCCACGTTTTAACATTGAATATCCAAGGATTTCATTACCTATTCTCATTGTACTGACTGCGCACAGTCTAATTATCATTTATGTTTACTAATGCAGTGCTTGGAGGATCGTTCTATGCTGTTAGGGTTGTTTACATATACGTATTTTCAGCCCGTAGTGGCTACAATTATAACTCTGCTGCGATGGGAATACAAATATATAGCTAACCAACCCAGGAACGCCATGCCCTGTCTGGTTGCTGGGGCTAGAGTAGCGCACGATTGGGAATCAATTCCACCACAATCCGGCCATCTGCCTATCACAACAATCATCCATCCAGTCTTACGACAACTTATTCCATCACGCGCATCCTGGCTACGTGAGAATCATACATTTCAGTAGTGAGAGGTTCCGTCACTCTGATTCAACAATAATAATGGCGTATAAAAACCCACCCCGGTTATCCGACGATTCCCCACAGTCTTAACGTATCGTTCTTCTGCATGTAACTTTATTCATTACATAGCCCTAATTGGAGTCTACATTTACTACAGCATTTATTTGGCGTCAACATATATATTTTCAACGTGGATCTTCAAATAGTTCAGTCACTTTTCAGTTCGGTATCCTCTCAAGAATAGCGAACCTACTTATTTTACTCATTACTTTAATTACTGTAGTCCGTTTCTATTTTCATTATATTTATTAGGCCTTAACGCCTCCACTGATTTATTTACTAAGGTCGCAATGCCTTCATATTTCTTTTAACGTATATCAACCGTTCTTGGTTTGCTAACAAATTTAACCATTTATTTCAACTTTCAACAATTAATTATCTTTCAATTGACTTTATTTATTATCTTACTAGCTCACTTGCGTATTATTACGTTATATTCAACTTTATTCCCTTTCAATTTTACATTAACAGTCACTGATCTTTATTAATTATTCATTTGTTCCATTAACAACAATTTAATTTGGTTCCTTCCCTCATTTAACATTATAATGGCTTGCGTGCCTTCGGTTTTTTATCCTTTCTTATACATGCAAATATTTCATCTACGCGGCTCATATCATTCTGGCCGAACTTTACAAATTGCAATTTCATCACTGACATATTAAGTATACTTACTTTGCACATAATGTTTCACAATGGTACTTTCAAATTAGGTTACTCAATGGTCACACATAATACAATTCATCTGTACGCACCCCATCTTGTAGTTATGGATCTGCTTCGTGAAAGATTTCGCCCACATTGCCGTAATTGAAACATCTTACGACCAATATGGCACAACACAGACAATTTTTCCATAACACACGTGGCTTTCACTTTGCACATATTTTTTACAAAAATAGACATAATTTTTCCTATTCATGGAATAAATATATACTATATAACCAAAAAAGGTATAACCCTTTTCATAAATCACTAAATACACTTCACACATAAATTAAACCTTTTGATTAATCACTACTTTACACTTCACACGTGTTTAAAAACCTTCTAGGGTTTATTCCTATTTTTCCTATGATAATTGCAATGTATTACACCTAGTGTAATTGTCTCTGCCGTATCTCAGGACGCTAATGGTGTTTTTTTAAACGTTCCTAGACGACGTTCTTGTTCATTTCCTCGTGTTGGTTACACGTTCTATTTCTGCGACTACTCCTGGTTTTGACCCCTGGTCTCGACTCAAAAGTTCTATCGTCTTTTTTTAACGTTTAAACACCCTGGTTTAATAACTTAACGTGGCTTCTTTATATCAGCAACGACTGGTTGCGGAAATTGTTACTGTCGAACTATTATTGCTATAACCAAGTTCGTATTGTTCGTTTTCAGTGTTCTGCACTTTCCTTTACTTTGAGCGCGTATACTTTATACTTTGAGCTGTATACATTATACTTCGAGCACGTATACTTTTTACTTTGAGCACGTATTTTTCACTTTACTTTCGCCACTCGGTCCTATGTCTTCATGGCTTTCCTTCAAAGCCCATGAGATCCTATTTCTGTCCTGACACTAGTGATACTGTTTCGGCTAACGTGTTTTGACTGGACCTAACTGTGAACTTCTGTTGCGTAATTGTTCGCTGATACTCACGGCTTTACGTTCGGTTATTTCTATGCACTCGGCGCCTTCCTGTGGTTTCGAATTAACGTTTCTGTTCTGCTTCGAATACTTATTTCTTGATCGAGCTCCGTTGCCCTCCCCTGAGACTTTCACGTTCGATTTAGTGTTCTTATGGCGCGGCGTCAAGTCCCATTTAGACTGACTAGAATTGAATACTTAATCTTGCTGACGACACAACGTATTATGGCGAACTGGCGATGTGATACGGTATCTCCTCCTCCGAGGGATCCGTATACTGAATACTCGGTGAAGCAGCGCAACGACCTCGGGCTTGCTGAAGACTGATCCAGCGTGTTCCGCCACAACGGACACTGAAGACTGAATAATTTCTGGCTCACGGCCCCGCTATTTATACATAATTCATAAAAAAAGATTACTTTGCCGTCCTTCTCAAAACTATCTTTTGAACCAGCTGTCCTGCGTTCATAGAAAAATTATCTACGGGTTCCTGAGGATCTAAACGTTACAACTCCTCTATATGTTTCAAAAATCAATCACAGCAAATTTCTATAAAAATTAAAAAGAGCTCCTGTAGTGCGTGGGCGAGATTTAATTTTACCTCCTACTACCAGCGACCAGTTTGCTCCTCCCATGCATTACGTAGCCTTAATCAGCACTTTCCTCCTGTGCATTTATTGACGATTTTTATATTCGCTAAATTCCTAACTCCCAGTGTTATTCGGATTAGCGTGCCAAAACTTGTATAATTTTCCGTGGTTTCCATGATATTAGACTATTTTACAACATTGCGGTGTTGGATTGCAATCCAATGTTGCCAATAAAGTGCTGAATCGGCTCCGGCTGTCAATCCCCTGCCTGCCTACACTACCCAACTTTTCCACTGCGTGTGTATGCTTATGACTCGGACTCTACTTGCATCCTATAAATTAGATAAGGGACATTAACTGCTTTGAGTCGTGCATGAGTTGCTTCACATTGCCTCACGGCTGGCCTGTATGTAACTTAAAGTCTTATGATTATTCCTTCCTTTTCATGACTTGAATATCATAGGTTCGACTCATGTCCCCTTCAAATGGGTACAATACAGGTGATACATTAATACTACAGTATATACTATATATACAAGTAATAAATATTTAGTAACATCCACAAACGAAACTAAAAGTCACAGTTGGATGTCCAGAGTAGTAATCCACTCCACTGCATCATCAGTTGCGTTCTGCAGGTCGTTATATCCTCCCTTGATGGACCGCGAAGGGCATTTCGACACAATTTGATGGATTGTCTGCACTGAATTGCCACAATCACACTGAGGACTAGAAATTTTCCCCCATTTGTGGAGCCAAAAGTTACATCTTCCGTGACCTGTACGCACTCTGTTCAGTGACGTCCATAACCTTCTTGGAGGATGAAAACCAGGAAGTTTCCTGCAGGGGTCAGTGATCCATCCTAGCTCATCAGGGTTTGATGTAGTCCATTCTTCTCGCCAAGTTTCGTCCATATTGAACTTAGATTCAACAAGCACCTTGCCTATTTGCCATGACGGATGTCGAGATTTTATTCTCCCTTGCTTCTGTGGATTACAGACCTGATGTATGGGTAAGAGATCATTTGCAGCGCATTTTGACCATTCCCGTTTTAGAGATGTTAGCCTTCGCAAGGCAGGAGGGTGAATGTTGGATAATACTTGTAGCCACTTGATTGGTGTGGATTTGAGAGTGCCCGATATTGTTCTCATTGTATCATTTAACTGGACATCAACTTTTCCTGCTTGTGCACTATTGATCCATACGGGGCTACAATATTCAGCAACCGAGTATACTAAGGCGAGAGCTGTTATGCGAAGAACCGTCGCATTAGCTCCCCCAACTTGTACCACAGAGTTTGAGAAGGATATTGTTACGTGTTCTGATTTTAGCTGCTGTTCTGCAGAGATGTTCTTTGTATATCAAAGAGCGATCCAGCACAACACCCAAATATCTTGGTTGGGTGCACTATTTTAGCTGTTGACCTCTGAATTGCACTCGGGGATTGTAATGGGCCCTCCTATTATCCAGATGAATGGCACTGACCTCTGTTTTGCTGATGTAGGGCTTCAGTCGACAAGTGTCAAAGTAGCTGTCCAATTTTAGGAGGTATTGTGTGAGAATTGAGAATTCATCAGTCTCAAAATCTGTGGACTGGGTTGTCAGGGCTATATCATCAGCACATATGAACTTTCTGCAAATAGTAGGTGGAAGATCTGCAGTGTAAAGATTGAAGAGAAGTGGAGCAAGGACTGAGCCCTGTGGTAATCCATCGTTTAATTTATAGGGCCTGCTTATATTTCCATTTAGGTGTACTTCAATTAGTCGGTTGATGAGCATGTTGTTGAGCAATGATGCTAATGTCTTGCAAGGAATGATTTTCAGGAACTTCATGATCATTCCTTTTCGCCATACTGTATCGTACGCTGATGATAGGTCCACAAACACTGCAATGGTTTTATTTTTTTCTTCAAAGCCTTGTCCAATATGACTGGCTAGTGCTAAAACCTGATCACAGCAGTTTCTTTCGGGTCTAAACCTGCCTGGTCGACCGGGATGTACTGTAGTACAGTAGCTGAGATTCAGTTATAAATCAGTCTCTCTAGCAGTTTATAACAGATACCTAGTAGAGCAATAGGTCGGTAGTCTTCCGCGTTGCATCCGCTTTTACCAGCTTTAATTATGGCTACAATTTTAGTTCTTTTAAAAAGAGGTGGATGTCTGCCTTTCCTTAGGATGTCACTAAAGAATTTAGCAAGCCATTTCAGAACTCTAAGGCTACAGTATTTCGGAAATTCCGGGTAAATGCAATCCAAGCCTGCTGCTTTTCCTAATTTTGTTTCCTTCAGAACATGAGGCACCTCCAAGACAGGGAAGTTTCTGAAAACCGAGTGTTTGTTTCTGCTCTAGATAGGTTGATCTTCAACTCTTTTAGGATTTGTCTTGTTTCATTCTTGTTTCTGTCTTTTGATGTTTTGGCTAAGCCAAAATTTCTCCTTGCTGCCTGTTCGGGCTAAAGCCCGAGGTCTTGCTACAGTAGTTTGGAGTACTACTGCCCAGTTTCCTAAGTAGGGACCATGCTTTCCTTCTTTAATGTTGGAAGTTCATGCTAGATGTCAAAGGATCCCATTTCTCCTTCCTGGCAGAGTCTAAGCAGTGTAATAACTCATCAGCGATCTCCGTCTGATTGCTGAGTTGATATTCTTCATATAGCTCATTACACTCCGCACTCCATCCTGGAACATACTCCTTAATGAATCCTCTGGGAATGTGCTTCTTTGCTATATGACATATCAGTCCAGTAAAATGTGTATAATTTTCAAGAACAGGTGGTATTCATTGCATATTGTGTTCCATCTCACTGGTGAAAGAATCTCAATTTGCTTTTGTAAAGTTCAATCTAGGGACTGGGTTTGATCTTAAAATTGGGACTTCAATGCCAATTATTAAAAGAACTGGTCTTCGTGGGAAATTGTCCAACACTTTTCTTCTACACGGGAGTGGTCTACCTAGTGCATCCTTGGAAACAAATCAAAGGTCTGGGTTATAATCCTGTTTCCACCTAGCTGAATGAAAGGTACCCTTTTCTTTAGCATCATACATAAGAAAAACATCTTCAGCCTCAACCCATTCTAATACACAAAAAATGTTTACACACCAAAAACCGCGAACATTTTGGACTTGTTTCAGTTTATTCTCTATATCACCTAATCCATGCATACTTCATCGAAAGCTACTGTATATGTTTGTTAAGAGCATTAAATGTTTTACAATGGAAGCCCAACCGGAGCTCTGTAGGTAAATTGGTTACCATATTACGGCATTTTAAAAATAGGACAGTTTTTCCAAAAATTGAAAATTTTAGTTTTATACCTTTTTGGACCGAAAGTGCGTCGAGTAGACCTTGCAAAATGCAATTTGTAGACAATGTAATTAGCTTTAAATTAAGCGCAAGGCGGGGTCTGTAAACCGCGTGGTTATCTCTAAATTTCAATACAACCCATATAAGGTAAAATCGCGTTTTTCCAGAAATGTTCCATAACATTTCCTATCTTTTGTTTTTTGTTTTGGTAATGAAAAAGAAAGCATATAATCTTTTAAACAAACGGTGAAATGTATTTTAATATAATAATAATACAATATATACTGTGTATAATTCGTTGAGGCCATCTAGGACCACGTTAAGTCTTGCTGCACTTGGCAATAATCTTCGCTTTCCTCTGAGACCAGAATTTCCTCATTCTCTCTGAGTGGGCCATCTTGCGATCCGCTGTCCAGGTGGTACCTTGTCTCCTTTTCGGTCTCGGTGTCTCATCTCGGGTTAGCTCATTGGTCAGTATCTTTTTGCGGAAGAGATCTCTATTGAAGGCATCGTCGGGTTTTCGATGCAGCATTTTCAGGTCGTCTCAGGCATTGTGGTTTTGGGTTTGGAGTAAAAAATGTCAAAAATCTGTTTAGTCAGCCTGTTTCCATCCATTCGTTTGAGATGACCATATTACCGTGCCCGCCTCTTACGAATCAGTAGGTATAATAAGCCGAAGCTGGCGCAGGGGCTAATGTGCAAGATGGCCGCCGCGCGCAACTCTCTTATGTTATTCTTATGGGAGGGACAGTCATAGCTGGCGCAGGGGCTAATGTGCAAAATGGCCGCCATGCACAACGTGCTCAGGATTACGGATACCCTGAGCCAATAGGTTGATATTATTAATTTCATGTTCGAGGGTGAAAAAGAAAGGGAGGAGGAGGGAGTTGTTTAATGTCTAGTCACCCAGAGCATGAGTTTTTTTTAATAGTCATTTTTGATTTTTCATATTTCCCACATGGTTATTTACAATTTACAATTCCCTCTTTTTAAAATTTTCATTTTCAAGTTTTGCTCATGACCAATATTCAAATGCTGATTTTACATTTCTCTGTTAACACCTTTTCAGCTCTCTCACAAACATGATTGGATATGCTTTAGACACATACGTTAAGCCAACCAGGACGTTAAAATGGTAGAAACCGCCGTTAACAACACCGCAAGTGTTGTAGCCTTGTCTTCAGAGTTGTAACCAGTACTCTACAACCCCTCTGTGAGGGGCTAAACATCAACCAGTCAAAGTTTGAGTATGTCATGAAGCTGATACTCCAGTAAGTTAACTATAAATGCTATACGTAAACTCTTTTCACAGGTGTATCAACAAGGTTTGCAATCTTGAATGACGAATACACCTCAAAGTTCTACTCTCCCTTCGTAAAGGGCACCGCGCATAATAGTTAAGTTTAAAGAATTATATGCATTTGTGCCTTTCCTCTTTCTCCAGGTCTCCCTCTCTCACACTCATGGTGGGATTTGCTTACACACATACGTTAAGCCAACCAGGACGTTGAAATGGTAGAAACTGCCGCTAACAACACCGCAAGGGTTGTAGCCTTGTCTTACAGAGTAGTAGCAAGTACTCTACACCCCCTCTGTGAGGGGCTTAACATCAACCAGTCAAAGCTTGAGTATGTCATGAAGCTGATACTCCAGTAAGTTAACTAATAATGCTATACGTAAACTCTTATCACAGGTGTATCAACAAGGTTTGCAATCTTGAATGACGAATACACCTCAAAGGTGTACTCTCCCTTCGTAAAGGGCACCACGCATTATAGTTAAGTTTAGAGAAGTATACGCTTTTCTGCCTCTCCTCTTTTCTCTGGCCATGAAACCAGCACTAGGGCTTAAGCCTAGAGGCAGAGTCAACACACATACAGGCGTACGGAGAAATTAATCTAACACCAGAGGCCTTTAGATTAGATGAGATTTTTATTTATCCATTTGATCAATTACATGTAAACAATACCTTTTTTTTATAGGACACGTCAAAAATTACGGAGAAATTAATCTTGTGCCATAGTCCTTTCATTCACTCACAGGCTTACAGAGAAATCAATCTCACGCTAGATACCTTTTCATTCACACACAGACTTATTGAAAAATTAATCTTATGCCAGAGGTCTTTTCAATTATAAGTACAAGGCCTGAGAGTATGTCTGGTAGGTGACCACTTCCTTTCCACTCCTCATTCCACCACAACATCTGGTAGGTTCCATTGAACACAATGAAGTTTGGGAGACACTGTATAACTTTGTTGACGTAATATGTATAACTTAAGTTATTTAAGTGTGGTCAACGGTTGTGTAATGACCATAAGCATGTGTAGCTATACAATCAGAGTCAATTACTCGTTTATGATCACGAGGACACAAAGCAATTTTGTTTAGTTTTACAGATATGTTATGTTGTTTAGATGCGATAATGTTCATCGGTATTCTTTTTACCTCGTTCTTCATGAGACAATCCTCATAATCTTGAAAACTTAAACAATTTTTGATTACACCTTTGTTAATACCTTTAATATTTTTATTTCTAGTCTATCAATGTTTAAAGCATACATTTTAGCTCTAAGTCCAGCAAATGCTTTACTAATACGTCCACAACCCTCGTCTTAAAATTTTCCCAAAGTTTTCTTGTTTGATGAAGAGTAGCATATGTGATTAGTAGGATAATCAGATGTGTCCAGGTGTTCTAAAAATTTCAACTTGTCTTGATAAACATCTTGTGTGTTAACCAAATAAATAAACGAGTCTGTGTCCATATACATGAGTTTAAGATTTACGATCCCGTAATAGGGTAGCAGGACACCATACTGGTGTGAATACGTAAGAGTTTTTGATATATCCAGGATACACATTGCAATATATATAGGCTTATTGAATACAATGCTACGTTTAGCCTTGTGGAAGGCAGATAGGTTAGGACCATAAATTGTTCTGTCGATAAATGTTGGTATAGCGATTAGCTTTTCAGCTATATTGCTGTCAGTTACAAGACGTATATCTGTTCTTTTACGAATATTTTCCATTGTTTTTGCAAAAATTGCATTGTTAAATAATGTGTAAAGATTTTTCTCAAAATCATTTTTAGCTTGTTTTCGAAGGTTGATATTAAAATCAACGTATGCCTTTAGCCAAGGTCTCTGTCGAAGCTTTAACACACGATGAATTTTTATCAATTTTAGCCCACGATTTAGAGCCTGCTTAAGTGACATGTAATGAACAACGGACCGCCTTTGATTTCCAAGATGAGGAATTAGCTTTTTCAGAGACGAATCCTTAGGTTGTATACACTCTGGTAGGAAAGGTAAATCGTTGTGTAAATCATGAAGGTTGGATGGATAATCGACATCAATGTCTAGAATGTATCCAACAAGATCGTCTTCCTTTAGCGTTTATAGATCAATGGTATCCGAAGAAACCCACTGAAATCCACCGTAAGGAAGAGAGTGGCACATAGCCCACCCGTATTGGTTGTTGGCATCATCATAGGTAATAAACTGCGATGGTTTCTCGGAATCATATGTTTCCATGTATTTATTGTTAGCTTCAGCATACCGACGAGAAACCTGGCATATGCCTCGACGTATTCCAGACTCTATTAAGGGAATCTGATTGTAATCCTGTAGCAAATCCAATTCAATTCCAGTGTAAAGAAGCTTTGCCCCGAAACTCAAACCAGACGAAGTAAAGAAGTGTGCAGCATCCACTTGGTGTGTTTCTAGTGTTTTGTTTCTAAATTTTCAAAGCTGTCTGCAAGAAGGAGTACATCTGAAGTTCGGTAGAGTTTTAATTTTGAACTGATTCCAGGTATTTTGGCATGTTCATAGTCTTCCTTACTAACATCTTCTTGACTTGATTTGTTAAAGAATGCTTCTTTTGGAGGTAAACACGTCTCACTTAACTTTTCCAAAGAATCAATGTAATCACAAGGAAATACACTTTTACGAGTCATGAGCGTTGCATTTTCTTACCCAAAGTACTTGTCTGTTTCAGGGTATGATGTTATGTTTGTAACTAAGTTTTCCAAACTACTAGGCATCAACCGAAACGTATCCACAAATCGAAGCTTAACATTTCCTACATATTTTGTGAAGGAGACGTAATTTTCTTGAGAGTTAGGGATAACTTCCACTCTCTCAGTAGTACATCCCAACTGTTTTACAATGAAATTTGCATCGTATCCACTCATATTATGTAGAAATACGGGAAAGGTTTACGTGTTGTACACCTCAAATTTCAGTTATTATGAGCGCTTCCACGATATTCGCCTGTAATATGACAATGATCTCTAACTTTCCAGTCCTGTATGGTAAATCTTTTGTAGCATAAATAACAGGTTTCAGAATATTGGATCTCTGCTTCTTGATCATGAGTTAAAGCCTTTGGAACATTTAAGCTGTAAAGGCGATCATTTTCATTAGCTATCGATATCAAACAATCCATAAACTTTTCTGCAGCGTCAGGTCCACGATAAATAAAAGGCTTGCTCGGAAGGTGTGTCTTTATATGTTCCACAGCTGGCGAGGGTTTAACATACACTAAAGCTCATTGGAACATGGCTCTGGTATGGGACTGAATAATTTGCCTCAGGATTAGATAGACATGTTTGGTATGGTAAAAGTATACTTTCAAAATCTGCATAGGTAACGTAAGGTATTCTAAGCATTTTTTCCACATTTAAGAACTTGAGAATCGGGTTTTTAACAGGCATTTCAACCCTAGCAATGTCATGCAAGAGACACAAAGCTCTATGTTCTTTTAGTTTATCTATCCCTCCTTGACCATATTGATTATCAAAGTGAGTAAAACACCGTTTACACGTATATATCTTATGCCCATGGTGGGTGATCTGATGTCCTACTAGTTTATCAAAATCTTTGATAAAGACGTAGTGGTTCTGGCCAGATGATGAAATTAGCAGAAGAAGGTTGCGATGGTCTTGTAGCTCTTCATCCACAATCTTTAGAGGAAACAGTTTGTTATCTTCTTCCAGTCCAAACACATTGATGGATAAGTTGTTGGCTTTTTCAAATTTGGTAATGTCAGCTAGCGATGTAGGAAAAGAAACGACTGAGAAATCATACTTGTTTTCCAGGCCCTTGTATTTACTAACGCCTTGAGCAATCTTTTTAACCAGTTTTGCTAAAATGGCATACATAAAACACCTCTCATCCTTCAAGTTTTGAGGATTAATGCAAGCCTTTTTGCATTTACTGCTGCTGGTAAAGGAATATATGTGCTACCACGCAAGGGATTCTACTTATTTATTTTCAATCGCACTCCTTCAACTGCTAGCAAAGCCCAATTACTGCCTTTTAGCTCGAATTCCTCCATTTCCATGGTTTACTTTTAAATTGTGTTTCCAAGAAACTACTTAAATATGTTTCCAAAAATATGGCCTGATAACGAGTTTTAAAAGCACGATCTGTAATTTCATTGGTAGATGTATGAATAAATCTACATTCTGCCACAAGATAAACTTTTAACGACTTGTGGTTCGCTTGCTTCTTTTTACCCATGGGACATACGTCTTCTTGCTCTCCTGAGAGGTGAGAATCCTCTTGGTGAAACTTTTTGGACCCGTCATTTTAACATCCCCATAGAAAGTTTATCGTAGTTCCTTCATTGTGATCCCCCAGGGGCTCACATCTAGTAGGACGTGGGTTGGCTACTGCGGGACCCAGCTGATTCAAACATTGCTTCCGCTTTCTTGTGTCAGCTCCTCTCTGTTATCTTTCCTGTCAACCTGAGTACTTTGAATCCACCATACATTTTTCAATTTCACTTGCATTTTGTCAATTTCACTTGCATTTTGTAGGCATTTTGAATGTCAATTGCACTTTGTGAGTATTTTTAACCTGAACCGACCTTTTTCAATCTAAATTGCATTGCGTATTTTCAATTTCAATTGCATTTTTGTAAGTATTTTGAACGTCAATTACATTTTTGTACGTATTTTTGATCACATTTGCATTTCTTGTGTTTTCAAACTTCTACTCCCGGAAAATGTCAAGCGGTACCGTAACTAAAAGCCACGACCGCTTCCTTCCCAATCCTCCTCCAGGATGGCTTGCAACTTGTAGGACGTGGGTTGGCGATCACAGGACCCCAGCTGAGTCACGCATTGTTTCCACGTTCATGTGTCAGCTCCTCTCTGTTGTTTGTCCTGTCAACCTGAGTGCTTTGTATCCACCATACATTTTTCAATTTCACTTGCATTTTGTAAGTATTTTGAATTTCAATTGCACTTTGTTAGTATTTAAAACCTGAACCGACCTTTTTTCATTCTAAATTGCATTGTGTATTTTCAATTTCAATTGCATTTTCGTAAGTATTTTGAACCTCATTTGCATTTCGAACCTCACTGTCGACAGTTCATGAAATGGTTTTCCGTAGTTTCACACTTCTACTCCAAGAGAATGCCTGAATGGTACCTTCTAACAGGCTATGACCAGTACCTTTCACATCCTTGTTTAGGTTCATTCATGTTCATCCATTCCATCTCTCATCCCTGCACGCAGATCACCCACGGGCGTTGACGAGAGTGACCCTCACTCAGCTTCTCAAGAGATCACACGACAAAATTAAAAAATGTAACGGATTATTATTATTATTATTATTATTATTATTATTATTATTATATTGTTATATTGTTATTAGGTTAATGCGAAAGTTCATCGCTCTGTCTTCTCTTTCACAGGTGTAATTTATTTCTAGAAAAAGCTGTTATATAAAGGACCTTCAGCAAGAATATTTTCAGATAACTGTTAGCTCTTGTGCTGGTTACATCGTGAAAAATCGTCTAACCAAAACCATTCTACAGACTTTTAATATACAGTAAGTAGCTGATTATATTTAACATAGCATCTAGAGTTGCATCCAATCTGTAATTTAGAGGCTAGTAGTAAGTTCAAAATTATAACCATTGTATTTAGATCGTATATTTCCAAAAACAAAACTTCAAAAATTAAAATTGTTCGAATATTAGTTTAGCGTCTAGGGGCATAAACATCACCATGTAATTCTTATGAAAAAGTAATACTGTGAGTACATTTTTTTCACACGTAAGTGGCGCATGTCTAACATCATACACAACCTCATGATAAGTAGGGTTCGGAAGTTTAAGACCTAAAGAAGTACAAAATATCCAAGCAAATATGCCCTAAAAAGTAGCTAAATATGACCTAAAACTATAAAATATGACCTATAAAACTATGAAATATGACATGAATTTTTGGGGTAGGTAGAGTATCACTAACATACAGTAAACGTCTTAAGTGCCAAAACGTGATCAGCGATTATACACCAGACATATTTAATCATACAAACTGACAGAGAGCTACAGTACATTAAAATTTTCCACATTCATTCAGTATCATATCCTTGAGATGCAGTTCTTGCTCGGTTTTCCTAAAAGCCATAACATGGCATTTCCTTTTTTGCTAATTGCTTCTGAGCTAAATATATCTACTGGAGTGACATCCTATTGAAAGGTGGAAGCACACTATCGTCATGTTCCGTGACCTCATGCGTTCAGTGTCGCAATCTAACTTGTCCAGAAAGATGTGCTAAAAGACGTCCGTAGAGGAGCGCCTTCTTGGAATCAGGTCTTCTAATCCTGCTGTCTGCCTGTTCCGGGAAATGAAAGAAAAATGTATCTACTACACTATTCGGAAATCCTGTGTTTGAAACTCGACGCAGATAACACGTACCCTGTTAACGACGCCTCAATTTAAACAAAAATGCTGAAATTATAACCAAATATGATCTTATATCACTAAAATATGACCAAATATGACCAAAACAATAAAAATGGCTGAAATATGCATTTATAGGCAACATCAAATTGCTTTAAACATGGTCAGGGACCCATCATACAAACTAATTTTTCATATTTCGGGTAAAATGAGCTCAGGAGAAAAATATGACTTTTCCTTAACATCCGAACCTTAGTGATAAGATTCTACATGTCTCTATAGTGGTATTTCTGTAGGAGGTTAAGCCCCGGGTGTATTAGGGTAGAGTATATTAGGGGATGTATATCAAGGATAATTTCAGTTGACTCGGATCTCTCAAACAGGTCACATCGTCTTAAAAGTGTTCTAAGAATTCATTCTACAGCCTTGTGATATACAGTAAGTAGCTGATTATATTTAACATAGCATCTAGACCTACATCCCTATCTACCATTTAGAGGCTACTAGGACGTTCAAAATTATGACCATGGTATTTAGATCGTATATTTCCAAAACAAAACTTCAAGATTTATAAAAATCGCAAACCAGGGCTTAAATGTAACCCATGTTATTCTTATGGAAGAATAATACTGACTGCCTGGCTGTGTTATTATCATATAAAAAGCGTTTGTTCAGTCATAAAAAATGTAAGCTGTTTTAATGTGTATTCGTTTAGGAAAGCCCAGGGAATTGAAACGTGGTTTCCGGTAACAGTGAAGAATGTTGGTAAATTTAATGTTAGATTGTAAGCAGCAAGTCATAGAATTGCATTGTTATTATTATTTTATAGTATTAATTATTATTATTCCTAACAATGTAAAAAAATATCTTACCTCTTATACATATTGTATCCTTTAAACAGTTTACACAACTGTTCTCAACTATGTTGATGGGAAAGTACATCGCTTTGTCTCTCTTTTTCCACAGGTGTGATTTATTTCTTGAGAAGAAAACAGCTGTTAGCAAAAAAAGAACATCCATAATAGAGCAAGCTATTCCAAGCTATATATGCAAAGTGTGCGGAAAAACGTTTGTTCGAGACTATGTTAGAAAGCGTCACGAAGTATCGTGTGGACAATTTCATCAGTGTAAATTTTGTGGAATAAAATTCAACAATGCTTACAACGGACGCCGTCATGAAGAATGTTGTGATATTATGTCACCAGCCAAAAGACAAAAAGCTGAGCCAACAAAACATCATTTACTCTCAAGGGTCCCTGATCAAAACGGACTTAATGAATATGAAACGTCATTTGATTGTCGTCTTAAATCCAATTTTATACGTTGTGATACGTGTAAGGATTAAAATTCATACCTCAACAAGTCCAAACATAAAATAATCCAAGTTATACAAAAAGAGCAAGCGAACCACAAGTCGTTAAAAGTTAATCTTGTGGCAGAATGTAGATTTATTCATACACCTACCAATGAATTTACAGATCGTGCTTTTAAAACTCGTAATCAGACCATATTTTTGGAAACAGATTTAAGTAGTTTCTTGGAAACACAATTTAAATAGTTAACCATGGAAATGGAGGAATCCGAGCTAAAAGGCAGTAATTGGGCTTTGCTAGCAGTTGAAGGGGTGCGATTGAAAATAAATAAGTATAATCCCTTGCGTGGTAGCACATATATTCCTTTACCAGCAGCAGTAAATGCAAAAAAGGCTTGCATTAATCCTCAAAACTTGAAGGATGAGAGGTGTTTTATGTATGCCATTTTAGCAAAACTGGTTAAAAAGGATGCTCAAGGCGTTAGTAAATACAAGGACCTGGAAAACAAGTATGATTTCTCAGTCGTTTCTTTTCCTACATCGCTAGCTGACATTACCAAATTTGAAAAAGCCAACAATTTATCCATCAATGTGTTTGGACTGGAAGAAGATAACAAACTGTTTCCTCTAAAGATTGTGGATGAAGAGCTACAAGACCATCGCAACCTTCTTCTGTTAATTTCATCATCTGGCCAGAACCACTACGTCTTTATCAAAGATTTTGATAAACTAGTAGGACATCAGATCACCCACCATGGACATAAGATATATACGTGTAAACGGTGTTTTACTCACTTTGATAATCAATATGGTCAAGGAGGGATAGATAAACTAAAAGAACATAGAGCTTTGTGTCTCTTGCATGACATTGCTAGGGTTGAAATGCCTGTTAAAACCCAATTCTCAAGTTCTTAAATGTGGAAAAAATGCTTAGAATACCTTACGTTATCTATTCAGATTTTGAAAGTATACTTTTACCATACCAAACATGTCTACCTAACCCTGTGGCAAGTTATACAGTCCCATACCAGAGTCATGTTCCAATGAGCTTTGGTGTATATGTTATACCCTCGCCAGCTGTGGAACATATAAAGACAAACCTTCCGAGCCAGACTTTTATTTATCGTGGACATGACGCTGCAGAAAAGTTTATGGACTGTTCGATATCGATAGCTAATGAAATTGACCGCCTTTACAGCTTAAATGTTCCAAAGGCTTTAACTCATGATCAAGAAGCAGAGTTCCAATCTTTTGAAACCTGTTATTTATGCTACAAAACATTTACCAAACAGAACTGGAGAGTTAGAGATCATTGACAAATTACAGCGAATATCGTGGAAGCGCTCATAATAACTGTAATTTGAGCTGTAAAACACGTAACCCTGTTCCCATATTTCTACATAGTATGAGTGGATACGATGCAAATTTCATTGTAAAACAGTTGGGATGTACTACTGAGAGAGTGGAAGTTATCCCTAACTCTCAAGAAAATTACATCTCCTTCAACAAATATGTAGGAAATGTTAAGCTTCGATTTGTGGATACGTTTCGGTTGATGCCTAGTAGTTTGGAAAACTTAGTTACAAACATAACATCATACCCTGAAACAGACAAGTAATTTGGGAAAGAAAATGCAACGCTCATGACTCGTGAAGGTGTATTTCCTTATGATTACATTGATTCTTGGTAAAAGTTAAGTGAGACGTGTTTACCTCCAAAAGAAGCATTCTTTAACAAATCAAGTCAAGAAGATGTTAGTAAGGAAGACTATGAACATGCCAAAATATCTGGAATCAGTTCAAAATTAAAACTCTACCGAACTTCAGATGTACTCCTTCTTGCAGACAGCTTAGAAAATTTTAGAAACAAAACACTAGAAACACACCGAGTGGATGCTGCACACTTCTCTACTTCGCCTGGTTTAAGTTTCGAGGCAATGCTTCTTTACACTGGAATTGAATTGGATTTGCTACAGGATTACAATCAGATTCCTTTAATAGAGTCTGGAATACGTGGAGGCATATGCCAGGTTTCTCATCGGTATGCTGAAGCTAACAATAAATACATGGAAACATATGATTCCGAGAAACCATCGCAGTTTATTACCTATGATAATGCCAACAACCAATACGGGTGGGCTATGTGCCACTCCCTTCCTTACGGTGGATTTCAGTGGGCTTCTCCAGATACCATTGGTCTAAAAACGCCAAAGGAAGACGATCCTGTTGGATACATTCTAGAAATTGATGTCGATTATCCATCCAACCTTCATGATTTACACAACGATTTACCTTTCCTACCAGAGTGTATTCAACCTAAGGATTCGTCTCCCAAAAAACTAATTCCTCATCTTTGGAATCGAAGGCGGTACGTTGTTCATTACTTGTCACTGAAACAGGCTCTAAATCATGGACTAAAATTGATAAAAATTCATCGTGTGTTAAAGTTACAACAGAGACCTTGGCTAAAGGCATACGTTGATTTTAATAACAACCTTCGAAATCAAGCTAAAATTAATTTTGAGAGAAATCGTTACAAATTATTTAACAATGCAATTTTTGGAAAAACAATGGAAAATATTCGTAAAAGAATAGATATACGTCTTGTAACTGACAGCAAAAGGGCTGAAAAGCTAATCGCTAAGCCAACATTTATCGACAGAACAATTTATGGTCCTAACCTAGCTGCATTCCACATGGCTAAACGTAGCATTCTATTCAATAAGCATATATATATATATATATATATATATATATATATATATATATATATATTGGAATGTGTATCCTGGATATTTCAAAAACTCTTACGTATTCACACCAGTATGATGTCCTGCTACCCTATTATGGGATCGAAAATGTTAAATTCATGTATATGGACACAGACTCGTTTATTTATTTGGTTAACGCCCAAGATGTTTATCAAGACAAGTTGAAATTTTTAGAACACCTGGACACATCTGATTACCCTACTAATCACATATGTTACTCTTTATCAAACAAGAAAACTTTGGGAAAATTTAAAGACGAGGCTTGTAGATGTATTATTAAAGCATTTGCTGGACTTACAGCTAAGATGTATGCTTTAAACATTGATGGACTAGAAATAAAAAAGATTTAAGTTATTAGCAAAGGTGTTGTAAAAAATTGTTTAAGTTTTCAAGATTATAAGGATTGTCTCATGAAGAACGAGGTAAAAAGAATACCGATGAACATTATCGCATCTGAACAACATAACATATCATCTGTAAAACTAAACAAAATTTCTTTGTGTCCTCGTGATCATAAACGAGTAATTGACTCTGATGATATAGCTACACATGCTTATGGTCATTACACAACCGTTGACCACACTTAAATAATTAAGTTATACATATCAAGTCAACAAAGTAATACAGTGTCTCCCAAACTTCATTGTGTTCAATGGAGCCTACCAGATGTTGTGGTGGAATGAGGAGTGGAAAGGAAGTGGTCACTTACCACACATACTCTCAGGCCTTGTACTTATAATTGAAAAGACCTCTGGCATAAGATTAATTTTTCCATAAGTCTGTATGTGAATGAAAAGGTATCTAGCGTGAGATTGATTTCTCTGTAAGCCTGTGAGTGAGTGAAAGGCCTATGGCACAAGATTAATTTCTCTGTAATTTTTGACGTGTCCTATATAAAAATGTATTGTATACATGTAATTGATCAAATGGATAAATATAAATCTATTCTAATCTAAAGGCCTCTGGTGCTAGATTAATTTCTCCTTACGCCTGTGTGTGCGTGTTAACTCTGCCTCTAGGCTTAATCCCTAGTGCTGCTCTCAAGCCCAGAGAAAAGAGGAGAGGCACAAAAGCCTTGCGGTGTTGATAACGGCGGTTTCGACCATTTTAATGTCCTGGTGAGCTTAACGTATGTGTGTAAAGCATATCCCATCATGTGTGTGAGAGAGCTGAAAAGGTGTTAACAGTGAAATGTAAAATCAACTTTTGAAGATTGGTCATGTGCAAAACTTGAAAATGAATTTTTTAAAAAGAGGGAATTGTTAATTGTAAATAACCATGTGAGAAATATGAAAAATCAAAAATGACTATAAAAAGCTCATGCTCTAGGTGACTAGACATTAAACAACTCCCTCCTCCTCCCTTCCTTTTTCTCCCTCGTACATGATATTATTAAAATCAATCTATTGGCTCAGGGTATCCGTAATCCTGAGCTCGTTGTGCATGGCGGCCATCTTGTACAATAGCCCCTGCGCCAGCTATGACTCTCCCTCCCATAAGAATAACATACGAGAGTTGCGCGCGGTGGGCATCTTGCCCATTAGCCCCTGCGCCAGCTTCGGCTTATTATACCTACTCGAATCGTTTCTGTAATTTTCTCTATATCACTGTAGACGTCTTTGTTGGATATTTTATAATGGATTGCATTATTGTAATTTGATCCCATTATACCTCTGTTGAGTTTGCGCTCTTTTTTCTCCAGTTCTTCGAGGAGTCCATTATTAGCATTTAAGGATAGGGTTTCGGCTGCATACATAACTACTGGCTTCAGAACAGGTTCATAATTACGTAGTTTAGTATTTTTGGACAGGCATTTTATGTTGTAGATTGAGCGTGATGTTTGATTGGCTATTTCGAGTTTGCGTACTCATTCCTTGAGTGCCTCTTTGTCCAGTCCACTTTTCATGATGATAATATAATAATAATCTACATAATATAATAATAATAAAATAAACATATGTAATCAAAAGTACAGTAACTTAATCAATCAATCAGTCAATCAAATTAGACACATAGTCAAACTTGTCACCTTGGTTTTGATGACCCTGGGCCGTCACTTTCGTTGTTCTCTTCAATAGGTAGGTCTTCAACTATTGGTGGGTCGTCGTCTTCGTCCCCTTTAAGTAGGTACTCCAGTATTGTTGGATCGTCGAGGTTGTCTTCAAGCTCGTCATTGACATCTTCAATGATGATCAGGGCAGCGTTCTGGCACGTTTCCCCATAGCAGGAAGCACACATCACAGAACATCTGAGCCCTGCTTTCAGGCAAGTGCAGCCACCCCTGCACCTTTTCTTGCATTTGCAAGAGATGAGTTTTAGGAGCTCTGTGGGGGCAGAAGCTTGCCAACTGGTAATGGGGATGAGTCCAGCCGAGGTCAATTCCCAACCCCAGTCGGTGGCCTCCTTCTCCACCCCCAACCAATTTTGCACCTGGGGGTATGTGCGGTAGTGGTAATACGACGCAGCCTCTGTGGTTAAGGTCAAACGGGCCAGATTCGCTTTGGCGTTGGCTGCTGTCTTCACAAAAGTACGGAAGCGTACATCGTTGAGGGTGTCTGATGTTTCGTCTCCTCCATATAGCGCAACTAGGTACTTCTCACCGGCTGCTGCGACTTGTTGGTGTTTGGCATCTGTCTAGAGGAAAACTCTTGCTTGGTCCACTAGGGCTTGATTTTGTCTGAAGTGGCCCCATATTTTCGTCTTCCCCTGCCAGAAGAGAGCAGAGGTGGTGTCGCACCCAGTAAATGCGTGGATAAAAATTCAAATCCCAGGTGGTAGCTCCACTTCACCTTGGTTGAATGAATTGGTGGAGAATTGGACTCAACCCGCCTCACCTCTGCCACTCTTCTGGAAGTATACGTTTGTTTTAGTGGATCCTAGACCGCAGAGGAGCACGAGCAAATCCACAACCACTCCAATGATGACGTGGTCACAGGAGGTACTTTTTGCAGAGCAGTCACGATGATATCGCAGTTTGCGTCTGCTTTTTATATTTTTGTATTTTCTCTTGGGGGACTGTGATGATGATCGGTGCGTCAATCACAATTTCCGCTGATGTTGCAGAATTCTGTCGTGATCGCTCTGCAAATGTGGTGCTCTTTTGGGTGCCATCCTCAGGATACCCGTCGAAGACTACACACACATTTCTCCCATAGTGGTTAAATATGTAGCTTACTGTGATAGCCCGTACCGAATCATTCCGATGCCACACGTCTTTATGGAGGAGGTATCCTCCTTCGACGACAGCAAATGTTTTTGCATGCACACTGACGCTCTCTGTGGCTTGAGTGAAGGCAGCGTAAAAAGCTGATTTTGTGGCTTTGCGCAACCCTTCGTCTGAAAATGTGCCAGAGCGCTGCCCTTATCATCATTGAAGAGGATGACGATGACGAGCCTCAAGACAACCTTGACGATCCCACCAATACTGGAGTACCTACGTATAGGGAACGAAGACGACGACCTACCTATTGAAGAGAACAACGAAAATGACGGTCCAGGGCCATCAAAAACAAGGCCACGAGTTTGACTATGTGTCTATTTTGATTGACTGATTGATTGATTAAGGAACTGTACTTTGGACTACTTATGTTTATTTTGTTATTATTATCTTCTTCTTCTTCTCCTTTCGAATTTCGCTAACTATGGACCACATAGAACTTAAGGCTTCTTGGCCTTCCTTCTCTTTTCTTCCCAGAACCTCTTCATTCTTTCGCTCCTTATCTTTCTCTCCTCCTCGGAAATGATCCGCACGGGTCTCCTTGTAATTGGTTTCTCTTCAAATGATTTGAAACTGTCTACCTTTCTTCTAAACTCACTTCTATTTTGGACCAACTCTGAAGTAATTCCAACTTCTGCTGCATCCCTCTCAACCTCTTCTACCCACTTAGAGGTGGCCTTTAATCCCATGATGTTCAGTATTTGAAGATCATTTTTGTTAGTCGGTTCTCGTCCAATCTTACCAGGTGTACATAGAATTTCAGCCTTCTTTTCCGCATTGTGTCCGTGATCTTTTCAGAACACTTGTATAGCTCCTCGTTTTTCGTCTTCTTCCAAGTTCCTTCAGAAGTCTTCTGAGGTCCCAGAATTTTCCTCAGAATCTTCCTTTCCTTTTTCTTGAGTTCTTGCAGTTCCACTTTTTTATTTAAAATCAGATACTCTGAGTCGTACAATCCTTCTGGTTTTATGACTGAGTTACAGTGTCGGATTTTGGTCTTGTTTGATATTGCCCATTTTGTTATGCCTGTTGTAGGCCAGGTCTAATTTTCTGGCTCTTCCCTTGTTTGCCTCTTTATCCAGTCAGTTGGATTGGATCCATTCTCCCAGGTATTTGAATTTCTCCCTTCTTTTAAATTTCCCATGCTTCACCTCCATATTACTCTCGTGTTGGTGCCTCTACTCTATATATTCCGTATTTTCATAAGAAACTTTAAGACCCGCTTTTTCGGCGATTTCATGTAGGATCTCCAGCATCTTTTGAGCGTCTTCCCGGTTTTTGGCTAAGAGGGTAAAGTCATTGGCAAAAGCTAAACACTTGATTTCTAGGTTTTGTCCCTTCCATCCAAGGTGTACTCCGCTTATTCCTTCCCCCTTCAGAACTTCTTCCCATGATTTCATTATTTTTTCTAGTACGATATTTGACAGGAACGGGGATAAACCGCCTGCTTGCCTGATCCCTGTCTGTATTTCAAACGGATCATACACTTCTCTGAAGAACTTAACTTTTGAAATGGTGTCGGTCAGAGTTAGCTTGATGATTTCCCTTGTTTTCTTGTCAATTCCAAACTGCTCCATGACACTAAATAAGGTTTGCCTGTCAATCGAGTCATATGCTTTCTTGAAGTTGACAAAGGTGACCACGGTGTTATGGCTCCTTATCGCTCTTGTTCGCAGGATGCATTTCAGGTCGAATATTTGCTCCGCGCATGACCTCCCTCTTCGGAAACCAGCTTTGTATTCTCCAATGAGATGATCAGCCTGTTTTTCAACTCTGATCATCAACGTCTTAGAGAGCATCTTATAGGCGATTGAAAGTAAGGAGATCCCTCTGTAGTTGCTTTGATCCATGCGGTTACCTTTCTTATGGAACGGGTGTATTAGTGCTCATTTCCAGTCATTAGGGATCTTTTCAGTTCTCCATATTTCATCTCTAAGGCGGAGGATTCCTTCTGCAGTGATTTCTCCTCCGATCTTAAACATTTCTGCCACAATACCATCTTCACCTAGTGCGTTTTTTATCTTTGAGCTCCTTGATTATCTGCTTGATCTCATCTAGGCTAGGTGGTTTGGAATCTGTGTTGTCTTGGATTTATTCCTGGGCATCTAGTCTTTCCAGAGGTTTATCGCAGTTTAAGACCGCTTTGAAATAGTCCGCCAAGAGCTGGCAATTTTCTTTTCTGTTACTCACCAGGCTAACATCAGGTCGCTTAAAGCAATGGTTTGGTGGTTGATACCCCCGTAGCTCCTCTCTGAAGGTCCTGTAAAACTCCCTGGTGTTGTTCTTTCTAAACTCTTCCTCGACCTTTTCCACCCTTCAATTCTCGGCTCTTATAATCTAGGCTGCTCCCTTCCTTTTATTTCTGAAGTCTTCCCATTTCTCCTCGGTTTTATTGGAGTTCCACCTCTTCCAGGATTTCAATCTTCTTTCAAGTGTTTCATCACACTTTCCATTCCACCATCTGTGCTTCCATTTTCTTGGAGTTTTTCCAGAATTTTCGGATGCATTGGACACAGATTCTCTGATCTCTTCCCAGCTATTCACCTCCAGGTTAGATAGACAGGCTTTCAAGATATTTATCTTTGTTCTGCTTCAGTGTCTCTATATTGATTCTAGGCTTCTTGGTGGCTCTGGGTTTGGGTCTATTTGGCTGGAATATTACTGTGATCTCTGACAGGTAGTGATCAGAGTCAATGTTGGCACTCTTTCTCACTTTTACGTTTAGTATTTCTTTTCGATTTCAGACTGTTATTGCCACATGGTCGATCTGGAACTCCCCTACCATTTTATTAGGAGACACCTGGTGTATTCTTTGAATACATGGTACCTGAGATATAATTTCTATTGCTTCTTGCATGTTCATTTCTTCCTTCTTCTTTGTCAAACGCCAACAGTGATCTTCTGTTTTCTCCTTGATGGGCAAATCTCTTATGTCTTCATAAGTATGTTTCAGATATATAACTTCTGTGACCCACCTAGCGTCATCTAGTAGCGAACCTCTGAAGCTACTCAATTCCTCCTGGTGCAAGACGACCTACTTATCCATTTGGCCACCAGATCCTGTTACCATCGCCAGCTATTTTCTCCTTGAGCAAGAGGACCACGTCTACTTCTTTACTCACCATGCTGCGCTAGTATCGCCTACTATCAACTCTTAGAAGACCATCCATCAAGAAGAACATTTATTTTTGATAAGTTGGTTATGCTGATATGTATACCTTTTGTTTCCTACCCCCACTCTCTTCCCTTCCTAGGACCTTCCGTGCTTCGCTGAGCAGGTCTCACTTCTCAGTCGGCAGTTAACTCGTTCAGTTAAAGCTCCTCTCGAGCTTGCCTCCTCATACCAAGAGGCATACTCTCTTCTACGCCATGTTGGCAAGGTAGTTGTCATCAAAGGAACTTCGTCTTCAACATGAAATCAAGATAAGTACCATTTTAAAAGTTTTAACCTCATCTTCATGGTTTTAACTTCCTCGTGCTTTTACTGATACTTTTATAGACAGTGTGAAAGTATTTATTTTGGGGCAAAAATTATTCTTCGTGGGATTTGCCATGTTGAGCTTCCACTTGTATAAGCCAACTTTACTATAAAGAGCTTTTCTTAAGCTATTCAAACGAGAAATCCTCTCACTACGTGGGATATTATCTAATTACCCGCTGTCTATAATTCAACAAGCTAGTTCCTCCGCTGGATTTACATTAGCCCCATTTTTCTGCTAAGATCGTTCTGGAACCTTCCAGATCCGGTACTTGATCTACAAGTCTTGCCGTCATGTATTTCTCACGTACTTGTGAGAATGCTATTTAAAATTGAGGAATCTTACTTCTAAATTACTACATCGTGAAGTTTCGTCCACCGTGGGAATTTTCTATGGCGCATTTAATTGTAATTTGCAACTTTTTCAAGAAATAGACTCTCACCTATATAGTGCAAACAGTTATTTTCATAATTGCAATAACTTTCTTTCTCATAAACTTTAGTGTTTCTATAGTGAACTTTGCATCCATCTTTATAGACTACAGTGATAATCAGTGCTTGCTCCACGTTTCTACCGCGTCGCGATCGTCCGTTTACATTAAATAAGGCCATGAACATTGATCCTATATCCCAATGATCTTTCCTCAACCTTCTACTAACCACCCATATTAATAAAATTGTAACTTTTCTATAAGGTGTCACTCACGAAGTGCCCTTCCAACTTTGCTGGTTTAACATTAATTAAATTCTGTATTATTGCTTGTGTGATACAAGCTTCAAATTCACATTGTTTCTTTCCTGTAATCAGGGAAAACAATTCTTTAAACTCTTGAGCGAGTCATGTTCAGGTTTCACGAAATGGAAACTGTCCCATTTGGCTAGTGATTCCTGCTCAAACTTGGGAAGTCTAGAACCTTCCTTTTAATTTTCTTCAGGTTTCACAGTAAGTGACCTGCCCTCTTTTGGAAAATTCTCATATAGTAATTCTGTTTAAATATAAGAAGTTGTAGGAACTTCCATTTTATTCTTTATGTTTTCCATATTGTTATCTTCGAAGTTGTTATTCTCGCTAGAATGTTCTTTCAGAAATTTCTTATAGTACACTGCTTGTACTTTTATAAATGTTGAAACTTTAATTATTCCATTTTGCCTTTTTTGAATCTTACCAAGATTTTAATACAAGGTTTAAAACCTTAAAAATTGTTATTTGCCTGGAGCAATTTCTGAATGTTGTCGGAGGTCTGCGACCCCAAATTGTTAAAAAGATTGGAAAATATTTAATTGTTAAAATATTAATTCTCCTGAATTGGTAAATAAATTAAACGTTTCTTTTTGCTTTTTCATTTTTCTAATACAACGGTTAAGCAAGGTCCTGTCCTCTTTGGCTCTCCCTACTCGATGCCCTTAAGTCTATTGATAGGGATTTCACAACTCGTTGCATTTGAGCAAAAACTCTTAGCGGTAATCTTGTCAAAGCTTCTCTTAGCTTTAATAGCTAATTCTAATTGGCCAGTAAGGCAAGTAAAGCTCGCTACGCCAGCTACCTGCTTGTGGAGATCCTCTCCGAAAACTTATGGTCAATTTCCCAAAAGATAAGTGTTTCTTTTTTGTCTAAGCTTTTAGCCGGCCTCTCGCTGAGTAAAGGCTTAGCCATTTCCAAATGCAACCATTGGTTCACTCAACAAAATTACTTTCCAAGTTATAAATTTTCGTAACTATCCTTCCTGGAAGCACTGGGTCGCTCTGTTCAGGAATTCTACAACTTCGAAAAAATTGGAAATACCAAGCTTGATTAACTATTGGCATTCTTCGAATCGTTTCGCAAAAACTAATTTCTTTGAGAAGAAATACTATAAATTTTTTGCTTTCAGTCTTGCCAGACCATCACCCTTCCTCATAATACTTTCATACATGCTTGGGAGGAAACTTACTAAAGCCTCTCTCTTGCAAATCGCCCAAGTCCTAGCTGCGGTTCCCGTTAGCCTCGACCAAGCTCGTACCCACTTTAGGTATCCGAGCACGGATTTGCGGTGGCAACCGCTTCTAAGTGTGTTTAAAGCTAAACTTATTAATTTTGTGGGACTCTCCTCCTATTTTTCTATCCTTTTTCTCCAATCCAAAATCTACTTCCTTCGCTTAATCATCTTCCCTTGGTGGGTGGTTTATTCCTCTCCTATAAACTACCCAACACAAAAGTTTTCTATTTCTGTGGGAGGGCTTTGAAGTATGTGGACATCAATTAAAGGTAGAATTGTCTCCAGAATGCGATAAGACTTTCACCATTTTTATTCGTTCTTCTATGTGCAGTGTAGTCACCCACGATTTGTCTATACTTCTTTTCTCTGCACACCTGAGCATTGAAGTCACCGAGCAAGATTTTTAGCCTACTTTTCACATTTTGCAAAAATGAGGAAAAAATGGACTATGAGATCGATCAGGGCAAATGTTTGTCTGTCTGTCTGTCTGTCTGGCTGTGTGTGTGTCACCCCCCCCCCCCAATCAACTCCTAAATGGCTGCAGCAATCGAAACAAAAATTTGTGTGAGTAAAGATCTATACCTGAGTAACTCAGTGCCGTATTTGATAATGATATCAGTGCTACCAACTGCCAAAAAATCGCAATTGACCTTTGAGCTCCATGTTGGATGTTGTGGAATGTATGAATGGGAGCCTTTTCAAAATTGGCACGCGTATAGACAATAATATCTCAGTTTAATTTCCAGGAGGCCATACGTGGCAGTGTTGCCAAAATGATTCTAAGCCTGCTGATATGTCCAATTTTTAATTGAATATAACTTCTACACTATCAATTGGAATTCAACCACATTTCGTGTGTGCTATGTGTACATAAACAAATATAACTGAGCGTATTCTTAAGAGCGACCAGTGCTGCCAACTGTTAATAAATGCTCTCAATTTCTTTTATCCAAATACCAATATATCAGTAAGTAAGCAAGCCGACAGCTTTAAACTATGCACACGTATAGTACCTGACATTCTATATTAGTGTGGAGTAACTTATATTCGTCAGTGCTACCAATATGATTCTAAGCCTGCTGAGAGGTCCAAATTTCATTACATGTAACTTCTATACTATCATTTGGATTTCAACCACATTTCGTATATGCTATGTGTACTATAACAGATATGACTATGCGTATTCTTAAGAGAAACCAGGGCTGCCAACTGTTAATAAATGCTATCACTATTTTTCTTACCCTAATATCAATACATCAGAAAGTATGCAGGCCCAGATCTCTAAACTTTGTACACGTATAGTACCTGGCATTCTAGATTAATTTGGAGTAACTAATATACGCCAGTGCTTCCAACTTGATTCTAAGCCTGATGATAGGTCCAATTTTAAAATGCATGTAACTTCTATACTATCTAATGGATTTCATTCAAAATTGGCAAAACAATAGATCATATTATGTCAGATTGTTTCTGACCAATACATGCATGACATTGTAGCCAAAAGGATTTTACGCGCATTGTTAGATCTAATGCTTAACTGCATGTAACGTACATGTAACCCATTGGACTTCAACCAAATTTTATATTCTTTACCCTAAGAGATGGAACTAAGAATATATTCAGTCACCAGGGCTGCCAAATGTAGTGCTCTATTAGGCTACATTATGCCAGGTATACAGTATTTCAAACTTATTAAAAATGTCGATATTACCAACTTAATTTTGTCATTATTCTAGATAGATCCATATAGATTAATCATTGACATGAATCTTAAATTTTAAGAAACGTAGGCTCTTTAGTTCATCACGGAACTTCTTGTTACGTGGTGTTGAGGGATTTTAGAAGCTGAGTCTTCGAGAGTTTCCCAAAGGTCGTCCACCTTTTCTGCGTCTTTCCTATTATGTTCATTTATTGGGGCGTGCGCATTAATAATTGTGTAGGCTTTATTTCCAGACCTAAAGGAGAGGAGCGATATCCTCTCTGAAGGCGAAGTGAAATTAATGATGGACTCCATTATGTTCCTTTTGACTACAAAAGCTGTCCCTAGGATCGTTATGTAGGAGTTGTTCTTTATCGCGGGTTTTCCCATCTGGATTCGGAACAGTTCTAAATCTATTGGGTTTACATCGAGGTATCTGGTCTCTTGCAGTGCCAATATACAGATGTTCCAGTCATCCAAAACGTTAATTAGTTGTTTTAAAGTTTTATTATATATATATATATATATATATATATATATATATATATATATATATATATATATATATTCTATATTATATTATTATTATATTAAAATACATTTCACCGTTTGTTTAAATGATTATATGCCTTCTCTTTCTTTCTTCTTCTGTATATGCCGTCTCCGCGTCGAAGATTGGGATCATCATTGCAATCCCTTCCCTCGAGGTTGCCGTTCGAACAGAGATGCTTAGTCAAGTTCACACGATTCCCACAAATTCTTGAGCCAGGAGATCTTTCTCTTCCCTGGTCTACGCCGTCCTTCAATCTTGCCTTCCATGATTTGCAGCTGGAGTCGGTACTTGTCATTTCGAATCACGTGGCCAGAATATTGTAGCTTCTGTCGCTTGATGATGTAGAGCACCTCCATCTCCTTGCCCATCCGATCCAGCACCTCGGTGTTTCTCACCTTGTCGGTCCGCGATATACAAAGTATGTAACGATACAGCCACATTTTATATGCTTCCAACTTATTCTCCAAGGTTTTGGTTAACGTCCACCCCTCGTGTCCATACATTAGTATGGGAATTATGTAACACTTGAGGGCAAGTAGTCTGGTTCTCAGACTAAGATCTCGGTGATACAGCAGATTCTTCATTTTGATAAAGACACCCCTGGCTTGCTCAATGCGAGCTTTGATTTCATGGCTGCAGTCCCATTTGTCATTCAAGTAGGGCCCTAGATATTTATACGAATGAACTCGTTCGATGGCTTTATCACTAACTGATAATATGGAATCAATTACTTCTTTGCAGACAACCTTGAATTTTGTTATGTGAATGTTCATCCTTAAGCTATAATTATTGCTAACTGCGTACACGCGATTCAGCAATGATTGGAGATCAATGCTTCCAGCGATCAGGACTGTACCATCTACATATCGGAAATTATTGATGACTGTGCCGTTGATGACAATGCCTTGATGAAACCCATTCAAGGCTTCCGACATGATTGCCTACGAATATAAGTTGAAGAGCATTGGAGACAGCACACAACCTTGTCGAACACCATGTCGAATTTTTACTTCATTGGACATGTTATCCACCCGAATGTTCGCTCGTTGATTCCAGTAGAGATTGGCAGTGATTCGTACATCACTATTGTCAATTCCAATTCGTTGAAGGAGTTCTAGCATTTTAGTGTGCTGTATTCGGTCGAATGCCTTCTGATAATCAATGAAGCAAAAAAATACATCCTTGTTGAAATCCTGGCAGTGCAACAAAAGGACTTGTATCAAGAACAAGGCATCCCTGGTGCCAAACCCACCCCGGAATCCGAATTGTGTGTCCGACATAAATTCTTCGCACTTTCTGAAGATTCTTCCATCAATTATTTTCAGAAACAGTTTGAGGACGTGACTCATCAAGCTGATCGTCCGATGTTCTTCCTAGTGGCTGGCATTAGGCTTCTTTGGTATTGGAATGAAAGTAGAATTGAGCCAGTTTTCAGGGATCAGGCCTGTCTGATATATCTTATTGAAGAGGGATGTGAGAACATTTATGTTTTCATTGCCCAGAACCTTCAGTATCTCGGCATGAACATCGTCTGGTCCAGGGGCTTTGCCAGACTTCATCGCACAAATAACCTCCTCCCTTAGGATACTTGGTCCAATATCCGTCTCATCAATGCCGTTATCTGCAACTCAGTCATCGAAGAGCTTGTGCACATACCGTTCCCATAGCTTGATCTTGTCGCATGTCGTGGCATCCAAGTCACTTTCATAGTCCATTAACACCCCGATGTTTCAGCTAGGCTGTTTCTTTGATTTTTTGTGCAGGTGAAATGCTTTTATTCTGAAGCTCTTCGATTTTGCGGCACTTGCTCACCAACCATTTCTCCTTGGCTTTTCGGATCTCAGTTCAAATCAACCTCTGTAGAGTATCGTATCTCTGTTGATATTTTCCTTTGCATTATCGTCTTGTCTCCATTAGCTCTAGAACGTCCGTTGTCATCCAGGTTTTGTGTTGCTTCTTTTTATCATCCTTCAGATGTTTCTGTCACACTGACGTACGCACCGTCTGTACCTAATTCCATTGAACATTAACGTCAGCACAGTCCTCTATGTTACCGAGTCCTGAAATCTGTTCCTGTTGGACAGACTCTCGAATAGCATCCTGCTATAGCACAGTCACGTCAATCTTGGCTTTGACAGGTAATTTCTGCATCGAGCGTAGCCTGAGACCCAACTTTCCAACCAGAGGATTATGGTCCGATGTGACGTCTGCTCATGGGTAGGTTTTAACTGTCAGAATACCGTTCTTGAACCGTCTGTTCACCAAATTATCTTCAATTTGATTACGGACAATATTTTGAGCATCATCATGTGGCGACTTCCAGGTATAGAGCCTCCGAGGGGGTAATTTGAAAAAGGTGTTTATAACAACAAATCTCTCCTCTTGCCAGAATTGTACCAATCGATCACGACTTTCGTTTCGAAGTCCCAGACCGAACGGTCCTACAAATCTATCTGCTCTCCCTTGACCTATTTTAGCGTTGAAGTCTCCCATTATGATGTTGACCTCGTGAGCCTTAGTCAAATTCAAGATAGATTTTATTTCCTCGTAAAACGTTTCCACTACGTCATCATCTGCATCTGACGTAGGTGCATAAACCTGAATGATATTCACATCTACAGGCTTGGACTTAAGTTGGACCTTCATGATCCGGTCCGAAAATGGGATGACATTTTTGATGGAACACCAAACTGTTTTGGATACGACTACAGCGACCCCATTACGATGGTATTTATCGTCATTTCCAGAATAATATATGGTGTGATGGTCACTGTTGTATTGTCCTCTTCCTGGCCAACGCACTTCACTGATGCCAAGAATGCTTGTTTCCATTTTCTCTATTTCACGCTTGACATTGTGGAAATTGCCTGCCTCATACATGCTTCGAATATTCCAAGTTGCAATCTTAATGGCTGACCCGGAGATTCTTAGCACCCGCCTCAGATGTTGGCCACACTACTGCTGCCCAGTATAGGACCCGCAGCCGCCCCTAACATGGTAAACAGAGGCTGTTTTATGGATACGGGTGACATTTCTTTCACCCGGGGAACCATCACCCCACCAAAAGGGACTCATCCGTCCAAAGCCGTTGGCACTCTTAGGGGGTCGAGTAATTTACCTCCACCCAACATTCGGCGTTCAGACGCTGGCTATACGGTCTACTCCATTACCATAACGGGATGTCCGGCCAGAACATAAAACAAAAACAAGATGTTCAGAAAAGATCATATAGCCTATTTTCTCCTAAATGCACGGGTATTGTTATAATTCTTTGTTCTTTTCAAGGAGTATAATTGAATGTTGATTGTAGTAGCTTGTTGAAATACAACGTGTTATATGGATATTAAACATGAATATGAGGTGCCCTGTGCTAGTGCTACCTCTGTACAAAATTTCATTCAATTCGGTATCACCGTGTTTGAATTGATATGGTGAATCGATTTGCACACATACATGGGCACTATCTGCAAACTATTGGGCAGATGACCTTGTAGTTCAGACTAAAGATGCTTCCCACGAAAGGATATGTCGTTGCAAAATTTGGTAGAGATCAAATGATGATGTTGGCCGTAATTTGATTTAAGCTTTTAACATTTGGGTGGCCGCCATTCCGTTTCCGTCAAGATGGCGGCGATATAAAACATTACACTGAGGTGCCCTTTGCTAGTGCTACCTCTGTACCAAATTTCGTTCAATTCGGTTTTACCGTGTTTGAATTGATAGGGGGAATCGATCTGCATACATGCATGGCCGCCATATGCAAACTATTAGACTCATGAGTTTGTAGCTTGGTTAAAGAACGCTTCCCACATAAAGGTATGTTGTTGCAAAATTTAGTAGAGATCAGATGATTAGGTTGGTCGTAATTTGATATAAGCCTTTATCATTTGGGTGGCCGCCATTACGTTTCTGTCAAGATGGCGTGATATAAAACATGACACTGAGTTGTATTTTACGAGTGCTACGTCTGTACCAAATTTAGTTCATTTCAGTTTCACCGTGTTTGAATTGATAGGGAGAATCGATTTGCACACATACATGGCCGCTATTTGCAATCTATTGGGCTGATCACCTTGTAGCTTGGCCAAAAGATTCTTACGAGATTCAGGTATGTTGTTGCAAAATTCAGTAGAGATCAGATGATCAGGTTGGTCGTAATTTGATTTAAGCTTTTAACATTTGGGTGGCCGCCATTACGTTTTCGTCAAAATGGCGGCGATATAAAACATGAAACTGAGGTTCCCTTTGCTAGTGCTACCTCTGTACCAAATTTCGTTCAATTCGGTTTCACCGCGTTTGAATAGATAGGGGAATCGATTTGCACACATACATGGCCGCCATCTGCAAACTATTGGGCTGATGACCTTGTACATTAGTCAAAAGACGCTTGTCACAAGAATATATGTTGTTGCAAAATTTGGTAGAGATCGGATGATTAGGTTAGTCCTAATGTGATTTAAGCTTTTAACATTATGGTGGCCACCATTACGTTTCTGTCAAGATGGTGGCGATATAAAACATGACACTGAGGTGCTCATTGCTAGTGCTACCACTGTACCAAAAATTCGTTCAATTCGGTTTCACCGTGTTTGAATAGATAGGGGAATAGGTTTGCACACATACATGTCCGCCATCCGCAAAGTATTGGGATGTTGTTTGGTCAAAGGATTCTTCATATATAACGGTATAATGTTGCAAAATTTGGTGCAGATCAGATGATTAAGTTGGTCGTAATTTTATTTAAGCTTTTATCATTTGGTTGGCCGCCATTACGTTTTTGTCAAGATGGCGGCGATATAAAACATGTATTGAAGGTGTCCTTTGCTAATGCTACCTCTGTACCAAATTTCGTTCAATTCGGTTTCACCGTGTTTGAATTGATAGGGGGAATCGATTTGCACACATGCATGGCCGCCATCCGCAAAGATTGGGCTGATGACCTTGTAGTCAGCTTAAAGGATGCTTACCACATAAAGGTATAATGTTGCAAAATTTGGTAGAGATCGGAAGATTAGATTAGTCGTAATTTGATTTACGCTTTGAACATTTGGGTGGCCGCCATTACGTTTCCGTAAATATGGCGGCGATATAAAACATGACACTGAGGTGTCCTTTGCTAGAGCAACCTCTGTACCAAATATCATTCAATTCGGTTTCACCGTGTTCGTATTGATAGGGGGTGACAGACATTCAGAGTACACACACTCACAGACACACACTCACAGACACACACACAGAGACACACAATTTTTCGCCCTGTGTTGATATCATAAGTCTACTTTCATTTTTTGCAAAAATCGAAAGTAGGCTAGCAAATGATAGGAAATGTTATGGAAAATGTCTGGAAAAATGCGATTTTACCTTATACGGGTTGTTTTGAGATTTTGAGAGAACTACGAGGCTTACAGACCCCACTCTGCGCTTTATTTAAAGCTAATTAAATGGCCTACAAATTTCATTCAGCAAGTTCTACTCGTAGGATCAATGGTTTCGTAGCACTTTCGGTCCAAATAAGGTCTAAAACTAAAATTTTCAATTTTGGAAAAACTGGCCTATTTTCCAAGTGCCGTAATTCGGTAACCAATTGGCCTACAGAGCTCCGGTTGGGCTTAATTTGTCAAACATTTAATGCTTTTAACAACCATAGTGTAGCTTTTGACGAAGAATGCATGGATTAGGACATATTGAGCAGAATCTGAAAAAAGTCAAAAAATGTTGCTGCTTTTGGTGTGTAAAAAAAATTCCACAACGTTTTGAGAGTTGCAAACTTGCGTATAGGCTACATAGCCCTAATGGTTCCAAACAACGTACTAAAAAATTGGATACTCATTATGTTTTGCGAATTTAGCGATTTTTTGTGTCGTTTTTGACTGGCCTACAAGATAAAATGATCATATACTAGCAGAAGTACCCGTTCTTCGAACGGTGTTCGTTGTTAACACAAGACATTTTCAATTGAGCTAGTGTTGCAATGGTTAGCGGTTTGTCATTCCTTCAAGTTTATCAGAACGAAGTTAGTTTACTGGGAATAGCACACACACTGTTAATTTAAGGCCCTTAAAATGTAGTTTTCGGAGACCCTTTATAGATTCCCGAATTTTGGTTCTCACATTGAGAAGCGCAACATATGCTTTGGTTGTCCTTCTAGGATAATTTTTATATTTCGCCTATTTTAGCATATATTGAGGAGTTTTTCTCTATATCCACCCTTCTACTGTATGGAAAGTACGGTGAAGAGTTTTATAAATGATTGGTGTATTGACTCTCATGGTTACCATACCTAATTTTACGATGCACCAAGCATCCGAATACGAGGTATAGGCGTACATAAAGATACACAGAAAGACAGACAGACAATTCTATTGCCTACAACATATTACCCAGATATCGAAATATGGGTATATCTACCACACAGTATCAAATAAAATCATCCTTACGCTGAACCCGTATGTCGACAAAAAAAAAAAGTTAAAATGTGCTCTCAGACTAAATTCACCTAACGTGTACTTCCTGACGTGAAATACAATTGAAAGCTTTGTAGACGAAACGCAATACACGTCACATAAAAACTGACCCTCTACGTTGTGCTAGGTGCCCATACAAAGGAAGACCCCATTCATAAATTATAAAGGCTTGTGGTGCATGAAAATTCAGGTTCTTTAGCCTCAAATTGCCCAAATTCCTAAAAGCCGCAAAAAATGCTGGTTCAATTCAGGAATTTATGAAAATAATGTTGCTGTTTGGAGATATAATAGACCTTCTGTACTATATGTCGAACGTGAAAATTGCATGAAAAAATTCTAGGTTACCCCTTCACCCCCTTAATTGCATTGATGAATTATACGGTCTACGTTAGTTCCGTGATAACCTTATAGCCATTTGCAAACTTTCACAGAAATGTAATAAATGGAGTGACATTGCTTCTTACAGAAATAGATGGAAAGTTGTATGCCACCCCTTGAGATAATGTTCTCATGGTTACCGATTTGCATTCCTTCATTAGTTTGTTAAATTAAATTAAATTAGTTTTCTGGGAATATTTCAGAAACTGTTGGATTTAGAGCCTTATAATGTAGTTTTCGAGGACCCTTTAGGGCCCCCGAGGTTTGTTGCTGTCACCGAGGGGATTTGTCTCGACGTTGTACGGCATAATATAATACTAATAATAGTATAATATAGGGAGAAATTATAACACCTCTTTTTTAAATTATTTTTAATTCAGCCAATGGCCATGTACTTTTCTTTTCAGGACGGGTCAGGGAAGGTATATTATCAGAGAAAGAAGCATTCACATCACGCATGAGCAAAATGGAAATGGCCAACCATTTAACTAAGGACATCTATAAGAAAAGGTCAATATCCTTCAACGCAAAACTAAAACATTACTGCAGTGTCATCCGTCCGGAGGTCTTGCATGCCTCTGAATGCCTCACGATGAACAAAAAAGGCTTGGTCGAGAAACTGGAGGCCAAAGAAAGGAACATTTTGAGAAAGATATTGGGTTCCATCAAAGACAATGGGGAATACTGAAGGCGGCATAACCATGACCTATATACTCATGTGGAGAAGATAAGCAACGTCATCCGGAAGAGAAGGTTACCATTTTTTGGGCATGTGAAACGAATGAGCCCAGCAAGACTGACCAACCGCAACATAACTTATTTTCAGGAGAGGAAAACAAAATGGGCCTGGTTCATTGAGCTGGATAAAGATCTGAACGAAGTGGGGATTACACCAACAGACATTCAGGAGCGCGCCCCACTCAAAGGGAAACTTCGAGCTTGTAAATGTTTCCAAGAAAAACCGAAGCTGAAAACGGGAAAGATTTGGACCCAGGAACGGAAGGAAGTCCACCGAGAACGAATGCGGGCGTACAGGGCAAACATCAAAGCCAGTAGGAGACGGTTGGAATGACGCGGTCCATAGATGGCCTATACGAAATGAATGAATGAATGAATGAATGAATGAATGAATGAATGAATAATAAGGGGATAGGAATATAATAGACCTGCCGTACCACACCCGCAGGTGTAAATCGCGTGAAAAAATTCTAAAGTACCCCTTGATCCCCTTAAGCGCATTCTACGTATTGATGAATTTTACGGCTTAATTTCGTTCCGTGATAACCTTCTAGCCGTTTGCAAACTTTCACACTAATGTAATTAATGGAATTGCATTGCGTCTTACAGCAATAGATGGACCTCTGAAAATCCGTTGGCATGGTTACTGGCTTGCATTCGTTCATTAGTTTATTAAATTAAATTAGTTTTCTGGGAATATCTCAAAAACGGTTGGTCTTCGGTCCTTAAAATGAGGTTTTCAGGGACCCGAGTTTTGTCTCTCACATTGAGGGGCTGAAAATGAGTTTTGTCTCGTCCTTCTACGCCTATTTCAGCATGTATTTTTAGGGGGTAGGCCCCCTTTTATGAGAGGTACGGAGAAGAGTTATATCAATGATTAGTGTCGTGCCTCTGATGGAAATCTGTACCAAATTTTACGTTGATACACCCAGCCGTTCTCGAGTTATAAGTGAACAAATTTGTCCACAGACAAACAAACAAACAAACAGACAGACAAAAACATTATTTTCGCGCGCATCCATCATAAAACAGTCTGAAACGTGTAAACAACTCAAATTTCCGTACAAAATTCAGAGAAAAACACACAAATTTTCATTTTTATATATAGAGAGATATACTGCACCGCTCGGTGTTGACCGTGTTTTATTGCACGAGATTTTGGTTTTACTCGCTAACCGTTGGAGAAATACGAAAATTGATAAGGACCTTTCGGATAGAAAATTAAATGTTAAAGCTCATGTATACCATCAAAAGTTTGCTATTTCTTAGCGTTCTCTTTTTATTTGAAAAGGAAATATGAAATTTTGAAACCAAAGGGTGTAGTGACGTCACAAATGTCAGTTTTACTCGCTAACTGTTGGAGATACACGAAAAGTGATAAGAACCTTTCGGATAGGAAATTAAATTTCAAAGCTCATATGTGCCATCAAAAGTTTGCTATTTCCTACCGTTCTCTTTTTATTTGATATGGAAATATGAAATTTTGAAACAAATGAGTCTAATGACGTCACTAAAATGGTCGCCATTTTTTTATAGTGCAAAATTTCGAAATCAAAAGTATCCTATATGTAAACCTGGTAAGTTAAATCAGCTACATCCATGCAAAATTTCATTTAAATCGTACCAGTGGTTCTTGAGTTATTGAGTAACAGACAGACAGACACACACCATCTCATTTTTATATATTAGTATGATTCAGAGTCTGCAGGTACCTACTGTTGAAAACACAGGCTTCCTCGATGTTATCCTTGACGCAATCTAACGTAAAAAATTTGGCCTTGGTCTGATAATGTTGACAGGAACGTCACATAGTCTACTGACGTCATTTAGCGAGACACTGGTTCCCTCTGTGTCGCTTAGGTTTTTAGATAACCGGCAGTGAAAATATTTTTCACATGAAGTGTAAGTTTGCTCGCCTTGATAATGCAAGAAGCTCTATTTCCAAAAAAAGGCGCTAGGTTTATTGATCCATAAATACATCCAACTAATGTTCAGTGGTTTTCATATACATCCACGAACGGTACGTTCTAACAGGCCACTTCATTCCAACTCCTCGTCCTTCTTTCATCTGCAGAGGGCATCGCACCATGATTATTTGCAATTCAGTCGACCCTTTTGAACTCTAGGCCTAGCATAAATGACAAGAATTCAAAATACTATGCTCATTGGTCAGTGTGTTTTGATTGAAAATACCCTGGCTAGTTCTGACCACTTTCCAACTACAGCCTAAAATCTTAGGTACTTGGAGAATCCTAAAGAGAATTTACTGTTTGGTAGGTCATGCTTTAAAGACGTTCATATAGTATCGGTACGGTAGTTGACAGGTACAATATAGGGATTTCGTCACTGGATTTAGTATATCTGATATATATTCGGCGAGATGTAATTGTTAGATTAAAAAGCAAATTCGTAAGTAACTAGTCCACGTTAGAAGAAGTGAAATGATCTGTGGGAACATAACAAATCCTGGCTTATATGATAACGTGTTTTACATCGAAAAAGAAAAGTAGGTGCCCAGCACTGATTAAGTGACGCTCAATTTATAATATTAAATTGTCGAAGAAACAGAGGTATGGAATGTGTACCTAGGAACAGCCTCGTGACGACAATATAGGCTAGGTACAACAAGTTAATGTTCTGTAAGAAACAGTAGTGTATCTAGTTCGAACTGGGTGTTATGTACCATAAGGAGGTAGATGCATTTTGTGGCTGCTGAATGCCTGTAAGCAACTAGAATCGATTTACAATACCTGTGACGCAACTTAAGATCACTTTCACGTAGCCTAATTAAACGTGTTGATAGATTTCTAATGTAGGTACTTAAAGTTCTGAAAAAATAATGTTTAATCTGTTCGCTAAAATCAAGTTTGTGTATAAGTTATATTGGAATAGAGTAACCGACTGTAGGATTCTGTTTTTCCCTGGTCTACAATCAAGCAGGCACCATTATTTATTCATTTTGTCCAAGGAGTATATGTTGAGCATCATGGTTCTACATGTTTTACTGTTGTGCATTTCGAATGTATGAAATTACCTCATTTGATTTATTAAATGACTGATTTGGCGTACGATACTGTTGTAAGTAAGGTGTTTAATTGATTCTTAAGTGCCCTTTCTCTCTTTTCTAGTTTCCAGATCATAATGGGGGAGCAACCGTCGATCAAGGGTGAGCCAGAATGGTTGACTCATACACATGATTTCTCTAACCTGGTAAGTTGCGTTTTAATTCGTATATGGTGTAACATTGCAATCCTAGTGATGTGTGTGACAAGCAAGGGTTAGTGACTTGATACAAGGTACTTAACAGTAAATGGTAGGCTAAGTATTTGTTAACTTCTACTTTTTATGATGTTACAGTAAGTTAGTACTGTATTTAACTTTGGGTCATGCTTGTAATACTCTGCAGGAGTCAAATGAGTTGTTGCCCTCTGATAACCTGCAGGACGAAGATGTTGGTATATTTGATATTGAAAGGATAGCAGTTAAGGAGGAACATGAACTGCAGGTAATTATAGGTTCTGCAATACTTCTCTTATAATAATACGAATGATTTTGAGACTGAATATTATTTGGAAGTTTGGATTACTTAGAATTTTTTTCTATAAGAATTCCTCACTATAACTGATGCAATTGTATTGTATTGATACTGCAATTTCACTCTGATGGCATGCTAGATCATGCTATAAGTGAAGTCTACACAACATGCGATATTAAAAGTCAATCATATAAGGCTTTGTTGATATGATTGCCCTTAAGTGAATACGCTGCTGGTGGTGTATACTATATTTTATAAGCTAGTGGGGAAAAGGGTAGACTGTCACAGCAAAGCAAACCAGTTTCCGGCATGTTAAGATCATAACTTGACCGTCAGCAAACATATTTCTAATGAATGATCATCACTACATCATTCTTCTTCTTGTTTCTTGAAACGTGGTTGCCATCGGAACAAACAGAATATCTTACTTACCAGGAACTTGTGCTAAGCAATTACATGACTAATGGTCTGAGCCTCTGGTAGCTCATTTGTGAATCTTTAATGTAAACGATAAGTTTGTGTCAGAGTGCAGTTTTCCTTAGACTAATTTGAATACAATTATTTGATAGCTTAAGTAATTTCATAGAATCTAAATATTAACTCTCCACAATTACAGTAGTTGGAAGTTGCTAATGACACACATGATCTGTATAGAGCCCCACATATTGCGTGGCTACTCTTCTCCATCTTTTCGTTTCACCAGCCCTGGTCAACTCTCCGTCAATTCTGAACCAGACATTACACAGGAAACCATCAATTTTCTCACATTATTTGACTGTTTTCCTTACAACCTTATAACATAGTCTAATTTTTTACGGGCCATACCTCTTCCTTCTCTCCATAACAAAATTGTGTAATTGCTTAACACAACTGCCTGGAATGTAAAATATTCTGATATAAATATTTATGGAAACTATAAGGGCAGTGAGTATCCCACCTTCAATGGTGCATACTGTGTAACATCAGCAAGAGAACATTGAAAAGCTCTTTCCCTATCCCACTGAAGCGTTGTACAAATATTGATTAGATCTGAAGTTATACATCCGTGATGTAATTTCGTTTCGAAATGCACTTGCGCCTTATGGAGGGTGATATGTGTCATGCTTAAATACGCAGGTGAGGGTTATTGAAGGTTTGCCTGGTTTTCATATCCTCTCGTACCAAGTACACTCTGCAGGCACATTCCCTGGTAAGTTTTGTAGCCTTTAGGTATGCAGATAGACTGCTGTGGGAAGGGTTGAAGTAGTGCAGCACTTTGGAAGGATGTGAGAACACAGTAAGCCCTTTCACATGGGCTGCTCCAGGTTTGGCTTAACTTCTCCTTTCGAAGTTCTTTATTCTTTGAGAATAAAGGGATTCTTTGAGCTTTTCATATTTTATATTTACTGTATCTTCTAAGAAGCAAGATGTTCATTAATGAACATATAGCCTACTTTGTCCTAAATGCATGGGTATAGTTATAACACTTTGTCCTTTTCAAGGTGTATGATTGCATGTTGGTTGTAGTATCTTGTCGAAATATAACGTGCTATATTATACGTTGATTGATTGAATCCTCACCTGAATTATAAATACACACACTATCACAGCCATGAAAATAACACAGGTTATCAGACAAAATTCAACACTCACCCAAACACACGGGGCTAAATGACCATGACGTCCAAACAGCTTCCTACCCAAATCCTTCCTCGTATGAAAGCATGCCTATTAGTACAGACATCACAGGGACACAGTTTATCAAACAACTTCTACACACACCCAAGTACACCTGGTTATATGGCCACGATGCCGGAAAGCCACTAAAGAATCAACAATAACAGACTCTACCGCGGATGAAGGACAGCTTCCTACACAAATTCTACCTCATTTTTAAGTACACACACTAGTAGAGACATCACAGTCACACAGGCCATCAGACAACTTCTTCACACACCGAATTACATGGGGCTACCTGACCCTGAAGCCGCAAGGACTCTTAAGAATCCACAACAACAACAGTCTGTACTGCAAATCAAGGACAACGAATTTTAATCGCTGTAGTGGAGTGTTGAAATATGTGATGTTATAAGTACATATTATATTTTCGATTGCAGATACACACTATATATGCTTAACATTATAACGTGTGAGTAGTTATAAATCAATAAATACACAGAAAAACAGGTAAAAAGAATTTAACCCGCTTCGATTCGTTCCACGAGCCTCGAATTAGAGAGTTAGAGACGCTAGCCCATTGCTAAACATGGCCAATACCTTATAATCTTGTTTAGTATAACTGTATACCATATTTCTATATTTTATCTTGAGAAGAACGATTTCATGAGAGTTTTCTGCCGTTTTTATAAACCACTAGCTGTACCCGACATGCGTTGCAATGACAATCAAAGAAGGTGTTAGCGTTGTAACATTGTTGAAGTGCTTTTGGATTCCCAATATTTATTTATTTTCCGTTAACCACCTCTAAACTATTGTAAAATTGATTTACTGTCCCAAAAAAAATCATGGGAGCGTGCTCAACAACTCACCAAAGTTTCTTCGCAAATACATGAATGCTATATGAACGCATACGGGACTTGGTTGAAACGATTCGAATGCCGTCACCCTTTTGTTGAATATACTTGTACGCTTCCTATTGTAAAATGGATTTACTTACTTACTTACTTACTGGTCGGCTCTACAGTCCCTGAAGAACCTTGGCCTCCTTTATCACCTGCCTCCATTCATCTCTATCTTCCGCCTTCCTTCTCCAGTTCCTGATTCCCAGACTCCTAAGGTCGTCTTCCGCATCATCTATCCACCGTCTCCTGGGTCTTCCTCTTCTCCTCCTTCCATCCGGTCTTCCTTTTTGACACTCCGTGATTCTGGCATTCTCTGAACGTGCCCTGCCCATCTTATCCTCCCCTGCTTAATTTTGACCACAATATCTGCCTGTCCGAAGAGTTCCTGTAGTTCCACATTTGTCCTTATTCTCCAACCTTCCTCCTCTCTCACTGCCCCGTATATTTTCCTCAAGATCTTCCTTTCCCATCTTCGCAGCCATTCTTCTTCTCGTCTATTGAGAACCCAGCCTTCCGATCCATACATAACCACAGGTCTTAGTATTGTTATGTAAATTTTTATTTTAGTATTCCTACTAACATTTCTCGATTTAAACAAGCTTTGCAGAGCGTAATAGCATCTATTTCCACTTTTAATTCTTTCTTGTATTTCCACTGATGTTCTGTTATCCTCAGTTATTATTGAGCCCAAATATTTGAATTCTACTACTCTTTGATATTCTTTCCCATTTAATTTAATATACGGATCTCTTCTTGCCTCTCTGGAGTTTCCCATCTTCATATACTTGGTTTTACTTGTATTCACTTCTAAACCTAACTTTCGTGCCTTTTCTTCCAACAGGACATAGCTCTCTTCTAATGCTTTACTGTTCCTTGCAATTAATGCTACATCATCCGCATATGCTATCACCTGCACTTGTCTGTTAAATATGGTCCCTCCTGGATTGATTGGCAGTTGTTGAATTATTTTTTCTAGAGCTACATTAAAGAGTAATGTAGAAATTACATTTCCTTGTCGCAAACCCCTTTCTACAATGAATTCTTCGGACATCTCTTGTTCTAATCTAACCTTACAGATTGTGGTTTCCATAGTCATTTCTGTCAGCTTGACCAATTTTATCGGGATCTTAAACTCTTTTATAATTTTAAAAATCTCCTTTCTATCCAAACTGTCATATGCCTGCTTAAAATCTATATACAGCTGATCCAGCTGCTTATCATGTTCATAAAACTTCTCCAGTGTCTGCCTCACTACAAATATCTGGTCCATTGTAGAGCGATTCCTTCTAAATCCAGCTTGATAGTCCCCCAATATTTTCTCTACACAACGCTCCAGTCGAGAGGCTAAAATCTTACTGAACACCTTATATGTTACGTCCAACAGAGTAATCCCACGATAATTGCCGCATACTGATTTATCCCCTTTCTTATAGAAAGGGCATATTATTCCTACAGTCCAATCCCTGGGCATTTCTTCTTTCGTCCAAACTTCCTTTATTAGTTCATGTATTGCTTTTACCACTACCTCTCCACCGAATTTTAGCAACACTGCTTCTATTCCGTCTTCTCCGGCGGCTTTATTGTTCTTTAATTCCTTGATTGTATCTCTAACTTCCTCTAAATACGGTGTTTCAACTTCTTCTTGCTCATCAATCCCTACATGTTCCGCTTCTTCCTCATTCGCGGTTTCCTCTTCACCCCGTCCATTGAGTAGCTCTGTGAAATATTCCTGCCATCTCTGTAGCATCTTGTTCTTATCTCCTATAAAATTTCCTTCTTTGTCCTTATAAAAGACTGCTCTTGGTTGAAACCCTTTCCTCAAATCTCTTGCTCTTTCATAAAATCTCCGAATCTCCCCACTCTCCCTCATTTTATCTAATTTTTCTATTCTTTCTCTTTCATACTGCCTTTTCTTAACCCTACTTAACTTGCTTGCCCTTTTCCTTTTCTCTCTATATTCTTCCACCGTCTGTCTTGTTCTCCGTTACAACATTCTTTGCCTTGCTTCGTTTCTTTCATGGATTGCCTCCGAGCATTCTTCATCGAACCATTGTATATTTCTCTTGAATTCGGCTCTCCCCATCTGCTCCTCTACAACTACTTACTTCCATTACATCCGATGCATGTCGTTTGTCAATAATCACATGATCTATTTGATTCCTAGTAACTCCGTCCGGAGACACCCAGGTCTCTTTCTTGATATCTTTCCTTGGGTGCCAAGTACTTTTCACCACCATTTCTTTCCCAATGGCAAAGTCTATCAACCGCAATCCATTGTCATTACTCCCTTCGTGTAAACTTTCCTACCCTATTATATCTCTGAACACCTCTTCCTTCCCGACTTTGGCATGTAGGTCCCCAAGGATTATTTTCACATCATGTCTTTGTACTTTGTTGACCTCCTCCTCCAACTTAGTGTAGAAGCTATCCTTCTCTTCTTCTTCTGCCTCCTCTGTGGGGGCATATACGCAGAACATGGTGATGTTAAAAAACTTTGCTCGTAGTCGCACTGAGCACATCCTTTCATTTATAGCATTGAAGTTTATTACACTTGACTTAACAGACTTTTTTATAAGAAAGCCTGTACCACCATAACCGGTGTTCCCTCCACTGTACATCAGTATATGTTCCCCTGACGCTATCATTCCTTGGCCTTTCCATCGTATTTCTTGTAGTGCAGCTATTTCCACTCGGTATTTTCCCATTTTTTCTCTAATCTCTCTCAATTTCCCAGGTCTCCTTAGGGTTTTCACATTCCATGTCATTAACATAATATCCGCTTTCCTTCTCATTAACCGTTTCCTTTGCCGGTTCGTCATCGGGTGATCAGCATTCCGAGGCACTTGTAAGGTATCCGTAACATTGAGATTTTTTTACAATGTAGGGTTGTTAACCCTACGCCAAACCCCCAACCTGGAGGACCAGGGTATCCCTCTTAGTCTGGCCCATCACCTTTGACCTGTCCGGCATGGGTGGCCCTACCTGGAGCTTACGCTCCCGCCGGCATAGCTCGCAGGATCATTTGAACTCTCAAGCCCCCACATCACGTCAAGATGAGGATACCATCGTGAGGGGTAAAATGGATTTACTAAGTCGAAAACCTTCCCTGGCGTGTACACAACAACTCATGAACGTTTCGTCGCAATCGGATGAATGTCATATGAACGCATACGGAATTTTGTATAAACGATTCACGCGCCTTCACTCATTTGTTGAATCTTCTTGTGCACCACCCATTGAAAAACGGATTTACTAATTCATACACCTTCGCAGGACTGTACTCAACTCACCAACGTTTTATCACAATCGGATGAATGGTATATGAAAGGATACGGGACTTGGTTGAAACAATTCACGCGCTGTCGCCCATTAGTTGAATCTACTCGTGCGCTACCAAATGTAAAATGGATTTACTAAATCAGAAATCTTTGCGGGAGTGGAAACAACATTTCTCTAAATTTCATTGCAATCGCATGAATGTTATATGAACACATACGATTTTTTTAAAGCGATACGCGCGCCGTTACTCATTTGTTGAATCTACTCGTGCGCTACGTATTGTAAAAAGGATTTACTAAGTCAGAAACCTTTCCTGGAGTGTGCACAACAATTCAACCAAAGATTCATAGCAATCGGATGAATGTTATTTGAACTCTACGGGACTTTGTTTAAGCTATTCGCGTGCCGTCGAACAATTGTTGAATCTACTTGTGCGATACATATTTTAAAGTGGATGCACTAAACCAGAAACCTTCCCTGAAGTGTACACAACATCTCATCCAAGTTTCATCGCTATCGAACGAATGGTATATGAACGCGTACGGGTCTTTGTTGAAACGCTTCGCGCGTCTTCGCTCAGCTGCTCCACTTAGCAAGTTGTGAGCCCCTGCGACCTTGGAATGGAAGGAGTCATGCTAGGAAGGCGTGCTTGGATTCGTTTTTTTCGTCTCGTTACGCTCTTTACGAAAATGTAGGTGTCGAAAAGGTGAAAATCTGGAAACACGGTTTTTTTTTGGGGGGGGGGGGGGGAAACCGTGATTTTAAACTTTTTGCTATATGTCGCGAACCAATCATGCTAGAGGCGTGTACGACGGTTCCAAGGACTCGGGGTGACATCCTCTTTGCTATGGACCACTCGTAGTAATTTAAAATAATTTTTGGAAACTCGATTTAGGGGTAAACTCGTGTTTTTTGTGATTTTTGCCGATATCTCACGAACCAATAACACTAGAGACGTGTACGAGGTGACCTAGGACTCGGGCTAACGCCCCCTTTCGAGTGTGGTAGATATTTTTTCCAAAAAATAATTCACAAAGGGCCTAACGCCATACATGTTGATAAAACTATTTCTTTTTCTTTACTTGTTTATAAAGTTCATGAAGCGTGGTGGTTGAGAGAGACGATACGGCTGGGTGTGTGTGTGTTTCAACGAACCTGTCGCTGACCACAGTGGCTGTGTTCAATAGATCAATGGATATTTCGACGGGTCGGTTTATGACAGAGCGAGGGTGCGTTTTTCTGATATTTTACCTTTGACGTGTAAACGGTGATGAGAACTTGGTTCTATGTTGATCGAAGCGAGTACAGAAAACAAACTTGCAGACGAGCAGGAGGTGAATGTCATTTGAGCTTATTGGAAGGCGCCGATCTGACTTGACAACAGGTGCAATGAAAAAATGACAATGACGCTTGAAGGTGAAATAATCTTACCATCGTGGTGGCAGGGGAGTGTGAAATGCATGCACACACGTGTGAGATGACATGTAGGCTAAACAAGTTACATCCTGTTTGCTTCGTACGTGACAAAATGCAAGTTCATGTGAAATTTGATCTACCACAGGTGTTCACCTTGGACGTTAGCTGTCCACGTGCACGATAACTGTTAACAAGTTACATCCTGTTTTGCTTCGTACGTGACAAAATGCAAGTTGACGTGAAATTTGATCTGCCACAGGTGTTCACCTTGGACGTTAGCCGTCCACGTGCCTGATAACAGAATGTTCAAAGCGTGGGAAAAAATGATTATACATGCAACGTAGCATATATAAAGACATGTCTTTTTCATTTCCACGCTCACTTAGGTGAATACCTTTGAACACATTGCCTTGCATGAAACCCCTGGTCTTGTTTAACAGTTTTGGTGTTGGTGGAAAATACTTAACCTTGTTGTGGGGTAGGTATAATATTTATTCATTTATATATTTATTGATTTTTTATAAATACATGCAATTATTTATTGATTAGGTAATAAATGATTTTATTTATTTATTTGTTTGCAGATAACGTGTATAGCCTACCTGTCGTGTGTCTGTGGGAACTATATTAAAGAAAGAGAAAGACAGACAGCTAGAAAAGGATACCATTTTCACACTAGCCCACGAGACGGGAATATAGCAAAGCATTACACGTCAAGGTGAGATTTGTTTTTTATATATAACCTGTTTGATTTTGTTTTGTTTATGAAATGCATAAACTATATGGAATGGATATACTTATGGTGGTTTATTTTATTTCTTTTTAGATATTTGGAAAAAGAAGGGTTCACTGCTATAGCAAATTCAGTTTAAAACCAAGTGGCTTTAGAGTGGAACCATTGTCAAGCAGTCTACAGCTGAAAACTCAGGTGAGAGTGTTCTTTCAAAATAATGTCTTTTACTGCTGCGGATACGTTAACTTGGGAGCCCCTTGAGTCTTGTTTCAAATCACGTTTGTGCTCTGGCCGCGTAGTCAATGTTAGAAAAAGTTTGATTCCCAAAGAATTTTTAGAATCTTGTTTTGAAATTTTTAAAATTGAAATTTGTACAGCGCAAAGGTTGCATACGGCTTTAAAGGTGAATACAGAACTGGTGTGCGATTTCATATATAAAAAGAAGGACGTAGAGCATAAAGAGACATTCTATATTTGCAGTAAAATGCAAGAGCTTTTGGTAGCCCATAATTTGGAACAGTGGTATCAAAGCCATGTGGTGAATGCCTTGGTATCAAAATTTGATAAACTGCAACAAGGACCCAGTGGTTTAGCGTTAGACAAAATTCGTTATTTGCAAATCAACATTTGTCAATTCAACCCGTTGAATGCGGGGTCTAGCTATATTAAAACACCACCAGCAATAGCTTCGAAAAAGGCAGTGGTGAATATTGAGAATCATGACAATGATTGCTTTCTGTGGTGTGTGGCCGCGTATTTGCAGCCAGCACAAGACCGTCATGTTAACAGACCAGCAAAGTACAAGGCCAAGTTTGATGAATTGAAACAAACTTTAAATCTAACTCGAGTATCGTTCCCTATGGACTTAACCGAGATCCATAGGTTTGAACAAGACAACCAGGACTTTTCGTTCATGGTGTATGGCCTTGACGGTAATGAGATTGTGGGTCCTCTTTATGCCACAAAAGAACCGAAACGACACCACATTCATCTTTTATATTTATCTGTAGGAGAGGTGAATCACTATCGCCTTATTAAGAGCCTAAGTAGATTGCTAAGCTGACAAGTGTCTAAGCACGCTGGTGTAAAACATATTTGTGATCGTTGCTTGCAATATTTTAAAACACCTACGCTTTTGGAACGTCATAGGGTAGATTGCGTTTCTCAGGAAGCGGTGAGATTGATATTGCCACAAGGGGACAAGGCTGTGTTAAAGTTTAGGGACATTCATAAGCGTGACACTGTTCCCTATGTGGTATGTGCAGATTTCGAAGCACTCACCACACCCATGGCGGGATGTGAACCAGATCCCACCGTTAGCTCAACCACACCCATTCAAAAACATGAACCCTTTGTCATAGGATTTAATGTGGTGTGTGCCTATGACCCCACACAATCCGTTTACAAATACAGCGAGGGGCCAGATTGTGCCAAATGGTTCTTGGATGAACTTGTCAAGTTGGCCGACCATGTACAGGAATTACTGGACCACCCAGTACCCATGAGCCTATCTCCAGAACAACAGCAGCAGTATGAGCATGCCACGACATGCCATATTTGCGAAAAGCCTATTTTAAGTGGAGAGGAAAAAGTCAAAGACCACTCGCATTTTACGGGGGAGTTTCGTGGAGCTGCGCACAGCAAATCCAACTTGAACTTTCCAGCTCCTGGTATCATTAGTGTCTTTTTCCACAATCTTGCGAATTATGACATTCAGTTTTTGATTCGTGAATTGGGCCATGTCAACAAGGGCTCGTTTACCATTATTCCCCAAAACCATGAGCGTTTTACAGCCCTGACATGGAGGTTGAGCGACTTTAGCATTCGATTTTTGGATTCCTTTAAGTTTATGGCATCCTCGCTAGACAGCCTTGTGAATGGCTTGAATGAGCAGGAATTAAAAAATACTAGAATGCATTTTAATGATCCTGAGCAATTTCAATTGTACATTCGGAAAGGTATATTCCCGTATGATTTCTGCAACAGCTGGGACGTGTTAAAGCAAAGAAAACTCCCACCCCAAGATAAATTTTACTCGAAATTAACACGCAGTACTGTTTCCGATGAAGACTATGCACATGCATGTCAAGTTTGGCGTGAACACGCTAAGTGAATATGCTTTGCATTACCTAAAACTGGATGTATTGCTGCTCACTGATGTGTTTGAAAAATTCCGTAACTTGTGTCAACACATTTACGGTCTTGACCCGGGTCACTATTATACGAGTCATGGGCTCTCGTTCGATGCCGCTTTGAAATACACTCAAGTGGAATTGGATTTACTCACTGATGTAGACATGGTTCTATTTTTTGAAAAGGGCATTCGTGGCGGCTTTGTGTCGCTTAACCAACGCCATGCCGAAGCGAACAATGTCTACATGCCTGATTATTCACCGGACAAACCAGAATCGTACTTAATGTACTATGACGTGAATAATTTGTACGGTTACGCCATGAGTCAGCCTTTGCCCTATGGGAAGTTTGCTTGGCTGACAGACAAACAAGTGTCAGAATTTGATGTGAACATGGCTAGCCAAGAAACAGGCCGTGGATATGTGCTAGAAGTGGATATTGAATATCCCTCATCCTTGTATGATGAACATGCCGATTTCCCATTCTGCCTTGAGCAAATGGTTCCCCCTGACAGTAAAGTGAAAATTGAAAAACTCATGGGAACACTTTACAACAAACATCGGTACGTGCTACATATCCAAATGTTGGTGCAATGCCTCGCCCAAGGCTTGGTGTTAAAGTAAATCCACAGGGGTATTTCTTTTGCTCAAAAAGCATGGCTTGAGCCATACATGCGACTCAACACAGAGTACCGACAAATAGCAACACAGCAGTTTGAAATTAATTTTTTTTAAATTAATGAACAACTGCATCTATGGAAAGTCTATGGAGAATGTCCGCAAATACCGTGACATTAAATTGGTGAATGTCTGGGAGGGGCAGTGGGGTGCCCGGCGGTACATTGCCAAGCCAAATTACAAATCGATCAAAATTATCGATGAGGATTTGGCTACTATTTGAAATGAGTAAGACCAGCGTGACCATGGATAAACCCATTTACTTGGGTCAAGTCATTTTAGACTTTTCTAAATCGGTCATGTATCGATTTCACTATGAGTTTGCCAAACGCAATTTTGAGGATGTCTCTCTTTTGTACATGGACACGGACTCATTCATTTACCACATTCGCCACTGCAATCCCTATGACGTCATGAGGCAACATAGTGACTGGTTCGACACCTCTTGCTATAGCGCTGACAACGTGTTTCAGCTGCCCATAAAAAACAAAAAGAAAATGGGCGTTTTAAAAGATGAATGCGGTGATTCCTTTATGACGGAATTCGTAGATTTGGCCTCAAATATGTATGCTTATCGCACACTCGACTGTAAGGAAGCCAAAAGAGCAAAAGGTGTAGGTAGGGCAGTGGTAAAATCGCTACGTGTTGATGACTATCTAGCGGTTTTACGCACTGGCAAAGCTATGTCTCATACACAGTGCAGGATACAATCCAGCAACCATCATCTGTATCTTGTGGAACAGAGAAAACGCACACTCGCCTCTATGGATAACAAGCGTGTGTGGGCTGATGACCTGCTCACCAGCCTGCCCTGGGGTTATGATCGCAAGGAGGAGGAGGTGTGATTTCATTGTTTAATCGTTTATGGGACATAGCTTTATGTAACTTGTAGATTTAGTATTTTGTAAATATTGGTTTCTGTCATTGTAAATAGTAGATTTTGTAAATAGTGGCAATCCACTTGGACCATTTGCTCTTTAAAACAGTTCTATGCAACCTTATTTAAAAACAATTGACTGCTAAATAGTTTGATTCTTTTAAAGCTGTACAAAGTTGGAGTTTTTTTTGTAAATATTTAATGAGTAATAGTATTTTTTTAGTAACTTTAATGACTAGTATTTAATTATTTTTCGTAATGTAAATTATAAATGGTAAAATAAAAAGTTCATTTGGGATGAGTGTGCATGTCGAGAATGTGCTTTTGGGAATAAATAAAGTGGTTGTGTTTGTTCCCGTAGACAGGTGCGAATGTATGAGTAGAGAGAGAAAGCTGGTGTGTATGTATGACCAGAGCAAACACGGTGAGGTAGAGTGGGTGGGGAGGGGGGAAAATTGTCACTTATATACTCATTTTGTTTTCAATAGTTTTGATTTTTTTGAAATGTGGCAGACAATAGACATTATTTTTTTAAAATAGTCTTACCTGCAGTAGTCGTAGACCTCGACGTTTCCGCAATCCCATAAACTCACTGCAGCATCATCATGGTCAAGCACTTGTATCAACATCATTGACAAATCTCAACTTTCGACATACACCAAATGGACAAACGTGAAAACAGCAAAATGGAAAATCCAAGTTTCAATATCACCAAAAACGCAAAACTTGAAACGGACATTTTTAAAAACTGGAAATGGCCATGCGTGAAATATGAAAATTCAGAAAAACTTCAAATAGACATTGTTTAAAAAGTGTCATCAACAAAATGGAAAATCCATATCATCAAAAAAGTAAAACTTGAAACAGACATTTTTAAAAACTTTAAATTGCAAATTGACAAATGGCAATGTGTGAATTCATCATGTATGAAATTTGTAAAAATAGCCAACACAAATAGCCAATATACAAGCTTATGTGTTGGCTTTTTGTGTTGGCTTTTATGTGTTGGTTTTTTGTGTTGGCTTTTGCGTTGGCGTTTTGTGTTGGCTTTTTGTGTTGGCTTTTTGTGTTGGCTTTTGTGTTGGCTTTTTTGTTGGCTTTTTGTGTTGGCTTTTTTGTGTTGGCTTTTTGTGTTGGCTTTTCTTTTTTTAGTGGTTCCTTATGTTGGCTTTTGTATTAGCTCTCTCATATTTGCTCTTACTTGTAGGCTTATTTGGTCTTGGAAAGTATGTGAGCCCCTTTTTTTAAGACAGCATAATGCTTACCACAATGTTTGTAAGCAACAACAACACACTAATATTCTAAAAAATCCAAAGTATTATAAGGTTAAAGATTGACTAAGAGTGTAATAAAGGCAGCTAACCTAACCTAACCTAACCCAAACCTAACCTAACCTAAACCTAACCTTGCATAACCTAAACTAACTCTACCAAACCTCACTTCATTCAACCTAACCTAACTTAACCTAACTTTACCTAACCTCACTTCATTGAACCTAACCTAACCTAACTTTATGTAACCGAACCTAACCTAACATAACGTAACCTAGCCTGAGTGAGTGCTCGTACCCACCGTTAGATAGCATACTAGTTATTCAGTTAGTACTCATATCCACCGCTAGGTAGCATGCTAGTTCTTCAGTTAGTGCTTATATCCACCGCTAGGTAGCGGAAACATACTTTGCATGTGGCATGTGACTATCTCACAAAGTTTGACGCTTGTAAAATGTCTTCATATAAGCTCTGTATATAAATTCAATATACAAATACCTACTAAGTGTTCAGAACTAACATGTATAGCCATGTGTAGGGTATACAGGCGATTCTTAGCTCCAAAAAAATTTCTATCCCACCAGAGTACAGCCTTGTCATATGCAGTAGGCAGGTGTAAAGAGTGTGAAAAGACTTTTCTTTGAGACCATTATGAGAAGCGTCATGAAGTATCGTGTGGTGAATTTCATGATTGCAAGACCTGTGGCAGATAAATTGTTATTGAAAAAAGCTAAACAACGTTTCATATCCTGTGATGCCTCAGTGGGTGAGAGAATGGCAGCCCTGATTGCCATGAGTGCTATGAAAGGAAAATTGATGATGCGTGGACATGAACATTGAGGAGTGAGGAATTGGGATTTGTTTGTGTTCTATTTTCATTTGCCAACCACCAACCACCACGCTTCATGAACTTTATAAACAAGTAAAGAAAAAGAAATAGTTTTTTCAACATGTATGGCGTTAGGCCCTTTGTGAATTATTTATTGGAAAAAATATCTACCACACTCGAAAGGGGGCGTTAGCCCGAGTCCTAGGTCACCTCGTACACGTCTCTAGCGTTATTGGTTCGTGAGATATCGGCAAAAATCACAAAAAACACGTGTTTACCCCAAAATCGAGTTTCCAATTAATTTTTTAAATTACAACGAGTGGTCCATAGCAAAGAGGACGTTACCCCGAGTCCTTGGAACCGTCGTACACGCCTCTAGCATGATTGGTTCGCGACATATAGCAAAAAGTTTAAAATCACGGTTTCCCCCCCCCCAAAAAAAAACGTGTTTCCAGATTTTCACCTTTTCGACACCTACATTTTCTTAAAGAGCGCAACGAGACGAAAAAAAACGAATCCAAGCACGCCTTCCTAGCATGACTCCTTCCATTCCAAGGTCGCAGGGGCTCACAACTTGCTAAGTGGAGCAGCTCCCCCACTACCACACTACTACAGGTTTTCATTCTAGAGACATGAAATTTATTTTGGTGGTAGAGGGGGTAGGGACCTTTAATTTACGTCAAACATTTTTTTTGTAGAGTTCCTAGTTTCCAAAATATAGGATTTTCAAAATTGGAGTGTTTTCAAAAAAACATAAAAAATAAAAAAGTTTTATTACAAAAAATAAAGGTCATAACGACCAATCTTTTAAGCTATGGCACAACGTTCTACCATGTTCGGTTTTCAAACTATCGCCTATTTTCGAAAACGAAAAATTTCAAAATTGTTTTCTAAAATATAACGAGTGGTCCATAGCAAAACCCCCGTCATCCCGAGTCCAATGACACTTCATTCGTGAATCTCCGACCACGGGTTCAGGAGTTATCGGCTCGCATTGGGAGTAGTGGCGGGGGAGGGGGGCAGAATCGGCATTACCCCCCTACTCTTACTAAACCTGAAACTTTCCCTGGAGTGTACACAACAACTTCCCCAAGTTTAGTCTTTATCGGACGAATGGTATATGAACGCATACGGGTCTATGTTGAAACACTTCGCGCATCGTCACTCATTTGTTTAATCTTCTTGTGCGATGCCAATTGTGAAGTGGATTTACTAACCCAGGAACCTTCCCTGAAGTGTACACAGCATTTCACCCAACTTTCATCGCTATCGGACGAATGGTATATGAACGCATGCGGGACTCGTTTGAAACACTTCGCGCGTCGTCGCTCATTTGTTTAATCTATGCGATGCCCATTGTAAAGTGGATTTACTAACGCAGAGAGCTTCCCTGAAGTGTACACAACATCTCACCCAAGTTTCATCGCTATCAGACGAATAGTATACGAACGCATACGGGACTTTGTTGAATCGCTTCGCGCGTCGTCGCTCATTTGTTGAATCTACTCGTGCCCTACCGATCGTAAAGTGGATTTACTAAGCCAGAAACCTTGCCTGAAGTGTACACAACCTCTCACCTGAGTTTCATCGTAATCGGACGAATGGTATGCGAACGCATACAGGACTTTGTTGAAACTCTTCGCCCGTCGTCGCTCATTTGTTGAATCTACTCGTGCGCTACCTAATGTTAAGTGGATTTACTAAGCCAGAAACCTTCCCTGAAGTGTACACAACATCTCAAGCTTCATCGCTATCAGACGAATAGTATATGAATGCATACGGGACTTTGTTGAAACGCTTCGCGAGTCGTCGCTCATTTGTTGAATCTATTCGTGCGCTACCTATTATAACATGGATTTACTAAGCCAGAAACCTTGCCTGTATTGTACACAACCTCTCACCCAAGTTTCATCGCTATCGGGCGAATGGTGTGTGAACGCATACAGGACTTTGTTGAAACGCTTCGCCCGTCGTAGCTCATTTGTTGAATCTACTGGTGCGCTACCTATTGTTAAGTGGATTTACTAAGCCAAAAACCTTACCTGAAGTGTACAGGACATCTCACCCAAGTTTCATCGCAATGGGATGAATGGTATATGAACGCATGTGGGACTTTCATGAATCAAACGCACGCCATTTTGTTGAAGCTACTCGCGCGCCATCTATTGTGAATACTACTACGCGTATAACTTTTCCGGGACTGTGCACAATAACTCACCAAAATTTGTTCCCAATCGGGTGAATTGTATATGAACGCATCGTCATTACGCATTTGTTTCAACTACTGGCGCGCTATCTATTTTGAAATGGAATAACTTATTCTTATTTAGAACCATTCGTGGGAGCGTGCACAACAACTTTCAAAAGTTTCATCGCAATCGGATGAATGGCATATGAACGTATACGTGATTTTGTTTGAGCGATTCGTGCGCTGTCACTCATTTGTTGATTCTACTCGTACACTACCTATTGAGAAATGGATTTACTAAGTCGAAACCCTACCCTGGCGTGTACACAATAACTCATCAAGGTTTCATCACAATCGAAGAAGGTTATATGAACGCATAGGGGATTTTGTTGAACCTCTTCGCGCGTCGTCAACCATTTGTTGCATCTATTCTTGCGCTACTTATTGTGATATGGATTTACTAAATCCCCTTCCCTGGCGGGTACACAATAACTGATCAATGTTTCATCGCAATCGGATGAATAGTATATGAACGCATACCGGATTTTGTTTAAACGATTCTGTCCCCATCACTCATTTGTTGAATCTACTCGTGCGCTACCTACTGTAAAATGTATTTACTAAGTTAGAAACCGTCACGTAAGTGTCCACAACATCTCACCCAAGTTTCATCGCTATCGGACTAATGGGATATGAAGACATAGGGGACTGTATTGAAACGCTCCGCGTGTCGTCGTTCATTTGTCGAATCTACTCGTGTGCTACCTACTGTGAAATGTATTTACTAAGCCAGAAACCTTCCTTGGAGTGTCCACCATATTTCACCCAAGTTTCACCGCTAACGGCAGAATGGTATATGACCTTAAACGGGACTTTGTTGAAACGCTTCGCACGTCGTCCCTCATTTGTTGAATCTACTTTTGCGCTGCATATTGTATAGTGGATTTACTAAGCCAGAAACCTTCCATGACATGTACACAACATCTCACCCAAGTTTCATAGCTATCGGATGAATGGTATATGAATGCATACGGGACTTGGTTGAAACGCTTCGCGTGTCGTCGCTCATTTGTTGATTCTACTCTTGCGCTACGTATTGTAATATGGATGTACTCAGCCAGAAACCTTCCCTGGAGTGTACACAACATCTCACCCAAGTTTCATCGCAATCGGATGAATGGTATGTGAACGTATACGGGACGTTGTCGAAACGCTTCGCGCGTAGTCACTCATCTGTTGAATCTAAACGTGCACTTCGTATTGTAAAATGGATTTGCTTAGCCAGAAACCTTTCCTGAAGTGTACACAACAATTCACCAAACATTCATCACTCTCAGACGAATGGTATATCACCTTATTCGGGACTTTGTTGAAACGCTTCGCGTGTCATCGCTCTTTTGTTGAATCTACTGGTGCGCCACATATTGTAAAATGGATGTAGGCTACTAAGCCAGAAACCTTCCCTGGAGTGTACACAACATCTCACACAGGTTTCATCGCTATCGGATGAATGGTATATGACCTTATATGGGACTTTGTTGAAACGCTTCGCGCGTCGTCGCTCATTTGTTGATTCAACTCGTTGTCTACCTATTTTTTAAGGGATTTACTAAGCCAGAAACCTTCACTGGAGTGCACACAACATCTCAGCCTAGTTTCATCGCTATCGGACGAATGGTATATGAACGCATACGTGACTTTGTTGAAAAGCTTCGCGCGTCGTAGCTCATTTGTTGAATCTACTCGTGCGCTGCCTATTGTAAAATGGATTTACTAAGCCAGAAAATTTCCCTGAAGTGTACACAACATTTTACGCAAGTTTTATAGCTATCGGACGAATGGTATATGAATGCGTACGGGACTTTGTTGAAACGCTTTGCGTGTCGTCGCTCATTTGTTGAATCTGCTCGTGCGCTATTTACTGTGAAATGTATTCAATAATTTTGAAACCTTCACGTAAGTGTATACAACATCTCACCCAAGTTTCATCGCTATCGGACGAATGGTATATGAACACATACGGGACTTGGTTGAATCGCTTCGCGCATCGTCGCTCATTCGTTGAATCTACGCGTGCGCTACCTATTGTAAGATGGATTTACTAAGTCAGAAACCTTCCTTGGAGTGTACTCAACATCACACCCAAGTTTCAACGCAATCGGATGAATGGTATATGAACGCATAGGAGACATACACACCCACAGACAGACAGACAAACTATCACGTAAAACTGATTTATATATATATATAGATAAGATTTGTATTATTTTATTCATTACATTCTTAAAAGGTTATTAATGTACTGAAATATGGACTAATCAAACAATACCGTCCATTTTGAGCCAATGGGGCGGCACGGCTAGAACGATACAGCACTGTCAGCCTGAACTATTAGTCACTACTGCGGAATATTATTCTATTTTTAAAATTTTATTATCCTACAGTCGCCTCCGTGGTGTAGTGGTCAGAGTGCTTAGCTGCCACTCCGGACGTCCGACTTTCGATTCCCGGGGTCTACTCAGCCTCGGGTTGTCCAAATGAGTAGAGGGGGTGCGATTCAAACCTCAGCCATCCTATAAGTGGCATTCCGTGGTTTCCACTTCGTCTCCGGGCAATTGCCGGGATAGTACCTACCGTAAGGCCATGGCCGCCTCCTTTCCTCTTCTTTGCCTATCCCTCCCAATCTTCCTCTCCTTCCCATCCCTTATGAGGCTCCTGTTCGCTTTGGAGGTGAGGCGGCCTGGGCGAGGTACTGGTCCCACCTCCCCAGTTTTATCCCCCGATTAGGTGTTTCAAATTTGAGGACACTGCCCTGGCGTCGTTTATGGTGAGATCCCTCGCTGAGTCCGAGGAGAAAGCCAACCTGCAGGGTAAGCCAACTAAAGTTAATAATCCTTTAGTTCACCTCCTTGAGGACAGTTTAAACCACCCTCTGTAGCCTACGATAATTGGATTTAATGAGGCAGGGCCTTGTTGAATCGTAAGTTACGCTTAGGCTATAATAAGTGAAGGATTCATACATCCGCCATCTTGTAACTATATGACTGATGACCTTGTAGTTCGGTCAAAGGACACTTCCAACATTAAGGTATATTGTTGGGTGGGCGCCATTTCTTTTTCGTTAAGATGGCGGTGATATACAACATGACACTGAGTTGTACTTGCTAGTGCTTGGTTCCATTTGGTTTCGTCGTGTTTCATTTTAAAGGAGAGATCGGTTTGTACACAAATACGGCCCCCATCATAAAACTATTCGGATGATGACCTTTTAGTTTAGACAAAGTACGTCTCCCACTAGAACGTATATTGTTGCAAACTTTGGTAGCGATCAGATTATTAGGTTAGTCGTAATTTGATTTCTACTTTGAACATTTCAATAGCCGCCATTCCGATTCCGTCAAAATGGCGGCAGTATAAAACAATTTAATTCGATTTGTAATGTTTGAATTGATAGCTGGGAAAGGGAGTTGACAGATATACATACTCACACACACAGACAGACTGACAACTATTGGTCCGTGTAGATCTCATAAGTCTACTTTCATTTTCTGAAGAACGAATGTAGGCTAATTAGGAGCTATTTTACCCTTATTGCATTATATGAATAATAGGCTCATGAGATCACTTTTGTCTCTGTGAAATATTTGTGGTTATGTTAATTTCCCCGTATTAAAATCTGAACGAATGGAATGATTTCAATGATTTTCGATAACAAAATGCTACTGCCTTTTTTAATATCGACCGTGCCCTGCAAAGTCAGTAACATTTACCAATCCAATATGGTGGTCGCTCGAAACATTTCAGCGCCTTTTACATCTCTGAATCTGTTATTGATGTGACCCTGATTTGATGCATGGTGATAGATAATACTTTGATAAGTTCTCGCAATTGACTTATAACAACCTGTTTCATACAAAACCATCAGGGCGGCCAATCAATGTTTAAATTTATAACGGGAGTTTATTCGTGATCATCCGAACGTAGCAAAACTGGGCACGTTATATGTTTTACAAGATATAATCTACTGGCATCTAACTTAAAACAATTGCTTTCGTATGTTTAATATGGTGGCTGTGTGAATGTTTATAAGTTAAGTTTTATTTTGGTCTCTTAATCTTGCGTTCGAATTGATAGTTTTTATAATGAACCGACGCAATAACCTTTATCTACTGGTGCACAATTCTCTAGTTAACATCTAATACATCCCATAAGGTGATCATCCCAAATAATTTACCGGTTCTCAATAACACTCAGTATCTCAAGTTCACTTATGGAGCTTTTAATAACCTCGTGAACAGGAAACACTCATGGTGGCGACGTGATATATAACTATTTAATTGATTTTCCGCGCGATTCTCATTGACAATCAAATTATCCCTCCAATTTCTTTTTTCATTCTGCTACAGGGTTTATTCTTATAGGGGGGAATTATATGTATTGTACCCGTGTTGCTCCAACATACCACAGGGCTTAAGGCCAAAATCGATCTTTGTGATATCCAATCACACACAAACACATACCTCCACAGACATGTACTTGAGCTAGCCCCAGCTCAGGTAAGTTACACTAAGGGCATCGGGTAAGGATTGGGTGGAGTTTTGAAGCTAGCTAAAAATACTAGTTAATTAATGAAAGAGAAAGTTATAATTTACTGCAAATGACCAACCATTTCAAATAACAACGTATCCTCGACAGATTCAATTATTGTGAAGTTTGAAGCCATTTTTCAGTGTTGCCTAAGTAAAAAAAGTTTGGTGCTTTTCAGTCGATCAACACAAATGTACCCAAATAGAGCTGGGTTATGCCCTATTCCCGAAATAAATGACATGAGATTAATAAATACACTAGGAGGACCAGTTTCGATCTTCAAGCGATCATCATCATATCCATTTCACTTAGGCTATAACATCTATGTTTGAGAATACAGGTGAAAAATATATACAATATGTACAATTATTTAGTTGCAGTGTTGGTAATGCAACTGTCGGTATATGCTAAATGTAGTATATCTAATGTTAGGTGAAATTCTAAAATGGTGATAAAAATCCGGAATTTGTCTGTTTGGGGTGATTATATGGTTATACAAAATCAACTATGGTTATACTGTAATAATACAGGCTGATACTTATCCGGTTGTCTTTCTATCTGGAACTTCAAGCAGTTTCGTGTTCACTCTGACACCAGTTATAGTCGACTAACCCGGGTGTTAACTGGGCGGAACTGGTTCTTCCCTTTCTCCCCTTCTGTTCCTATGTTCTTTCTGAGGTCAGTGCCATGTTTATTTGTGTGACGTTGCCAAATCTATATAAGAAAGTATGTTATTGAATACAGGAAGATCTACAACTATTCAAGACCGTGGAACTAACTTTGCCACGCGTGGATTAAAAAGCCATTTAAACTAAGCGGTACACGGTCTATTGAAGACGTCCCGGCACCTTTAATACTGCCGCGCATATCGCCCTAGGTTTATTGTAGAAAAAGTACATAGTACACCTGATCCAAATAACATTAACCTATAACCACCGCTATCCCCCCCCCCTTTTTATCTAGCTTGGCTGTATCGCTGAGTTGTGTCTTGTTTTCGACAGGGTGTGTTTTTTAGTAGAGTGAAAAGGGGTGAACTCTCCATAAAAGTGTGTTCATTTAGATTGTTGGGATTGTTTTGTTTGGCTAGGTGAATCTCGATTGCTTCCTTTATGTCCTTTCGATTCGTGATGAATTATTTTTAGGTCAGTCTCGATTTTATTAAAGCTGTGCCCCGTGTCACACATATGTTCGCATACGGCTGAATGTGTTCCGTATCTTATCGCATTCCTATGTTCATTATAACGTGTATCTACTCGTCTTCCGCTCTGTCCAATGTAATTAGCTTGACAACCAGTGTCTTAGCATGTAATAGAATATACCCCTGACTTTGAATACGGGTCTTGTTTATTTAGATTACTATTTTGCAGGTGCCTCCCGGTCGTATTATTCGTTGTGAATGCTATTTTTATGCCTTGCTTTTTGAATAGATTAGTGATTTTATATGTGTTCGCATTCACATAGTTGAAACGCGCGAATTTTTTCTAATTAAAGTCTGAAAAATAAATTATCTCGACATAACTATTGAACGTAAAAACAACGAGCTTTCATATTCCATTTTCCGAAAAGCCACACAAACCTCGCATGCAATCGACAATCAGTCTAATCACCCCAGTACGCATAAATTAGCGGGGTTCAAGTCAATGGTGCACAGGGCTTTAAACATACCCATGTCAAAAGACAATTATAATAAGGAACTAAGAACCATTAATCAAAAAGCAAAGGAAAACAATATCCCGCCAAGAAAAATAGACCAAATTTTAGCCAAACATAAAAATAAAGATAAAATGATTCCAAAACCGGACATTAATGAGAAAATATTCGCGCGCTTCAACTATGTGAATGCGAACACATATAAAATCACTAATCTATTCAAAAACAAGGCATAAATATAGCGTTCACAACGAATAATACGACCGGGAGGCACCTGCAAAATAGTAATCTAAATTAACAAGACCCGTATTGAAAGTCAGGGGAATATTCCATTATATGCCAAGACACTGGTTGTCAGGCTAATTACATTGGACAGAGCGGAAGACGAGTAGATACACGTTATAATGAACATAGGAATGCGATAAGATACGGAACACATTCAGCCCTATGCAAACATATGTTTGACACGGGGCACAGCTTTACTAAAATCGAGACTGACCTAAAAATAATTCATCACGAATCGAATGGCAGAGCTCTCGACATAAGGGAAGCAATCGAGATTCCCCTAGCCAAACAAAACAATCCCAACAATCTAATTGAACACACTTTTATGGAGAGTTCACCCCTTTTCACTCTACTAAAAACACACCCTGTCGAAAACAAGACACAACTTAGCGATACAGCCAAGCTAGATAAAAAGGGGGGAATAGCGGTGGTTATAAGTAAATGTTATTTGGATCAGGTGTACTATGCACTTTTTTCTGCAATAAACCAAGGCCGATATGCGCGGCAGTATTAAAGGTGTCGGGACGTCTTCAATAGACCGTATACCTCTTAGTTTGAATGGCCTTTTAGTCCACGCGTGACGAAATAGTTCCACGGTCTTTAATAGTTGTAGATCTTCCTGTATTCAGTAACATACTTGTTGTTGACTAATCTTCAAGTTTCAGTGGAAATAACGAGAGTTTGTTAACGAAATAGCAGATCGTATATTTACACGTCCATCACTCTACAAGGCACAAACAACACAAGGAATACTAAAATATAAAATCAATGCTGCCAACTTAAATTGTTAACTACCAACTCCAACACTTCCCCTGGTAGTTAACCTCAAACAATGACAATCATTTAATTCAACAATAATACAAAAAAACAGTTCCTGTTGTAAACTCAACCAAATTGAGGATCTTTATGAAACTCTGGGTCTTTGGCCCTATCATTGACATCGTAAACAAGTCTGCAACATTCTTGTTACTTGGAACATATTCGAAAATAATGTTCCTCTTACTTACATGGTCCCTACAGAACTGATCCTTAATATCAAATTGCTTTGACAATTCAGAATCACCACTGTTTCTGGTGAGCTTAATGGCACTTTGATTGTCACCTGTGATGACAATTGGTTTAGGCAAAACTGCTTCCTGACCAAACTCGTTTATTATCTGTCCTAGCCATAATGCCTCCTTAGCAGCATGGAACATGGAATCATACTCTGACTCGGTTGTAGATGTGGCAACCGTGTCACGTTTCTTTGGTAACCTCGTGTTCCAGCTAATTGGTGCATTTGCTAAGATTGCAATATATCCACTCACAGATTTCCTGTCTTTGGCATTAGCAAAATCTGCATCACAATACATTCGGACATGTACATCAGATTTTTCAAAAAACAATTTTACATTACATGTTTTCTTCAAGTACAACATAATGTGCTTTACATCTTGCCAATCTCTCTTTGTAGGCGAACAATTTTTCTTGCTCACTTTACACACTGCAAAAGTTATGTCTGGCCTAGTCGTTGTAGCCAGATATAGTAACATACCTACTGCTTTTCTGTACACGTACTCATCATGTTTCTCATCACCTGACAGTTTTCCGTCATCTCTATTTATTTCTAAAGGAGCTGACCTACCCTTCCCATCTTCAAGTTTGAATTCTTTCAATACCCTTTTAATGTAGTCAGTTTGATGAACAGACATTACTCCTTCCCTGCACTCCACATTCATAGAAAGAAAGTTGGTCATATTTCCTAACTTCTTAATCTCCAATCTAATGTCCAACTCTTCCTTGAACCATTCAACCCTTTCTCTTTTTCCCCAGCATGCCAAGTCATCAACATAAACACCAATGAACAGATCCTTATCTTTGTTAACAAACACACATGGATCCTCCACCAGAGGTTTCAAACCTAATTCTGATAAATTCATATACAAGGTCGAGTGCCATTCCATAGCACTTTGTTTAAGCCCATACAAGCTTTTGAGCAATTTACACACTTTATTTTTATCCACCTCAAAATATTTAGGTTGTTCGATGAAAACTTCCTCATTCAACTCACTGTGCAAATATGCTGTGAGCACATCAATGTGTTCCTGAACCCACCCATTAATGACAGTCAAAGCCATCATCAGTCGAATTGTTTTTCTTTTAATTACTGGAGCATAAGTTTCATTGAAGTCTACCCCTGGCACTTGGAAAAAATATTGTTCCACCAATCTCGCCTTAAATCTATTAACAGTACCATCTGGATTTCTCTTAAGTTTCAAAACCCACTTACAACCCAACACATTTCTACCAGAAGGCCTGTCAACCAAAATAAATGTCCCTTTACGTTGGATACTGTCTAACTCGCTTTTCGTTGCATCTCTCCATTCATCAGAGAACTCCCCATTCAATGCCTCACTCACACTCAATGGTTCTTCGATATAATCAGCAACATATACCGACAAATTACAGCAAGAACATTCTTTACGCTTCCTTAACCTTTCACTCCTACTCAAAACGTTCTCATTATTTTCAGCCTCATTCACATTTTTATCATTCTCTTGGACATTGCTATCAATCTCAATCTTTGACTCATCACTAAAATAACTTCTTATCGTAACATCAGTTTGAACATGCTTAATATTAGGTCTAACCTGTTCTACCATGGGAAATATAATTTCATCAAATTTTACATGATATCCAATCACAAATGATTTAGTCTCAAGATTAAACAATTTATACCCTTTCACATTGTTTTCATAACCTATGAATACACATCTCACTGCTCGGGGCTGGAATTTACATACTTTCTGAAATAACCAAGCTTTACAACCAAATGCACGTAACCTTGGATATTCTTTTTCAGCACTCTCTCCCTTCCACATTTCATATGGGATCTGATTCCCAGTGGCCCTAGATGGACCTAGATTCCTAGTAGGGCAAGCAGTGTTGGCTGCTTCAGCCCAAAACGAATCTGACAAACCTGACTGCACTAACAAACACCTTATCTTATCTTCTGCAATCCTATTAAACATCTCAGCTATACCATTTTGTTCTGGAGTATAAGCTGCCGTCTTTCTATGACCTATCCCATTCTCTTTCAAATAGGTCTCGAATTTATTACCACAATATTTGCCACCTCCATCTGTTTGAAAGCATTTAAGTTTCAAGTCATGCATTTTCTCTACTTCAGCTTGATACTCCAATAACTTTGAGAAAGCTTCACCTTTAGTTTTCAAGAATTTAACAACTGTAAATCTGGAATAATCATCCACAAAACTCATCATGTATTTATGACCACCATTTGATTTAACAGGAGATGTTAATAAATCACTATGTACCAATTCCAGTGGTTTACTGCATTGGCGTTCACTCTTCTGCGGGAAACTACATTTAGTCATCTTCCCCAGAACACACACATCACAACTCTTATTTCATTCTTCAAACCTGACAAATATGGAATTTTCTGCATAGCATTTTCATGTGGATGCCCTAGCCTTACATGCCACAAATCTGAACTCACTGCTCGCAAGGCTACAGCTTCAATTTTATCACTCATCTCATCTTCACTGACAACAGCATTCGATATACAAGCTACACTGTGGTTAGGTTCCAACATATACAACCCATTTGATTCTAGACTTGTAAACACGCACTCATCATTATACATACCTGTAGCACCTTCTTTGTTAAAGTGAACAAATACATCATTCTTGGCTAAGCACCCAACTGAAATCAAATTGTATGCTAAATCTGGAACGTGCAAAACATTTCTCATCTCAGGCACATTACCACCACACTTATCAGATAATGCAAGTTTGACAATACCTGCTCCACTAACTGAGAGTTGCCCAATCTTAACATTGCCCTTACACTCTGAATAGGAGGAAAACAAATCTCTTTTAGACGTCATATGTTCTGACGCTGCCGAGTCAAGGTACTGTACGCGTTTGGGGAGACGAGACAGAAAATTATACAAGTAGTGGAAAGTTTTCTAAATTAGCCCATGTTAAAATTTATCGATGCTGGAAGCGAACACAAAACTGGTTTGGTTAGCGAGTGAATTAACTGAGTTAATTCGGCCGGCCAATAGCAAATTAGTAGTCACAAGGGGACTCGGAACAAGCTTCGCTAGGATGACAAAGAACCCGAGCAGTCACGAGGACGCCCGAGTGAAAAAGAATGGGGAGAGGAACTAAGCGTGTGGCAAGAGAAAGAAGAGGGGAGCCGACGCGAGTCCGACACGCGACCATGACCAATGGGAAGCCGCCTAATAAAATTAACACCAACAGAGTAATTAACATATATAATTACTAGGACAAAGTTATTACATTAAACCATCATGAAGAGTGTTAAATGATAATTAAGAACGATTGAATATAATTACAGCCGAGTTCTTAAGTTATTAATGAAGAGTTTGATCAATTAATATAAGCAACCAATCAGAGCCATGGATTGAAAAGGATGCGGTTTTTGGAAAAGAGACGTGGAGAAAAGACGAGAGGAAGCGAGGCTCTTATCAACCACGACTTCGAAGTAGAAGGACGTTACAACGAACTAGTCTCCAAGTTGAGCGAAAGAGATAGAATTATTCATCGAAGGCACTCAGTAATGTGCATGTAATATTAACATAGATATTCAGCGAGGAAACAATATTAAATTTATACGACAAAGCTACAGCTTCAAGATGATAAAAATTCAAAAGTTGAGGGAGGAATTTCATGAAGATTTTACAGGCGTCGTGATGAACGCTTAAACAATTATGGGAACAACGCTATGATGGCATCAAGAACATCCGAAATGACTTAACATCAACATCTCGGGGGAGATTAACATCTCATCTCTCCAGTAATAGAAAGTCTACAATCATCAGTCATTTTACCATCTCAAATGACGATCTACAGGGAACTATGGGGGAAGAAGACTGCAAGTTATTCATGTACGAGGGCAACTAGGGAATTACCCGGTGCCGAAGAGAGAAAGGGCTATCCCATCTCAATCAGAAGAGTCATCGGCGGAAGGAGGAGACAGCACGATGATGATCGAGTTCGAATCCCAGTACCTGACCGCACGAGATATTCGGAGGGAGATTTGGACAAGATTGCTGACCACCACGCAGTCTTAAGCCGCTAGAAACATTCCGTTTCTAATGGGTAACCAAAGGGAGTCCACTTCATGTCAACTCTAACCCAGCACAAGGTAGTCCAAGGACCAACGCTAAATATCCCACTATGTAGAATTGTAGATCTTGAATATCTGACAACTATTGTTGAATGCCATTTTTCTATATTGTTAATAAGTTTATTGCAGTTTTCATTGTTTTATTCGTAAAAACATCATGCGGATGTTTGATAGTATTTTTCGACGACTTCGGAATTTTAGGGATTTTTAATTTTGATTTTTCGATTTTTGCGATATTCGAAATTTGAAGGGAGATTTTAGAGTTTAATTCATATTTTATACTTTAGCTCAGGATTTTATAGATTGTTCAGAATTGTTACTGTAAAGTTCAAACGTGTATTAAATCGAACGATATCTATGTTTTATTGATAAATGTAATAATGGAAATGTTTTCAAAGTATGTGAAAGGAAGTATATGTCAAAGAATGTAATTACGAAAGATCTATTGTAGAGATCTAGAGAAAGTCACGAACTGAGAAATAATGAAACGAATTTAGTGAAGAAAGTTTGTAAGTAATGGTTTTTTGAAAGTTTTAGAATTTGTTGAACAGACAGTGAAGAAAGAATTTGTGAAGTATTATAATGTGGAATTAACAGATGCGAACGAGAGCATATTTTGAAGTAAGAAATAACGTAATGATGAAATGGAAGACATGTTACAGTTTGTTGAAAGAATTTTGAGAAATGTGAGTGAAGTAAAGAAATATGATTTTGCATATTAAGGCTTTCACGGCCCGGATTATTACATAAATAATTCATGCTTTTGGGCTAATGCCGTGTGTATTTTTAATTTAAACCATACGTTTCGGAGAAACCTTGCCTCCTTTTTCAATGGAAATAAACAATGTGGCCAAAGAAAGTATATCAATGAGATTACAAAAAATATAGATAAATTCCTCTTCGGCGTCTTTCAAACCTGTGATTTGGTGGAGGTATGTGGATGATACGTTCGTGGTGTGGGAGGAGGGTTCTGAGAAACTGAACCACTTTCTGAACCACCTAAATCAGCTGCATCCTTCAATCCACTTCACAATGGAGCTAGAGTCAGGTGGATGCTTACCTTTTTTGGATGTTCTTGTGAGGAGGAAAGCGGATGGCTCCATGGGGCACAGCGTCTACCGTAAGCCAACTCACACTAACCGTTATTTACATGCGGACTCCCATCACCACCCAGCACAAAAACAAGGAATTATAACAACTCTAGCCAAAAGAGCGGAACGTATTTGTGAGGCATCAACTCCTCAGGAAGAGTTACATGCCTTACAAACCATGTTTAAGGGTAATGGCTATAATGAATCCACTATATATAGGTCCCTACATCCCAGAAGGAGGGATAGACAACCTTCTCAGAGCTCCGACGTGAGAGGAACTGCTTACCTCCCTTATATTCACAACACCACTGACCGCGTTGCTAAGATTCTCCGCAAGCACAAGATAAAAACAGTTTTCGGCACTATGACGAAAATTGGTCAACGTTTAGCATTAAACAAAGATAAACTGTCCCCAATACTACAACCTGGGGTGTATGAAGTCCCATGTACTTGCGGAAAAGTCTACATTGGACAAACAAAACGGTCCATTGCAACTCGCATCAAAGAGCATCAAAGGAACATCCGTCTAAACCAACCTGACAAATCAGCTATAGCTGAACATGCCCTGTCTTCAGGGCTCGATGTATGTTTCAAGGATGCTCATGCGCTTGCCCTTGTTAAGCACAACTGGTCTAGAATTATAAGGGAGGCAGTTGAAATTCGTAAAAATCCCAATAATTTTAACAGAGACACTGGATATCAGCTAAGTGACACTTGGCTACCAGTTATTAAGGATCTAGGGAGATAGTTCCTCTCAGTCTCTCTGTTCTTCACATATTTAAAATTGTACATTTTTTCCCTCTAGGGCTCAGAGCCTGGATTTGATCTCCTTTGTTCGTCACTGGAGGAGTTTCCATCTGTTTTTTCGCCGTTGACTGTATGACGTTAGGCATCGTTCAGCTACACTTCCCTTTTGTTTATGTTTCCTTATTTCCATCTAACCCTCCAGCCTCCCCCCCTCCTCATTCTTCGAGGAGTTTCTATATTTTCACACCGCCCCCTTTACCTTCTCGTTACTTACTACTCTGTCCGCCGTTCCACCATGGTCCATACAGCAATTTCTGGCAGCTGCTCTCTGGTGACGAACAGAGGAATTTATCTATATTTTTTGTAATCTCATTGATATACTTTCTTTGGCCACATTGTTTATTTCCATTGAAAAAGGAGGCAAGGTTTCTCCGAAACGTATGGTTTAAATTAAAAATACACACGGCATTAGCCCAAAAGCATGAATTATTTATGTAAATATGATTTTGTTTAAAGATTATCATTTTATCGCATTACCTATTAAATTGAGGCAGGGAGAGAACCAGTATTTTTATTATATGTTCATTAAGACTGTGATGACTGAAGGAAGAGTTTATTATTGGAAAGTGTAGAGAAAGAAATGTTATGGAAGTTTGCGAAGTATCTCGATGGATGATATTTATTATTCCCGTTGTATACGGAGGTATTTGTTGTGAGACAATGAGCCAGTGTGTAGCCATTGATCTATTTTTGAGGAAATGTCTGTAGGGACAGACGCATGTATTTCATGAAAGTAAGAAGTTATGAGAGAATTGCTACGGAAGTTTATTAATTGTGGATGTTATTGAAATAGTCTCAATAGAGTTGAAACTCCTTGAAATTCACAGGACAACGGATCCTGGATGAAGTTAAATCTGATAGAAATTATAGGGTTTAATGGATCTTTGTTGAAGCTGAGAGTAAACTGAGATCTATTAAATGGTTCTTATCCTAATGTTTGTCATTTATGGTAATTATTCAACGAGTGGAAATGTGTATTTTTATTAAGTATTTTTATTACATGAACAGATAAGTTGTAGGAGGTTTTTGAACTAGTCTCTACTTAATTGTATGGATTATGGAATCCCAGATGTTATCGTAAAACACGAATAAGACTAAGTAGAGTGCATTAATATTTTTCTGAAGCCCGTTGAGATTTAGAAGTAAAGTGGAAGGACAATTACATGTTGTATTGTCGGGAGAAAGGAACGAACGTGTTGTAAATATTTTATTTCTAAGTAAGTAATTGACGAACTACGACGTGATTATTTTCATTGTATAGAATGTTATATTAAATGTATTTCAGATCGATTCGTAAATAGATTTAGGAGGGTTTTATATTTTAATTTTAAACCTTAAAACTTTGTGTAGAGACTTTGCGCTTCTTAGAGGAAGAGATATTAATGTGAGTGTGCAGGAGATGAATTGTATAGAGTAATGATTAGTATTTGTAACGACGGAGATCTACGTCATGGGTAATGTCATTTATTTTTGGGATTATTTAAAATTTTAACTTATAACATTTTCTTGTTATAAACTCCCGTCACCTAAGGCACTGCAGTTGTTCGCTGTATAAAAGCTTATTTAAGCTTACACGTAACAATTTTTACGGTTTCTTAGCGAAACAATTTGTACTTCTATATGCATTAATGACACTTAGTCGTATATTTTATTTCATGGTTTATTCTCGAGAGCATTTAATCAAAGCTCGGTGACACGAGATGTGTATTGTCTTTTTTAATCAATAGACGGATTCGTGTTGACGATTTCCTGATCGTTTTATAGGAAACTGGCATTATACTTGTAGTTAGATGGTAGGGGAATGTGCTGTAGGGTGGAAGTTCCCGAGGGACCTAATCCGTATCCTTACGCCCGAGATTTTTATAGAGTTTTTTTTATCCTAAGTAGTTAGATGACCCTACTGTTCTGTAGTTAGATACTGCAGTACATTCCGTTTGAGAAAATACCTGTCCCTTATTCTGAGTGTTTTCGCCAAGTGGCACCATTCGTTTTTAGCCGGGGCGTCAAGATGCTACAATCCCAGATTATTTCCTGCCGGAGGATATTGGTGGATCATCCAGATATAAGGGTACAGTACCAAACATCAGAACTGTTCATTGACACCATTGCGAACACACTGATACAGGCGATAGTCTTCCCCGTTTTATTAAAATTTCCATTGTCGTCCCTTTTTCCATTATTTGATTTCGTTTTGGTACAATCTGATGCCCAATGACCATACTCGTGACAGTTAAAACATTTAACTTCTGGACAAAACTTGCTAATATGCCCTAACCTCTGACATTTGTAACATTTAACACTATTACTATCACCACTTTTTCCACTCTGCACGCTATTCTTCTTACTATTTTTGCACACTAACTTGTCATTCTTACCTTTCTTGGAGATGAGTGCACTTGATGCGGAGGTCTCCTGCACGGCTTCTAACTGGGTCCGGCGTCGCTCCTCGTCTAGAAGTCGTCCTTTAACCTTCCGTGTTGTAAGATCTGGCTTCCTCAGTAGATTTTGGACGAAGGTCTCGTACTCCTCCATCGGTAGCCCGACTAGCAGGAAGTTGTCCATCATCTCGTCGTCGAATATTATGCCACCCCTGGCAATTTTTTTGTTCAATCTCTGGATACTGGCCGCATACTCTTGCATCGACATACTTGGGGTCTTCGAAATATTTGTCATTTCTTTCAAGGACTGAAGTGCATTAAACTTGGTAGAAGAGACGTGAATTTCTTCCAGAATTTCCCAAGCATGCTTCGCTCTAATACAATCTTCCACATCTAACAAGAAATCATCCCCAACGGATTTGTATAATACCGACAAAGCTTTCCTATTTAAGCGTGCCTGATCCACATTCAACTCGTTCTCATCGAAACCTGGTTCAACAACAGTTCTTATCGATCATATGCGCCTTCACTCTCAGTTTCCAGGCGAAGTAGTTTCCATTTGCTAGCTTTGGAATGGAAACGAGGTCTTTGTCATCTCCGTCAGCCATCTTGTTGCTGTCGCTGTAACCTTCGCCGGTTCAGTCACAAACACTCACAATCTTTTTTTAAAATTCAGATTTCATCTCAATCTCAACAATCCGTCATTCACGCTCTGATCTACGTACTTCGCACTGCTCTGGCCTCATAACCTGTTGTTAACTAATCTTCAAGTTTCAGTGGAAATAACGAGAGTTTGTTAACGAAATAGCAGATCGTATATTTACACGTCCATCACTCTACAAGGCACAAACAACACAAGGAATACTAAAATATAAAATCAATGCTGCCAACTTAAATTGTTAACTACCAGCTCCAACAATACTTTCTTATCTAGATTTGGCAACGTCACACAAATAAACATGGCACTGACCTCAGAAAGAACATAGGAACAAAAGGGGGAGAAAGGGAAAAACCAGTTCCGCCCAGTTAACAACCGGGTTAGTCGACTATAACTGGTGTCAGAGTGAACACGAAACTGCTTAAAGTTCCAGTTACGAAGACAACCGGATAAGTATCAGCCTGTATTATTACAGTATAACCATAGTTGATTTTGTATAACCATATAATCACCCCAACCAGACAAATTCCGGATTTGTATCACCATTTTAGAATTTCACCTAACATTAGATATACTACATTTAGCACACACCGACAGTTGCATTACCAACACTGCAACTAAATAATTATACATATTGTATATATTTTTCACCTGTATTCTCAAACATACGAGGCACGTCCAGAAAGTAATTTCCGTTTGGTAATAAAATTAAATTGTGTACAGATACAGAAAAATTATTTATTGCACAACATTCTACACTTCTTAAAATACTTTTTCACATAACTGCCGAACTTTTGCAGGCATTTGTCATAGCGTGGCACAAGTTTTAGGATACCTTCTTCATAGAAGTTTGCCGCCTGTGTCTTCAACCAGTTGGAAACATCTTCTTTCAGCTCGTCGTCATTGTTGAAGTGTTGACTGCCAAGGAAAGACTTGAGATGTGTGAACAGATGAAAGTCGCTAGGAGCGAGATCAGGGCTGTACGGAGGGTGGTCAAACACGTCCCAGCCAAATCCCTGCAGGAGGTTTTTCGTCACATTTGCAGTGTGTGGTCGTGCGTTGTCGTGAAGAAAAACAACACCTTTTGACAGCAACCCTCGGCGCTTATTCTGTATTGCGCGGCGCAATTTCCTAAGTGTCTCGCAGTAAGCATCTGCGTTGATTGTTTGACCACGCGGTACGAAATCAATGAGTAAGATGCCTTTCCAGTCCCAGGACACTGTGCACATCATTTTCCGAGGTGTCAAGATTTGTTTCGGCTTAACCTTTGCTGGGGATGAAGTGTGCCTCCATTCCATTGATTGCAGCTTACTTTCAGGGGTGTCGTAAGAAACCCAAGTTTCATCTCCTGTGACTATCTGTGTCAGAAATTCTTCGCCGCCTTCATTGTAACGGGCCAAGAACTGAAGTTCACTACCCATCCGTTTTGTTTTGTGTTGCTCCGTAAGAATCTTTGGTACCCAACGTCGGCAAAGTTTACGGAAGTTCAGTTTTTCGGTAACAATTTCATGAATTAGTGATCGTGAGATTTGGGGAAATTCCATAGCGAGAGCACTAATTGTAAACCTGCGGTTTTCCCGGATCTTGTCATCAATCGCGTGAACCAGTTCTTCTGTAACCAAAGATGGACGCCCACTTCGTTCTTCATCGTGCACTTCACTACGTTCTTCATTGAACTGTCGGACCCATCTTCTCACCATTGAATCACTCATCGCATTTTGTCCATACACTTCGCAAATTTGCCGATAAATTTCAATTGGTTTCACTTTCCTAGCATTCAAAAAACGAATCACAGATCTGATTTCACAAGCGGCGGGATTTTCAATCAACACCGACATTGTACGAGTAAACATGCACAACAACGCGTACGTGGCTGACAGCGCTCTCCAAATGGCGCACGTTCCTTCTCCTTGATACAGAGCGTCTACCGCGCTTATGCGGAACTGCGCTGCAGCGGAACGTACAACTAGTTGAAGACACAGGCGGCACACGTCTATGAAGAAGGTATACAAAAACTCGTGCCACGCTGCGACAAATGCCTGCAACATTTCGACAGTTATGTGGAAAAGTAGTTTAAAGGTTGTAGAATTTTGTGCAATAAATAATTTTTCTGTATCTGTACACAATTTAATGTTATTACCAAACGGAACTTACTTTCTGGACGTACTTCGTAGATGTTATTGCCTAAGTGTAATGGATCTGATGATGATCGCTTGACGAGTGAAACTGGTCATCCTAATGTATTTATTAATCTCATGTAATTTATTTCAGGAACAGGGCTTAACCCAGCTCTATTTGGGTACATTCGTGTTGACCGACTGAAAAGCACCAAACTTTTGTTTAGATTCATTTATCTAAGGAAAATTCTGAGCAATGTAACAAAGTCAACATTCCTGAAAGAAAGTATGCCCTACACTACTGTCTTAAAGTCCCCATAGAAATCCTTCCATACAAAAAATCGCAGAACTTAAAAGCCAATGAATGACACAAAATACTTTCCTTCGCAAATACAAATGTTATTTTCTCATAAGATTTAATCCTATTGCTCTTATTTTCTGCAGCAGAACAGCTAATCCATTGGCGTTCTAAAACGTTCAATAGAATCCGACTTATAGAACAAACAGAAATAGTTATCGTAGTTTGATTTTCTTCAGTCGGTCTACACGATTGTTCCCAATTGTGGCTTATTCCCTAATGCTCAAAAAATTTACAGATGATTAATAATTATCATGTACTAGGTACACAGGAATTCCAATGAATGAAGCAAGACTAACACCTCGACAAAAGAAACCGCGTAGATCGTGAAATTACTGAGGTTCGTACTCAGCCTAAACGTGGTTCAATTTTTCAATAAAATATACACACAAACAGAGGGCCTAGACATGGGGTCACCGCTATGTGGGCTAATTGCCGACATCTTAATTAACTCACTGGAAAATGCGTTCCTAGAAATGTTATCGACATAGGGCATAGTGCAGTGTAAAAATATGTGGATGACGTATATGTACGACACTGAATTATCAAACGAAGAAGCACGGAAAATAAATTATCTCGACATAATGATCGAACGTAAGGATAATGAACTTTATACTCCATATTCCGAAAACCGACCCAAACATCGCATACAATTCACTAACATTCCAATCCCCCCAGTACGCATAAATTAGCGGGCTTCAATTCAATGGTGCACATGGCTTAAAACATACCCATGTCAAAAGACAACTACAACAACGAGATCCGGATAATCAAGCAAATAGCAAAAGATCACAATTTTTTCGCTCAGAAATATAGATCAAATTGTAGCCAGACATAAGAATAAATGGATACACGATACAATGAACACAGAAATGGGATAAAATACGGGACGCACTCGACCGTATGCGAATATCTGTGTGACCCGGGACACAGTTTCACTAATATTGAAACATACTTAAAAACAATTCATCACGAACTGAAAGGCCTCTTGACATTAAGAGAGCAATCGAGTTACACTTAGCTAAATTAAACAACCCAATAATTTCAACGAACACACATTCATGGAGAATTCACTCTACTAGAGAACTATTTACTCCTGCCCCCTCTATACCCCCCGTTCGGAAACAAGACACAATATAACGTAGTAGCCAAGCAAGATAAGGGATTATTAAGGAAAGCATGTCTTTGGATCAGGATGTACGATGTATCTTTTTCTTCAATAAACCGAGGCTGGCATTAGCGGCAGTATTAATGATTCTGGCACATTCTCACGTGACCGTTTGCGCTTAAATATGCCTGTTTAGTTTATGCGTGGCGAGGATGAAAACTGGGCTTTAATAGTTGAAGATTGTCCGGTATTTACAAACATACACCACATTAGGGAGGCTAGACTTGGCAAAACACAGTCACATTTGTAGGATGAACACACACAGGATTGCGAGAGAAGGGAAAGGCCCAGGGAGATAAGAGACCCTCACATACAGGAAACTCTCCTCATTTGGGAGCAGACAGTGACAAAGTTAACTACCTTCACCAAGCCCGCGCACGACCCATCCAGATACGTAGTCTGCACAATACAATCTGAACTGACCATTTAACAACAATCACATCGTCACTCTAAACGAGAAAAGTTTGGAAAACAACCACCAATTCCATCTTAACAAAATATCACGTAGACTGTAATTAACAAATATTGGTGAGTTGCATTATCTTAACTAATGAAAAATGAAAATCCACAGCCTGCTTCCAGTCTCCGACCGGGTCAGGAATGGAATGAATGAAGCCCCCATCTAGCGGCGAGGATGTGGACTGTGCCGGCTGCCGAGTCCTGACGCACTCCTCTGGGGCAATGATTAAATGAATGACAGATGAAATGAAATGATAGTGGAGAGTGTTGCTGGAATGAAATTTTGACAGGGAAAACTGGAGTACCCGGAGAAATCTTAACTAATACTGCAACTAAATAGGTGTATATATTATAAATACTTTCACCCATACTTTCCGACATAGATTTTAGAGCCTAACTGTAATGGATCTGATGATGATCGCTTGACGATCGTTACTGGTCATCCAAGTATATTTATTGATCTCATGTACATTTTTCATGATTAGGAAATAACCCACAATTGGGTACAATCCTGTTGACCGACTGAAGAACATCAAACTACATTTTATAAGACAACACTGAAAAATGGCTTCAAACACCATAATATTTTGAGTTATGTTGGTACCATTTCCAACATTCAATTAATGTATAAACCAAGCAAGCTAAATCCTGATTTGATATCCTATAATTACATCGCACCAGAATATTTACGCTATGCTGAAAAATAAATATTATACAAATGTGTACAATAAATGCATTCTCACCGGTGTCATAATCATATGCTGACAGCCAATCAGCTGTTTCACCTTCAAGTCGTCTCGCCATCGGTTAAGTCTCGAAAATTGGACCCAAATATCATGGAATATTCGTCAGCTTATCAGAATATCCGTGGTGTTCAACATCTCATGTAAATTTCATTAGTATTCATTTCTGACCAGGGGCCTGTTCCACGAATGAACTTGGCAACTTTTCACTTTTTACTTTGCACTTTTCAATTCTTTCAAAGTGCAAAGTCTTTCTGTCCCACCATGATCTATGTATTACTTTTCAATTTCTTTGCAAAGTGAAAAGTCTTTGCATAGGAATGATCCGATCATGTTTATTCCATGAACAAACTGTATATTTATTCCATGATTTAATGCTTTATTTTTCAGGGTGAACTTGAGGATTTGAGTAACATTTCTGCAAATAGTTGATTTTGCTGTCCCATACATTGCTGCTATACCGTTTCCTAACCAATGTAGCCTAAGCATATAAGAATTTGTTCCGTTTCGGAAAGAGATCGACTTCTTTTTGTTGCAGGTTTCAATAAATGGCCAATTATTTCAAAAATATAGCCAGTTTGTATTGGGGTAATACGAAAACACTCACGAAATTCCGTCAAAATTAGGTTATTTTAGAACTTAAAAGGTTCATTCTGGTTCCGCATTGATAAAGAAATTAGTATAAACAGGTTAAAAGTTCAGCCTGACCTATACCACACAGTGATCTTAATTAATAAAAGTATTTAACCTGTTTATACCAAAGTGAGGTTATGAAAATTCATCCTGTCTTTGTACGTCTTCTTGTTGGATTCTTCATCACTATCCTCACTTGATGATAACAAAAGCTCCTGCGTAACGTATTTATGACACTAAACCAAATTCTGGGCCGAGAAAGTAGTGCAGAGACTTGTTCATTAACAGCTGAAAAGGGAATCGTCTCTTTGCAGAGATTTCTGAAAACTTTTCAATCATTCCCTTGCACTTTGCATTTCTGCACCAATGGAGGAACATAACAGTCTTCAAAAGTGAAAAGATTCCTAACTTTTCACTTTTCACTTTGCAAGACAAATCTGAAAAGTGATGGTGGAACAAAATCTGAACTGCAAAGTGCAAAGTGAAAAGTTGCAAAGTTCATTCGTGGAACAGGCCCCAGCTCGTTTGAAAACATCCTTAATTAACATAACCTTCGGCTATACAAAATGCTGTTATACTCGTCTGTGATATTTGTCAATGTTTGTCTACACGTGGCTTGTTACATTGTTTTCACTCATATCTTATACAGCAATTTACTCTCAGATTGATGGCTCCGTTGCCTTTCTGAATGTTAATATTTCAAAACAAAAGTATGTAAATTAAACCTGCTCGTACCCGCTACTTCAAATTTAAATTAGCAGTTGGCCTCTGACTTCTGAATTCTGCTGATATTAGCCAGCCTCTGTGCTTGTGCTACAAAAAATTCCCTGTTTACATTTCCCAATGTTTAGGAAGTCAGGGGCGAGTGATAGAGGAGTAACACCTCTTTAAAAAATCATGGGACCAGCTGACCCGGCTGGTAGTACCTTGTAAGAGTCCCTTGCCAGGGTTACGGTAAAGTCGACAACGGCAGCTACTGTGAAGAGCTCTTCGGAACAGAGTAGGTGGCGGATGTGCCAGCCCAGTGCTCGGGATTAATTGAGTAATAGGTATCATCCTCACTCCGAGCATAGATATCAGTTGTAGTGTCTGACCCGGAACGGGCGGCTACAAACGGCGTCTTTACCCCATGTTAGGGGCGGCCGAATTTATCTGCTGGCAGTAGCTTTGAAATGCCAGGTGTCAGACTCAGCGACAAGTCGGCCGAAATTTAAATGTGTATCATGATGCACCAAGTAAATTGTAGTATCCAGGCTGGGGCGCCCCGACCCCGCCCGACCGGGGTGGGAAATGGACGAGCGCTACCTAACCAAGGCCGGTGCATGCTAAAGAAGCAAGGCTCGATTACTAGATTTGCGACAATCAACGTTTGGACATTAACTGACGCAGTCGTGAGTTGGCTGAATCGCTCCACCAACACAAAATTGATGTAGCATCTATCCAGGAAACAAAGTGTAAAGGCACACAGCGGCAAAACATCAGACCGAAATGGTGTGACAATTGCCATCTGTGAACGGCTACGGAATAGTGTCACCAGAGTAAACCATATCTCTGATCGCCTGATAAGCATCCAGATAATTACCGACGCATTATCACTCCATATCGACTCATGCTATGCAGAACAGACTGGGTGCCAAGCAAATACTCGAGTAATCTTGAGGCATTAATACATTCAGTTGATCCTAATGAGTCTTTGCTTATTGGTGGTGATCTCTAATTGCCTCGTTGGTAGATCACGTGAAGGTGTTGAACGCGTACATGGTGGTTGTGGTCATGAGGCGCGAAATGCAGCTGGTGTGCGTACGTTTGAGTGTGCCAGGCTTGTGACGTAGTGGTGGTGAACACCTTCATGAAACGGTTATCACATCTCTTCACATACAACAGCGGTGGCCATCAAACTCAAATTGTTTACTGGTTGGTGCGTAGAAGAGATCTGAAATAGGTGAAAGACTCCTAGGTAATTCCTTAAGAAAATGTTGCTCCCCAACATAAGCCCTTGATCATAGACTTTTATTTTACTCGTCGTGCTCCTTCACGACCTATCAACAACACTGAACGTATAAAGTGGTGGAAACTACCTGGCCATGAATTGCAACTTCTAGATTCTATTGGTCCTCTTCCTGACAACATTGATCAACTAACATGTAATGAATTCACCTCAAACATCCAGACAAATGCAAGGAAAGTAATGGGTATGACAAAACCGGGACGACAATTTGTTGATAAACAAACTTGGTGGTGGAATGAAGAAGTGCAACGAGCTGTGAAATCTAAGAAAAGTGCTTTCAATAAGTGGTTTAGAACAAGAACCGATGCTGATCTAACTATATATTGTCAGCTCAAATCAGATGCAAAACACGCTGTTGCAGTTGCTAAATCCAAGAAACTAAATACATTGCATGAACAATTCGAGGAATCTACTGGGGTCAATAATATTTACAACTAGCCAGATCTCGTCATCGTGCCACAGTTGACATAGGGCTTGTCATGTATATCAAGGATAAGCACGGGCATCTTCTAACAAAACCAACAGAGATCCTTCAACGATGGCATGAACACTTCAATGCTATCTGTAATGAGGAGTTCCCTCACCCACAGCTTCCTTTAGCCCAACCTGTACAGGTCGCAGTTCCACCTATCGCACCTGCCGAGGTCAATACTGCGATCTACGCCATGAAAAATGGCAAGTCAACAGGCCCTGATGATATCCCTGCGGAGCTATGGAAGCAGTTGGGTCATGCCTCTGCAGAGTCCCTAGCAGAGTTCTCTAAAATATGCCTTGTGAGCCACCAGATCCCTGTCCGCTTGGCAAACTAGCGTCACAGTACCAATATGGAAAGTCAGGGCGATGTAACTATCTGTGCCAATTACCGACCTATGTGCCTCCTATGCAACATAATAAAGATTCTGGAACGTGTGATTGACACTTGCTTACGTAGCAATGTTACCTTCTCGCCTAACCAGTGAGGGTTCATGAAAGGTCGCGGAACAACTGATGCTATCCGTGCAATGCGGCTTGTGATAGAAAAGCATATGGAGAAAAGAAGGGCAATTCACATGGCTTTCCTGGATCTGGAGAAAGCATTCGACCGGGCTCCCCAGCAGCTTATATGGTATTCTCTTCGATCTCATAGCGTACCAAAAGCTTATGTGCGTTGAGTCCAACTCCTCTACAGTAATACAACTAGCTCTGTACGCAATACTGCTGGCCTCACCAAACAGTTCGATATTCGATTTGGGGTTCCCCAGGGATCTGCACTATCTCCACTCATGTTTATCGTATGTTTGGATACAGTGACTGCCGATTTGCAGAGGCAAACACCATGGATATTTCTGTATGCCGATGATGTCATGCTTCCAAGCCAGACCCGTAATGATCTACAACACTTGGTCAACCTCTGGAATGCGAGGCTCTGTGAATTTGGACTACGGCTCAACCGTACGAAGACTGAGTACCTTGAATGTGGTTCCCAGACAGATGGGACCATCATAGTAGATGGCACCCCACTACCAAAGTCTTCACATCTCCTATATCTTGGCTCCGTTGTGAGACCTGATGGTGACCCAGAATCTGATGCCCGTGCAAGAGTGAATGCTGCGTGGAAGAGGTGGCGCCAGGTCACAGGCGTTCTCTGTGTCCGCAAGATCCCTTTGCGCCTCAAAAGTAATTTCTATCAAACAGTCGTCCGCCTTGTTGCTTCTTATGGAGCAGAATGCTGGCCTAATACAAAGAAACATGAACAAGCCTTGCACTCAATGGAGATGCGGATGCTACAATGGACCTTGGGAATTACATTGCTGGATCATATTAAGAACGAAGACGTCCACAATACTCTTGGAATTGCCTTTATTCCAGCCAAAATGGGGGAGACTCGTTTGCGTTGGTACGGGCATGTAGCCCAAGCAAATACTGAGTCCATTGTAAGGAAGTCACTTGCTCTCGAGTCTGATGGACAAGGACCTCCAGGGCGACCAATGGAGGTCATCGTAGGTCTTCGTCCTACAGATGCAGCAAACCGCAACAAATCGAGAGCGAGGTGCAGAGTGGCGGACCCCAAAAATAATTGGGAACAACGCCAGGAAGAAGAAGAAGAAGACATTTCTTAAGGAACAAAGAAATTAATCTGCATTTTATAAATATCACAATAAAGTGCAGCATCTTTGTTCCCTTAAATTGGCCCTTTGACATCAGATTAACTTATCCTTCCTGGATCGAATTGGATTGACATCGTGATCACGAAGGTACCTTCTCCCCTGGCGTGTAAGCTTTTAGTTGGCTACGACGTGATTTAGAACCAGTGATATTGTGTAAATTTATCCATGATCCACGGCTTCTACACTTCATGTAATATGAAAAATTTGCTCTGCTTTAAATCTGACACTGATTCTTTCACTATTGCACTTGTTTTATATTTTATATATTTTTTTAAATATATTTAACAAAGCACAGCCTTCCGGCCACTTCCTCGTGTACTATTTGACGGTTTTATTACTGCAACATGTCTCCCAAGGACTTTGTTAGTGTAGTTACACTGCGCACTTTGTATTACAGTATATAATAATATCTCTGCTCTTAGCTCTGATATAATACTTTGCAATTTGTAGTACGTTTTCACACAGCACGACGACTGATCACGTGGTGCACAGTTCGCATGTATTTAATTAGTTCGCAAATTTGTGTGAAATGTTCGATGCGTCACTAGTATATTCCATTTTATTCATTTTTTACAAATTTCAATACCATGTGGTTGGATGCACTAATTATCACACTCACGCTGCCATGCCAGTTAACAAGCATTATACTCTAATTAGTATGTGTTTCCGGCTTTCTGCTCAGGTCCTTCTGAATTATTTTATTTGTTTATTAGTCCCACATGTATTAATGTCCATTGTCATGCAGAAAACTTTCAACTCAATTTATTGTATTGTCTAGCTCTTCTCTTATTGAATTATTCATTTCCGTCTATTAAATCTGGTGCCATTCACAGCTTATTTGCTCCTTCGACAGCTTCCTCGTGCACGTTTCTCCACGTAATATCTTTCTAAGTACACTCGGCCTGCAATTTCGGAGTATACTTTGACGTCTTCACGTATACACTATATATGGTTATCAGCTAAAGAACTTACTGAATTCTGGTATGTTATATCTGAAAATAGAATCAACATTCTGTTCAAAATTTCTGATCAAGGACTTGTATGTTGCATTGTGTTATGTGCAATGGAACGTGTTTGTGAAAAAATAATTTATTTGCAGGATGATTCTGATCTCACTGAGGATGTCAAGACAGAAGAATTTTCCACACCAGAGTTTGTTCCATGCATCAAAATAGAAACACCGTCTTTAGAGAGTGATGGAGATTTGAATATGGTAAGTATTATTTTGAGTTACTATTTTTTGCATCTTATAAAAGACATGACCTGATCGCCATCGTCTGCTTACCTAGGGTATTTACGGATTAACAGATTGTGTATTCTGTCGTGACCTTACCTGGCCCGTGAGACGTTCTGCAGTTCGACAGCGCCTCTGTTGATTCCCTTCTAGCCGAGCGGTTTACTAGATAAGGGAGTTTGAGTTGGTAGACTATGCCCCGGAACTTCCCAGAATAAAAGATGTTACTTCCCCTGAACTTACTGCTGATTTATTATACTATAGCAGTCGAAGTATGTACACTATATACATGTTACATGAAATTACTGTTGGAAGTGCACGCAGGTCTGAATTGGCGCTACTAAGTCTTTACTGTTACTCGAAATCTAGCATGTCTCCACGAGACTGAATTCTGCTCGCGTGCGTTACGACGTTTCTCTGGCAAGAGGTAAGGTGCCAGACCCCGCTCGCCATTTTGGATACCATTATATCCATCTAGGGATGACCAGAGTCCATTCCTCCCTCCACTGGGATCTGAACCCCATTCCACCTTCAGCACATTAGCAAGTGCTGCTCTCTAAACTAGCGGCGACTTCCCATACTAGCATCTACGTGACTTCCAGAGTCCAACTCCTCGACTGGCATTGTGACCATGAATCACTCCTTCTACAATACAAAGTGATCGACTAAACTCTTCTCTGTACCAACCAATATTTGCAGACCTAAGTACACATCCTGTTTCCAACATTCTTGTTCCTTGAGAAATACATCCTGGCTTACATTGCTCACTTCCATTTCTATTCAGTAATAATAGTAATAACTCTATTGCCCTTAAATAATGTTCCTCCGAACCGCAGTCCTGGGTCCTGAACCTGGGAGGCTCACAGTCACGACACCTCCCTCCCCAGGGAAGAAATGGGTGCAATACTCCTTGCATTCATTTCTGTCCCATTATTTCACTCTGTTACTGTCGAGTCGTAATGAACTGCTACTTTGCGTCGAGGGTGAAGGCTGTAGGCTGTAATGCGACTTGACTCGCACTGCTATCTGATTCTATAATGGCTCTCTTAGGCGTACTGGAGCGTCCTTCAGCAGGCCTAGAGTGTAATTCCAGGATTTCCTCTGACATCTCCGGGCGTTCCCGAAGCTGCCTGGAACGTTGGAATATCGTAATATCCTCATCCGAGGTCCTAGCCTTACCTTCCCTCGTAACTACCGTGTGCCTTATGCAAATATTTGGGCAATGTGACCTTGCATCATCCAACCACTTTTTGGCTGGAAAGCCTAACTTAGGATAATCCCAACAACAATTGCAACAATAGCACCATAAGATTATCCCTACTGTACCCGCTATAGTTAGTACAATATACTTATATACATTGAAATGCCTGTGCATCATTTGATTATGCACTTCTTCCTGTTTTCTTACCAATTCCTCCACCTCTTCTAATTTGTGTGTGGCCCACTTTAAGTCATTTTCGTGATTTAACAAATTATTCAGTGGCTGTTTATTCACCTCCAGTACCTGCTCTAACTTAATCTCACTACCAATCTGCTCGCAGCAGTCATAATTAAGTATCAAATCTGGCACTAAGTCCTTACCTCGAGTCGTGTTTATTTTACCTACCCCTTGTACCTCAGTATGTGGGCTGTACAACGTACACTCTGGACTTAAGACAACAATACCTGTGCGAGTTAACCCAATATCACTCGTAGTATCCTTACACATGCAGGTGACCTTTGTTTCACCTGGAGACACATAAATATACCTGTTTTCCCTTATAGGTATCCAAAGCAATCGCTGCACTAGTAGTACTCTCTTATCACAATTCTCAGGTACCTGGGTAACTCCACTGAGTATCTTCACTGCGCAACTGTCTTGCGAGTGAACCATATTAATAGGGAACTGAGCATGACACAACCTCCACGTAGGAGTTACTACCTTACACTGTTGCACCTGTTCTCTATCTAACTGTGCAAATGTCTGCTTTTCCTTATCCATCAGTATATAGTCCTTGGCCTCTTGGTTATACACAAAATGATGGGGATTATTCTTCATATTGGTGGGGAATGGGATCATGTGATACACACTATAAATCACTCTGTCTGTAAGGGGTGTCCTTATAACATACACAAGATAGTTTTCACTTGAAAACACTTCCACTGAGGCTACCTTATAGACCAGGTGACCGTTAGCTGGCCTTAATTCAAATGGCAGAGACAACCCTTTTGGAAAGTCCTCCTGGGCTTTCTTATAAATTTCTATGCTGTCATCCGGTGATATTATCTGTACTTGGATGACTCCTACCTGTGCATTCATAATGCCTGACAATACCACACTGTACTGTTCATACAGCTGTATAAGTAAGCCTTCTATCTCAATTAAATGCCTATTTAATGATATTTCTAATTCTGCTTGCCCAAATGCTTCTGTAATCCGAAGCGTACTGTTGAACAAATATGTCCTGATTTCATTTAAACTCTGATTCAACCTGTGCTCGTTTGCAGTTACACCATAGATGGTGCTGTTCATTGTTTGTAAAGTGGACTTAACCACTAACATCTGTTCCTTAGTGGCTTTAATCATTGAGAGTTGCTCTCGTTCTAACTCACTTATTTGTGACTCATATTTATCCGCATCATCCTGACTTAATGTTCCAAATAACGCTTTGGTTATTGAACCAACAGCATTTATCAACCCCCTTTTTGGTCTGGTATTATCTGTCTCCCTATTTGCTTTAGCGATTTTGGCTATCATTTCTTTACATTCCTCAATTCGTTGCAAATGATTACTCAACATCTTTACATCATGTTGACATGTTAAATTCGTTTTCTGCTCTAACACTATACACGCCAATAGTGTCCAGTGTATATGTTCCCTGATTTTTGGAAATACATCACTTAGCTGATTCAAATTTACATAGGTAACTAGTGTCCATTCCGTGTTATACAACTGTATCTCACCCTGGTTGTCGAAATACACTCCAGGAGTATTCTCGTACGGTGTTACTTGGACATCTAGCACTTCTCCGGTAATACCGTGTAGTGATGACGTCACTGTTACCACCGCCACTATGGTGTAGAACCTTCCTAGCATTCGTGCCATTGTCTTCTGTCTTACCTGCAAGGTAAAGACAGGTTATTCGTTACCTATCTTACTGACATTCCATCAATATTTTAATCTACTTCAAAATCTAAAATCTCAAAAGACATTGCTTCACATCCTGGCTTAGGCATGCAGCTACACAACTTTCAGCAGTGTCATTATACTAAGTTCAAAAATTCTTACCAACTTCGAGTTCTGTTACACAGAGACTCGGCTTCACAAAACGCCCCGGGGATGTGGCTCTACCATGTCAGCTGTGTCACAAACTGACATTCACTTTCTACTAACCTCGAGTTCTGCTGCTCAGAAACTCGGCTTCACGAACCGCCTCGGGAATGTGGTTACACTATTGCCGTTTGCATTTTACTGAATGCTCTCAAAATGTGCCTTTCATGGCTCCGTCTCTATTTTATTTCATCTAGGCTAATTTTCTGGTTATCCCTACCCCTGTCCTAACGGGTGCCAATCCGCGACTACCCTAGGGGTCACTTCACCGGGATTCGTGCCTGTCTGACCAGTAGGTCATCGTGGTCATTAGGTTCGTTACATTTTTCCGTCGCCTCTTACGACGCAGCAGGCTCACTGTTGGGGGTATTCTAGCACCTATGGTCACGTGTCGAAACGTTCCAATGGTCCCCGCCCTCCACACGGGGGATTAGCTTTCTCAGGATGGCCGCTCTGGTGCCACCCTGGACATCCCTGTATTTCGCCATACCTAACTCGCGTTACCCAGTGCGTTATCTCGGCTGCTCGTCCCTCAGTCCGTTGTTCAAATATTATTGTGTGCCTACCGATAAACTGTATTGTCGCCTCTCTTTCCGTTGTTCAAATATTATTGTGTGCCTATTGATAAACTACATTGACTCCATTCGCACACAATCTCGTACAGCTGTGTTAAGCCTTAGGCTGTCGATTGTCTAACTAACCGTGTATATACGGCCTTGTTCCTTAATCCGTTTTGTGCTGCATTTGCACTCATCCGGCTTCTAAACCCGTTGGAGTCCTCTTACAAGTACATTTTCGAGCGATTTTTATGCACCTTGACTCTTCTCCCTCTCTTACTAAGCAATATGGTATAGTTCACGCCTGATACGTCCACCACCTCATAGGGACCTTCAAATGCTGAACTCAGCTTCTTGGATCGCCCTCTCCGCAATGCATCATTACGCAAGAGTACCTTGTCACCAATTCGAAAGGTGACTTCGTTCTGCTTTTTATCGTAATTAGCTTTTTCCAATTCTTTACGCTCAATTAACGTCCTCCTAGCGGCTTCATGGTTTCTCCTGAGCTGTGACGTCAGCTCCTCTACCACATTCTGATGTTCGTTATAATCCACCTCAGGTGGTTTTTGCAATATACCTGGTATATTTGCCTTCTTCCCAAAGATAAGCTCGTAGGGTGTGAACCCGTACTAGTGCTTTTGGTGGTATTATATACAAAGCTCGCTGTGGGCAGATACTTATCCCAATCATTTTACTCACCTGAGCAAACATAATGCCTCAGGTACTCTGCTAATACCTTGTGGGATCTCTCTACACTACCGTTGGACTGTGGTCTGAAGGCGCTTGTGTTCGTCTTCCGGATTCGCAGTTTCTTGCAAAGCGCCTTGAACACTTCGCTCATAAAATTACTACCTTGGTCAGTGAGGATCTGCCCTGGTATCCCGTAAATGTTTATGACATTGTTAGTTAGCGTCCGCGCCACTGCCCCTGCCTCTTGATTCGGCATGGCACTCGCTACCAAGTACTTTGACAGTTGGTCCTGACATGTCAAAACATACTTATTGCCAAGCTCTATCACCGGAAGTGGACCCACCCCGTCCAGGGACACCTTCTCAAAGACCGTACTAGGGGTGTCCGTAATCGCCATAGGGGCTCTGATGTCCGGTCTTGTCCCCGTATTTCTTTGGCATGAAGGACACGAGCGTAAATAACGCTCTATGTCACCCTTCATCCCCTTCCACTGTAATCGCTCGCGTACCCTGGCGTACACGCGGGCTATTCCCTGGTGTCCTCCATCCAAGGAATCATGACACTCCTTCAGGATGGCCAATTCCTCAGCCTCCTGCAACTCGATTACCTCGGGTAAGCTGTCTTCGGGCGAGGACTCCTCTGCGTTAGCGTCCTCGGAGACCTCACTACCTTCTGCTTCAATTCCCTCTACCGTAGCGTCCTCGGGTTTTGAAGTCGTTGCTACCCTGCTACGAGTTTCCATATGAGTGGCCACGGCCGTCTCCTGCCGTAACTCGTGCCCAGCCGAGTTAATCACTCGCGCTTGACCCTGGGTATCAGTGGGAATCCTGCTAAGAGCATCAGCATTGCAGTTCTGTTTACCCTGCTTATAAATGATGTCAAAATCATACTCTGCCAATTTCAACCTAAATTTTAACAGGCGTGAAGATGGGTCTTGGACATTGAACACCCACTTCAGCGGCTTGTGATCTGTCACCACCGTGAAATGCCGTCCGAACAAATACGGCCTGAAATACTTTACTCCTTAAACAATGCGTAATAATTCCTTTTCTGTGATGCTATAATTTCTTTCTGCTTTATTAAGCGTCCTACTTGCATAGGCTACTGGGAGAACCTTACCCATGGGCCCTTGTGATAACACGGCCCCCACTGCTTCGTTGCTAGCATCTGTGGTAAGAACGAATGGCTTTTCAAAGTCTGGGTACTCCAAAATAGGCTCTTCAATGAGTTTCTGCTTTAGCGTTTCGAACGCTCGTTCCTGCGCATCCCCCCACACAAAGGGAACGTCCTTCTTCACTAACTCATATAGTGGCTTTGCGATCTTACTATAATTAGGTATAAATTTCCTATAATAACCACTTAGCCCGCCGAACTGTTTAATCTGGCGGCTTGTGGTTGGCCTCGGAAAATCTCTCACGGCCTGTACCTTCCGTGAGTCTGGTAAGACTCCCTCCTCAGTAATTACATGACCTAAGAATGTTACTTCAGGCCTCAGGAACTCACACTTATCTGGCTGAAGCTTCAACGTGTTTTCTCTCAGCCTTTGAAAAACATCCCTCAGCTTAGCATTGTGCTCTTCTATTGAGCTACCATACACTATTATGTCATCTAGATAGCACAGGCACTGAATACCTGTCAACCCGGCAAGCACTGTGTTCATCAGTCTTGTGAAAGTGGCTGGCGCATCCTTCAACCCCATGGGCATCTTTGCGAATTCGTACTTGCGCCCTAATGCTGAAAAAGCTGTCTTGGGCCTGTCTTCAGGTTTTAAAAACACCTGTTAATAACCGCTGCAGAGGTCAAGTGTACTGAAATACCTGGCTTTAACTAGAGCATCTAATAGCTCTGAGATGAGTGGGAGGGGTTAACTAACCCCTATCGTTACTTCATTCAATTTTCGGAAGTCTATCACAACTCTCCACTTCTGTTTACCTGACGCATCCATCTTCTTCGGCACTAACAGCAATGGTGCGTTCCAAGGGGATGTACTAGGTACTACAATTTCATCACCTAGCATCTTATCTATTTGCGCTTGTATCTCCCCCTTTTGTGCCTCAGGCAGTCTATACGGTCGCACGTTAATCGGGGGTTGATCCCGGGGCGTTGGGACCTCATGACGTATAACGTCCGTGTACGTGAGCTTGTCTCCCTCAAGGTGAAAGATATCACTGTACTCCGCACAGATGGCGTATATACCTCCCTTATCTACCTGCGTGAGATGGTCTATTCGCAAGCAGTCTATCACTCGGCGTGATCTGGGCTCCTGAGGGGCCGGTTTCCCGGTTTCTGCCCTATTGCCTTGCTGCACCTCGCGTACTTCTGTCAGGCAGGAGTTATCCACCTCCTGCATTCGCATTCCAGGGCTGTACAGAGTCACCTCTTTCTCAGTAGTATTCATCATGCTAACTACTGCCTCGTTGTGCTCTGACTTAGACACTCTGCGAGGTACAGCCCTGGTTCCACCTCGGTCCTCTCAATAATTCCCACTGGTAGATTCTTATCGACTTCAATAACTACCACCGTCTGGGCTCGAGGCTCGAGACTGATTATCTTGGCCTCCCTCGCTCCCAGCGGGTATCTTTTGCCGTGGATCGTAACATGACCCTCCCGGTAGTCGATCACGCTGTCTGCTAGGATGTTTCTCCCAATTATACCATCCTGGCTTAGTTGGAAATCACTGCCCACCACATGAACTGTGTGTTTAGTATTCCCAATAACAAACTGAACGGTCCCTTGGGTGTAAATCGTTCCCTTGCTTACACCCATTAGTTCGATCATAGTACCCCTACTAATTGCAACTCTTTTAGGCACCGATTGCCTCTTCACTAGGCTGAAATCGGAGCCAGTATCAATCAGGAGCCTCAGGGGCCCTCCACAATACATTAATACTGTGCCCTCTGTGTTACATGCCTTGAGACTTCTTAAATTACGGGCCTCCACGGCTGTCCCTGTGCCATGGACCCGTTCCAGTTTGTCGCCCCTGTCTTCGTGATATTTTTATTATTACCTTCCCCACTCTTGAACCAGCAATCTTTGGTTCCGTGTGACCATCGGTCACAAATATCACACTGGCGTCGGCCTTTCATGGCCTTGCCTACCCGTGCGCCTACTCTGACTCTGGCCTTTCTTTGCCTCCTGACAATTGCGTTTTATGTGACCCTGCCGGCCACAACTGTAGCAGTTCCGCCAGTCCACTTCTGCTTGTGGTACCCGGGCTATCTGTCGGCAATTCCTCTTTATGTGCCCTTTCTTCCCACAACGGTAACAGGTTCTACTCCTGTCCGTTTCCATGTGAGGCCTCTCCCTGACTATGCGCACGGCTTCCGGCGCCACGGTTTCTTTGTCCCTATGCTTCTTTCGACAATCGCGCTCTATATGTCCCGGTTTCTTACAGTACCTACATATGATTTTACTTGAAGTACCCCCTGTTTGTCCCCTGGGTGTACTACTTAACGCGGTGCGTGTACCTTGGGTTCGTGCCTCTTTGCACTCCCGTGCGATGTGGCCTTCCGTGTTACAATTGTAACAGACCACCCTAACACTTGCTTGTGTTGGCTTAGTATGCCATCTTAGTGGTGCCTTCCGTTCCTGATCGGGTCTACCTGCTATTACCCCTGAACTGTGTTTTGTGTGCAAACCTTCTCGTGCCTTCTTTGAGAGTATCACGGCCTCCTCTTGCCTTGCAGTGGCTACTGCTTTCTCAAAGGTAATGGCCCCGTGGCCCTGGACCCTAGCTTGAATTCGCGGGTTACTTAACCCCTGTATAAAGCTGGCTACACATATCTTTCTGGTAATTCTTAGCTGGGCTTCCCTATCCTCCCAGCTTTCTCCGTCAGGCACTGCTTCCCTAAATGCAGCCGACAATGTCTCTACTTTATGCGCACATGTCGCTACTGTATCTCTCGGGTCCTGCGCTGTTTGGAACATCTGACAAATATACAAATCTAACGTGCCCTGAAACCCGTAATACTCTGCTAATGCCTGCTTGGCAGCCTCCCAATCATTTATGTCTCGTCTGACCAACAACTTATCTCGGGTCTTGCCCGTGATTTTGGTCAGGATATACTTAAAGAACAGCTCTTGATCATAGTTTCTTTTCATGCGAACAGCAGCATGTACGTTAGCCACAAACTCACGTAGTCTGTCGGGCTGAATTTCATCGAACTCCCGACCTATCAGGCGATGTCCTCCCGTTACTGATACAAAAGGCCCACTCATACTTACTGTGCCTGCGTCTGCTAATCTCTCCTCTACCTGGACACCGGTAGCTGCACTTGTCTGTCTTGCCATTGCAATAAGGTTAGCTTACTTGGCGGCTTCTTCTTCTTTGTTGTGTCTCTGCTAACTGGATACTGCTGGCTTCACGGTTCTCCCCTCTGCTAATGGCATGGCTCGCTGCTGCACGGCTCCTTCTACTGGACTTAGTAGGCTTCTTCTTTCTTCTGCGTTGCGCGGCACTCGGTACGGCTTACGCGGATGCGCGGACGGACAATTTTCTACGTTGTCGCGGTCTTTATCGGACTATCTTCTGCGATGTCGCGATCTCTCTCTTTATTCCGAAGTTACTCTGTTCACTGCGTCAAACTCGGGACCCTACACATCTGACACCAAAAAGTAGGTCGGTCGTGACCTTATCTGGCCTGTGAGACGTACTGGCAGGTCGACAGCGCCTCTATATGACTGACCCGAAACTTGGGCTTCAAACCAAGTGTGTACGGTCATCCTCCCTACTCTGAAACAACATCCCGGTCAGTCGCATACCGCCGTCACTGTAATCAAACAAGAATCAGTATACAAACAAACACAAGCCGAGTTAAATCACCAAAAATATCTAACAAGTTATGCTTTCCTGAAAGCTTGAACACGCCTGAAATGAACACTGTGGCTTCAGATAACGTCATCATGGCGTAAGCAAAGATACACGCTCTTAGAACAATGAAATAAACAAGCTTTTAACAATTCAGGCCTCGAAATATTCATAAACAAATTGAACTTTCCTTTAACTTAAGTCACCCAAGTGACACAACATGGCCATGACTCATGATCCCACATATTTCAAAGTGAGTCACCTAACTCACACAACAGCTGTATTGGACAAACATAACGTGCTCATAAAGGAAGTATATCGATAAAAGCCCCCATAGCTTCATCAAGATCGAATCAATAAATTCCACAGGGGCTTTACAAATACCTCCTGCGACGGACACGTTACATCCTAAGTCGGGTCGGATCTCCAGCGGACGGTCCCTTTATCAAACCCAGTGGGTATATAACTTCCACGTAACTTAAACGCATCTCGATGACTCGTGGGATACACCTCCACGTATATTAAGGCACACTCAAATAACACGACCAGTAACATACTTCATTCATCACTCTCCTTCGTCACGCGATATCATAGTCAGCCTATATCACAAATCTACCTCATCAAAAAAACTTCACAATTTGTCTTTAACTCAAACAAACGAGTGGCAGTAGCTGATGGCCTTCTATCCCAATAGATGCTTCATAGAGCACAATAAAACATGCCTGACTTATTAAAACTTTACAAATTCCAACATTACCTCCCCACACTGTCGTGGCGTTAGATTATGACCTACGTGCGCCGATGCCCCTCCACATAGAGGAATCTACACTCCCCCGGGAACTTGATCAAAATTACGTGATGGCCGCACGCCTCGTCAACACATCATATGACACGCCAGCATATTACGTTAATCAGTACTAATCTTAATTATAATCAACACACAAAATCAAGATATTTACAAACATATCTCACTCGCTGCCTTCACCGATCCCCAAAATGAAATACATTTCAAATTTGTACTCAACCTTTCAGCATTTCACGCCATCGTTTTTCAGCACGCCTCTACGTATACTTGGCCTATGGCCCCCATCACGGACCAATCGAATGACTGCTACACGTACTCTTGAATGATGACACCACCACGATTTTTGCTTCTCTATTTCCTCTCTGGACGGGTGATTTGTGAAATATTGTTATTAAAATGTATGTCAAACAGGACCACTGCATACAATGTATAATACGACCTCATATAATTTTACGGCACACGAACCGCTTTTAAAATCTCACAAACTTAGCTACAACCTGGCTACTCAATTCACCCGGTCTATTCTAACTGCAGCTCAACACAACTGATTAACTCTAGTCTTAGCCCTCTGGCTATCGATTCTTGCACTAAAAGTTTGGCTCGGGTACGATTTTCTAAAATATCTGGCATGGACCGGCACGGGCTCCAACGTCAACGGCCTGTCAAAAACTGTGTGCAATATTCAACATGGCAGCGCTATTGAACGATTTCTCGCAAATCTGCAAAAGTGGGGAGTAGAAATGTTCAATTTCTTTGGAAATTATCTTAGGCACCTGGAAAACGTCTTAAACTGACACAGACATGTTACGAATATACAACTTTTTCGATATCCGATCATGCCTTTAATTACGAGAGGATTAGCGTGTCTTTCGCGGGCTTTTTGGCAGTCAGTCATTTCTCTGGGCCTTCTGGCGTCTTCTTCCCCCATAGGTTGACGTGGGCATTGATATCAGTAACGACTGGCGAACCCCGAACTCCATGATTTCAAAATATTCGTAGGCCTTCCGGTTTCATTAAATTCCTTAGATTTTGGCGATCACAACGATGTACTTCTTCTTAATTAGCGATGCTTGGTTTTTCAATTATCCACCTGACTTCATAAAGTAGGCATGGGTTAGTCCTCCGTCTCGCCATTTTCATATCTTCGTCGATCATTTTTCACAAAGCCCTTCGGTACATTGCTCCCTGATTCCCACGAACGATCGTTCTCTTGGTCGTCGACCTGTTCTAGGCCGCTCCTTCCCCGTGTCCCTGCCATAAAGCAAATTACATCCTGTCTTCCTTTATCTGCAAGCAGGTTTGTTCCTTAAGCGACCGCCAGCATGGCGACTTGTATTTCTCCTCTATGAGCCACCTTCACACAGTGATACTTGAGCGAGAATCAATTCTCAATATTTCATCGAAATCTGAAATGCTGAGAATCTCATTGAGGTTACATTATATATTTATATTGTGCCCGTATAGTCCGAAGTACCATGTGACTGGGAGCCAGTTCGTCCACCATGAGGCCCCTTTTCAAACGAATCATATAGGGAGAGACTCAGATGTGCGCCTAGGCTAGCTCCACACATGAAAACTAATCTCTGGCTGTTTCCAGGGTTTTTACGACAAGTGCTAGCTCAAATTACCCCCTCAAGGAAAAGCAAAACTACAAAAATAATCCAGTCTTAGATTATATTTCCTATAAATTTACTTTAAAATTTGGATCCCTATCCTACTTGATAGACGATTGCCTGGCTAATCCATCATTAAACTAGCTATCAAATTAAATAATCCCTTAACAAAATCCCTAAAATATCCTCTAACGAATTCCTAACTACAAAACAATCAGCAATCAAACTAAGTACGCAACACGTAAAGCACGTAAAGTCATCCGTACTCAAACACAAATGTCCCCTTAAGAATAATATTAATCACACTTGAACCGGTTTCTCATGTGCACGAAAATTCACTACATTGCTACGTAAAATAAAACTATACACAAATATCCTGTCTAAATAATGTCATTGTGTAACTTAACGAAATGTGGTTGCTTCCGACATACTAAATCTGATATGCCCACAGGTACAAATATTTCAATAAATAACCGCCGGTGGCATGGACTCGCATGTTACTTCCTGGCAGTCTAGGGTTCAAAATGAAGTCCCCATCCTTCCTTCCATCATGTTAGCTGCGGTTATAGTCTCCGTCCTGGGTTCCCATCCATCTCTCCTCCTTCAGTGAATGGTTTAGTGCATATTTCTACTCTTAGGTAGAATACAGATCAGCTTGTAGTACGCCATGTGACTGGTAAGAGGTACAGGGTCTAATAACGGAGCATGCAATTTAAATGAAATATTGCTCTTCTAGAACTAAATCTCACCGATTCTAAAATTGGCAGATCTTTTAATTGACCACGCACTTCTGCCTTCCACAGATTCTAATTGAGTGCATTTTAGCGCTTGGATGCAAACATTACTGGCAAATTCACGGTGAAAAGTCACACCTCCTCCCGTGTTTTATGCAAAAATAAATCGGTATATCATCTTGATAATGTACTGTTCGTGGATTAAATGGTCCACACAAAATTATGTTCATTCAAATATTCAGACCAATAGATATTGTCCTACTACTACAGTACACACGTTATTTCACACGTAAATTTCTGCTTACCAAAGATTCCAATTCTTCACTGTCCAATGAAATAACCAGTTCACCGTGCTCTGCACGTAATTAACAGTTTGAATTTCTCTTTACTTACAACTAAAACGTAATTCTCTTACAATGATTAACACGATTCTGAATATCTCGTGTCCGTTTACAACAAGACGCGGATACCCTCGACCCATTAACTTCCGAACGATGAGATGTACTGACGTCTGTTATAATGGTTTTCTTCTGTCCACTTTTTTTTACAGCAGAACTAGTCAAATCAGCTCTAGGTCTTCACAGTTCTCTTTTGTGTAGTGTGATAAACATTTCCAAACACATCAGCTTATTATTCACGGGATTAACAAGTAATATTACAGCACAATTTTCATAATGGTAAAACAATTCCTTCCGGTGCTGTCAGGTTGTAATATTACGTGTTACGGTGAGTAAGGTGCGTTCTTAAGTTCATGTGGTTAAATCCCTCGGCGGTAAGAAAATTTTCCAGTGTATTTTCAAATTTTACATTCTCGAAAATGAGCCCGGTGGCTCAATATATATCTCCTTCTTTTCCTTCGTCTTTTCCCAGACAAGTGGGGTCGACGTTACTGGCAACTCTTCTCCAATTCCCTCGGTCCCTAACGTCCTCTTCCCTTAGATGTTTCTCCCTCAAGTCATCTCGTATACAGTCCCTCCATCTTATTCTTGATCTTCCCCTTCCTCTGTCACCTTGCACTGCCATTACTGTCATTCTTTGCCAACATAAGCGTCGTTCTTCTCATGACTTATCCATACCACTGTAGCCTTCTCTCCTGAACCTTCTTTGATATCTCCGTCACTTTAAAACTGCCTCTTAGTCTCTCATTTATAATCCTATCAGCTCTGGTGACGCCACAAATTCTTCTTACCTTTTTCATTTCAGCCACATCCATTGGCTTACAATGTGCCTTAGTTGGTGCCCATGTCTCTGCCCCATAAATCATTGTCTATCTCACTACTAACTTATACACCATTCCTATAATCCTCAGGTTTATCACACAATACACCTGACATTCGTTTCCAGTTCATCCATACTATCTGCACTCTGCGGGATATTGCCATGTCTGAATTGCCATCACTGGACACTGTCGAACCTAGGTAGATAAAACTATCTATTTTCTTCAAGTCTTGCCCAACCAATCGGATTGTTTCTTCTCCTTGTCCTCCTAGGCACATGTGTTCCGTTTTCTTCCTTTTGATTTTCATCCCTCTGTCTTCCAAAACTTTTCTCCAGATCTCCAGTCTCATATCCAGCTCATCCTTTTTGGTGATACATAACACTATATTGTCTGCGAACATCAGACACCAAGGAGCTTGCCTTCTAACCTTTTCTGATAGTACATCGATGTCCAAATTGAAGATATAAGGGCTCAGCGCAGACCCCTGATGCAACTCAACTTGCGCTAGTATCCAGTCTGTGAGTCCTACACTGCTTCTCACCCGCATTCTAGCACCATTATACATATCCTGAATAAGCCACCCTCCTCGGGGCTATTTAACATATTTCTCTAGCACTTCTCTCTCTCTCTCTCATACACCTCCAGATTTCTTGCCGCGGCACTCTGTCATAAGCCTTTTCTAAGTCGAAAAAGCCATATGCAATTCCTTCATCTTCTCCCTATGTTTCTCCAAATGTTGCCGGAGTGCATTATTAGCATCCATCGTTCCTCTACCCGGCATGAATCCGAACTGTTCATTCTCTATTACTGTTTCTTCTCGGAGTCGTCTACCTACTATCTTCTCCCAGATTTTCGTGGTATGCGCCATTCGTTTTATTCCTCTATAGTTAACACAATCCTGGATGTCACCCTTCTCCTTTTATAAGGGGATTACTGTCGTATCTCTCCATTCATCCGGAATCCTTTCTTCATGATATACCTGTTTCATCAAGTCCCAGAGCATATCCAATTCCTCACCGAGACACCTCTATCCTTCAACAGGGATTTAATCAGGACCTGGCGCTTTTTCCACTTTTCGTTTTCGTCACAGCTGTTACCATTTCATCTATTGTTATACCCGATACCTTGTTCAGAGAGGGTACACCCTCCTTAATAACTGATCTTGGATTTTCCTCTTTCAGCAGATGTTCAAAATATTGCCCCTATCGTTTCTTAATACTGCTTTCCTCTTGGAGCACCATTTCCTCCTCATTCGTTATTTGTCTGACGTGGTTAAAATCCTTTGTTGCCTTGTCTTCTCCTCTAGCTCTTCTAAAAATCTCGGCACTCATTTTAGTTGACTCTAGGTCCTCATGTACTTTATTCCATGCAGCTGCCTTTGCTTTTGCCATGGCCTTTTTATCAGTTTTATATGCCTGTCTGTAACTCTCTCGACCGTTTTCTGAGCCAGATGAGTCGCATCGTTTTGTGGCACACATTTTTGCTTTGATTGTGTCTTGCACCTCATTGCTCCACCACCATGTCTCTCTGTCTACCGGGGGAACTTCTCCCGATGTTTTGCCAAGCACCTCTTCTCCTACTTCCGGATGGCACTAACATTTGATTCCCACCACTTCTGTAAACTTGCACTGGTAATAATTCTTGTAGAACCTTCACTTTCAACTCACTTTCAACTCTGGCCACTTAATTCTTGGCAATGTTCGTTTTATTGTCCTATTTTTGGTGCCACTGTACCCCCAGTCGAGCACAAACACTCTTCTTTGTATTGTTACATGTTCCCCTAATATAACTTTGCAGTTCTCTATTTCCTTCAAATGGTGCTGTCTGCACATCAGGAGATCTATCTGAATTTCTTTACCACCGCTTTTGTAAGTTACCATTTGCCGCTCATATTTCTGGAAAAAGGTGTTGCATTATACCAAGTCAAATGCCAGAGCAAAATTCACCACCCTCTTCTCTACTTCATTTCCTGCACCATAACCCCAATCTTTATGGACTCTCGTCAATTGGCCTTCAGCGGCTTTACCGATATCCCCATTCAGATCACTTCCTAGGAACACTCTTTCTCCATCTGGTGTACTGACGAATTCCTGTTCAAGGTCGTCCCAAAAAGCATGCTTCACTTCATCTATAAGTCCTATTCACGGAGCATAGGCACTTATGATGTTGACGCATCCTTCAAGACAAAGTTTTACACTTATTATCCGGTCACTTCTCCTACTAACACTTACTAGATCTGACTTCAATATAATTCTATATACTTTCAAAATATTAAGGCTGTATGCACTCGAAGTGATATGACTGTTAGTTGCTCCAATGGTAATTTCACTAATTAGATCTCGGGATATTAATGATAGTATACGCCATTTTATACTGATAGTACTAAATATTTCAGGCTGAAATGTCCAGATACGTCGGTTCCTGCTTTAGGGGACTTTTACGCATCGAGTAATGGAGGAACATTGACCATGGAACAAAATTATAAATCCAATTTTCCAAGCCATAGCAGTGAGAAGACATTCACGTGTAGCGTGTGCGAAGCTAAATTTAGTTGGAAAAAGAACTTGAGAGCGCATATGCTAATCCATAGTGGAACGAAGCCATATGCATGTACCACATGCAATGCGAAATTTAGCCGTAGGTGGCATTTGAAGGAACACACAAGAACCCATACCGGTGATGAGCCATATTCATGCAGCGTATGCAAAGTGAAATTTAGCCATAGAGGTCATCTGAAAGAACACACACGGACCCATACCGGTGATAAGCCATATTCATGCAGCGTATGCAATGCAAAATTTACCACCAGAAATAACTGGAAATCGCACATGTTAATCCATAGTAGCGAAATGCCTTACACATGTAGCGTATGCGAAGCCAAATTCACTTCGAGTGTTAGGTTGAATGCACACATGCTTGTCCATAGCGGTGAAGAGCCATATTCGTGTGGCGTATGTGATGCCAAGTTTACCTGGAGAAAAAACTTGAAGGCACATATGCTAATTCATAGTGGTGAAAAGGAATATTCATGTAGCGTGTGCGAAGCCAAATTTACGCACAAACGGAATTTGACAGTACACATGAGGGTCCATAGCGGCATGAAGCCATATACATGTGGCGTATGCCAAGCCAAATTTACTCAGAGAGGGTCCTTGAACAGACACACGCTAATTCATAGTGGCAAGAAGCCAAATATAGCCAGTGAGGGCACAGGAAAGGACACATGCTAATTCAGAGCTGCGAGAAGATATATTCATGTAGAGTATGCAAATAAAAAAAATTACGGTACAGTGAGAATGCTGTTCAAAGCTCCATATGCATGGGAAACTTAACACCCAAGCAAGAATTGAAGTCACCCATCGTAAACAATAGAGGCGAGAAACAATTTTTATGAAGTTTGTTCGGAGGAAAATTTCATTGAGAACATTTCATCCATTTTTAACTAATTGTGGCAAGATGCCATAATCATGTATTTTGTGCGGAAACATGTGAATAGACACGCTATAACCCATATCGGCTAACAGCCTTGTTCATATAGAAATTTTAATGCTAGTTTTGCTCAAGGGGACATTTGATTATTCGTATTTTAATTTCTTTTCGCAGTTCACACATTTTATTTGTTGTTTTCAACAATATTTTTACAGGTTTGTTGTGTGCTATAAATCCTTCTCTCTTTATTAGCAGTCGCAAGAAACATCTCTTGCCCACGCGTCTTAATACCTTTCTAGTTCTTTCTAACCATGTGATCTTCATCATTCTTCTGTAGCTTCCTAAGTAACACAAGTCTTTTACTATTAGTTTCTCACGAGCCTATCTGACGTCAATAGTGGTTACTGTTTTCAATTTGACCTCATTCCACTATTTTCCTTAACACTTATTTATTTTCCCTTATGGCGTAGTCCATTCCATTCAGAAACTCTTTCAAATCCTCTGGTGAATTCACTGGCTGTGCGGCTCAGCGGTAACGTTCTCGCTTGCCAAGCCCAAGGTTGCAGGTTCGTATCCTGGTGCAGTCAACCGGCATTTGAGGGTGCGCGTTAAAGATCCCCTTCGGGGCATAATTCCGTAACCCTGGCGTCTCCGAAAGCCAGAGTAGTTAAATGGGACGTAAAACCAATAACATTAATATTATCATAGTTGGTGAATCGGCTATAATGAGAATCTCAGAGTTGAGTGTATTTCCCCTTGAATATTTACTCCTACTTTAACATTTTCTCCAATCTTCTACATATATATGTTAATTGAATATAATGGGTGATAAGTTGCAACCTTTCTGAACACTAGCTCCTCTCTTATGTCTTTCGGCTCGTATAACTGCCGTCTGGATTTGGTATTGATTGCAGATGACCTTTTTTCCCCTGTACTTCATTCCAATCTTTTCAATATGTCAATTAAGTTGCACTTATCAAAGTTATCAAAATCTCTGATTTTGTTGTCCAGGCCAAAGCTTTTATGATTTGGATAATTTTTTTTCTATAATTATTTTAAAAATAATATTGACTTATTAAATTCTTTAAATAAAAGTGTGCTGTACACTCGTTATTGGTAATAATAAACTAGGTCCATTATAAACTGTTCTATTTAATCCCGTGTGAATTTTCAATACGGACACCGCCTAGGAATGTTTACAACTGATAGGGTTGGCCCGTACATGACTGAATTTCAGGCTGAGTGGTCCACAGAATCACTGATTTCGAGTGTAAACGTACCTCCCGTAGGTTTATTTATGTGCGATCAATCGTAATATACAGATGTCTTTACGAAATATTCATTGTTTTATTTCTGCGTCCTGACTTGTAGCTAGTCTAATTTAGAACATGGTTCATGAATAATTTGAGATACATTAGAACTTAGTGTGACTTCTTCTCATCCCGAAATACGTCCACTCGTGCCTCGGGGTCTTTATTTGTCTCATCTTCTATTGGTTCAGGCATTTAAGTTTTGTTTACTCACGAGGCTCAGCAACGAAACTACCATAATGCTTCCATTGCAACTTTTACAACTCATGTGTTCAAGAAGATATCTGCTGTGATATGACGTTCTTCATTGGGACGAAGCACTTGCAAATGGATTGGAATGTCCGGATCAATTTTTCTATTTTTCTTAAATTTTATAATGCGTTATCACGCTTTTTCGGAGAAATTCATTATCCGTATTTTTCTCGAAACAGTAATCCATTGTTTGATTGCCTAAGTAATGCTAATTTTGTGTAAAAGGGACTTCGTCTCTCATCGTACATTGGCACTGCACTTGGCACCATTTGAGCCTTCACAGTATGCACAAGCGAAGTGCTTTGGTGAGGTGTACCTTACCAACTGACGATCCTGATGGTACTCTGGGACTAAACACTGGCAAATGAATTGAGCTAACCTGATCAATTTTTCGAATTTCCTTGAAATTTAATCAAGTGTTCATCTGCTAAATAACATTCAGCGTCTTCACCAGGACAACCACCTAGTAGTGCATGTACATCCAAGAAAATTCGTTACAAAGATGAGATTGAGGTAAATTGCAGTCGCAAGAAGGAAATTATTGAGGAGAAGCGAAGCAAATTTCATTAGTAACGGTGGTTTAAGAAGCTCGTTATGTATATGTACTTGTATATACACTATATTCATTAATATAACCAATGGTAATTAGGTAGATTTCAGTAGAAAGCTAACTATTGCAATTTGTACCATGTTTCGACTTCCGGAAAATTTAGACATATCTTTGCGTTTCATATCCCCTACACTCCGAAACCACCGTCAGTTCAAAAGTTTATATATAATTTATATATATATATATATAAACATATATATACATATGTGTGTGTTTATATATACATACATACTAGCTGTACTCGGCATAAATTGCAATGCCAATCAAAGAAAGTGTTGGCATTGTAACTTTGTTTGTTGAAGTGTTTTGGATTCCCAATATTTTTTCTTTTTCCGTTAACCATCTCTAAACTACTGTAAAATTGATTTACTATCTCAAAAAATCATGGGAGCGTGCTCAACAACTCACCAAAGTTTCATCGCAATGAAAGGAATGGTATATGAACACATACGGGACTTTCTTGAAACGATTCGTGCGCGTCACCCATTTGTTGAATATACTCGTACGCTACCTATTGTAAAATGGATTTACTAAGTCGAAAAACTTCCCTGGCATGTACACAACAACTCATGAAAGAGTCATCGCAATCGGGTGAATGGCATGTGAACGCATACGGGATTTTGATTAAACGATTTGCGTGCCGTCACACATTTGTTGAATCTACTTGTGCGCCACCCATTGAAAAACGGATTTACCTTCGCAGGACTGTACTCAACTCACCAAAGTTTTATCATAATCGGATGATTGGTATATGATCGCGTACGGAACTTGGTTGAAACGATTCATGCGCTGTCGCTCATTGATTGAATCTACTCGTGCGCTACCAATTGAAATATGTATTTACTTAATCAGAAATTTTAGTGGGAGTGGAAACAACATTTCTCCAAATTTCATTGCAATCGCATGAATGGTATATGAACGCCTACGGATTTTTTTTAAAACTATACGCGCGCCGTTACTCATTTGTTGAATCTACTCGTGCGCTAGCTATTGTAAAAAGGATTTCCTAAAACAGAAACCTTTCCTGGAGTGTGCACAACAATTCAACTAAAGTTTCATAGCAATCGGATGAATGGTATATGAACGCATACGGGACTTTGTTTAAGCGATTCGCATGCCGTCACTCATTTGTTGAATCTACTTGTGCGATACCTATTGTAAAATGGATTTACTACCCTGGAGTGTACACAACAACTCACGCAAGTTTAGTTGCTATCGGACCAATGGTATATAAACGCATACGGGACTATGTTGAAACACTTCGCGCGTCGTCGCTCATTTGTTCAATCTACTTGTGCGATACCTATTGTAAAGTGGATTTGCTAACCCAGAAACCTTCCCTGAAGTGGACACAACATCTCGCCCAAGTTTCATCGCTATGAGACGAATAGTATATGAACGCATACGGGACTTTGTTGAAACGCTTCGCAATTCGTCGCCCATTTGTTGAATCTACTCGTGCGCTACCTATTATAACATGGATTTGCTAAGCCAGAAACCTTGCCTGTGGTGTACACAACCTCTCCCCCAAGTTTCATCGTTATCGGACGAATGTTATGTGAACACCTACAGGACTTTGTTGAATCGCTTCGCCCGTCGTTGCTCATTTGTTGAATCTACTCGTGCGCTACCTATTGCTAAATGGATTTCCTAAGCCAGATCCTTCCCTGAAGTGTTCACAACATCTCACCCAAGTTTCATCGCTATCAGACGAATAGTATATGAACGCATACGGGACTTTTTTATAACGCTTCGCAAGTCGTCGATCATTTGTTGAATCTACTCGTGCGCTACCTGTTATAACATGGATTTGCTAAGCCAGAAACCTTGCTTGTAGTGCGCACAACCTCTCACCCAAGTTTCATCGCTATCGGACGAATGGTATGTGAACGCCTACAGGACTTTGTTGAAACGCTTCGCCCGTCGTCGCTCATTTGTTGAATCTATTCGTGCGCTACTTATTGTTAAGTGGATTTACTAAGCTAGAAACCTTACCTGAATTGTACAGTACATTTCACCCAAGTTTCATCGCAATGGGATGAATGGTATATGAACGCATGTGGGACTTTCTTGAAACAAACGCACGCCATTTTGTTGAAGCTACTCCCGCGCCATCTATTGTAAATTGGATTTACTACGCATATAAATTTTGCGGGACTGTGCACACCAATTCATCAACATTTGATCGCAATCGGATGAATTGTATATGAACGCGTCGCCATTATGCGTTTGTTTAAACTATTCGCGCGCTATCAACTTTGAAATGGATTAACTATGATAATAAACCTCCCGGAAGTGTGTACAACAACTCACCAAAATTTGATTGCAATCGGATGAATGGTTTATGAACGCAAAAAATACAAACAGACAGACATTCCTTTATATATATATGAGGGTCGCAGGAATAAACCTGGGAGGAGTCATTGTGACTCTGGCAAATGGGAGTGAAATGCGTAGTTGCTAACATCTGCAACATGAACCTATTGGATTCAGCAAGAGAATCCAACTTAGCCTCTTTCACTCCAACTCCAGCACGTAACCTACACGAAGTGCCCCTGTTAAGTCGAGCAACCCAGTGGAAGGTTGGGTAACCAATCCCAGTGGGAAGCTGGGTCGACGAACCGATCAGTGCTGGGGGACTCCCAGGCTTGAAGCCTTGTTAGTATAGAGAAGCCAGAAAACACCTTGAGGCAACCTCTAGGGCTAACAACCTTAGTTGCAACATGGATGCGTATGCGTCCAAAACAAACTCAAGTCAAGTGAGCATGATGGCAAAACATTTCGACACTTCTTTTACCCCAGGGGGTAAGTCTTCGGATAAATCCCTAGTCGTGAAACCTGCGACGCACGAGTCTCATTCGGATTCTGGGGGAGACTCGACATCATGCGAGAGACGAGTCTGAGCGTCTCGGTGTATCCCAACCAGTCAGAAACTCAGAACCAAATCAAAAACCTTTCTAGCAACGTTCAACATTAACACCCTTACACAAATTGGCAAACTGAAAACTCTCACCGACGCACTACATGAAAATCAGATATGCATCATTGCCCTACAAGAAACACGTTACCCAGACGAAGAGACTTTCGAATCTGAAGGTTACCGGTTTTTCAAGAGCAGAGCTCAAAAGAGGGTCCTCAATGGATCAGTGATGCTTGGAACAGTGTTTGCTGTTAGATCCAGAATCCTTAAGTCGGTCGCAAATTTTGAGCCAGTTAATGACCGATTATCCATATTAATAATCAAATGCGCCAACAAAACTTACAGCCTAAGTAGGGGGGTAGTGACGGTTCTAACCCACTCCAGAACCCTCCTTGCCCCACTACTAAGCCTCAGCCATGTTAAATATCTCTCGAACGCATAGTCCGATTTTGACAAATGAGGTGTCGTTGGACTCGGGCTGATGCACTCTTTCCTATGGACAACATATTATAACTTTTAAAAATTTTTGAAAATTTTTTGTTTTCGAAAGTAGGTGATAGTTTGAAACCCAAACATGATAGAACGTTGTGCCATGGCTCAAACGAATGGTCTTTATGACCTCTATTTTTTGTAATAAAACTTTTTATTTTTTATGTTTTTTTGAAAAAAGTGTAATTTTGAAATTCCTCTATTTTCAAAACTAGGACGTTTACAAACAAGTTTGTTTGAAATAAATGAAAGGTCCCTACCCCCTCTACCGCCAAAATAAATTTCAAGTCTCTAGGATAAAAACCTGACAGTAGTGCTAGGTCAGGGGTTCTGTCTACTAACTTATTGAACCCTCCTCGTATTTGCCCAAAACCTGATATCTCGCTAACCAAACATGGGATTAGAACATACAGGGTGTCCTAGCACTCGTAGTGACGCCCCCTACTTTCCTATAGGCTCTTTATTTAAATAAAAGTCCAAAACTAATAGGTCATCTGCTTTTAATATTTCCTAACCCCATGGTTGGATTTGAGCATATAGGGTGTCCTAGGAATCGTGGTGAACCCCCCTTCGTATGGACGTTTTATTTCCTCTCTAAAATTGTGCTAGGTTGTAGGTTCAGCTCTACTTAGGAAGTTGCGAGCTCCTGCGACCTTGGAATGGAAGGAGTCATGCTAGGAGGACATGCTTGGATTGGTTTTTTTCGTCCCGTTGCGCTTTTTACGAGAATGTAGGTGTCGATAAGGTTAAATGCTGGAAACATGTTTTTTGGGGGGGGGGCAAAAACGTGATTTTAGACTTTTTGCTCTATCTCGCAAACCCATAACGCTACAGACGTGTACGAGGTGTCCTGGGACTCGGGCTAACGCCCCCTTTCAAATGTGGTAGATATTTTTTTTTTAAAATAATTCACAAAGGGCCTAACGACACTTTTGTTGAAAAAAATTTCTCTCTACCTGTTTACAATGTTCATGAAGCGTGGTGGTTGAGAGAGACGATACTGCTGGGTGTGTGTGTGTGTTTCAACGAACCTATCGCTAACCGCAATGAACATGCTTAATAGAACAATCGATATTTCGGCGGGTCGGTTTATGACAGAGCGAGTCATTGTGAACTTTTGAAAACTCAGGTAAGCCTAACTTAAAAGGCTATTGCATTTTACCACTACTGAAAAATACTCTTACACAAAAAAATTGCATTACCTGTACATGACTGGGACAATGATTGCTTTCTTGATTAATGGCTATGTTGTTGTTGACTGGGAAAAGTACAAGGCCATGTTGGATTTTCTAAAAACAAAAATTTAAATTTAATTTATGGGTGGTTCCCTATGGACTCAACGAATATCCACAGGTTTGAACATGATAATGTGAACAAAATGACATGACATTCAATTTTGTTTATATATTGGTTAAAGGGGGATATAAATGTCTGTAGCATTATAAAAAGAAAATAAGCACATGGGTTACTCTTAGTGCCAACATACAGTTTATTTTTAATGGTGTTTTGATATATTAATGCCAATTAACGTTAACGTTTTATTTACAAGTATTGATTGATTGATTGAGTGATGGGCTATTTTGTTTGCTTTTAGGTGTCGTCAGGTGCCATTAACGTAGTGAACATACAGTGAAAAAGGCATACATTATGCTTTAAAGTACTCTGTGCTCTTGTGCAACGTTAATAACTTACAATAAGAAAAAGTTTTATTATAACACATGGCGTTAGTATCAAATACATCAAATGAGCAAGTTGGTTTACCACGTGGGTTAAATTTAAAATCAGAACGTGATCGTTTGTTAACATTTGAATCCTGGCCTGTAGGCTTTTAGTCAACACATAAACTTGCAAAAGCCTTTTTTTTTTACTTGAACCGAGAAGATGTGGTGCGCTGTGTGTTTTGTCGTATTGAACTTTCACACTGGGAAGAAGGGGATGATCCCTTTAGAGACCATTTGCGATGTTCTCCTCATTGTCCTTACATGCTTGGAAAACAAGTGGGTAACCTACCCGTGTATTCATTTGACCGACCCACAAGGCCATTGGCCGCTGCATACGTTGCTGAATCACAAATAACTAATAATAATAATGATGATGTTCTACCAGCCAACAACAGTAGTGTCGATATATGTGGTCGATATCCCATAGACAGTGTTGAATTGGCGTGTGCTTTTGAAAAATTGGGAGTTTGCAAGACTAAAGCACTAGCACACCCAGAGTACAGCTCTGTTGAAAAACGTTTAGAATATTATAAAAATGTTTGGCCATTAATATTAAAACACCTTACCAAACAGCTAAGTGAAGCTAATTTTTTTTTTATACTGGTGAAGGGGATAAAACAATATGTTTTTATTGCGGATTTGCTTTAAAGGATTGGCAAATGACTGATGACCCTTTTGGGCAACACGCTCGTTGGTTACCAAACTGTAAATACATGGCGTTGCTTAAAGGTCAGCAATTTGTGAACACTATTCGTAAAGAAAACGTGATTGCAGCACAAGTCATAAAAGTGCCTTTAGAGTTAGAACACGCGGAGCAAATACATGAGGCTGAAAAAAAACTTGTCTCACGAACAGATACAAAAGTGTGACCAACAAGTATGTAAAATTTCTTATCAAGATGAACCAGGTGTTGTATTTTTGCCTTGTGGACACATGATAGCATGTGTCAAGTGTGCATTAGAACTTAACACTTGTGCTATATGCAGAAAAGTAGTATCTGCTACAGTTAGGGCATTTCTTGCATAACTAGTATAATTTATTCGCCATGCATAGTGCAAAATCCCTAATTGCACAATATTATTAAAGCTGTTTTAGAGTGTAATAGATATGCTTTTGTTTTGTTTATAGACTACTACAATGAATGTTTTGAATGCTGTGGGACAATCATGTGGCTTAGAGACAAAGAAGCTCAGCGAATTGCCAACGCATATTCCATTCCGCATTATCAAGATTCGGAAATTGAAAACAGCATATGGTGATCGTGTACTTTGTGTATGTGAAAACGTTGAGACATTTCTGCCTATACGGTTTAATGATATGTCGGAGAGTGTTTTTGATGAAGTCAATAATGCTCTGCAACCTGTACACTTAATTTATGAAGGTTTTAAAAACAATAGGTGCATGGTTCGTTTTAATTAAATAAAAAAAACAAATGTCTAATAATAATTATGGAAGATATAAGTCATGACAATGGACAGAAAGAAAAATATTTGTATAGAATAATAATGTTTTAGTGTTCAGTATTGTGTTTAAAAATATTATCATGAAACCAAAAAAAATGTATATAAAGTTTGTAAATAAATGAAAATAATGGTACAATGTTGTTTTATTTTCAATAGAAGTCAGAATATTTAACATTGCAGAGTATACATGATTATGACAATAAAACGCACACTTAATACAAGTCTTTGCCTTTACGATAGTGTGTTATAGTTTTAAAAACAAAGCTTGTTGTAGATCATTTTATTCCACGGTGAACAATCGGCATGAAAACGTTATTGTCTTGTTTTGGATCATTATCACTATCATAATCATAAGCAGCATGATCTATATCACTATTATTATAATCACTATAATTATCCTCATCATTACTAAAACCAGTTAAATATTCCTGTTCCTGTTCCTCTTCCTCTACAGTGTCCTCGTGTAGAGTCTGCGTGGCTTTTGATAATGTTAAGGGTTTTTTGAACATTGAATTATTTTCAATAAGAGTATTGTTTTGTAGCACTTGCTTTTTAACATTTTCATGATTTTCTGTTGACAGCAACAGTGTTTCATGCAGTACACTACATTGATGATCACTGACGCTCAAAACCTCACTATTTTTACTTTTTAGCTCACTGCGACATTGTTTTGAACGTTGTTTTGAACAACGCCAAATAACAGTTCCATTTTTATTGGTTCGTTTCACAATATATGAATATCCTTTATAGAATGCATGAGGCTTACCATACCTAGTCACAGATACTTCCATATCAACTGTCAAGCATAGACTATGCTCTAGTTAAGACAACTTGGTAATAAGAACAATAGTTTAATGTGCGAGCATATATGGGTGCAAATGTAGGAGCAAAAAAAAGTGGGAGCAAAAATTGAGAGCAAAAAAGAAGTAGGAGCAAGTATGGGAGCAAATGTGAAAGCAAAAGTGGGAGCAAGAATGGGAGCATATGTGAAATCTACAAAGCCCAACGAGCCCAGACAGCTAAAGTGATCCGAGCTGAGAAACGTAAATATGAAAAGTCACTTATTGAGAAGATCGACCAAGACTTTAAAAGAAACAACACCAGAGAGTACTACGGAACGGGACGTTCAAAAGGAAACTTACGGGTTATAAACCTCCGTCGTTAGGCTTTCAGCGAAAGGACGGTACACTGGCGACCTCAAATGAAGAAAATTGTACCATCCTAGCTGATTACTTTAAGAATTTACTAAATTGCGATCAACCCAAAAATCCCATCAAGACCGAGGACCCATTCGCAGATGTCCAGAATCAAGACCACCCAACAAAGACGAAATCAAGCGTCACATTGCTCGACTAAAAACAACATAGCGCCCGGGGAAGACTCTGTATTTGCAGAACTTTGGAAATATGCTCCCGAAGAAGCAGTTGAAATCTTGCAGAAGCAAATAGAACAAATATGGAAAAATTGAAATTCTACCAGAAGACTGGGAAACGGCCTTGATCCATCCGTTACACAAGAAAGACAGCATGAAAAACGTCAAAAACTACAGAGGAATATCCCTCCCACCGGTAACATACAAAATTATCTCACTTGCTATCCTGGAGCGATTAGAAGCCGGAGTCGAGCATCAAATAGGAGAATACCAAGGGGGTTTCAGAAAGGGTCGTTCAACTGCCGAACAGATCCACAACCTCAAAACTATCATTAGATATTGCAATCTCAGGTCCAAATCGTACGTATCAGTCTTTGTGGACTTTAAGAAGGCTTGCGATTCGATAGACCGCGAAGTTCTGATGAACATCCTCAACGAATTTGGGGTTGACCTGAAACTGCTGGCATTAATTAGAGCCACCCTAACTGAAACAAAATCCAATGTAAAGTTGCTGGGATGTCTGTCGGATTCGTTTGAGGTCAAAACGGGAGTCAGACAAGGTGACGGGCTCTCTCCAATGCTTTTCAACCGCGTCCTCGAAAAAGTCATTCGGACCTAGCGAACACAATTATTAGAAACTGAGTATAGCCCTCTGAGAATGGGAGCAAAATCCAAGGGGATCATAGTCGACTGTCTAGCATTCGCTGATGACATCGCCATTCTATCGAATGACGTAGAAACTGCTAAGATGCAAATCGACTTTTTAAAAGAAATCGCTGAATAAACTGGCTTGCAGATATCATTCGAAAAAACAGAAGTAATGACCAACATCAAAGACGCCCCAGCAAAACTGCAGACAAAATACGGGAGGATCAACAGAGGGGAAAAATTTAAGTACTTGGGAGAGATCATCATGAAAAGTGGACTGGACAAAGAAGCACTCAAGGAACGAGTACGCAAACTCGAAATAGCCTATCAAACATCGCGCTCAATACACAACAAACAATGCCTGTCCAAAAATACTAAACTACGTCATAATGAAACTGTTCTGAAACCAGTAGTTATGTATGCAGCCGAAACAGACGGAAACAGGCTGACTTAACAGATTTTTCATTTCTTTGACTCCTAACCCAAAACCACAATGCCCTGGTTTATGAATACCAAAGACGATCTCAAAATACTGCATCTAAAACCCGACGACGCCTTCAATAGAGATCTCTTCCGCAAAAAGATACTGACTAATGGGCTTACCCGAGACGAGACATCGAACCCGAAAAGAAGACAAGGTACCAGTTGGACAGCGGAGCGGAAGATGGCCCACTCACAGAGAATGAGGGAATTCTGTGCTCAGAGGAAGGCGAAACAATTGCCAAGTGTAGCAAGACTTAACGTGGTCCTAGATGGCCTCAACGAATTATATATATATATATACATATATAAGATATCACTTTCTTGTGGACACGGAAACTACCGCAATGTTTCACCAATCACTTTGATTTTTTTAAATAATACGTATTCCTATAAAATCTCGGTCGCGTTCGTTAATGGACACAATCGGTCGAAGGGGGTGAAAATAGGGGACTTTTCTCGAAAAAGGGAAATATCGCTATAACTCTCGTAATATTTGAAATATCGAATCCGTTCAAAGTCCATGCCATGCGTCAAATAAGGCCCAAAGAAATATGTTTGAAAAGTTTTTTGATAGCACCAACCATTGACCAAAGGGGTGCGAAAAAGTGGGTTTTTCGGGAAACATTATTCATATCTCTCTTAATAGGCTCAATATCAAAACCGTACAAAATGGACAGTATTCCCCTAATAATTACCTAAAAGTTTTGTCTGAAAGAAGTTTTGATATGACCCACCATTACGCCAGGGGATGAGCAAAATGATTTCGAAATTAAAAGAAAATGCCAAGAGCTATCAGAGGTTGCCATGACAACACTACTAAATTGATGAGGGATGAGCAATCTGACGTTGCCATGACAACGCCATTGCACGAGATCACATTCAGATTTCCATCTGACTCTGTGGGAAGCCGCTTCGGGGACGAAACTGGTAGCATGCTGAACTTCTATGCCCAAGGTCGTGGGTTCAAAGCCGGCCGAAGTCGTCGGATTTTCTAAGAGCGCTAAAAATCCCTCAGTATGCTTTCCTTTGCAGGGTAAGTTCCAAAATTCGTTGCGAGTAGCTGGTTGCAGTGATATTTAGTTGCCAATTTCACAGCTAGGTGTCGTTGACGGTAGTATTTGGTAGCAATATTAGGAACTACTACTTGAAATTGACCGTCTGCAGTCCGTACCTGAATTACAGACAAATACAGCCATCCCAATTAACACCGTTTATCAGGCAGTTTCTACCCCCCCCCCCCCCCAAAGTTCACGGGGCAACATGACTATGTTGTCGCAGCCCCTTAACTAAGGAACCAATCACCATCTCTGCGGGAGATAGAATTTTGCGCGAAGAAGTAACAGATTGTTAGATAGTTACACATCAGAGTCGAAACCTTGCATAAGGACAGTGTGACCACCAGTATAAAAATGGACCACAAATGACGAGAAGGTTACCGTTCCCATAAGACAATAAAATGTTTAAAATATGCATAAAATGAAAAAGAAAAAAAAGTTCAATAAACTCCAATTATAAAATACTTTCTCGCACAATTAATGAGGTCTGGTCATTCTATGAAAACCTGCCTATTCTGCCTATTTTCGCCTATCCCCAAGTTTGCCCGGTGAAATCTACCTCCGCCCTCCAGAGTGCCGAGAGGATTATTTTTATCAGTACGTGTCACGGAAGCAATTTTGCGAAGGAAACCAACCGTAGACCTATTGAAAGGCCAGTCTTGGCATTTGCCTGGTGGTGAAAATAGAAAATCATGAAATCCATTTTCAGACCGACCAAAGTGGGATTCGAACACACGCTTTCCCTATGCCATTGAGTCACGAGGTAGCGTGCTGGAGCTCAAGGGCACCATGGTCGGTATGGAAGCTCATATACATTTCTACTTGCCATGACGTTATGCATAGCTCGGAGCACTTCTACACCTACGCGCTTTTTCTGTATATCTCTTCCTTCTTGTGTTCCCGGCGTACGCTAAATGTGATTGAATAATTTAAACTACAGTACCGTTATTACAGGCGACTGTATAACGTGTGAATCTTTATTTTCAACTGCGAATTTATCCGTCGTATATTCCCTGAGCCAAATATTTGGTCCTGTCATATGTGGATCACCCCAATCGAATCCTGAGGCGCTGAGTTTTCTTTGATAACGAACTCTCTTAGCAGAGCAAGCAAATGGTCTAATTTTCCTAATTTTAATATGATTTGTGTAAGGTGACATATGACATAAACGATGAGTAAGGACGGAATTGCGTATGTCCTTGAATCTCGTCAGACAAACAATTAGTTATAGCCAACATTATATGTGAGATGATTGTCTTTCTTCATTTTCACATTTACATTCTACGATTCAGTTTCTGAACTAACATGTTTATTTGTTAAAGGAATCAGTATTCCTTATTTAAGACCAGTCATTTTAACTTTCGACGTTTTTCAACTTTATTTTGAATTAAGGATGCAGGCATTTAGTCGTGGATGCCAATTAAATTCCTTTTAGTAATTTAATTTGGGCATCCTTTCGTAAGAAAAAGCTTCAAGAACAGAATGATATATTGTTATATTATCATAATTCCTATGAACTTAACGTCGATCTGACAAGAAATATTCGTCATGATATGATAGAAGTCATATACTCATAGACATTCTTTGTATAGAATGGAAACACACTTCGGAATTGACAATCCTTACTTTATTTGAGAAAGCTTTAGTCATTTAATTTTATTAGGAGATATATCTTTATAGAAGATAATTTTTAACATACGACAGGGAATTCAAAGCTAGTTTATCCCAGTCAAGATTGAATTCAATTGGACATATAACTAACATGTGTGGTTATTTATACACAATATGTGGTGTCACGTCATATTGTGGACATGACATTGCAAAGATGTGTAATTTTAAAGCTAGATAGGAATGATGGAACATAATAGTATTTCTATAAAATGTATATGTAACAATTTATTAGACTATTAAGTAACATTTTATAAATTAAACTCATGGAGGTCATACACGATACGTCCAAGGTCGTCTTTTATAAATGGAGGTTTCTTTAAGAACAAAAGGAAGGTTTCAATATGCCAGGAGTTGAGTGTTACAATGCTGAGGAATATGCCAGTAATGTGTATGCAAGTTCTACAGAAGAGATGTTGGTAACAATTAATGTGTTTTAAGGAATTGTTCTACATAGTAGATGAGAGTTTTAATACCATATACAGTGTGTATATGAGACTACGTGGAGAAATGTTTGTGCTCATGCGAGGATGTTCCGCATTTGAGGGAAGTTACAAAGTATAGTTCTTTTGGTGAGAACATGGCATTATAGCAAGGGAATCGTTGTGTTAAGAACTCCGATATATGTGAATTTCCTACTTAGAAGTGATGACGAGAGTGTTAATGAGCGGCAAATAATTTTTGAAAAATGTTAACAACTTATGTTAACTAATACTTCTATTAAACATCTTACTAAAACACAGATTTGAGTATCTACGTCCATTTGATCTTTGCTGATTGAACGCATTAGACTTACATTGACTATAAACCCGATTATGACAGGGTGTTGCAGTATATTAACATTGGTGAGTGATCAAGAAATTATATATGAGGATCACATTATATATACTTGATAGACAGGTATATTTTGAAAGAGAGCTAAGACTCTAATATATAACGTATGGATATCGTTATACCACGTTAAACATAACGAATACAGTGTTTGTAAATACTTTTCACAATTATTTAATTAAGGGAATAATTAAGTAATAATTATTCCATCATATGTTTTTGAAATGTAGTGTATTTTAGAATGAATATTTTTGGAACGAGTGTTTTACGTTGTTAAGTGTGTATGAACAACTTCGTTGGTCTAGAACAATGCGAGGGAATGCATGGACGTTTGTATTAAAATTATTGTAAGAGTTAAAGCCAGTTTTGTAAAGAGAAATGCTACTTTGAGACAAGGCTTCCGTTCGCGCAAGCAGAGTGATCGCAGCGAATGCAAAGGAGAAGTGTATCCCGTTATAATTCAAGGCCAGTATATTACATAAATAGAAAAAGTTGTTAGCAAGCCACAGCTTTATTTGTTTATGTATTTATTTATTGAGCAGTATGAAGGAACACAGGCACCAGCCCAAATACATTCCTTCTTGACATTATCTGATTAAACAACATGTATCAGTGCAAAATAGAGAAAACAGATTACACAAATTACACACATGACGAACAGAAATAAATACTACAAAGGAAATCGTGAATATATAAACCATAAAATGGAAACAAAACTGTACAAAGTAGAAAAAATTAATATACAAAAATAAAGGTGAAAAGAGTACCCAGTATTCAAGGAACAGCTGCTTTTACTTGTTTATTGAATAAGTTAGCGCCAGCAAATAAATCTACTTGAACATCAATTGAATTATAAATTGATAATCTTTTAACTAAAGGCGAATTAGAATGGTGAACACTTTTAGATCTTGGATGTGAAAGAGTGCTTGCTGTCGAGATCTTTCTTGTGGTACATGAAAAATATGAATTGAAATAATTCTTGGCAGTCAAATTTTCCTCAGCTGTTGCAAAGAACTTAATGACCTTCTAATTTTCAAAGACATGAAATTGAAAAATTTCGTAAATACTGAGTCGAAGTGTCAAATGGACAAAATACATTGAACGTCTTATAATACATGTATCTTAGAAATTTATTTTGCACCGTCTCAATGTGATGAATTTGATCTTTATAAAAGGGATCCCAGATTACTGATGAATATTCTAACTTGCTTCGAACTAAACTTTCATACAACTTAACAATTACTCCAGTTTTAGTAAATAATTTGGAGTTTCTAATGAAAAAAACAAGCATCTTGTAGGCCGAACTAATTATATTTGCAATATGGCTATTAAAGGTTAATTTGCTGTCATAAATAATTCCTAAATCATTTATCGACGGTACAATTTCGAGTGCTGTTTCTCCAACACAATATTTAATATGTATATACTCCTTCTTTCTTGTAAATACCATTACTTTACATTTTTTACATTAAGGACTAAATTATTACTAACACACCAAGCTACAATATTATTAACATCCCTCTGAAGGTTATTTTCATCTCTCAAGTTGTATATGGTCTTATATAGCTTTACATCGTCAGCAAACAATAAGCAGTCAGAGTAACATAGAATATTAGGCAAATCATTAACCAAAATTTGAAATAGAAGAAGCCCAAGATTAGATCCTTGTGGGACACCAGAAGAACTAACAAAATTACCTGAAATTTCACTTCTGAAACAAACAAATTGCTGTCTAAATTTTAAGTAGGAGCATAACAATTAAAGTAATGGTTTAGCAACTCCAAACTGGTACAGCTTTGTCACCAGAATTGTATGGTCTACTTTGTTGAAGGCCTCTTCTAAATCCATGTATATCACTTCAGTTCTTCTATTGGTATCTAATGCATTGTAAACCTTTTGAGTAAAACCCAGCAAATTTGTAATAACTGATCTCCTGGGCATAAAGCCATGCTGATATTGTGAGAGCTCAACTTTAACATCATTGTAAATCTTGGAATATAAAATGTGCTCATATACTTTTGCTATAGCATTTATCACTGAGATATCGATATCATTTCAGAGTTGCCTCCCTTTAGGATTGGAATAATTCTAGACATTTTTAACTTTCCAAGAAAGCTTGACGTCTTTAAAGAAAGATTAAAGATTAAGGCCAACTGGGAAACCAATAAGTCCACACAGCCCTTGATTATGTATGGTGGTATGCCATCAGGCTCACAGGATTTCTTAGCCTTTAATTTTCTATTTATAGTTGTTCTTACTTCATCCACTGTTATGTGAGTCACTTTCAGCATATCAACCGTGGGCAAAACAGGAAATTCATTCAAAGGCTAATGATCCGCGTTATAAATAAAATTCGTTTTGATATATACTGAAGAGAAATACTCGAAAAACCCATCTGCAATACTTCCAGCTGTATAATGATTTCCGTTTAGTATAAATGTGTAGTCGCGTGTACGTGATTCCCGCTTGCTTTTAACATACGTCCAAAACTGATTAATGTTATTCTTAACTCCATTTTGTAGACTATGAATGTAATCAGCATAAGCCATTCGTACTTTTGTTTTTAGTTCCGATCAAAGCTGTCTAAATCTTTCATCATAATATTTCGAAAAACGTCTTTTTGCAGCACACTTTTTCTTAATTTTTATGGATTGGATAATATCTCGTGAGAACCATACTGGATATTTGGATTTTCGAAAGAATTTCTGCTGAGGTACACAATTCTCTAAACATTTGTAGAGTGAAGAATAGAAGAATCAACTACATGATCAACCTCCTTAAATGTATACAGTATACTCCAGTCTAAATCTCGTATGTTGCAATAGAGTCTCAAAAAATCAACCTTTTTGAAGTTGTAATATTCACGATTAATTCTAGGAAGCAATGGAACCTTTTTAGTGGGTGCTATGGCTAAATAAAGTGCAGGGTGATTTAAGTCTTCAGGTACCAACGGGAATCCGTCGTGCTTCAAATCAATTTGAATATTACCTAAAACGAAATCCAATGTCTTGATATTAGAATTTTGAATATTGTTGCGCCATGTTAATCCAAGATACGCGATGAACTGGAACAAACGACGACAGACCGTGGACCCTTCATTAAAATTATAACCGACGTTGCTAATTTCAGGTACGTTGAAACCGCCCACAATCAGGCAGTCAGATGTTATAAGACTATCAACGTTTTCAAAGTAATTAAAGTATCCTTCATATACAGACAGTTTAGATTAGGGGGTAATACAACAACATTTATGCATAATTTACGAGTATGACCCTGAATGTAAAGAGTTAAGGATTCGCATTGTTGTTCATTATAGATAGAACATAATTTGGATTTTTGACTGCTACGGCTACTCCTCCACCTCCAGACTTCCCAGATATAAACATATGAATGGAAACAGCTTACCGGCTGATTGAATATGTGTCAATCTATGAACGGGTCAACTGATCAGATGTGCAATGCATGGCGCGTGCCAGTTTTAATAGCTTCTTAGGAACGCTAAGCACGCCGGAATTTTTGTTCAACGTTTCATTACTTGTAGTAGTCTGAGGTCGTTCAAAATTTATTTCTGTATAACTGACAGTATAGTAACTTCAGTATCAGTAGTGTGTGTATTGTTAGAGAGGAGAGCGTGTGAATGTATTAATTCATTTATTAATTTAGGAATTGTTATTGAGCCGTGCAAGCTGTCTCAAACATTTCCCTGCATCATTTCGACATGTAATCCCTACCCTACATTTTAAAAGTGCTCGCCAAGTTGACTTGTTTAAATTATGTCCTGAAGATTGCAGAACTTTCTGGCTGACTGTCTTGATGTGTGGTTGAAGTGCTCCATCTCAGAGGGCAGCATCGCCTACTTATGAAAGTGAAATGTTCTATTAAACATACGTCATTATAACAAAGGACTGCATGACAATTATACCGCCAAATTAATATTATAATTTTGTGCATTGTCGCATTGTGTGGCACACTCTGATTGGACTATTTTAAAAACATTGGTGGATAGCGGTCCGATCTTCCTTTGTCGGTCGCCATGTTGATGAAGTGGACTTCTAGCCTGTTGTTAAAAGGAGAAAGACGTAAATTTTGGTCTCGCCAACCGAAAGCGAGGGCCCTCCGGGCCCTCTTTTCCGCTATATATGGATTAATTCTTTCATGTAAAACTGTGAAATGAAGATAATGGAGTGGGAATTATCTGACCAAAGATGGTTGCATATTATTCGGTCTGGATTGCGAAAAGAATTTACTGCGGTGTTCGCTTGCATTGTGAACTTTGGGTAGCCATGTAGTGAGGTTGTTGGTGTTTAAAATAATGTATTCCTCTTAGAGTGTTTTTTAATAAGTGCCACCCAAAAAGGATTTAAGGTATGTTATAATTTAATATATATTAAATTTGTGGGCGTCCTCAACTGCCATAAATGTTTATTTATTTTTTGTTCGTCAGGCGTCTTGGCCTAATGGTGTTTCCTGATATGTAACAAATACTATTTTTTCTGTACCTTCCGGGGACACGTTTCTACTGTAATTTTGATTTTAATTTAGGAACTGTACCCGTAAATCCGGAAAGTAGCCTGTTGGAATATCCATTGCCCCAGCTGGATCGCCTATTTTTAACAGCACCGGCCAATTACTACATTAGAAATCGCTCCAAACATTGCCTCTAGGGATTTACATACAGCAGTTACAAGAATATTGTGAATCAACAACAAACTACAGGGGGCACACTTACCTTTACTTACGTTCTCGGGGACTGGTAATTCAGCTTCGCCTACAATACATCCACAATACTCTACTCCTTATATTTAAAATGAATCAAACGCCAACAACACCAGATAAGGACCTGAAGAAATTTATTAACAATGGTAAACTAACCTATATAAACAAAATAACAATAAACTAATCTAACAAGAAAAGAAAAAGAAAACCATACAATCATACACACTTCCTTTCTACTACACATCTTACTACAATGCCGTGCAAAAATATAAGCATAAAAGTCTTGGTTTGTTTAGACCTACGCTACGTAACAAAAACGTTTAAGGAAGGCTCTTACATTCATGGCATTCCTGACAACTGGTTACATTCACAAGCCCGCGTATGGTAAACGCATGTTCACTAGCCTGTTTCATCAATGAAATGCCAGCACCACGCTGCATTCAGAACTTTTTACATTTTATAGATGGCAGTGAATCTTCACCTGTTCATATTATGTCACACCGCTCTCCAATCCTAACGGTGAATCATTCTGGCTTGCCTAAAATGAGACTGTTTTGTGTGCGTTTAAAATGCACGTAAAATTAACATTCAGTTCTTACAAAAATGCTCACAACTTCTATGTTCCTTTAACAATCATTCGGAAAATTTTTATACACTCTTTCATTCGCACCCTAAATTTTTTCTAGACCAATCCGGTTCAACAATTACTCTTAACAGTGGACAATCATTCATACAAAACATCTGCTGACAAAACACACGATATTACAAAACAATCGATTAATAAATCCTACCAAAATTATTTAACTAATTAAATCATTTCCGAAAAATATTTACATGTAATTTGTTCATAATAATATACACCATTTAGTGTTGCTAACACGTTACTTTCGAGATTCTGGATTCTCGGTTACAATACAACTCTCAATTAATTATATACTTTGTTTTTCCACATAATCATTCTAACACTCCGTAGTTTTGATATACTGCTGACACATAGTCTTATATAGGTTTCCTTACATTGTCGGTCTAATACAGTCGACTGACTAAGGTTAATTGTACGTAATTACATAACTTAGGGTTTAATAAAATATAATAATTGTATCATTGACATGAGTAGACAATCCTTCTCTAGTTGTATTTCCGCTAAAAACCCTTCTGTGAGCACTGCTAAAACGTTACTCCTTATGAACTGGACTACTTGTATTCGACTCTTATCATGATCCATGCATTCTTATCAAAGAACAATAATACTTTGACTTCCCATAAAATGCGGAACTTCCTTCGCATGAGCGCTTCATAGCTCTACAAATCCTCATTTAACAATATATATGGCATAAACAATTATCATCCACTGTGTTAAACAATAACCAAAACGGATTAATTGTTATTAACATTTCTTCTGCAGGAACTTTTCTCAAATAAAGGCATGACCCTCAGTATCATTTCACATGACTACTGATCTACAATTATACATACTTAAGTTCTTCAAACGAAACTTCCAACTGTAATGAACGATATTAGACTGTCGTGATTGACCTCCTAAAGTTTACTCCACAAAAAGATAACTGTTAACTCGTCTGTCGCAAATACATGTAATAAAATTAATACCTCTGTATCATCTCACTTGTCAAGCTTTAAATTGTTTATCGTTGTAATATCATGTCGACAAAATGACGTGATGTTACACAAGTGGGAGTAAATAACACACATGTTATTTATAGTGTCAAATAGAATTCAACCTTGACTGGGATCAACTAGCTTTGAATTCCTAGCCAAAGATATTTATAATCTTCTTTCAAAAGGTATTTCCTCTAACATATTAAATGAACAAAGCTCTCAGCTTTACAAATAATAAAAAAGGTTTGTCAACGTCGTAATGTTTTTCCACTCTACACAAAGAATGTTTATAGGGGTTAAGACTTCGGTCTTATCAAACGACTAGTATTTCCTAGATCGTCGACAGTTTATGTACAATAATGATATAACAATATCATTCAATGTTTCGTCTGTCCTTGAAGTTTAATGTTGTTACATTAAAGTGCTCAAATTAAATTTTTAAAGAATTTAATTTGAAGCTATGACACAATGTCAGAATGCTTGGTTTAAATCAAATTATTAAAATTCGGGAGTCGAAACGACTAGTCTTCTATGAGGCAATATGATTCTTCAAACAAAATTTTTAGTGTCAGTTCCACAACTGACCCGTAGAATAAAATTTAAAAATGGATGAAAGGCAATCATCTCTTAAATAATCTTGAAGCGTAAAAATCCTAGCACACATCTGAAGTGTAAAATACATGAGAACACTGAAATACATGAAATGTGAAAATACGGAGTAAGATCGTTGGCTCAGGATGTCACTAATCAATTTCTATACTAAAAATAAAGAGACACTGCTACCTTATTTGGACGAACACTTGAAGATCAATGTAAGTATTCACACAATACTTAAGATGTTTCCTTAGTTCAAGATACTGAGATGGATCTGCGTTCGAACCTCGGATCTGCGACCTCAGAGGTAGGAAAAACGTTTCCTCTCCGGAATTCACCAACATTCGCCTGGGCTCGAACGACATCCTTCTGGCAAATTCTTCTGTGGTTGCTGGCTACCCCTAGCATCTTGACAAATCTCTTCTGTAAAATCTTCATTCTCCGTCGCAAATATGTATCAGCCTCATCATTGGAATATAATTTATAGAAATATTCATATAAATGGTGAATGAAATATTTATATTGCTAATTGATGTTAGATTAGTGTTCGTAGACTGACGAAAATGTACAAGATGGACCGTACACTACGTCTGTATTCGAGAATACGTCGTCTAACGAAGTTCCATCGTTGTATCTTAACTCCTGTTATCGAATATGTCTCTGGCGCATGACTATTTAGTTCATCATATCAACAATGTTAATTATGTTGAATGAAACCATTTGAAGAATAATAATAGTCATTATGATAATGATTATTTGCTGTACCAATGTTAAAAGTTCTCCGCTACTGTTCACTTGAACTTCGTTCGCCAACTTCACGTTGCAATCTAAAATGATATTCAGCTTTATTTCCAACACATTCGAAAATCTGTCTTAACAGGCTTATATTGTCGAAACGGTAAATTTTAGAACGCTCGACTTTCAACAGAATGTAGTATTCGACCTGTTCTTTATATATATATATACTGTGCCAGTTTAGACCGAAGTCCGGACGACCACATACGCATTTCACCAAAAATCAGTCAGCACGAGAATCAAAATAACCCGGGGCGCCTGATGGGTTATAGTCGAATACAAAGACCCAACAAAAAAATGCTTAACTGATTTTCGGCTCGATGCAACAATAAGGATAGAAGGAGATTTATGACACGGGTTTGCATACCATAAAATTATCTCATTTTATTTAAAAAAATGACAGGAAAGATATGCCCAAAACGGCACAAAAGATGACTGGAGAAGCATAGTTTATATACACAAAATACAATGTCGCCAACACATGAACACTAAAATGGTTGAAACGAGAGGTCAAAATATCAGTCTTCTTGACTTCGATCAACATAATTATATACAGGGGTAGGGTTTTATCAGCGCAAAGTCAATCGTCTATACTGATCCCTAAATCATTTAGCATTCACACGTTGAAGATCAATAGGAAAAATTATCACTTGTTGAAACATTTACCACTTTTCACTGTTCTTTTCTCAAAAATATCGTAGCTATTTTTTGACTAACACTTTCAGGATGCAGTAATATCAGGGTTGGTTTAAATATAAAGTTGTTCATAATAAATAGAAAACAATATAATTTACATGGACTTTGAGCGTTTTTAGATTCGAAGAACAGAAAATATCTATATAATCATAGATCTCAATCCAAAGTCTCTTCAAAAATTTGAATCAATCAAAAATATAATTATCAAAAATGTAAATTCCATTCCACATGGATTCAATCAATAACTCACTTAAATATCCCTTGGAAACATTAATTAGAAAATTTGAAATATCATTCAGAATATTTATAATGAAACAATTTATTATTATTATCAAAATTAATTTTGACAAAATGTCGAACATGTTAAGCATCAACTTATTTGCAAAAATGTGTATTTATTTTTATAGGATCTGAAATTCCTTTCAGCTTATAGTGGTTGTTAATAAGTAACAATTTCAAATAACAGCATCGGCCCATACGATTTGCACGTGATAAAAATCACAGAATTATAATCAGAATTTAGACAACGGTAAAGTTTTCCTGAATGAAAGGAATTAGTAGAACAATAACAATTTTTCGGGTAGCAATTACTAGAAATATTTTTTTAAAACACGTGCATCAACTGTAAATTAATAATGGTGGTTCAACAAAATAACCTGTGGTTGTATTACGACGAAAGTGTGGCTAAAACGACTCCTCTACTACATCAAAGATACCCAACCTATAATATAATTGGTGCTCCATTTTACACAACCTCATTCCTGCGACTTAGATTGCGCACTCAGAATGGCATATAACATTCTGCACACACAAAATGACATCTTCCCAAATTATACAAAATAATCAAGCCTTTGCTTGTTACGACAAATGGAAGATTCAGAAATCAGTAAACCTCCAATGAGTTTACGACAATATTAACAATAATTTTACCATCAGTTTGAAACATCCACACTGTGTTAATATTAGCAAAAACGTTTTGAAAGACGTTGCTCCATAATGATTTTATTTTATATAAACTCTAGCAAAATCCCTGCTTTATACATGCTTATCTTCCCGTTTCACTTCTTTCCGTGTCTTCTCAAAGCTTTAACGTGTAATGCAAACGTGAAATAATTTCACTGAATTAATCTGTTGTTTATATGTGGGCATGCGTTAACCACTAACCTTCGGAATTAACAAATATCCGATTTAGACTATGACTTCAAATGTCAACTGCATTAATCATACAACCAGAAAATGATTATTAGAAATCACCAATGTTTATTATTATTATCTCAGAATATAGAAAAATAATTATTATTAAATCACATTATTATTATTATATATATATATAATTCGTTGAGGCCATCTAGGACCACGTTAAGTCTTGCTACACTTGGCAATTTGTTTCGCCTTCCTCTGAGCCCAGAATTCCCTCATTCTCTGTGAGTGGGCCATCTTGCGCTCCGCTGTCCAAGTGGTACCTTGTCTTCTTTTCGGGTTCGATGTCTCGTCTCGGGTTAGCCCATTAGTCAGTATCTTTTTGCGGAAGAGATCTATATTGAAGGCGTCGTCGGGTTTTAGATGCAGCATTTTGAGGTCGTCTCTGGTATTCATAAACCAGGGCATTGTGGTTTTGGGTTTGGAGTCAAAGAAATGAAAAATCTGTTTAGTCAGCCTGTTTCCGTCCATTCGTTTGAGATGACCGTAATACCGTGCCCGCCTTTTACGGATCGATTCCGAAATTTTCTCTATTTCACTGTAGACTTCTTTGTTGGATTTTTTTTATAGTGGATACCATTCTTGTAATTTGATCCCATTTTGCGCTCTTTTTTCTCCAGTTCTTCAAGGAGTCCTTTATTAGCATTTAGGGATAGGGTTTCGGCTGCATACATAACTACTGGTTTCAGAACAGTTTCATAATGACGTAGTTTAGTATTTTTGGACAGGCATTTTTTGTTGTATATTGAGCGCGATGTTTGATAGGCTATTTCGAGTTTGCGTACTCGTTCCTTGAGTGCTTCTTTGTCCAGTCCACTTTTCATGAAGATCTCTCCCAAGTACTTAAATTTTTCCACTCTGTTGATCTTCCCGTATTTTGTCTGCAGTTTTGCTGGGGCGTCTTTGATGTTGGTCATTACTTCTGTTTTTTCGAATGATATCTGCAAGCCAGTTTGTTCAGCGATTCCTTTTAAAAGGTCGATTTGCATCTTAGCAGTTTCTACGTCGTTCGACAGAATGGCGATGTCATCAGCGAATGCTAGAAAGTCGACTATGATCCCCTTGGATTTTGCTCCCATTCTCAGAGGGCTATACTCAGTTTCTAATAATTTTGTTCGCCAGGTCCGAATGACTTTTTCGAGGACGCAGTTGAAAAGCATTGGAGAGAGCCCGTCACCTTGTCTGACTCCCGTTTTGACCTCAAAGGAATCCGACAGACATCCCAGGAACTTTACTTTGGATTTTGTTTCAGTTAGGGTGGCTCTAATTAATGCCAGCAGTTTCAGGTCAACCCCGAATTCGTTGAGGATGTTCAACAGAACTTCGCGGTCTATCGAATCGTAAGCCTTCTTAAAGTCCACAAAGACTGATACGTACGATTTGGACCTGAGATTGCAATATCTAATGATTGTTTTGAGGTTGTGGATCTGTTCGGCAGTTGAACGACCCTTTCTGAATCCCCCTTGGTATTCTCCTATTTGATGCTCGACTTCGGCTTCTAATCGCTCCAGGATAGCAAGTGAGAGAATTTTGTATGTTACCGGTAGGAGGGATATTCCTCTGTAGTTGTTGACGTTTTTCATGCTGCCTTTCTTGTGTAACGGATGGATCAAGGCCGTTTTCCAATCTTCTGGTAGAATTTCATTTTTCCTAATTTGTTCTATTTGCTTCTGCAAGATTTCAACTGCTTCTGCGGGAGCATATTTCCAAAGTTCTGCAACTACAGAGTCTTCCCCGGGCGCTTTGTTGTTTTTTTAGTCGAGCAATGTGACGCTTGATTTCGTCTTTGTTGGGTGGTCTTGATTCTGGGCATCTGCGAATGGGTTCCTCGGTCTTGATGGGATTTTTGGGTTGGTCGCAATTTAGTAAATTCTTAAAGTAATCAGCTAGGATGGTACAATTTTCTTCATTTGAGGTCGCCAGTGTACCGTCCTTTCGCTGAAAGCATAACGACGGAGGTTTATAACCCGTAAGTAATTATTATTATTATTATTATTTTTATTATTATTATTATTATATTCTCAACCAAAAATGGGTTCAAAGTTATTAAACTGTTCGGGGAATATCACCCTCGACTTCCAAATAATGGGTAACTATCCATTCCTCACCTTAGATTAATTCTTAAATCTCAAATTACGGTGGCTAATGACAGCAATAAGAAAAAAATATATCAAAATAAAATAAATGCTCGTTCTGCTCGTCCATAAATGTCGAATCATTGAAGTCTGAGTAAAAACAACTCAGATCGAAGCTCAAATTTTAAAAGAAAAACATTTGCAACAGCAAATAAACATATCGATGACTAGAGAAAAAATATGTGTTTGCAAGACTGTAGAAAATATGAGAAAATCCAACTAACTAAGCATAGAAATAATGTAAATTGGAGCTTACATTCTTGTAGGTCTTGATGTTAGAAGTCTGGACTGAACCAGATTATTCAGTCTTCCTGTTGTCTGTCCCATTAGGACGCGTACTTATAATCTCGTATCGGCTTCCATTTTGTACCCACAAGCTGTCTACACAGACATAGTGGCGTTCATAACATCTTGCAGAAAAATGTTGGCAGCTTCAAAAGCTGAAGTGAAGTTGACAGGGGTCTGATCTAAACGATCCATGTTGAAAATAATTACCATGACCCAACTGTGATATAATCAGTACGCTCACAATCTTATTCAGCACAATTACGAATTCTGTCGAATTGGTTGGGCAAAGCTTCTCACTCTTCAGGTCACACAAGGCAAACCTGTATTCCCATTATCGGCTTTTGAATTGTAATATGCAAGAATGGTATTAAGATTACTGACTTATCTTGGCTGGTCCAACGAACAAGACTAAAACTTTTCCCTAGACTGTTGGATATAAATAATCCAGCTATAAGTGATTGTGGACTGTAGAAAGAAATATAGACAAAGTCTATCATATGTCCAAGTTGTAGCGGTAAGAAATTACTAAGTGCCACAGACTTATTTCACCTCGGTGATAACGTAGAAAAGTTCAAAACTCACTTGAAATGCTTAACACTTTCAGTAACCATGGACTGTAGAAAATTTCAAAGTCCACAGCTTGTGCTGTAAATTGAAGATTAAAGCAACCATGTGCTTGGCGATAGTAACGATGTTTGTAGATTGTCGAGAGTTAAGCGGCTAGAACGATTGCGTACAGTAGCACGTCCAAGGCAACGGAGTGCTGACGAAGTGAACATACATGTGCCTGGGAGACACAACTTATATACTCCTCTGCTGGCCGGTTCGAGGTCAATGCGGAGAAAATACTGAAACTAAAACAGCTCATAACTCGGCTTCCGCTCGATCAATTTCTTTGAAACAAAGCTCATTCTTCTTCCCTTGTCCGCGCTATTCAAACATCCCATTCTGGACTTATCATCGTGGCCTGTTCCCTCAAATCTAGGCTCACGGCTTGTACCTTTCAATCTAGGCAACTGGATTTGGGCACAATACACTTAGTTAAACTCTAATCTCAATTATACACGAGATATACTAATTTCAATGTTCCTCACAACTTCACATAAAATGGAAGTGCGGTAATCTCCTACGATCTAACTATCTATCCTCGCGTCTCCACAAGTCGACAGTCGTTGCACTCGGACAAAGCTTTGGGATCTCCGGTAACCCAGTAAAGACACTTCCTCACTCTTCAAAGACTGCTGGAATAAGAACATCGATCCTTGGATCCCCCCCTCCAAGTCGAAATTTTGGCGGCCATATCAATCTCCCACCATAATTTTAGCGCGTACATTACTAATGCTTATTACTGCGTAAATTAACCGATCTGCGGTTTTTAAAGTATCAGACATAATTTATTTTAATATTCTCTCCATTACTAAATAAGAAAATATTTTTCTAAGGGCCTAAATGCATAAATTCACCAAAGTATGTAGTTGAAGTTGATCCCTTCTTCAATAAGACCTCTTCTCATTGGCTCTGGGCTGGGATCCAATAGCATAATTTATAACAATATTTATAATATTAATTTCCAAACTCACTGTTGCTATGCCAATTTTAGCCTTCTAGAAGCGTCTATTGTGCAATATATCACGTGATCGGGCTCTCCCACGGCCTCAAGCTTGTAACACTACCCTCCTGTGTCACACTTCCTGAATTTATATTTGCTGGTTAAATTTTATCATGGGGACGGAAAATACTCTCATTTTGTCCCAGAATAATTCAATTTTCGGGGGCAGTACCTTTCTATTTACTTAAGGGGTATTCTCCTTTGATTAGCTACACCATATCTTCTCGTAATTTGGGGTTGACATATTTTTAGGTCTTTGGTTGTTTGATCCGTCGTTTACAGTTTACAGTTTTTGTTGTTCGAATTCTTGTTAATTCTTTTTAACTGTCATTCCTCACTGGCAGAGTTTTAATTTAAATATCTTTGTTAGTCGTACATCGGCTGGGTGTACAGTCAGTCTTTTGTTTTTTGTCGTCATTGTAAGTTGTTATCAAAGTGCATTGTGGTCTGTTGATCATTTTCTTGGCGTCGAGCGGGACTCTCAAACGTGATGTTGTGGACGATTTAAATTAATTTGTCTCTTTTAAATCTTGTTGATTTTTCCTTGCGTTTTTCTTTGCTGTTGGTGTTCCTGTGTATACAGTCGTCATGTAATTACTTGAATTTATTTATTTGTCAATTATTGTTATTTAATTTTTGTTTGCTGCTTCATTTTCTCGTGGAAAAGTTGACTGTATGTCAAGCCGGTTTTACGTGTTTTGGTGATTCTTTGGGCCCTTTTCTCATTTTTGTGATTCCAGTCTGCTGGTTTTTATTTCCTATGGGCTTTATTAATTATTTGTTAAATGTTTCCGTTTGCTCTTCAAGCCTTCATGTAATACCTCCTCATGTTTTCCGATAGGAAATCGTTTTCTTGTTTGGGCCTTAAGCCAGTTTGCAACGCCAGTGAGTTTTAGTGGAAATAGGAGTTTTTTTTTGTTATTTTGTGTTGCTGAAGGATCTGTTAGTAAATTTTGTTTTTGCCCCTTTTTTCTTGTTTAAATGTTTTTTATATTAAGCTAACCTATTGTGGCATTATTTCGCCGGTGATGGTTCTCACAAATCTTTGATATTTCCTCCTCTCCGCCTCCCTTCACCTTTAGGTAATCTTCTGTTTGGGTATGTATGCTGTCGGTGAGCTGCAGAGCGAGCGGTCCTCTGAATAAAAGGTAAGTACACCCAGCTACCCCCGAGCCCTGTCAGTTATTATTTGTTAAAATTTTAGATATAGCTTACAATTGTTAATAAATTTACTTAGTTGGTTTTCTATATCATCTTTCGAGTGATTTATTTTAGATATAAAAGGAACAATGGTATTGTGGATCCCGTTTCAGAATGAAGCTAAGTCTCTTTATATGACCCCGAGAATAAATGTTGGTGTTCATCTGAGCCCCAGTGTATTTTGTTGTATATCCATAATATTATTGTAGAATAGTGTGTTATTTCCCGAAGACTATGTTGGAGCAATTTCTGATGGAATTTTTAGCCGGAGCCTTTTAGAAATTAGCAATCCAGCTTTGCTATGGAGTTCCGACAGGCAACTTCCCGAATTTATGGGTACAGTAGGGATAGCGCACCAACTAAGGGGCTATGAAATTATCTTCGTAGAACCTTTAGAAGTTATTGGTTCGAACATTTCTAGTGGAAGAAATAATTACCAAGCTTGTGGGATGTCTAGTCCAATTTTGGTGGATGTGAGTGCGATTATATAGGTATTTCTAAATTGTTTTAGTAAGGTTGCACCCTAACAAAAGATCAGATCTTATAGGAAACCTAAGAAAGTATAATAGGTAGTAAGTTTCGAAAACAACCTATGATCTCGATTTTATTTTATTTTACCGGTCCTTGGCAGTTGTTAGTCATGTTTAATATAAAGCTAACTTGTTTTAATGATAGTAAATGTAGAGTTTCTTTAGGGTAGTTAATTTATAGTAGATCGCAAGTGAACGAACAGTATGAGTATGTTTATTAACCATAGGGTGTCTGTTAAGTTAATGTTAAGATAATGTTAAGTTATCGATAGACATTAAGGTGCCCAAATACACGGAGGAAAGCGTTGCTCGAATGTTGTTATCTTGCTCTGTTTTGAATATGTCCCTATAGCAGTTTGAATATTTGTATTGTTGTAATGGCAGCCGAGGATGACAGGAAGCTGTTGGAGGAGATGCAGGAGAAATTACAGGATAGTTTAAAGAATAATCAAAGTGAGATAAAAGGGAATTTGAAAGTGAATATGCAGGATATGCAACGTAAATTTCAGGAGGCGAAACGAGACCTGGAGGAGCTTAAAAGAGAACGAAAGGAGGATCTTGACATAGTAGTGGTCAAGTTAGTTGAAAATGTTGTTGAATCTATTACAGAGAAAGTTACTGATAGTGTGAAAGTGAGTTTCAAAGAGGAAATACAGGGAGTTTAGACTTCCTTGGATGGCTTACAGTCTAGTGCCTCTGATATGAATGCAAATGTAACGCGTTTACAGGCCAGTTCCAGAGATATACAGGACGATGTAAGTGGTGTACGGACAGATGTCGGTAATGTCCAAACTAAAATTGATAGTGTCCAAACTGATATGTCTAATGTACAAGCTAAAGTCGATAGTGTCCAAACTGATGTGTTAATGTACAGACTAATGTCGATATTGTTAGATCTGATGTTGCTAAGGTTCAGGGAGTTGTCAGTAATGTCCAAACTAAAGTCGATAGTGTCCAAACAGATCTCAGTAATGTCCAAATTAAAGTCGATTGTGTCCAAACAGATGTCAGTATTGTACAAGTAGATATTAATAACATGCAAGCAGATATCAATGGTGTCCAGACCGATATCAATAAGAAGCAAACCAAGGTTAATACTATGTTTGCAGATGTCACTAAAGTCCAAGGGGACATTAATAAGATTAGGAGAGAAGTGGATGAGTCTAAAACTCAATGTAAAGAGAATATAGGTGTTTTATGATCACAATTTGTCGATTATGCGTTAAAGACAACTGCGTCTTTAGCCGAATTAAAGACTAATGTAGATACTTTACGTACTCAGGTAATAGACCATAACAAAATCCTTAAATACGATATCGAGGAAGACATTGCCGAAATGTTAAAGACAAATGTAGTCGTTTGGAAGAAAGAATGCAATAAGTCCAGTAGTGAGCATTTAAAAAAGATACATGATAATATCGAAAGAAAATTAGCCAGTACACAGCTAGATATTAATCACGATGTTACTAGTGTTAGATCAGACCTAGGTAACCGTATTGATCAGCTTACTCAAAAAACAGGTGGATGATAGAACTCAATCGATTCAGGATATGCAAGCTTTGAAGCATTATTTATAAGGTAAGAGTAAAACTATAGAGGAGCGCATATATAAGGTTGTCACTGACGTAAATGCGATTAATGAGAAAAAATCTACAGAAATAGAAGAGTATATTGGTAGAAAGTTACAAAGTCTAAACTTAGGAGATGTTGCCAGTCTTAAAATATATAAAGAAGATTTGAAGATAGAAGTAGGACAACAATTGAAGAAGATTATCACAGAGATAGAAGAGAAAGAGAAGACAGATATAGAAGATTATGGAAGCCATACTAGAAGAAATAGTATAGAAGCAGAGGAAAGAGAAATAAGACCAGAAGAAAGAGTATTCAAGTTAACTGAAGGTCTAGAAGAAAGAAGTAAAGAGCCCGAAAGAGACGTTAGAGATTTTCGATCTAATCTTCAGGATTCTCAACCTAGAAACGTGAAGGTGATCAGAATCTTTGAAGATAAACCTATAAAATATAGTAACCTTGATAGTTTCACACCAATAGAGTATGTAAGAAACCTCAAAGACTACCTTATCGAAGCTCATATTCCTCGTGAAAGAGAGATGAAGGTAGTAGAGCGTTATTTATCGGATGTGCCTCTTGAGTTGTTTAAAGCTTTCAGGTACACATTTGTGGACTTTGAAGAGTTTGCAGAATCCCTAATAGAATGTTTTTGGTCGATCGAGGCGCAGAACAGTTTACGCGCAAAAGCCTACTCAAGGAAATATTCGGGTACTTGACCAACACTTGACGCCGACTTATTTACAAGTCAACTCGCCAGACTTAGGTTTCTTCAGCCCCCTTTGTTAACAGCACAGATAATCTATGTGATAGCAAGGATGCTTCCAGTAGAGGTCAGACGTCTTATTATCTCGTCAGGGATGTGTGACTTAGCTCGCATGGATGAATTGCTCAGAAAACTGGATTACCCAAGCCCAATGCCGAATGTAGTGTCCAGAAATCACAGGAAAGAATACAATGATATAATTACTGTGTATCTTGACCAGACACAGCAAACAGAAAGTCCAAAAGTACAAGAAAAGGGAAATATTGGTCCTGAACGTAATACCTATTTTGGAGACAGGAGACCCGAGCCCAGATACAGGAGATTCCGTGGAGGTCGTCCTTTTCATCAGCAGCAGCAAGGCCGGAACAATAACAATGAAAACCGTAGGAGTGGTTATTACCAAAACAATATTAACTACCGGTATAACAATAAGAGCTATTACAGTAGGCATAATTGGAATAACCAAGGGTATAACCGATACAAAAACTCCCAAGATGAAGATTTCACGAAAGAGAAATATGATGAACATCATAGGGAAGGAAAGGAATATCTAAAGGATTTGAGAGAGAAAGGAAATGGGAACGGAGGTGAAAAGAACTTGAGTATAGATTCGAGGCAGAGTACTAGTCGGTAGGGAAACTATGAGAACGATATTCAAGGACAAAAATAATTGAAACGGAAGTAGAGGAGATATAGTGTACTGCATCACTACACCAAATAACGGTAAATGAAATTTATGAGGTAACGGATGAGGATTTACTGTTTGAAAAGGAAATTATTGAAGAGGAGAGACCATATGAATTACCTATTATATATATTAATGTCGATTGACAGATATGCAAGTCTCTGATGGATACTGGAGCCGTCATGTCCATCATGAGCGATGATTGTTTATCAGAGATTGTCAAAGGGTGACTGTTTTACCCGCATCTGCAGTAAAAGTGCGTGGTATTTTTCAAGACAAGGTTGTAAAATGCAAGATCCATGTTTTACTAAGCTTTGAAATTAATGGACGCACTTATGAGCATATTTTCATAGTGGCCAGCAAGATTAAGTCTGATATTGTGCTAGGCATTGGCTTCATTACTAAAGTTGGAGCAGTGATCGATATGAAGAACCGACTTATACAATTTAGCGCAGGGTTAATTAACACAGAAAAGTAAGAAGAAAAGAATTTAAAAAACAGTCTAGATATAGATTATAGGGAAGAAATGATAAGTAATATTATTGAAGAGGTCGAAAATGGAAGAGAATTTCCTACCCCCAGTGCTGAAGGATTTGATGAAATTAAGGATGAATTCGAGAGTTTGATAATGGAATTTCAAAATATTTTTGATGAAAAGCCTGGATTAATTAAGGACTATAAATACACGATTAGGTTAACGGATGAAACCCCTTACCAGAAGAGAATTTATCCCATTCCGGAAAAGTACTATGAAGAAGTACGATGAATAATAAAGAAGATGGAAGCCGAAGGCATTATAAAAAAGCAGGCATCTACTTACATCAACCCCATTACTGTAGTAAAGAAAAATAATGGTCAATTACGCCTATGTCTCGATGCACGAACAATTAACTTGAAAGTTTTGCCCGAGGCCGACCGACCACCAAAAATGCGTGATCTGTTGAGGAAATTCAAAGGAAAGGCATGTTTTTCCGTCCTTGATCTAACTCTGTCATTTTACCAAATAGAGATGGAAGAGGAAAGTAATCAATACACAGGATTTCTATTTGACTAGACGTCCTGGGTATTTCAGCGCATTCCGTTTGGTGTGATAAATAGTGGACCAGCACTGATTAGAGCCCTTGATAGCAAACTCACTGATGAGGTAAAGAAGAACGTGCTTTGCTATATCGATGATTTGATCATATCTTCACCGAATGTCCAGGAAGATTTAATGCACTTACGTAAGCTTTTAGAAAACTTAAGAGACGCAGACATTAAGGTAAACTTTGATAAGTGCCATTTCTTGCACGAGAAAATTAATATTCTCGGACATACTATTGACCAGCATGGATATCACCCGAACTTAGAGAAAGTGGAGGCTATTATGAGATTCCCGAAGTTCACTAAGGTCAGGCAAGTGAGAGAGTTCGTGGGAGCTTGTCAATTCATTAGTAGTCACTGTCCAAAATAGTCGGAAATTATGGCCCATCTATATGATTTATTAAAGAAGAACAACCGTGGAAGTGGAACAGTACCGCTGACGATGCGTTTGAAAAGGCGAAAGAAATGCTGAGAAACAATGTTAAGTTAGAATATCCGGATTTTGAACGAATATTCTACATCGAATCCGACGCTTCACGTGCAGGTATAAGTGCTGTCTTGTATCAAAAAGACGAAAATTGAAATAAGCATTCTATTGCCTTCACTGGAAGAAAGTTGAAAAGGCATGAAGAGAACTATTTCACGACAGAACTTGAAGCGTTAGCTTTCGTTACAGCTCTTCAGGCGTGGAAGAAGATTTTAATTGGTCGTCGGATTATAATCATCACCGATCATAAGGCATTACAATTAATGCTTCAGACCGATATGACGCGTGCTAGATTAACACGATGGACCCTATTTACTCAGCAATTCAATGCTACTATAGTCCACCAGCCAGGTAAGGATAATTTGTTGGCTGACGCGTTATCAAGAAACCCAATTAGAAATTTTCAGATAAACCATGTACAATTGTAGCATGAAGATCAGGAAACCGTTAGGGGACAAGCCCGAATCGGTGTGTCACAGAAAAGACACGCGCCGATTAGGAAAATGTACTGGTTTCTAAAAGGTTATAAGGACATAGCAGATACAGATTATGCTGCAACTCACAGGCAATCACATCACTACGTGCTGATCGGTGATCTCGTATGCAAAAACGCAGACGCCGAGCGTACAAAATTTCGCATAGTTTTGCCCCCTAATTTTGTTTCGAAGTTAGTGTGGTTGGCGCACCATGCCATTGGACATGGTGGCCCAGTTAAAACTCTTAGTACACTCTAAGAGAGATTTATCTGGACCAATATCAGATCAGCCATTGCGAGAATTATAAGGTCGTGCGATAAATGCCAGAGAGGAAAATTTGCATCTGAGTTCTTAAAGGGAAGACCCAGAGCTATGATACCTTCCAAACCACGTGAGTTGATGACTACGGACATTTTTGGTCCATGTCCGAAAGGCTACCAAGGTAATCAGTTCTTGTTAGTGACTATAGATGTCTTCACTAAATTCGTCACCATGAATCCGATGCAAAAAGCCAATACAAGAAATATGGTGAGCAGATAAGAGAATGCTGTGTTTCCTAAGGCAGGAAAACCAGTATATCTCTTATCAGACCATGGACACAATTCACTTCTGCCGAATTTGAAGCAGATATGGAAAGATTTGGGATTAGACACATCTTTTGGAGCATGCGTTATTCCGAGTCAAATTCGAGTGAAAGATATATGGCAGAATTTAGTAAATTTTGTAGAATTTTCTGTCCAAATGATCACCCTAGTTGGGTTAAGTATGTGCCAATTATTGAGGATTGTTTGAAATCCACAGTTCAAAGGAGCACGGCAGAAGTTCCGATGATTCTACATTTAGGACAGAATCCAGAAAGGTCATGGGACAATCCATTTAATTTTATTCTCAGAGATCCTGATGTAGGCAGACAAGCGAGGATCGGCAGAGCTAAGGAAAAACTTCAGAAAGCTGCTGAAAAGCACATGAAACGAGTCGCAGGAAAACGTTTCAGTACGCCGTTAGAAATTGGAGATATGGTTTTGTTGCGTAGACCAGTCAAAGCGGTCGTGAGCAAGAAGATAATCCCAAAGTTTGGAATTATCTTTATTGTCCCGTTCCGCATAGAAAATATGGGAATAACTGTTATGAGTTATTTGATGAAGAAAATAACGTTATTCTAGGCAAGTTTAACGCAATGAATTTAAAGAAATATTATAAGAAAGTAGGCTGAAAAATAATTCATTATTCGAGTTCAGTGACGTATCGAAGGTCTTGATTCGGAATGATCAAAAACAATTTTGGAACCGTTTTTAACTTGAGACGGAGGGAGAATGCCCCCGAAAAATGAATTCTTTGGGATTAAAATGAAAATATATTTCGAGCCCATGATATAATTTAACAAGGCAATATAAAACCTGGAACTTGCCACAAACTAGTCGTGTTAGTGTCTCGAGCAGGCAGGGTGATTCCAATCACGTGACATTGTGTGCAATAGAAGATTCTGGAAGCTTGAAATTGACATAGCAACAGTGAATTAGCTATGGAATATTATAATTATTGTTATAATTTATGTCATTGGACATAAGCCCCCAGCCAATGAGGAGAGGTCTTATTGAAGACGGGATTACCTTCAATTATATTATATGGAGAATTTATATATTTAGGCCCCAAGAAGAATATTTTATTCATTGGTAATGGGAAGAAAATTAAAGGAAAATATTACAGTTACTTTGAAAGTCACCGAAAGGACGAATTACGCAGTAATAAGCATTCTTAAAGTGCGCGCCAAATTTCTGGTGGGAGACAAAAATGGCGGCCAGATTTTCGACTTGGAGAGGGAACGCCAAGCATCCGAGTTCTTATTCCTACAAACTTTGAAGAGTGTAGAGGTGTATTCCGGGGTAACCGAGGTCCCGAAGGCTTTATCCGAGTACGGTGCTTCGACTACTCGTGGAGATAGCGTGACTGCAGGGTATATATTCGCTGCCTTAGGACCTAAGTAGCGTATCTACAATGGTAATCCTATTATGATACGCTATTCTGGTACTAAGCCAGCATATTGGAGATCCCCGTGCATACAAACTAGGCGAATTTCGCATGAGATTTGATATTGCGTTTTCGCATTGTTAGTTGAGATTATACTTCAGATTATTGATTATATATATATAGTACAATACGCATACTATTATTCTACGAAATTTAAGGGTCTAAAACAAAATACTTTCGAAGATATTAACTTTTTAGAAGTATATAACACAGGGACGGACGCAGAGCTGTAAAGCATTATTAGTTGGAACGAGATTGCAGCGAACAAAGTCCAAGTGAGTAACCGTGATTGACTTTAACATTGGAGCAGCATACTAACATTATTTCATTATGACTGCTAATGTTCATCGATAATTATTATTCGATATTTGTCACATATTTGAGATGATGAACTAAGGACTTTATGCGCCGGGGATATATTTGAAGCTGAGATATAGTTGCAACATGGAGCTTCGTTAACCAGAATACTTCTGAATGTGGACGTTGTGTACAATTACATCTCGTGCATTAACGTCATTTCACGAACTTTAATATAACATCTACAAGCTACTGAAATACTTCATAAACCATCTATATGAATATTTCTAAAATATTATTCGACAATGACATTAAACTATATCTACGACGGTGAATGAAGATTCATCATAAGAAGATTTGTCAATATGCCACGGTGGACCCGGCAACAAGGAAGACCTATGAACGGAAGGTTGCCGTTCGATTCCAGACGGAGATTGGTGATTACCGGAGAGGAAATTCCTTCCTTATCTGAGGCCGCTGCTTCGAGAAAACTGACAGGGGTCCAACTCAGTATCTTGGATTGAGCAAACATCTAAAAAATTTCCAAATATTTCATCAGATCATCGAGAGATCTTCTGATAAGGTAGAAGTGTTATTTTCCTATGTAGATTTGAGATTTATAAAGACATTCAGAACAAACGTTTTACTCAATGTTTTCTGTATTTCTATGTTTCGATATATATTTACACTTCATGTGTGTAACAAGATTTTATTCTGCAAGATCATGTGAGATGATTGTCTTTCATCATTTTCACATTTACATTCTACGATTCAGTTTCTGAACTGACATGTTTATTTGTTTAAGGAATCAGTATTCCTTATTTAAGACAGTCATTTTAACTTTCGAAGTTTTTCAACTTTATTTTGAATTAAGGACGCATGCAGTCTTGGATGACAATTAAATTCCTTTTAGTAATTTAATTTGGGCATCGTTTTGTAAGAAAATGTATCAAGAACAGAATGATATATTGTTATATTATCATAATTACTATGAACTTAACGTCGATCTGACAAGAAATATTCGTCACGATATGATAGAATTCATATACTCATAGACATTCTTTGTATAGAATGGAAACACACTTCGGAATTGACAATTGACAAGCTAAGAGTTTTAGTCATTTAATTTTATTAGGAGATATATCTTTATAGAAGATAATTTTTTTCATACGACTGGGAATTCAAAGCTAGTTTATCCCAGTCAAGATTGAATTCAATTGGACATATAACTAACATGTGTGGTTATTTATACACAATATGTGGTGTCACGTCATATTGTGGACATGACATTGCAAAGATGTGTAATTTTAAAGCTAGATAGGAATGATGGAACATAATAGTATTTCTATCAAATGTATATGTAACAATTTATTAGACTATTAATTAACATTTTATAAAGTAAACTCAAGGAGGTCATACACGATACGTCCAAGGTCGTCTTTTATAAATGGAGGTTTCTTTAAGAACAAAAGGAAGGTTTCAATATGCCAGGAGTTGAGTGTTACAATGCTGAGGAATATGCCAGTAATTTAAATGCAAGTTATACAGAAGAGATGTTGGTAACAATTAATGCGTGGTAAGGAATTGTTCAACATAATAGATGAGAGTTTTAATACCAAACTAGTTGAAACCCGTCAAAACATGATGGTCAATGGAAAAAAATATTTACTGAAGAAGCTTCTTATGTAAGTTACATTCTTTGTACGATAATTTTTTAGGACTATTGCAACTTATAGGGCGTCAAAAGATAACACTCTCAACATTGCAACATAATACTGGTCATGACCGAAAACGTGATGAGGTAAATAGCCCAATACGTTCCACAGTTTCTCCTTGAGCTTGATTGATTGTGATAAAGTAGGCCGAGCGAGTAGGAAATTGTTGCCTATTAAAAGAAAATGTACTGTACCTGCAAGTGTTTTATCGGAATGTGTTAAATCAAGTCGTAGGATTTGAGCTCTCTGCCTAATATTACTGCACCTATTACATCCGAATCCAAGCAATTTCTTACATATTTCTTACAATTAATGTTCCCTTTTAGGAGTCCTTGGGAAATGTTCAGATTTCTAAGGAGCATAACTATGGCTCAAACGTTCGGATTATGTGGAGGCGAATCACTTAATTCCAAGGAATTGAAGAAATCTATAGTAGGGAAATGAAGTACCTGGCTTTCATCTTCAGTATCTAATCTGTTAACGCTGATGTATGTGTTTGAACAACTGAATATTAGTTCAGTGACTTTTAAGTTAATATCCTTACATTGTTGCAGCTTGGCAAATATTTTATATTCCACAGCAGATCAATTTTTCCATCACAACAGTAAAGGCTAAAGTAACCACGCGTAGATTTTACGCAATAGAAATTTCATTTCATTTCATATTTATTCATCAGTGACTTACTGTATATTTATAGTACACTGAAGGGAGTCTCTGAAAAGAGCAAAGCCCCACTTCGCATTCAGGATGCGTCAGAGAACCACGTTTACATTTGATCGTCAAAGACCTTACACTGTACTGCATAATATCTGGAATTGTTTCTGAAATGACCTATTTATATTGGATTTTAAATATTTTGGCTTCGTATTATTCGATAACACTATAGTGTCCTGCAAAACGGAGCCGCCAAATATTAAATGGCAAATAATACTTCCATTGCCGAGATCAACTACGTAGTTAGACTCAGTACTCTCCCATAAGTCCAACCCCTCGTCCTCGTCGTAGGAGACGGGCAACGGCACAAAGTAGGGGATCGCCTGTAGGGGCGAAGTACAGTGGGGACTTCGTGTGCCCCGGGACCGTTACGGTAGCTGTGAAGGTCCTACAGGAACCCTGAAAAGTGACGGCTAACGGGGCTCTGGTGAAGCTACGATAGGCCCAGCAAGCCAGTAGTGGATGCAACCAAATGCTTTCAAGAATGGAACGAGCCTCGGACATGATGGATATAATAGACGACGACACGGCTGTACACACGGACTGAGATTTGGAACATTAAACATAAGAACGCTGACGGGGAAGTTGGAGGAGATAGTGGATATGATGGATAGAAGGAAGTTGGATTTATTGGGATTGGCAGAAACAAAGTGGAAAGGGGAAGGAAGGAGAGAACTGAGAAAAGGCTATAGACTGTACTGAAGTGGGAATGAAGAGGGAAAGAGGAATGGAGTGGGAGTAGTAGTACGAGATGGTTTAAAAGAAGAAGTGAGGAGAATAAGTGATAGAATGATGAAAGTGAAAGTAGCACTGAGGGGAGACACCGTAGAAATAGTGCAAGTGTATGCTCCACAAATCGGCTGTGCCTCTGAAGAGAAGGAGGAGTTTGAAGAGGAATTGCAGAAGCAGCTGGTAGGAAGAAATATGATTGTTATGGGGGATCTGAATGCCCATGTAGGAAGAGAAAGACAAGGTTATGAGAGTGTTCTAGGACCAGAGGGTTGGGGCGGAAGAAATGAGGAAGGAAAGAGACTGTTGGACTTCTGCCAAAGGAACAGTCTGCTAGTTGGGAACTCCTGGTTCAAGAAAAGAGAGAGCCACACAATCACATGGTACAGTGATGACTTGACCAGGAAGTCGGTGGTCGACTATATACTGTATGAGAAAGAACTAAATAAGAACATCACGGATATCAAGGTTATACCATCGGAGAACCTGGATAGCGACCATCGATTGCTGGTTATGAACCTGAGAGGAAGTAAGGAGAAGAAAGGGATTGAGAACCAGGAAAGACGTATAAGGATATGGAAACTGAAAGAAGGAGATAGAAGGGTCGAGTACTTCAAAATGGTGAAGGAAGGAATTCCAACAGATGAAAAGGAAGGAAGCTTGTAGTTTAACGTGACCGTTAATCTCGAGATCATGAGCCACGGGACCTCCTTTTTACGTGGAATCCGAACCACAGGACATGGCATTTCACTTCGAAAATCTCACATGCATTGACCGGGAATCGAACCCGGACCGCCTTGGTGAGAGGCATACAGCTAGACCGCTGAGCCACCACGCCCCAGACCAACAGATGAAGGAAGAGGGGTGGAAGAGGAATGGACTAGATTTAAGAAGACACTAGTAGGTGCAGCAGAAGCAGTATGAGGGAGGACAAGTAGTAAGAAGAGGTGGAAGGAAACACCATGGTGGAATGAGAAGACAAAAAATATAGTAAGGGAAAAGAATAGAGCCTTTAGGAGGTGGTATCAAAATAGGACGGTAGAGACAAGGGAAGAGTACCAGGAAAGAAAGAAGGAGGCGAAGAGAGTAGTGGCTGAGGAGAGAAGAAAGTGGATGGAAGTGTGGACAAAGATGTTGAAGGAGGACTGTGAAGGTACAAAAAATGTCCTGTATGGGATGGTAAAAAATAAGAGGCGGAAGGATCCTACGGATTATGTTAGAATGGTGAACAAAAGGGGACAAGAGATAGAAAATTGGGAAGTACTGAAGAAAATGTGGAAATAATATTTTGAAGAACTTCTGAACCCAAATGGAAACGATGGTGTGGAGGAAGAAATCGGGGAAGAGGTAGATGAACTGCAAACAGAAAAGGACTTAACATGGAAAGAAGTGGAAGATGCAGTGAGGAAGATGAAAGGAGGGAAGGCACCGGGTGTGGATGAGTTGAGTGTGGAGATGGTGAGAGCAGCAGGAGAGGTGGAGATACAATGGTTGTACCGAGTGATGAGGACAGCATGGAAGGAAAGGAAGACCCCAGAGGACTGGAAAAAAGGAATAATTGTCCCGATCTTCAAGAAAGGTAGTAGAACAGATTGCAGAAACTATCGGGGAATAACACTGATGAGTCATTGTGCCAAGATCATCGAGAAAGTTTTGGAAAGGAGAATTAGGACAAGGATAGAAGGAGGGATGAGGGAAGAACAACATGGCTTCAGAGCAGAAAGGTCCACAGTGGATTTGATTTTTGCTGTAAGGCAGTTACAAGAACAGCACTATGAGTATGGAACAGATCTACTGATGGCCTTCCTGGACATTGAGAAAGCATATGACAGTGTATGCAGAAACAAAGTATGGAAGTCCCTGGAGGATAGAGGAGTAGAGAAATGGACTATAAAGAGGATAAAGGAGATATACAAGGGAAGCGTGAGCTGTGTGAAAGTGGGAGGAGAGAGATCGGACTGGTTGGAACAGAGAAACGGCCTGAAACAAGGAAGTGCACTGTCACCGTTACTTTTCATTGTGGTGATGGATGACATAATGACCCGAGTGGCATAAGTAATTGGGGAAGGAAAGATGAATGCAATGGTGTTTGCAGATGATTTGGGGAAACAAGGAGGAGGAGGTACAGGAACAGTTGGACGTGTGGAAAGGAATAATACAAGGATATGGGATGAAATTAACATAAATAAGAGTGAGATGGTGATCACAAGGAAGAAGGAAAGAACCACAACGGGAATAACAATTGGTGGGGAACAGCTGTAGAAAGTGGAGAGTTTCAAGTATCTGGGAAGCCTGATACAAGATAATGGAAGAAACGATAGAGAAATAAATGAGCGGGGGAGGCAGGCAGAAGCATTTCGGAGGAGTGTGAGAAGCATGTTATGGAGCAAGGATGTCCCTCAGAACAGCAAAAATTCATATATCGGACGTAACATGTCCCTATCCTGACGTATGCCTCGGAGACCTGGGTTATGAAAGGAAAGGAGAAGAGCAGAATACAGGCCATTGAGATGAGGTTCTTGAGAAGCAGTATTGGAGCTACAAAGATGGACAGAATAAGAAATGAGAGGACCAGAGAATTAATGAAGGAGGAACCATTACAGAATGGTATAGAGAAATCTAGACTTAGATGGTATGGACATGTAAAACGAATGGAGGAGAAGAGGATACCCAGGAGAGAACACGAGACGAAGTGGGAAGGAACGAGACCGAGAGGAAGACCGAGAGACAGGTGGCTGAAGGGGGTGGAAGAAAGCGTGAAGAAGAGAGGAGAAGACTGGACAAGGGTGGAGGCTGAGAGATGGTGGGAAGACAGAAGACGTTGGAGAGGCTTGTGTTCCAAACAGACCCGGCCAGTGGCTGGAAACTGTGCAAGATGATGATGATGACTCTAAACAAATAATCATTAAACAATCGTCTTATACAATGAAGTTCAACATGACCGTCCAGAGACTTTCATACTCAAGTTGGTTGGTGAGGAGAATGCGATTAGACTGATCGCTTAAAATAAATTCCTTATAACTGTTCCTGCCACCGAATTTTTTTGCAATAGCTTGAAAACGCAGCTCAGAATGACGTTCTTCATTTTGATATAAACAGTACAAAACTGCTCTAAATAAGCAATTTCCATCACCTGTTATAAGTTATGGCAGTACATTTGCAGGGGAACATAGAATCACTTCGCCAACTACAGGAATGAGCATAGGCCTATACTCAATGCTCACTTCGCCAGTCACCCTAATGGAGGCAGTTCTAGAATTCTATGTCCCGTGCAAGTCAAAAATCGTATTAACACGTGGAAGCCCACCCATTCTTGGCTATTGCCCCGGAGACCCGGGTTACATTTCCTGCTCTGCCAAGAAATTTAATTCTGGGCTGAGGGCAAAAACGGGGCACATTCTGTCTCTTGAGGTATAACTAAGAAGAGGAAGGTTTGATTCCCACCTCGACAATCTTGGATGTGGTTTTCCGTGGCTTCCCACTTCCACTCAAGGCAAATACCGGAATGGTTCCTAACTTAAGGCCTCGGCCGTCTCCTTGCCATTCCCCTCCTTAATTACAAATACACAGATTAATGCAGCCATCACAATAACACAGGTTGTCAGAGAACATTTTACACATACACACCAATGTACACGGGGATGAGTTACCACGATGTCGGAGCCCTTCAAACGAATTATGTTTGCCAAGTGTCTCTCATGGGGAAAGCAATTGTGGACACGCGCGAGTGCCTGGAAAACTACTGTTTTCTTTAATAGTTTAAGAGTATATCGACGATGCATAATTATAACTTTTAGTCTAGGACGCTACCAACTTGAGCACCGAAGCATTGGGAGGAAATTGCAATATTAAGGTACATAAACAACATAGCCTACACATTCAATTGTCAGTTAATATTCTTCAACATTGCCCTTCTTTTATAACTCTCGGGAACCCTTCTTGATGGAGGATATCAGATTCAAATTCGCTTTGCATACTACGACCTGCTGGAAGAGGGTTCTAGCAGAAAGAACGTTGAAAAGAAGGGAAATCTGGGAAGAGTTCTACTCGACCGAGGCTATGATCAATAGAGCATGGATGGAACCGAATGAGGACTTGCGGCACTTTGTGACCTCTTTGGCTGTGCACGGCTTCCACCATAGAATGTGCAAGACAAAGACATTCCATGATCCGGACCCGACCTGTGTCTGTGAGCTGTGTGACGGAATCTGTGAATGTTATCACGTTCTTCATTGTAGGAATAGATTACTGCAATGGCTGAAGTGCATCTTACCTTGCATATTATTTGTAATTTTGCACAACTTGTGCGCAATAAAACGCTATTATTATAACTCTATTCCTGTATACATATCGTGGAAACATCATAGAAAATATTCCCCTCCTTTATAATTCTCATAAATAACTATCAAGTGAAAACGCTCCATGTCTTGAATTTTAAATATATCGATGCAATGGTGCTGCCATCTGTTGTCAGTTACTGGAACTATATGGGCGAGGTACTGCCATCTGTGGTCAGTTACTGGAACTGATTGCAGATATTCGCACGGCGTATTGAGGACAACAGTTAGCTCTTTTGATCACATGCTGTATTGCAATGGTAAAACGGAAATAAAACGTATTGAGAGGGAATGTAGACATATGTATCTTTAACTGACATAAAACATTACTAATACTCCTTGATAAAAGAATATTTCAGTGATAAAAAAATGGCGAGAGGTGGGATCGAACCTGTGCTCCTTGGATCCACAGTCAGACACCTTAACCAAATAGCTATACGCGCACTCTCGTTCAACAACAGACGCAACCATTCACTATCTTCAAAACCCGCTGTCTGAAGAAAATAATACATTTCATTAACAAAAAAATCAATGTTGCACATTCGTAAACGTTCATACTGTCTCTATATTTTATTGTCAGAACTTGGTTAATGTATGTTTTCAATTACATGGAAGCTTTATACATGGGCGCGTGGAGTTATTAAATAATATTACATTTTATAGACTTCTCTCCGTCCTTTTGTTATGAGCCAAGGCGGATTTTGCGCATGTGCGCATGCGTGAGGGGAAAGAATTCAGCTATTTTCTATATTAATTTAAAAATATACTATAACATATTTGTTTATTTTAGAGACACTCTGCAAATCTTCAGGCCAAGAGCTTTCGTTAGAGTGCTCTACGAAGTAAATCGGTTCTGTCGTTCTCTCAATCTCGTGTTAAAAACATCACCTTAGTGTTTTAAATATATAGAAGGTACAGTGTGTACATGAGGCTACGTGGAGAAATGTTTGTGCCCATGCGAGGTTGTTCCGGATTTGAGGGAAGATACAAAAGTATAGTTCTTTTGATAAGAACATGGCATTATAGCAATGGATTCGTTGTGTTAAGAACTCCGATATATGTGAATTTACGACTTAGAAGTGATGAGGAGAGTGTTAATGAGCGGAAACTAATTTGGGGAAAATGTTGTCAACGTATGTTAACTAATACTTCTATTAAACATTCTATTAAAACATGGATTTGAGTATCTACGTGCATTTGATCTTTGCTGATTGAACGCATTAGACTGATATTGACTATAAACCCAATTATGACAGGGTGTTGCAGTATTAGGCCAGGCGACAGGTCGGAAAAAAGCCTCTATAAGGAAATAATTAGTGGAAAGCTGGAAATTGCTTTAATGGCTTTATTTGGACCCAGATATTACTCTCCCAAGTTTTCCCCCTTCGAGCGAAGATGGCGTTGACCCTTCTGGCCCTACGAATGCACCATTTTTCGTATGTTTGCAAATATCTCCCAAACCATCAACCTTATCAACAAATTACCTATTGTAAAAAATAATTTAGAGTAAATTTCCTACAAAAATGTACTGTACCTTTTGTCTCTAATGTGAACCGTTACGATGCTACGAACATTCATATTGGAGCCCATTTTGATTCTTGCGGAAAAGCTATGGAAATGACATGCCATATCAAAGTTTCTTCATGTTATAAATATTTGTCAGCAATCCAGGTGCACTAGCTATTAACTTGTTACAAGTATAACAGATTTTCAATGTAATCAGCTGTGGCAAAGTACCTACCATTAGTATTATTATTGCGTAGTATTGGCATAAAATCTCTCTTTTCCACACCACCTAGCGGTAGAGTAAATGGCGGTTTTTTTTTCTTTTTAAGTGGTGTGCCCAGGAGGCCTAATCCACTGTTCAAATGTCAAAGTTAGTCGATTTTAAACCGTTTTGATTAAGGCTGGCAGACTTGATCGTCTGCCTGAATTTCTTCGTCATCACTTTCATCGTCTGTATCGGTACATTTTTCTGACGTCACGGGGCGCTCAAGATTAACATCGATGTCTCCGTCACAATCATCCACATCATCATCCTCGGCAGCATTTGGACATGACCGTCCCATACAATTCATGCGGATTTTGGAGCTTCGGAGGCCCGTTTTCCTGCAACCACACGCTGCGTTACATCTTTTCGAACATTTGCTGGACACTGTTTAGAAGCGTTTGTGGAGCCGGATCCCTTGTCGTAGGTATGGGTGCCAAACCACATTGAGAAATTTTCCGGCCCCAATCCAGTGGATTTGTATCATTTCCATACCATGTTTTGATTTGATGGTATGTTCTTAAAAAGTGCTCACGTACCGCTGATTCGGTGGGAGGTAAGCTTGCGAGATAAAATCGATGTTTGCTTAGAGATTGGAACCGGGGTTTTGTTGTCATAAAGCCTAGCCCAAACCAACTGGTCCGCTTTGTCAATTTCATGGGGGTTTGCGTTCGCGTCTCGGAAAACCCTAACAGCTGTCTGCAGTTCCTCATTACTCTTCAGCAGTGTTACGAATTTCATTTTGCCCTGACTGTGAAACGAAGACGTTGTATCGCACCCTCTAAACGCATGCAAAAAGAGGATGTTTTCTTGCACACTCGGCGGGAGATTGAAACTTGTTGTGCAAAATAGTTGTTGTTTGGTTGAAACTTTGCCGGGTTTCATAAAATACATTTTCGTGGAGGGTGGCACACGAGCCGCCAAGATGACCAGGATATCTATATCTTCAGCCACTATAATATGCGAATTGTCGGACCGTGATAACTCGAGTGCGGTGGTAACGATTAGCACATCGGCATCTTCAGGAGCTTGTCTGGTTTCGATTCCTTCGCTTTCGAATTTGACGCGCAACAAGTCGATCAATCTTCGTTTGTTTGTGTCATTACACAAATAGACAAAAATGGACTCATCAAAAAAAAAAAAAAAAAAAAAACATTAGCAGCATCATGCTTGTGCGATCGTCGAAGACGTTCAGTAGACTTGGTACTTCGAGCTGCTGGGTCGTCAGGATACCCATAGAAAATTATGACACTGTTTTTGAAGCATCTTTTAACGTAATTCACATATTTGGCACTAATGTCGACAAAAGTATCGGTTTGGTGCCTAAATACACGGTGCAGAAGGTATCCTCCGTCGAGAACATGATGTAGGTCATCAAATGTGGGTTCATCGGTAACAGCATGGAATAATTTATAGATCACAGACTTTTGCGTCTTACGCATTCCCGCTTCATCAAAGATCGCAACCGGATACGGAGCCAATTCCAACTGGAAATATTGTTTCAATTCTCCATTGGATTTCTTTGCAAGGCAAATGCGTCGGAAAAGCAGAAGAGGATCAACAGGAATATCCGTGTTGTGGATTTTTATTTTCGAATTTACCACGCGGAGAGGCATTACGCGATTTTTTCAAAGGAACTTCACATTGCGAAAGTTGTTGCCGGTTATGCCTTTCTGTGCTGCTATTCCAATTTCATAGGTCATTTGGCAAGTGATTTGTCCATCCCCACAACTCCTGTGCTTAACGAAAGAATGTGTTGTCCACGAGGAAATGGATCGTGAGTTGATAGCCATCCAACAAATTTTCTCAAGTCCGCATCATCCTGCAAGATCCGTGCACACCGTGTATCCACATGCTGTTCTGGAGTCGAAAATGCAATATTGCTAAATGGTACTATTGGTAGGTACTTTGCCACAGCTGTTTACATTGAAAAGCTGTTATACTTGTAACAAGTTAACAGCTTGTGCACCTGGAATGCTGAAAAATATTTATAACATGTAGAAACTTTGATATGGCATATCATTTCCATAGCTTTTCCGCAAGAATCTAAAAGGACTCCATTTTGAATGGTCGTAGCATCGTAACGGCTCATATTAGAGACAAAAGGTAGGGAACATTTTTGTAGGACATTTACTCTAGATTATTTTGCCTTATAGGTATTTTGTTGATTAAGTTGATCGTGTGGGAGATATTTGCAAAATATCGGAAAATGGTACCGTCTTAGGGCCAGAAGGGCCAACGCCGAATTCGCTCGAGGTGAAAAACTTGGAAGAGTAATATCTGGGTCCAAATAAAGCATTAAAGCAATTGGCAGCTTTCCACTAATTATTTCCTTATTGAACTACCAGTCGCCTGGCCTATATATTTACATTGGTGAGTGATAAAGAAATTATATGCGAGGATCACATTATATATACTTGATAGAAAGGTATATTTTGAAAGAGAGCTAAGGCTCTAATATATAACGTATGTATATCGTTATACAACGTTAAACATAACGAATACAGTGTTTGTAAATACTTTTCACAATTATTTAATTAAGGGGATAATTTAGTAATAATTATTCGATCATATGTTTTTGAAATGTAGTGTATTTTAGAATGAATGTTTTTGAACGAGTGTTTTATGTTGTTAAGTGTGTATGAACAACTCCGTTGGTCTAGAACTATGCGAGGAAATGCATGGATGGTTGTATTAAAATTAGAGTGTATTTGATAGAGAATTGTAAGAGTTATAGCCAGTTTTGTAAAGAGAAATGTAGCTTTGAGATAAGGCTTCCGTTCGCGCAAGCAGTGTGATCGCAGCGAATGCAAAGGGAGAAGTGTATCCCGTTATAATTCAAGGCCAGTATATTACATAAATGGAAAGAGTTGTTAGCAAGCCACAGCTTTATGAATGGGAACAGCTTACCGGCTGATTGAATATGTGACAATCTATGAAAGGGTCGACTGACCAGATGTGCAATGCCTGGCCCGTGCCAGTTTTAATATCTTCTTAGGAACGCTAAGCACGCCGGAATTTTTGTTCAACGTTTTACTACTTGTTGTAGCTTTAGGCCGTTCAAAATTTATTTCTGTATAACTGTCAGTATAGTAACTTCAGTAGTGTGTGTGTTGTTAGAGAAGAGAGCGTGTGAATGTATTAATTAATTTATTAATTTAGGAATTGTTATTATTCGTTTAAATTTTAGATATAGCTTACAATTTTTAATAAATAATGTACTTAGTTCATTTTCTATATCGAACTTCGAGTGATTTATTTTAGATATAAAACGAACAATGGTATTGTGGATCCCGTTTCAGGATGGAGCTAAGTCCCTTTATTAGACCCCGAGAATAAAGGTAGGTGTTCATCTGATCCCCAGTGTATTTTGTTGTATATCCATAATATCATTGTAGAATACTGTGTAAATTACCAAAGACCTTGTTGGAACGATTTCTGGTGGAATTTTTAGCCGGAGCCTTTTAGAAATTAGCAATCCAGCTTTGCTATGGAGTTCCGACAGGCAACTTCCCGAATTTACGGGTACAGTAGGTAGCCTTGAGATTCATACGGTAACCGCGGTCTACTAATAGAACAAAGACCAAGGTAAGCTGAAGCACTTTTCCATCGCTTGAAATAGAATTATCAGTCCTCAATCAACCTACGAACTGAAATTAGATAAATCCTTTTCACTATTTACTGTGCATGCCCAATTTTTCAGGATCAGAATTCCATCCTCAGCTAGAAGAGAATGTACTTTCTATGGTATTCCACACAGCACAAATTCTGATTACTGCGACATACGGTCCCTCTTCCCTTGTGTCTTCAGTCGATTTATCGCTGCATTCTCCATGAACACAGCACACGCCGAGTCAACACTGTACGTCGATGAGCTAGTCAAGTACGCAGTTATTTCACCTCCTTTGCACTCTAGATTGTCATCCCTCAACATTCTAATGATCCCGAGTTGCTCCATCGATGTTCCAGTCGATGTTGATCGATAGCTCTGTAACGGAACTTGAATTCTAGAAGCAGTGCAATTGTACTTGTCGACGGATACATTTTTACGAGCCTTGAAAGAGAGGATACAACCAGATTCATAAGGCCATAACATTAATTATTTGAAATTAAATTAATCACATTTTTCCAAATTATTGAGCAATTTTTAACACCACAGGATTTTTTAAATGAGTTTTGAGAACATTTAGAGGAGAGGCGAAATAATAGTTCTACAGGTTTTGTTTGACTCGGGAGTTGAATCCCAAGAGAAGAAGGCAGCCGTAGCACGAGGCTATTTTTTTCGCGCTGAGTGAAAGAACCGTGGTTCGTGTATCGCAGTGTATCTACCAGCGAAAGTGGAATTTTGAATTATTTGAGTGTTCAGTAAACACCGGGTATATTGTTCGTGTGAGGAAAACTGATATTAGTGTGCTTTTCAAGTATTTGATATATTTCCGGTTAAGATCGAACCTGACACTTTTCGACATGTGCATAGTCGTCACGCATACATTTTATATAATCTAATCAAGTGGCTATTGCAGTATAAGTGCGAAATATTAATTATTGCATCGAGAGAACCCCGTGAACATAATATTTATAATTTTCAGAGCACGATTACGAAGATACAAGACGATTTTCTAACACGCATTGTCGTGATTTTAAAAAAATGTGTTACGTTGTTCAAGCGACAAATGCAAATTCAGTGATAGCTGATGGTGTACCTTATTGTATGAAATCCGTACAGTGTAATTTCAGTGCTAATTATTTTCATTAAAGCTAGAGTTAAATTGTCATTCTCAGCTCTTCAGACGGTCAACACGATGGCGCCCAACAAATGGGGGGATACAAGATATGAATACACACTCTCCTGGAGAAAATTGCATGTATTAGTTAATGATCACAATTAAATGGGGTAATTTAGGATTAAGCGTCTTAGAACACCCACAATGACGACGGTACGAGTACGCTGCTTAGCCCAAGAGGTGAGGTTACAACCAGCTATACGAGGGGCTGATATGGAGTAATTTCAACACGGATAGGGAGAGTGGAATTTAGACCACAAGACGATGGAGACGTTGACGCGCTAATAAAGCCCATGGATAGCTTTGTCTTGACACCAACCAGGACTCGATCTAAGAGTCAAAATATCTGTCGTTTAAGGTAGAAATTGCAAAGTTGAGTCATGTGGATTTAATGGGTCGAACTCGCAAGCACAATTGTAGGTTAAAATTGTGTATTATGTGATCGTGTCATTTCTTTAAGTGGATTGGTCATGCACGCATTGCTTTCTTTTCGACTGCTTTGACGCAGCGCACTTAGGCAGGTTTCGCTGTGATGCGATAAGATTACTCTTTATTAGGCCGAAGAAACGGCATTCTTTTCATTTTCACTTAGTGAAGCCTTGGAGCTCAAGCTAAAACTGCATTAGAAACAGAAAACTTGTATATGATGCTTGCAGGATTAGAACGGCAGTGAAATGAAAGCCTTAACGTTAAACAGACCAGTTTGAGAACTTATTTTTCTCAAAGCACACAGGTTCGTGTATATTCAGAGAGAGGAGGACTTTGGGACGACATTAGACATGAATGCTAGGGGGGTTATGATATGCATTATAGCGCGTGTTCGAAGAAACTCCTCATAGGTGGTCAAAGCTTTCTACAGCTTGTGAATTAAACAATTCAGATTTTTATTTGAGAAAAGAGATTGTTACATTAGATGAACGATGGAATGCCTTTAATGTGGATTTTTAGCCTATTTTCAATTTTGAAAAAATAGGCTTATGAGATCACCTTTTGTGCGTGTGTGTGTGTGTGTGTGTGTGTGTGAGGTGTGTGTGTGTGTCCCCCTAATAAATTCTAAACGGCTGGAGCGATTTCGATGAAACTCAGTAAGTTCATAGCACTATTCCGGGCGACCCCGACCGTGCCCTTCAAATTTTGTTACGTCTCACCAATCCAACATGGCGGCTGTGCGAAGTATTTCACCAGCATTCAATATCTCCGAAACTACTCCCGATATCGCCCTGGAATTTATTACGGTGATAAAGGGAACTACTAGAAGTTCACCTATGTGACTTTTGAAAAACTGTTAACTACAAAACCAGCATGGCGGCCAGGCGAATTTGCGACTTTTAAATAGTCGTTTCTCACGATTTAACCAACCAAACGGAATGAAACTTGGTTCAGTATATGTTTATATACATTGTAATGCACCGACATCTAACTTCGTTCAATTGTTTACATAACCACAAGATGGCGGCATTCTATATCTCTGTAACTATTAGCGGCATCACCCTGAAATTTTGTACGGAGATAAAGGGCGGAAGTTCATCTATGGGCCTTACAGAAACCGGTTAACTACAAAATGAATATGGCGGCCAAGCGAAGTTGAAAATTTTAAATAGACCTTTCTTGCGATTTAATGTTCCAAACGCAATGAAATCTGGTACAGGAAATGTTTATACACATTGTAATGCACTGGTATCTAATTTAGTTCAATTGTTTACATAACCTGAAGATGGCGGCTGTGCGAATTTTAAAATTAAACTTTTATTTATTGTGTCGTAATCATGCGATCGAAGTGAAAGTTTGAATAATGAACCTACGCAATAATTTTCCTTTAACGGTACATGACTCTATGGCCTGTACATTTAACAATCCAACATGGCGACCATCTGAAATATTTAGACGGCTCTGAATATCTACGAATCTATTATGGCAATCAAACTGATTTTTTTATGTTCATTGAGGCTATGAACTTAAGTTCACCTATAGGACTTTAAATAACCTGGTGATCACAAATCCAACATGGCGGCGACGCGAAGTATAAATATTCACATGGACGTTTCTCGCAATGTAAGCATCCGAGTGCGGTGAAACTTGGTACAGTAAATCCTTATACGAATGTTAATCCACTAGCATCTAATTTATTTCAATTGTTTCCGTAACCACAAGATGGCAGCTGTGTGAAATTTTAAAATCTCCTTGTTACTTCTTGTATCCTAATCATGCGATTGCAGTTTGAATGCTACACGTACACAATAACCTCCATGTAACAGTACATAATTCTAGGACCTACATGCATATAATCCAACATGGCGACCATCCGCAATATTTAGTCGGTTCTCAATATCTACGAAACTATTACAGCAAACAAACTGAAATTTTGTATGTTAATGGTGGTAATTAACATGAGTAGGATATATGAAAATAGACTGTATAGTTCTTCATGGAACTACTTGTTAGAATATGAGATGGAATTCCCTTTACTCAAAAAAGAAAAACCCTGAATCTTCGAAATAATTTCTGAAAAAAAAAAGGAGGATGAGATTCAAACAATCCCAGGGCGTTAACGGGAATTCGGTTCAACTGGGTTAAGTTCATAAATAATTCCGATAATCTTTCAGGTCAAGCGACGAAACAAGGATATAGAACTCAGCTGGACTAATATAAAATATAAAACATATCCAATATTTCATTAAAATCACATTAAATACAATCAATAATAGTACATTATGCAACGAGCCTATAATGGCTATAATTAAGACACGAGTATTTTTTTATAAAACGAGCGTATGCGAGTTTTATAATTTCCATACGAGTGTCTTAATTACCATTATAGGCGAGTTGCATACGACTGTTTATGTTCGACGATAATTATAACTTTATTATATGTTTTAACATAAATATTCATAAATATCTGTTGAGAGTCAGCTACTGGAATTTTGTGATCGCAGAGCGAGCGTTGGGTGTTATATCTTTGTCTTTCAAGAGCTTTGAACAACCGACGCATGCGCTCTGTGTGGTTGCAATGCCATATGCAACCATATGTTTACATCAGCCGTCCCTCAGTAATATTGTCACCGCAGTCATTTGAAGACAATGCGCTGTGTAGAAATTAGTGTTGGTGATTTTAAGGTACAGTGCTATTTCTTGTCTCATATTCGCCAGTTTATTTACGCGAACATATGGACGGTGGGTATTCCATGTCGGTAATTTATTATAGTTCGATGTTGTGTTTATGTCCGACATGTTGGATTTTGAGCGCATGCGCGAAGTTATCGTTACCTAATTGGTCAATGAACGAGCTCTGATTGGCTGGAGAAACTGTATCATAATGGAAAACAGTGTTATAATGACCATCATTATGATACAGTTATCTGACACATAATAGTGAGGGTCGAACATAAAATAAATAAATGTCTGCCTATGCTCGAAGATTCTTCGACTTTACTGCTTGCGGTGCGATGCAAATAAACTATTTTAAAATGTTCAAATTAAAATCTAATTTAATTGGGGCAAAAATCTCCTCGCACACTGTCCTTGGATATAAATCAGAAGACGGTGATCTTTGATTAATCTTAATCATGTATTAAAGCTTTTACACAAATGTTAAATCACCTCACTTTAAGAAAATCTTCATGTGGAAGAGTGTGTCAGATTACGAAAATTCTCAAAATTCAGGAAAGAACTGAAGTTCTTATGATCTCCTTTTATTTAAATTGAAATTTAAAAAATAGATGGATATTCGTTTCTCCTACCATCAATTTGTACAAATTTACATTTTTCATTGAATAAGTTTATTAGAGCACGAAATATGCAATTGAATTAAACATTACTTATCTTTTTCTCGAACATCCCAGAAAGAAAACAGAAATTTGTCTGGAATGTTACAGCACAGACGCGACGACCACCGACAAGTAGAAAGAAGCCAACTACGAATTAAGACACATAACGACCAGATTATCTGAGCACGGATTTCACTCCAAGCTACGCTCCACGAAGACGCACCACTCGCCGAACGAGAAATGCAGTGTGCGCCCTATGTGGGAAGCAATGTGACCGTCATCACGCAATGAGTTGTGCAGGAAGGACAATTCCTTTAAGTAGGTTCTGCACAGAATGACTCTAAAATTAATTACTTATCACTAGTACAAAACTGTGACAGAGATAACTTCCTCTGATCACACTGCATTACATGATATCTGTCACACGCTTGGCCACAGAGGGCACACACGCACCTGCAATCCGGTTGATGGTACATTTATCATTTACCACTTCCTCCGTTAGATCATGTTCACCATGTCTGTCACTTTCATGAATAGTCATTAATGTTTAACCATAGTTCCAATCGGCAATTATATCATTTCATCACTGTGACGTTCAATTTATTTTAATCATAGGGTCAGTTATTGGTTTATAGTCGAAATTCACATTCATTCATTCTCAGTTACAAGTTAACAAAGAAACACCATAGGTTTCATTTGGAAGATTCCCACAATTTAATCAATTTCCTAGCTCCATGTTGGATTTCTTCGAAGGTATGCGTGGGAGCTATTCCAAAATAGGCACAGCGGCACACGTATAGATAATAATATGTCCCAAGTCCCTAAAGAGAAATAACCCTGATGCGACTTTTTACATGGATGTTCTGGACAGATTTATTTATTTATTTATTTATTTATTTATTTATTTATTTATTTATTTATTTATTTATTTATTTATTTATTTATTTATTTATTTATTTATTTATTTATTTATTTATTTATTTATTTATTTATTTATTTATTTATTTATTTAAGTTTTGAACATTACAGGAAGCCCCAATTACATTGCTCACTACTAGAATCATATAGTATTCAACAATATATAAATAGAAAAACAAAAGATACATAAAGAGAAGTTATAGATAGAGAAACACGTTATAAATAATAATAATAAGAAGAAGAAAAGGAAGGTTAGGTATGAGAAGGAAATGGGCTGAATACAGTACAATATATTACAAGACATCTTGCAGTTTATCACAGGACGCTGCAAACTAGTTTTCTGACATACTGAAAATATCTAAGTCAAGATGTTGAACTTTATTATAGTGGGATAAAATTCTGTGAATCGGCGAGTTTTTATGGTTGTCTGTGTGAACTCTCGGAATAGAGAAAATGTTTCGGAATCTACTAGGTTTCACAGCTGGTACATATAACGTAATTCTCTCTCGAATTTTAGCGTCGTCATTTTTATTGTTTACTATTTTATAGAGAAAAAGCAGGCCCTGACAATTTCGCCTGTGAGATAGTTTTCTGACATTGAAGGACTGTAATATAAATGTGTACGATTCGTAAGAGGGATAATAGCCAAATCTTTTGTAATATATATATATATATTAAGAATGTCTTTTGGATGTTCTCTATAAGCTTATTATGTTTCAATGTGTATGGATTCCATATAACTGAAGCATATTCTAGTTGTGATCTGATGAAGGCATTAAAGAGCAATATTAAAATCCCATAGGAGAAATTAAATGAATTTCTTATTACAAATCCCATACATTTATGTGCTTTAGAGACAATTTTCTCTGTGTGTCTTTGAAAATTCAGATCATTGGTAAATACAATTCCCAGATCCTAAACTTCATGAATTTTTAGTAAGCATTCCCCGTCAGTGTCATAGTGAAACTTTATATAATTTTTCGCCAAGTAAAATTAATTTGCTTGCATTTACTGATGTTAAATGGCAGTTTATTTTCTTTCATCCATATGTTTAGTTCATTTAAATCATTTTGAAGTTTGATACAATCGTAAGGGTCACGTATTGATTTATATAATTTTATATCGTCTGCGAATAATAAAATTTCTGAGTGTTAAACATTATCAGAGATGTCATTTAAAAATAATAAGAATAGTAATCGTCCTAAGTTAGATCCCTGAGGAGCTCCTGAGTTGGTGGGAAATGTTTTGGATAGTTGCGTTTTATATTTCACAACTTGTGTTCTGTTCTTCAGGTATGAAATCAGCAGACGAAACAGTGGTTCAGAAAAATTATACGTTGATAGTTTAGTGATGAGTACGTCATGATCCACTTTGTCAAATGCCTTTTGAAAGTCGGTATATATTACATCTACTTGGCCTTTGTGATCTAGCTCCGTGGAAACAAATTGCGTAAAATTAATATGTTAGTCACGGTTGACCTGTTTGGTATAAATCCATGCTGATTTGGGGAAATGATCACTTTAACATGTTGAAAAATATGACTATACAAAATACTCTCAAATATCTTAGCCGGAGATGACGATACAGCTACAGTCTGTAATTCTTAATCTGAACTGAGTTTCCGGATTTTAGAATTGGTGTTACTTTTGTATGTTTCCATTTATCTGGAAATGTGCTGGTATTCAGTATGAGATTGTATATTATAGTCAGTGGTTTAGTAATATATTCCTTACAGCCTTTAAAGAGGTATGGTGGTGACCCATCAGGCCCCGCTGAATTTTTTGGTTTTAGTTTCTTAATGGCGAATTCAACCATATCCTCGGTGACTTCAGATATAACCAAATAATTTTGAAAATAATGTTGCTTTACGTTATTGCTGTTTGTGTTCAAATTATAGTTGGGAATAGATTGTGAATATACTGATTTGAAATAGTCAGAGAAACAATTGGCAATTTCCAGTGATTTACAATATGCTTTACCTTCATATTCCATCGCCAATCCTGATCCCTTACGCTCCTTTCTATTTTTTTTATGAAGTTCCAGAAGCTATTGCTATCTTTTTCCATGTTCCGCTCTGTAAGAGCTACATAGTCATCATATGCTGTTTTATGTCTATTTTAGTTTTAGATGTAAGTTGAGTACAATTATTTAAGTAATATTCGGATAAATTTTTCTTTTTTCTATATTTTTCCTTTAGCTTTAAATTTGATATTATAGATTGAGTGAACCAAACAGGATATGTGCGCTTGTAATGTTTAGTCTTTGGAACGCACTGGTGAATTATAGAGTATATTTTGTCATAAAAGATATCAACAGATTCGTTTGCATTTCTACAATTATTCATGTTATTCCAATTGGATTTTTTCACTAATTCATACAATTTTAAGAAGTCTGCCCTGAGGAAGTTATATTCATAGGTTGAACTTTCATGTGATCTGGTTATTTTCCCCTGTTTGTATATAATTTGCAATGCTGGATGATTTTCATCTAATCGGACTAGGGGGTCGGTTTCTTCCTGGATATGCGACTGGTCAATGTTACTGATTATTAAATCAAGAGTTCTCCCATTATCATTCTTAATATCGTTAAACAGCCTGGCATTCAGCAGGTGCAAACAATTCTGTAACTCTTTGGATTTGTTTGAACCCTTCAGTAGATTGTAAGATTTATCAGTTACTTCCGGTAAATTAAAGTCACCAATGATACAAATATCGTAATCTTTAAATCTTCTATCTTCTATTTTCTCATAAAATGATTTGTATGCTTCTATATTGGAATTCGGCGGAAAGTATGGAACACATATATAACATTCCCTATTGTTGAATGAAACTTTAATCCATAATGATTCGGTATCCGATTCTAACATTGGCATTCTCTTCGAGTGTATTGTTCTTTTAACACTTAGTAAAATTCCGCCACCATCTTTCTTGGAACTTAAAGAAAAATCTCGGTCTTTCCTATACATAATATATCTGTCATCAAAGAGCTCAGAACTGTTTACACCCTCAAGAAGCCATGTTTCTGAAAGACAAATAATATCATAGTTATTTGACAGTGTATTTAAAAATAAAGTATTGGATTTGGTCCGTAGTCCTCTTATGTTCTGGTAGTAAAGGACGGTTTCTTTTTTCTTATGAGTCATCTTCAATGTTCAGGTTAAAGTTTGTCAATGTCCTCTTCAGTGTTGATGGAGATTACCTGAGAGTGGTCTTGTTTCCTCATGAGTATTCTGCCATTCTTTGTCCATAAGTGATTTAAGCCCTTCACTCGTTTCACTTCCCTTGCCTTCGCTAGAAGTTTTTTCCGCTCCCCGCAAAGGCTTTCATTTATATACGCCGGGTTGTTGTAGGTGTATCCAAGGTCAAGGTTACTCAGATTACGTTTAATTCTCCGTTGTCTGAGGATTTCTTCTTTGTAGTGACGTCTTGTAAATTTCACGATTATAGGCGCAATCTGGGAATTGTTACGAGGGGGAAGTCTGTGGCAAGCGTCAATATGTTCCTCTTTCAGTTCCACGTGGAGTGTTCACGCGACTTCTTGAACCAACCTGCTTGTGTCCTCTGCAGGGTTTGACGGTATACGATGTATTTCTATCATATTGATTCTTGAGTATTGCTCAGAATCAGTAAGTCTTGATTTTAGTTCCAAGTTTTCTTTCTTTAACTTTAGGTTCTCCTGATGCATCTCATCAATTGCTTGCCTGCAATCTTTAATAGTTTCTGCTTGTTTCCGCAAGGTTTCCTTATTTTCGTCCAATTTCTCGTGCACCAGATCTAACGACCTCCCCAAATCAGTTTCCCTCTGTTTACACAACTCCTTTAACTCAGAGATTTCTTTGTTTAAATTAGTCAATAAGTTAAAAACTTCGTCGATGTTAGGTAGGGCTAACTGATTATTTCCCTCTTCATGTAGGCTAAGCTTCTTCTTGGGACACTTATTACATTTCCATTGTTTGTGCGAAGAAATTATGGACTTGAGATCATCTTCTTTGAAATTTACACAATAATTATGATACCAGTTTTTACATATAGCACATTGAATTTTTGCATTGATGTCTTGCCTGGACACCACCTTGTCGCACTCAAAACAGACACCCATTATTGCACTGGCTCCTAATAATGCTACTAGTATTGTAGAGGCACTGATTTAGATGTGAAAGGTGTATTACTAATTATTTGGCAGTACGTAACTCGTCACTTCACTGTTTAATATCTGTGCGAGAGCTCACTAGCGCTGATGCGGACAAGGATGTAGGGTAGCGTTCAAGTCGGAAATTTGTTTGGGAGTGGTTGGCAGAAACAGTTGACTGTCGGGGTGCACTTGAGTCACAAATTATTGTTTCGCTGGGTGGTAGCACAGGCGTTCAAACGAACAGTTGAAAGTCGCTTTTGTTGGTTATGCATCCACACGCTTAGAAAATATCCTAGATGTTGCTAAACCATTGATGTATTAAGATTTATACATCCAAATGACCTTTATTACTCACCGATTCAGTGTGAACATATCCTTGTCCCGAGCAGTGCACTTTACTAAACTATTTAACTTATAAACACGGAGCACAGAAACTTGCGTTATGTTAGTCAGTGCATTATGAAATTGTGTCTGAATCTGCTGAGCTACCTCCTGCAGTAGTTATTTTCCCCTAAGTTTGCATCAAACACAGTCATTTAAATCAATTTGGAGGATAGAATGCGTCAAATTCTACAATACTTTAGATCATAGAAATGTGTTGTAAATGCTTCGGAGAACAGTAGCCTCTTCTCTTAAGTACAGACGTTGCTATGTAAGGACAGTTTATAGTTATGCGTTATTGTACACATTAGCTCAGAATTTGCGAGTGACCACAGGTATCCTGAGTTCTGCTCGTACTAATATTACAGCTGTCATAGAATTAATAATAAAGTCATTTGTTTTTACGTCCCTCTTAACTACTGTGGCACTTAGAGACAACGGGGTGCCTCTAAGGGGATCCAAAACGTGCCAATAAATCTACTAAAACGTTTCCTTATATTTAGGCACCTTCAAATGCCAGCTGACTGCGCAAGGATTCGATCCTACAACCTCGGACACAGCAAGCGAGAACGTTACCGCTGAGCCACGCAGACAGCCCTGTCATAGATCTTGGTGTATTAATTATGAATAATGTAAATGGTGGTTTAAGATGCTGACTGAGTCTTTCACATTATTGACTTTAATAGACTATTCCAGTGTAGTATGCCTTCTTTAATTGTAGAGAACAATGATGAGCAATCCCCTTATGGTACATTGTTGCGTTTTGAATGTATTTACTGTAATATATGTGGATACTGACAGTAAAGAACTCAGTGAGGGACAACCGTATGGCGTGTTGCAGCATTATTTGTAATTAACTTACTGGTGAGACATCACGTTTCTGGAGATACCCTTTATGTAATAGTTTTTCCTCAAATACAACAACTAACCATTACCGTATTCAAGATGACACTAAGCCAAGCTGTAACACGTAAGAATGATTGGAATTTCCGCCCTGCCGAAGATATTAATAATTCTTTTTAGAGGCTTGGGACAATTTGATCTTCAAGCCTCGTGTTGAGTTTGTCCTTTGTTTCTGTGATGACTATAGCAATGTGAGTAACTTGAATTGTTTGGGTGTACCCAGGTAGAATTGTGCTAGGCGCCCCGAGACTCCGAAAGATATACCTTTCAGCAATTTTCTTGGAGAGAAAGCGGAATTTCCCGGGGAGCAACCACACTTATTACGGCCACTGTTAGCGGCGGGTTTCCAAACTTCCAACTTTGAACTCTGAGCTCCCCCCCTCCTCTCAGTCGTGATTAACGACTTCATGCGTTTGGCTAAGTTGCGGGTATGATATAGGTTAATTTCGCCATGGTTCAGAGATCACACACTCTATCATGTATAACGATGGTCCAGTTACAACTTATTGCGACAAATTAAAGTAAAGAAATGGTATGCATTGATCGTCCCTGCTACTATTTTGGCTGTAGAATCACAGGTGTTCCGGAACTCCATCTTCAATGGATTTATAACGAGCCTGTAGACCTACTGACCTGGGATGGTAGCATTTAGTTAGTTATTGTTGTTTTAAGGGGCAGAACAACGAGGTCATCTGCCCCATGGTCGCATTTAATAAACTTACACTGGACTTAGCCTGAGGTTATATGCATTAGATGATGTGTAACTAACGTAATACGCCCTGAAATATATTTAGCGCATATCTTAATATTCTATTTAATATTTTCAGTACCGGTAATGAAATCATAAGTTGGTCATATTATCTAAGAAGAGTTTAAAGATTGCACTGTAACAATGCTTTCTCTGTAATTGTGTCAGAGCGAACAGAATGTTGTAATCTAATATCCTAACCTCTTTGTACTGGGTCTGTGGTGATGCGCATCTCCATAACAAAGACGTATTTACATGAACACATGCCACCCTTTACACTAAAATAATAATAATAAATTGGGATATCCCCCATGTAATAAGAGGTAGGCCTACTTCTTAATTGAAAAGAGAAATATATACCGAACTTACGCAAATTCATCCACCCTTCCGCTGAATGATTAACGATCAAAATAGATGTACCTTAACGATTTTATAATTATTGTACGCAAGGATGATAGAACATTGATTTACAGACTGTACCATGGAGGTAGTAATATTAGGCAGAATCTTTTGTTACGGATAGTATCTATATGAAAATTTATAATTCATATAAAGGCGTTTTCCAACCTATATAAAATCGCCGCTAGACAGCTCACATATCATCTCGCCAATTCTTTTATAGCTTGACGAAAGATATGCTGAATTATCATCCCTACGCCTATACAGCCAGCTCCAATAGCATGTATAAACTGAAGCCAACTAATTAAGTACAAAAGAAGCATGGTCGTTCTCTATCATTTTAACTTGGCATTGCACTCACGCTTGCTGTATTATGATTCTGTTAGTCTTAAGGCTAAGGTCTGAGTCAAGTTTAACACAAATACGATGTTTGATAATACTGTAATTAGTAATTTGGAAGTAGCCTTGCTTTAGGTACAAATCAGCCCTGTTTAGGCACAAAAGCTGCATGATAGGGGCTTCAAACATTGCTATAGGAAGTAACTGTAATCTTTACTCACTGTATCTATCTATATTATATCTCTATGAAGTCCATCTTCCTCAATGGATCCGAATGAAGCCATGCAGGCAGGGTAATGAACGGAAAGTGCCAGTGAAGGTTCGTTCTGCATGTAGTCCCTCTTGAAAAAGGATAATGAATCAGCATTTATTTTTCAACTGAAAAAATGGAGGAGGGACCCCAAAATCATGAAGTTGCCATGTACCACTTGGTCGCAGGAATAACTGCCGCGCCGCTGGAAGGAACATGATATTGCAGTCATGGAGTGGGTTGGTAACTAATGTGAGATGTATGCTCTAATAGGTCGTTAGTTTCTCATAATATTAATTTAACTTATGTACTGTATAAGCTGCTTATATTTTTACTGTAAATATGGGTAGTCAGACAAATTCAATACACATTCTACTACATGGGGTTGATGATCTACATGCCCAAGTGTAAATTTAGTGCATAAAATACAGTACAAAATCATTTAAACCACCTCGTGGATTATCGCCAGTCACCTTGGAGGTCCGAGTTGGAATCTCAGCTCTGTCAAGATATATTAATTAAGGTCTGAGGGCTGGTGGGTACACTGTACCTCTCGAGGAAAAACTTGGAAATGGATTTCCGTGGTTTCCCACATTCACTGCAATCAAATGCCATAGCAGCCTCCATTTCAATCCTAATCTAAATTGCAAATACACACACTACTACAGCCATCAAAGTAACGCGGTTTATGATATATATTCCATACACACTAAAGATCATGGGGCTACAAAGCCTCAAAATCAATCAACAACAACAACAGCTAAACAAAATCATTTGAGCTCACTTAATCTTATTACTATTCGTGATGACATCTCCAGTCGTTGTGACGTTATGCTGCATGCCGGCTTAGCCAATGTAGACTGTTACTTTTTAAATTATAATTCCCTACAACGACTCCTGTTAAAAAAAATACGGTTTTAGTTTTTATGGCGTTCAGATCCCTACTGTCATTATCGTGTTTTAGATAATACTTGGAGTGGCGTAGCCTCTTAGAGAGACGGAAACTTGGCGGTCACGACTTGAGCTACTGTTGCCATGGCGATAGCTTTGCTATTCCTTCATCAGTTTGTTTTCTGATTTAATTAGCCTTTTCTCGAGTGCCAAAAGGCCGAAACCAGAAGAATGAGATAAACTATGGATAATGAATGTAGCGAGTGTTTTTTTCTGGCTCCTTAACTACCGTATGTGTATGCAAACTTTGGTTGAGATTGGTGGAACGGTGCGGATTTGTATCGAGAACAAATCCACATACGCAAATACCCACATACATACAGACTTTCACATTTATATATAAGATAGTAGATTAGCGTATTAGTTACCATACAACAATCCCATTGTTAGTAGTTACCCGAAAAAGTTCATCAGTACAATTTTTCTCCGTCGTAATATTCTGAACAAGCTTCATTACCAGCATTATCCTTCTACTTACTTACGGATGTGAAACATAAGTTAGCTATAGATTATGACTTAATAAACCACTGAATATATTTGTTTAGAAAAAGATTCCCCAGAACGGAGCTCTGTCGTGGGGAAGGGAACTTAGTTAATTACACAGATAACGAACAAAGGCTAAATTATAATATACATGTATTTAGAGTATACAACGTGCAATTGAAGTGTAGTCCAAGCGATGCTTTTGACACATTAAGTTATCGTTTCACTTGTAATGCATTGCGGTACCGTACATAAATAATAAAAAAAAGTGTTAGGCCACAATATAACTAGAGAAAATGAGAGTATAAGCAAACGAGGATACTTTAAGGTGCTTTGAAGATATAACAGAATAATAATGATAAACGTAAAAATACTTGGAAGAATGTTGTATGACAAGAGAAAATTTTTATACATTCAGGCTCGATATAACATAGTAACTTCTAATTTAGTAGCCTACTGTTGGAAACACAGGCGTTTGGTCTGATGATGCAGACAGGTCTACTGATGCCATTTAGAGAAACACTGTGTCCTGCTATGTCGCTTATGTGTGTAGTTGACTGACAATTCATGCTCTCTTTTTACTTCAGTGGGGATATTCTTTTACTAGTACTGTACGGTACCTAGTTTAAGCTTTTCTCTCCAAGATAGCGCTAAGATCTCTATTTTCCTACAATAGCACTTGGTCTATTGATGCTTAACTGCATCCAACTAATGTTCTTTGGTTTCCAGTAAAATCAAGGAACGGTACATTCCACAAGCCACTTCATTCCAGCTGAGGCAGGCGTATGTAAGGGCATCCCGCCATGATTGTTTGCCATTTCGTCGACCTATAGAAATGTACCCTAAATAAAAGTGTTTTTAATGCGTCGCACATCAGTCAGGTTGTTTTGATTGGAAATAACTGGTTAGCCGAAACCAGGGATCTCTATAATACTACTGGATGTCGCACTCCTCGCAGTGAAAAGTGAATCCAGGTAAACGGTTACATTCGCCTGGAGGTAGGGGAGAAGAACTGTTCTCCGTCAGCTGTTTGACAGTATGTAATGTGTGAAAGGTGGTCAATATTTTATCAAAAGTGGTCTTTTCTTGTAAATCTATTTAAGTTATTTCATAACAGTTTCAGACTACACATTGCTGTTAATTAGTACAAACTAATTTATGAGGATCTGAGAAGAAAATAAATATGATAGTAGGGTTGGGGCAAAAGTCATGGCAACATTTTTTGTTCTCATGATGATACCAGCCCGATTGGAAAATGTGACATGTACAGACGAAAGGAAAAGGTGTTAACTACATGTGTGGTTAATGACTAGCACTGTAATATCGTAACACACTAATTTAATTTATGACGTCAGTATACAGGGCAATATGGCCTTCACGGTGCAAAACAACACAGTACACGTACAGTTGACATGACAAACCTGGGCCTAAATACCCTCAAATTAGTCCCCTGCTACTAACACCTCACGCTGCCAACGATGTGGGAGGCGCAGATTACCATCTGCCTCATCATTTGCCGCACTATGTGTGAATCGGGTCACCTGTTGGCGCACAGCATTAGCAATGACCTCTCGTGTTGCAAACCGCCTACCACGTAGTGGTTCCTTAATCTTTCGAATGACATCAAAGTCACAGGGCGAAATGTCGGGTGATTACGGTGGGTTCTCCAATTCTTCCCAACCCCAACGTCGCAGTAGCTGCCCGACATACCCTGCTTTATGGGGTCTTGCATTGTCGTGCAGGATTATTGCACTATCCACAAGATCCGGACGTTTCTCCCGAACGCCACGTAGTACCTGTCGCACCAGGAAGTCCGTGTAGTTCTGTGCGGTCACTGTTCTGCCATGTTGAACAAAGTGGCAAACAATGACACTCCTGACGTCATACGCGACAATCACCATCAATTTGACTGGGGAAGGATTCTGACGGAACTTCTGCCTCCTTGGTGATCCAGCAGGTCGCCACTCTGCGGGCTGACGTTTCAGTTCTGGTTCGTGTGCCCTGGCCCAAAATTCGTCGATGGCGATCATTCGTGACAAGATTTGATCGCCGTCCTGTTGCCAGCGTGCAAGGTGGTTGGAGCATATTGAATAGCGCACCCACCTTTGAACTTCCGTCAGTGCATGCGGTACCCCTCCACGATGCGATTTTGCGTCGTTGCAGCTCATCACGCAATATCCTGAGGACGGTGCGTTTCTCGATGCCACTTGCCCTCTCTAACTCCAGTAGCGTCCATCATCTTTCTTCATCCAGGAGCTGCTCGATGACGGCACGTGCCACGTCGATCCACACACCGACAGGTCGTCCAGAAACGATGCTCATCACTGGTGGACACAAGTCCTTGCTGAAACTTTCCTACCCATCGTGCAACTGTACGGTACGGTAGGGCATTATTCCCAAGGACTTCCACTAATTCACTATGATATTCCATCGCAATTTTCCCTCGGAAAACGGCTATTTTGATGTAAGCGCGCTGCTCAACACGGGTTATTCCATCTCGCACGACACTCACCAACTGACTGATTTCACAGCTCTCGCTGCGCTACTACCAGAGCCATCTTTTGTTCTGCATACACACTATGCCTGCAGAACTATCACACGACACATATACCTTTTCTGATCCGTTTACACATCTGCCCCTACCCTCGTATATATTTTAAAGAGCCTGGGTATATAGTTGTTAAGTCATATTTCTCACATGAATACAGAGTAATGAAAAGGGTTCTGAATATACCTGCAAAAAACTGCATTCTTGGCCGTCACCGCGGAGGCCCGTGTTCGATTCCTGCCTCTGCTAAGGAAATTTTAATTCTGGTCTGAGGGCTGGAGTGGGGTATACTAAACCTCGTGATTCCTACCTCAGCCATGCTGGAAGAGGTTTCCAGGCAAATGCCGGGATGGTACTGTACCCGAAATACCTACCGTCAGCTTGTTGATATCCCTCGTTGGTAGCTGGATTTCAGAACCTGAAAACCCCGACTAAAAACCCCCAGATTCCACTCAACAAGAGACGGCGATAATGGGGCACAAGGATCACCTAACTGAGGGAACGTTAAGAAAAACCATAGCAACAAAAGAAAAATCAAGCTCGGTAGAACACAAGAAAGAGAAAAAACATAATCTCCAAAGCGTGGAATTATACTGAAATGCCTGCAATTGTTTCCTTAACGTGACCTCCTATCGCAGCTATAAAATACCACTCTAAAGGAATTAAAATAAAATTCTTCAAATTTATTCACAAAGTTATTATAGCAGAAATTGCTATAATAATTTTACAAGAAATGAAAAGCAATTGCAGCTTCAACCGAAAGCTCAAATCACAGTGACCTGAATACAACTTCTAGTCATTACTAGACACACTGTATTCTCCATAAAAAAAATGTTAAACACTCTTTAAGATAATACCCTACTATGGCACAAGCAATGCCTCAAAAGCCTTATTGAAAATTAATTCTGCATTTGGATAGGTCATTACTAATCCTACAGCTAACAATATCATTTATGTACAAAATCTACATTGGAATATATATATTGAATAGCACACTCCAAGTGTGTGTTTCCTTTTATTTCGCAAGCCTGAGTTTAACATTCTTCCGTTAGAATAAGATCATTAATTTCCTTTAATAGATTCGAAAATGTTTAAATTGGTCCTTTCCAACCAGGTGACAAAGCTTAATAGAGGTAATCTATCACTTTAATAATTATTGCATTCACCAAAATAACTGATCAGGATAACTGTAACACCCTCGTCAGCATGGTGATTAAATCCAGAATATTAAGGTTGACATCATTTGATACATGTTTTAATGTTTTACTTTGTAGTTAGCATGCTTCTAAGCAACAACAAAATGCTTGTAGTACAACGCTGAATTAGACTTGAAAATAAGTCAACTTATAGTTACGGCTGTGAGTTTGTTTCATCGCTCGCCGCATGAGTCCCAACTGCCCCAGGGCTGGGCTGCTCTCCCCCAGTGTATTGCGTGCGCCTTATGCAACAGGACTACTATGACAGAGGGATGGTCCAGAATATTCGTGACTGAGCCAGCGATGGAAGCTTCGAGAAGCCGTGAACCCTGGATGGGTCTAGAAGCATTTATTGAGTCACCGGCCTGCTATATAAGAGCGACTCGTCAAGCAGTTGTTGTTGTGTTTTTATGAGCTAGTGCGAGCGTTTATCCTGAGCGACAGAAGTGTGGTGACTTGCGAAAACCCCTAGTGAAGCTGATTCTCTTGACAGCGAGGAAGTGAGAAGCCTACAGAGGAACTGTGTCTTGAACGAGTGTGGTTTTTTTCCAGTGCGACAGAAGTGATTGTGGTGCATTGTGAAACAGTGTGTAGTACGGTGACAGGCCGAGTGCAGATATTTCCAGCCAACGCACGGGGCCACCTCATTACGAGGGATTAACTTCTGCGGCTTTCTGACAAGTGAAAGGGGAAGTGTTCTCGCCGTGCGGAAACTGGAGTAAGGTAATAATTGCTTGTATTTACTGATGAGTGCTGTATCTTTCTGGCCGCAATAAAGTTAATTATTTCATTTAAAGGAACAATCTGTGTTGTGCTTCAACCCACCGTAATCCAGTTAACAAAAAGTGCCACTAGGGGGGTGGCACGTAACAACTGGTGTCAGAAGCCGGATTACGAACTCAAGCACAAGCACAACACCTGACGGTCCTGGTTTCAAAACCCGAGCAGGTCATTTTCTCTAATTTTCCTGTGAGTGCATGCCCTTTACAAGACAAACAACTAAAATGGAGGCGCAATTGGCAGCATTGCTAGAAAAGTTAAGTGGCATGGAAGACGGCCAGAAGAAATTAGCCAAGGACCTGAAGGAGGACCTGAAGAAGATGGAAGACGGCCAGAAGAAGATGGAGGACGGCCAGAAGAAGATGGAGGATGGCCAGAAGAAGTAAGCAGAGGACCTGAAGGACGGCCAGAATAAGTTAATAGAGGACCTAACCGCCAAATTTCTGGATGGCCAGATAAATCTGGAAGAGTGTCTGCTGACGAAATTAGAGGAGAGCCAAAGGAAATCAGAACTGGGTCTGCGTGAGGAAGTCACGGCAGTGGAAAATAAGTTTGACGCCTTACAAGTGGAAGTTGCCGAGCTGCGCCAACTCCCGCTGATGGGGGTGGAGGAGAAATTCAACGCCTTACAAAAGGAAGTTGCCGAGCTGCGCCAACGCCCACTGACGGGGGTGGAAGATAAATTCAACGCTTTACAAAAGGAAGTTGCTGAGCTGAGCCAACGCCCGCAGACGGGGATGGAAACGAGATTCAACGCCCTAGAAGAGGAAGTTGCTGAGCTGCGCCAACGCCCGCCCACCGTTACACCGGGAATATCAGGAACGGGACATAGCAGAGTGACGCCCCCAACCTTCGACGGAAAGGTCCCGTGGAGCACCTACTTACGTCAATTCGAGGCGGCCTGTTCCATAAATAACTGGGACAACACAGAAAAGGCTACAGCTCTCATTGTAGCGCTGAGAGGTGACTTCCTTAACGTCCTTCAGGCCATCCTGACTGGATCTCAGGACTACGCTTCACTGATCGCCCATATGGAGATAGCCATCTTCAGCAGGCCTACCAGATGCAGCTCCGGACCCGGGTACAAAAGAACGCGGAAACCCTGCAGGGGTTCGAGATGGACATCGCACGCCTTGTACGGCTCACCTATCCAACAGCGCCGGCCAACTTTTTGGAGCAGATTGCGACGCAAACCTTCATTGACGGACTACAGGACTCGGATACTCAACTGGCACTGCGACTTGCGCGCAATAAGACACATGCAGATGCGCTGAGCCACGCACTTGAGTTCGAGACGGCATAGCAGGTATCTAGAATGCGCGCGCGGGTACGTCAGGTGGACGTCGACGAACCAGCCAAAGCCGACAAGACCAAGCCCCTGGCCGATGACCTGATGGAGGCGGTAGGCCGGTTCTTCAAGAGTCGCAGTGCCACCAACAAAAACGTAGCCGAAGGACATCCGGAGAGGCGGCCCGGAGGAGGACTACCGACCTGCTGGACCTGCCGTAAGAGAGGCCACCTGAGCAAGGACTGCGGTGATCGCCGCCGCCAAGGATTTCCGTCGGGACAGTCAGTCGTAAGGAAACCGCGCGGCCCAGGAAATCAAGTATCAGCCAGCCTTGGGGGGCAAAGGTTGGCAGGTGACAGTCGTCAAGCCCCGGCAGTCCAAGATCGTGTGACGCAGTTACGGAGGGATAATAGCAGCCTGATGGTCGTCAACGGAGAGAGCTGGCCCATGCTAATCGACACGGGAGCATCGAGGACCATCGTCAGTCCCACCGTGATCCCGAAGTGGAGAGTGCAACCCACACAAAGGAACCTCCAGCTAATAACCACGACCGGAGAGACCGCACCGGTACATGGCGAAGCATCACTGGAGTTCGTCATTGGTCGACGGGCGATAAAGCATCCAGTGCTTGTGGCTGACGTATCAAATGAAGTGATCAACGGACTGGACTTCTTGGACCAGAACAACATCATCTTGGATCTGAGTACCAACACTCTGCACTTCGGAGGTGAGGAACTTGCTTTGCAACCAGCACACGAGGCCATCACCGCACGACGAGTAAGGCTGAGAGAGGACGTCATCGTTCCCGCCAGGACGGAAGTCAGCGCTGCCGTAATTGTCGACGGAACAGCTGAGGGAGTGGCGGCTGTCATCGAGCCAAAATATGAGGACATCCAGACAAAAGGATTGCTAGTTGCCAAGACTCTCATCAACACGACGTCTCGGCCGTACGTCCGCGTGTCCAACCTGAACGACTACAATATTACGGTTCGCCGGGACACCAACCTAGGAGTCTGCGAGCCCGTTACCTGGATTGACCGCATCACAGACACGACGGACGGACACCTGCAGACGGACAACCGAAGAAGACGCGCCCTGCCAGAAGAACTACAGAAGCTGTACCAAGAATCCCAGGACCATTTAGACGAGGAACAATCACGCCAACTTCGGGACCTGCTTCACGAATTCGAGGACGTCTTCTCCGTGCGAAGCAAAGACTTCGGCAGCACAAGCTTGGTCCTGCACTGAATCGACGTTGGGGACAGCGCACCGATTAGGGCCCCATTCCGACGTGTCCCGCTCGCCAAGCAAGCCGATGTCGACCGGATGGTAGAAGAGATGAAGGATCAAGGGGTGATCGAGCCATCACATAGTCCTTGGAGTTCTCCGGTCGTGCTTGTGAAGAAGAAGGACGGTTCCACCAGGTTCTGCGTGGACTACAGGCGGGTGAACGACGTCACAAAGAAGGACAGCTACCCTCTACCCCGGATCGACGACACGCTGGACACCATATCAGGATCAAGATGGTACACCACCTTGGATTTGAAGAGTGGCTACTGGCAGGTGGAGGTCCACCCTAAGGACCGCGAGAAAACGGCGTTCTCTGTGGGCAGCGGGATCTGGCAGTTCACCGTCATGCCATTCGGTCTGTGCAACGCCCCTGCGACCTTCGAAAGGCTAATGGAGTCCATTCTGAGGGGACTACACTGGAAGACCTGCCTGGTCTACCTAGACGACGTCATCGTTCTAGGAAGAAGCTTCGAGGAGCACTACAGCAACCTGAAGGAGATCTTGATGAAGCTACGGGCTGCCCAGCTGAAGTTGAGCCCCAAGAAGTGTCAGCTCTTCCTGAAGCAGGTCCAGTACCTTGGGCATATCGTCTCCGAGGAAGGGGTGCGCACCGAACCAGAGAAGACCGCAGCTGTGAGGGAGTGGCCTGTTCCGAAGGACAAGTCCCAACTACGAAGCTTCCTGGGACTCTGCACTTATTACCGTCGCTTCGTGAGAGGATTCGCCGACATCGCCAAACCTTTACATCGACTGCCTGAGAAGGACCAACTCTTCACGTGGACAGCAGAATGCAACAGTGCCTTCGAACAACTCAAGCAGGCTCTGTGCACCGCGCCTATTCTGGCCTACCCCAGACCTGGAACAAGGTTCATCGTCGATACCGATGCCAGCGACTTTGGCATAGGGGGGATCCTGTCACAAGTAGTGGACAGCGAGGAGAGAGTAGTGGCCTACTTCAGCAAGGCCTTGTCAAAGCCAGAAAGGAACTACTGCGTCACCATGAAGGAGCTGCTCGCCATCGTGAAGACCATTGAACACTTCCACAAATACCTGTACGGGCAAGAATTTCTCATCAGGACCGACCTTGCATCCCTGCGGTGGCTCCTGAACTTCAAGCAGCCCGAGGGTCCACTCGCGCGGTGGTTAGAGAGGCTTCAACAGTACAACTTTGTGATTCAGCACAGGAAAGGCCAACTGCATTCTAACGCCGACGCCCTGTCACGAAGACCGTGCCCCGAAGACTGCACCTTCTGTACCAGAAGAGAAGAGAACACCGGGATACAGTGTCGAAGGACTACCGTGTAACTTCAGGGGAGCTGGAGCCGCGAATCTTTCACGCGGGCACAAGCAGAAGATGATGACCTGGGACTGATAGCCGAATGGAAGAGGGCCTGTGTCCCGAGACCCGGGAGGAACATTGTGAGTGACTGCAGCCCAAAGTTTAAGTCCTACTTGGCGCAGTGGGACTCGCTGATTGTAAGGGATGGCCTCATCTGCCGTACCTGGGAGAGCACCGACGGGAAGACATCTCGGGAACAAGTCGTCGTTCCAAAGGCTATGACGGAGGAAGTCCTGAAGGAAGTTCATGGGGGATCATCTGGTGGACACCTAGAGATAAAGAAGACTCTGGAGAAGCTGAGAGAGCGGTTCTACTGGATCGGATGCCGAACAGACATGGAGAACCACTGCGCGAGGTGCCACGATTGCGCAGCCAGCAAGGGCCCAGGACGTAGACGACGGGGTCCACTGAAGACCTACATCGTGGGCGGCCCCATGGAGAGAGCGGCCATCGATATTGCTGGGCCATTCCCGTTAAGCGAGGCAGGGAACCGCTACATATTGGTCGTCAGCGACTACTTTACCAAATGGCCGGAGGCGTATGCGCTCCCTAACCAAGAAGCCGCGACGATTGCAGAGACCCTGGTGAAGGAATTCGTCAGCCGGTACGGAGTACCCCTGGAGCTGCACTCCGACCAAGGGAGGAACTTCGAGTCGCAGGTGTTCCAGAACCTATGCTAGCTGCTGGGAATCCGGAAGACGAAGACAACGACGCTACACCCTCAGTCCGACGGGATGGTAGAGCGATTCAATCGCACCATCGAGAACCATCTCCGAATAGTCGTCAGCGAGCACCAGAGGGATTGGGACAAACATCTTCCACTATTTCTCCTGGCCTACCGTGCCGCCGTGCATGAAGCCACCGGGTGCACACCAGCCCGGGCCATGTTTGGGAGGGAGCTCCGTCTACCTGTCGATCTTGCCTTCGGCCAACCTGTGAATGATCCGGTCCCGGTAAGCCAGTATTGTCAAGAACTGGTCGACCAACTGGAGGACGTGCACGCGTTCGCGAGGAGGAAATTGCAGATCGAGACCAACCGAATGAAGACCCGATACGACCAGCAGACGGATGCCGGTGGATTCCACGAGGACGAACTGGTCTGGCTCTTCAACCCATTACGGAAGAAAGGCCTGTCACCCAAATTGCAGAAGTCCTGGGAGGGCCAGTACCGAGTCGTGAAACGGATCAACGATGTCGTCTACAGGATCCAGCGGAGCACGAGGGCGAAGATGAAGATTGTGCATCGAGATCGCCTGGCAGCCTACGAAGGGATACAGACGGACCAATGATTGATCGGGACGATCAGCCTTTTAGGAAGGGGGTGGTGTTACGGCTGTGAGTTTGTTTCATCGCTCGTCGCATGAGTCACAACTGCCCCAGGGCTGGGCTGCTCTCCCCCAGTGTATTGCGTGCGCCTTATGCAACAGGACTACCATGAAAAAGGGATGGTCCAGAATATTCGTGACTGAGCCAGCGATGGAAGCCTCGAGAAGCCGTGAACCCTGGATGGGTCTAGAAGCATTTATTGAGTCACCGGCCTGCTATATAAGAGCGACCCGCCAAGCAGTTGTTGTTGTGTATTTATGAGCTAGTGCGAGCGTTTATCCTGAGCGACAGAAGTGTGGTGACTTGCGAAACCCCTAGTGAAGCTGATTCTCTTGACAGCGAGGAAGTGAGAAGCCTACAGAGGAACTGTGTCTTGAACGAGTGTGTTTTTTTCCAGTGCGACAGAAGTGATTGTGGTGCATTGTGAAACAGTGTGTAGTACGGTGACAGGCTGAGTGCAGATATTTCCAGCCAACGCACGGGGCCACCTCATTACGAGGGATTAACTTCTGCGGCTTACTGACAAGTGAAAGGGGAAGTGTTCTCGCCGTGAGGAAACTGGAGTAAGGTAATAATTGCTTGTATTTACTGATGAGTGCTGTATCTTTCTGGCCGCAATAAAGTTAATTATTTCATTTAAAGGAAAAATCTGTGTTGTGCTTCAACCCACCGTAATCCAGTTAACAAAAAGTGCCACTAGGGGGGTGGCACGTAACATTATATTTGACTACTCAGTCACAATTATCATAGGGTAGTTTCCATGAAATATCTTAATATTTATTTCATTCTTTCACTGCCTTCGCGCGGCTCTACTCTTACACATATGTACTCCCCTGAGTACTCTATTCCAAAATTAATTTATTATAATCATACATATTTTAACGTAACTAGATCACCCACATTGCTTAATGACGAATTTCAATCTCTGTCGATAATTGTTGTTACTACATCGTTGTTTAAATTTATACATAGTTTACATTAGTTTTCAATGATGTTGGTTGGATTTTCTCAATAACAAAATATCCTTTTAGAATTAATACCTATGCTATGAGAGATTGCAATAGCATCGACTCTCCTTAATCAGAATGTATTTATACTTTTATTAAATTTGGGATATACGCTGGTTAAAAAAGTGAATGATGTTTCAGAGATATATTATAGTCAAATGACGACAATCAAAAACAATTATAAATTCCTTCGACCAAGGATCTCAACTGTGCCTTCACGCGAGAGGCTAACATGAATTCAAGTTACATACAAATAAAGAGAAAGTTAATAAAGTCAATGTTCGGTACACCCCTGCACGGATGAATTCGAGAAACAAAGTAATGTCTCTACACCACCGGACATGGTAATCATAACAATTAGCACAATTGTCTGGTTAGAAAACATTACCAGCCTCTGTCCCTCAACAACACAAAGAATGGTTCCTAACAAAAGCGATAAATCGAACTCCTCTATATAAATATAAAATAAAACTTCACAAAACTCATAAATTGCTATCAAAATCTGTCTTCTATTCATAAACCAATCACTCGGATGTATAAAGTTCGAAAATGCAGTAAGAAAATGTAGTCCAACAGAAACACAATCTAACGATGCGAAGAATGTCACAAATTGACATAATAAAAATTCACCACGTTGATAAACTACACTGAATCACAAAATGACTATCGATGTCCTCTTCACTACCCTAAGAAAGCTTCATGAAATATTACTGAATTTAAGATGAAATCTACTTAAACATATTTAAATACAATCTGAAAATGGGTTGCACTTCTTATGGAAGTCTAAAACCTGTCGAATGTGAAATCAGTCATGATTAAAACGTCAAGCCTAAATTCCACAGTCCGACATACTACTCAAGAATATTAATATGCTAAAAAAAATAGCGTAAATTAACATTGAAATATCTACACTTAACTACGAGAGACGAAGTTGTGTAAGCTGTACCTTGTTGATAGATGAACTTCCAAGAGCGAGCATTGATACGCCCTGCATATCACACCTTCTCCATATGTTGCTGTAACTAGCATTCCCCAGGTCGTCGGGAATCGAACCAGGGTACACCTTCTCCAATCCGCACGTTCTTCCCGGTTCAGAAGGCTATTACCCATCCTGGGTAAATAGTCAGGAATCGCTACTTCACGTCTCCAACATCTTCCAGTACATAGTTCGTTTCTCAGTAGGGTCGCGTTCTTCATATCGGGCCGAAATATTAATGAACGAAAGACGAATGATTGCCCATGCGAATAGCATTCATGATTACTAATGAGGTAGACACAAGTGGTCACACAATCAGAATCAGTCATCACTGGGGCCATGGCGATAGTTCATTGAAATGTTCGATACAATGCCGCTCTAGTAGCGTTCATGCTGCTGCGTTATTTAGCCTGGCTGGTAGAGGCTAGCAGGTCTGTCGTTTATTCAGACCTGGTAGAGGCTAGGAGGTCTGGCCTTTAAACAGAGACACCGCCATTTTGGTTCCTAGACAGCCGTACTACCGATGTATAAGAAGCAGCCATTTTGGTTCCTTATTAAAACATGAAACTAGTATAAGGTACACGAATATTATTCAGATTGAGGAATATGAAGAGGCGTGGGAACACGTGTGAGAGAGACAGCATTTCAAGGTCAAAACGCTGAGAAAATGCAACTCTCTCTGTTACTAGGCTAACTGATAACTATTGCGTTAGTGATGCACTTGCCATTTTAGCAAACGGACGTCTACAGTAGAGCTCTGAACTGAACTTTGGAAGAAAAAATCCATTTATTTTTTGGTAAGTACCTATGAATGATTATTTTAATAATGTAATGCTAATGAACCTTAAATTTGTAGTTATTGATAAGGTAATTAATGGTTTTATTTATTTATTTGTTTGGGTATAACCGGTAAACCTTACATGTCTGAAATACAAGAAACCATTGCACTTTTGACCCCACAAGAAGGAAACAGCAACAAGCCAGTGCAAGTGAAGGTGAGATTATTTTTTTAACTAACTTGTTACATTTTTTTTGTTTGATATTATTTTATTTTATTTTATGAAATGCATTTATTAACCTGAATTAGGTATTCATAGCGGTTAATTTTATTTATTTATTTTTAGAAACTTGGAAAGAAAAGCTTTACCGCCGTAGCAGTGACTGAAAACCCGAGACGCAGTAGAGTGCAACCATTGTTTCCAGGCAGTGAACTGTTGAAAACTCAGGTAAGTCTAACTTAAAAATTCTAGCCTCATGTATTTTCTCCGCGTGTTTTAGCTCTAAAGGCACTTTTATCTCTTGTGCTGCAATCACGTTTTCTTTACGAATAGTGTTCACAAATGCCAGACCTTTAAGCAACACCAGGTATCTACAGTTGGGTAACCAACGAGCGTGTTGCTCAAAAGGGTCATCAGTCATTTGTCAATCCTTTAAAGCAAATCCACAAAAAGCATATTGTTTTATCCCCTTCACCAATATAAAAAAATCCAGCATCACTTAGCTGTTTTGTAAGGTGTTTTAATATTAATGGCCAAACATTTTTATAAGATTCTAAACGCTTTTCAACAGAGCTGTACTCTGGGTGTGCTAGTGCTTTAGTCTTGCAAACTCCCAGTTTTTCAAAACCACACGCAAATTCAGCACTGTCTATGGCATATGGACCACATTTATCGACAGTACCGTTGTTGGGTGGTAATACATCATTATTATTATTATTAAATTGTGATTCAGCAACGTAAGTAGTAGCCAATGGCCTTGTGGTTCGGTAAAATGGATACACTGGTAGGTTACCCACTTGTTTTCCAAGCATGTAAGGACAACAAGGAGACCATCGCAAATGGTCTCGAAAAGGATCATCCCCTTCTTCCCAGTGTGAAATTTCAATGCGACAAAACACACAGTGCCCCACATCTTCTCGGTTCAGGTAAAAAAAACGGCTTTTGCAAGTTTATGTGTTGACAAATAGCCTACAGGCCAGGATTCAAATGTTAACCAACGATCATATTCTGATTTTAAATATAACCCACGTGGTAAACCAACTTGCTCACTTGTTGTATTTGGTATTAACGCAATGTGTTATAATAAAACTTTTTCTTATTGTAAGTTATTAACGCTGCACTGACTAGTTTAAAGCACAATGTATGTTCTTTTCACTGTCTGTTCACTATGTTAATGGCGCATGACCACACCTATAAACACAAACACAATAACCCATCACTCACTCAATCAATCAATACTTGTAAATAAAACGTTAACGTTATTTGGCATTAATATATCAAAACACCATTACAAAAATAAACTGTATGTCGACACTAACAGTAACCCATGTACTTCTTTTCTTTTCTTTATAAAGCTTCAGTCATTTACATCCCCCTTTAACCAATATATAAACAACAAAAATGAATGTCATGTCGTTTTGTCCAAATTATCTCGTTCAAAACTGTGGATATTCGTTGAGTCCATAGGGAACCGCCCATAAATTAAATTAAAATTTTTGTTTTTAGAAAATCCAATATGGCCTTGTACTTTTTCCGGTCAACAGCCAATATGGTCTTGTACCGTTTGCCAATACATAGCAATTAATCAAGAAAGCAATCATTGTCCCAGTCATGTACAGGTAGTGAATATTTTTTTGTCTAGAGGTTTTCCATTAGTGGTAGAATGGAATAGCATTTTTAAGTTAGACTTACCTGAGTTTTCAACAGTTCACTGCCTGGAAACAATGGTTGCACTCTACTGCGTCTCGGATTTTCAGTCACTGCTACGGCGGTAAAGCTTTTCTTTCCAAGTTTCTAAAAATAAATAAATAAAATTAACCGCTATGAATACCTAATTCAGGTTAATAAATGCATTTCATAAAATAAAATAAAATCAAACAAAAAAAATGTAACAAGTTAGTTTAAAAAATAATCTCACCTTCACTTGCACTGGCTTGTTGCTGTTTCCTTCTTGTGGGGTCAAAAGTGCAATGGTATCTTGTATTTCAGACATGTAAGGTTTACCGGTTATATCCAAACAAATAAATAAATAAAACCATTAATTACCTTATCAATAACTACAAATTTAAGGTTCATTAGCATTACATTTTTAAAATAATCATTCATAGGTACTTACCAAAAAATAAAAGGATTTTTTCTTCCAAAGTTCAGTTCAGAGCTCTACTGTATACGTCCGTTTGCTAAAATGGCAAGTGCATCACTAACGCAATCGTTATCAGTTAGCCTAGCAACAGAGAGAGTTTCATTTTCTCAGCGTTTTGACCTTGAAATGTTATCTCTCTCACACCTGTTCCCACGCTTCTTCACATTCCTCAATCTGAATAATATTCGTGTACCTTATACTAGTTACATGTTTTTAATAAGGAGCCAAAATTGCTGCCTCTTATACATCGGTAGTACGGCTGTCTAGGAACCAAAATGGCGGTGTCTCTGTTTATAGGCCAGACCTCCTAGCCTCCACCAGGTCTGAATAAATGACAGACCTGCTAGCCTCTACCAGCCAAGTAACCTGACCCTTTATTTCCTGCCTACGTAGACATGCTTGTGTTATCAGGAGTCGCTCTGAGAAGGCCTGGCCAGGTTGTGTATTGAGTGCGAGCAAGGAACACAGTTCTGTAGCATTCAAAACGTGTGTGTCTTATTATTATTATTGTTACGAGCAAGAGCCCGTCCCAACGTTTTCAAACATGTATCTACCCTCGGATGTGACTTCATGACATTTTGAAACGACCGCCTGGTCGCTTAATTCCGTTTGTTAACACGAGATGGCAGCTGCTGTCGGACTTCGGCGCTGGTAGCCGTAGTTCCTTCTTCTTCACCAATAGAGTGGGTTGGTTGTGCCTTATAAAACGAATCCTATTCCAGTCAAATTTGAAGGCATTTATTATGATTCTACGTCATGAAACAAAGGAATGTGTATTCATGATACCGCCAAATTTATTACGTAATTATAACATTGTTGCTTGATGTGTCAAGCCTTGATTGGACAATAACTATTTACATGAATGCAGTTCGGTATCTGACGTGTGATTCTCCGCCATCTTGTGGAGTTCATTGTCGGTCGCCTAGTAAAACAACAAGCCAGTTGATCGTGAAAGAGTATCTCTACGTATGCTGGGGGCATATGAATACCAATTCTACTAAGAAATTGCCTGTGATCTTCAGGTTTTTATTTTCATCGTTTCGCCGTGAAGAGGCGTGTGAAATGTAATCGCATCTCGATGCAGACCAGTGCTTGTGATACCAAGACGGCGCATGGCTAGGTAAGCCATTTTCAAGCAATTTAGTGCCGTATAATATGTTATTCAAAGTGTATTAATTATTTTATTATCCTTGTGTCTCCACTTAGGAAGGATGTAAGGTACGTTTAATTATACATTTATATTTATTATTGTTATGGAGCTCCGATATCATCTTATAATAATGTTTTAATTCTGTACCTTATTTTGTTTTATAGGCCTAACATTTCTGTTTGTCAACGTTACCTGATATATATATATATATATATTAATTTTGTTATCTTTTCTTCATGCCTTCTGGAGACACATTTCTAGTTTATTTTAAGTTTTCATTTTTTTTCTTTCTTTTGGCAATCTTGGGATTGGCATATTATTAATCTGATGTAAGATCCGATGCACAATCCTCATGTTAATAGTATTTAGGTGTAATTCTTTTCCGCCGTTCATTTCTTTCTGCTGATTTTAAAATTTAATTTTGCTAAATTGTTTGCCGTAATTCGATCGGTCATGCGGTCTCCTGTTTTTAGTGGCCATGTTTGTTTTGGTTTTGCCGAAATGCATTCTGGTCTTGGAGTGCAGTCTCTTGGCGCCGACCGCGAAACTCAAACGCGTTGTGGTGTTAACTTAATTTGTTTTTTATTAATCTTGTTGGTTTATCCTTTATTTTTGGTGAATGTTCTTGTGTTTTTTCTTAGTCACGAATATCGGGAATTTCTTAATTGATCATATTTTATTTTATTTATTTTAATTTTAAATTTTTCGTTTTTTGATGTGGCCTGGACCTCTGCATGTCGGATCGGTATTGCATTCCCTTGTAAATAATCAAGCCCGTTCTCATTTAATTATGCCTGTATTTTCCTTTTATTTTAATCTTTGGGCTTTAACATTTTAATTTCAATTTAATTCTTTTCTTTTGTTGGCTTTGCAAGCAAGCATGTTAAGCGGTCTCTCGCCTTCTTTGTAAATTATGCTGGTTGATGCATGTTCTGTTTTCTGGTGGAGGTGTTCCTTAAATTTTAACTATTAAATTTTTATTTTAAAATTTTAAGCAACTGTTGTGACATTATTTCGTCGGCGACAATTCCATTAGTTATTGGGGGGTGTCTGTAGAATAGCCTGTGCGTTCCCCTTTTCCACTTTCCTTCCACCCCTTTGGGTGTTCTCCTGTTGGGACATGTCATCTGGAGGTTATTTTGCTGCGGAAGCGACGCGGGCCTCTAAATATAGGTAAGTAGGCCCATCCACGCTGGCCGTCCACGTGTCAATTATCATTATAATATTATTATTATTATTATTAAAAATTTACTGTAATAATAATTACTAGCAAGCGGCCATCCTCAATACATGATCATGTTAACCACATACTTTCACCCTAAAACACATGACTTTATCCAGTTCAATATTTAGTTTATAACATTTCAGGCCAATGACCTTACCGTTTTGGCTCTTTGCGTACATGCACATGACTTGGTCGAGCGAATGTTATAGGTTTCCATATTCTACAACCATTCGCTCTGCCAGACAGCAGTCTCGCTTATTACCGTTTACTAGCATGTTAATGATCCCCTTCAGGGTAAAAAAAATCCTAGCCCACTTAACACATTTTCAAATATTCGCCTCCATCCGTCATAGGAAATGTCACAAAACCAACCCTGATAAGCTGCCCAGCCATCCCGCCAAAATAGCAATTCATTTCTTCGGGGCAGGGTCATCGAAATCGCCATGAGGGTTTTTTGAAATATTCGTCATAGGAAATATCTGGAAAAAAACAAAGCAACCCCTCGTTCTATATTTTTGTCGTCCCCTCGAAATAGCCATTTCCTGTATTCACCATGGCCAGTCATAGCCTCGTTGTAACATACGTCAAGCGCTACCGGCTCTCTGTCTACAAACTCTTTTATTTGAAATTTAAAAAAAAAAGTTTCAACATGCATAGTTTTTGCCCTAGAGACTTGAAATTTATTTTGAGTGTAGAGGGGAAGGGACCTTTCATTTACGTCAAACATACGTTTTCGTAAACTTCCTAGTTTCCAAAATATAAAAATTCTAAATTGGACTGTTTTCAAAAACCATCAAAAATAAAAAAGTCTTATTATAAAATATAAAGGCCATTCGTTTCAACTATGGCACAACGTTCTATCATGTTTGGTTTTCCTATTTTCACAAGCAAAATTTTCTTTTTTAAAAATATTAACGAGTGGTCCATAGCAAAGCCCCCGCCAGCTCGAATCCAACGACACCTCATTTGTGAATCTCCGACCACGGGTTCGGGAGTTACCGGCTCGCATTGGGAGTTGGGGAAGGGGGGGGGGGGGAGGGGGCAGAACCCCTGTCACTCCCCTACTACCCAAGTACATGGGATACATGATCACGATATCGCAAAGACCATAAAACATTCAACAAAAACTACGACATAAAACTGCAGCCCAGACTACTTTGGCAGTGCACAGTAGCTTCTGTAAAAAAATGTATCTCTCTCAATCATAAACATAATGCACTTCTGCAATCGATGCCAGCAGTTTCTGGGTTGCAGGAAGGATATACCGTATTTTCATAGAACATTGCACTCACATGATTCAGGCTAACATATTTAATGCCAGAACTCCCTTGCATAACTCATGTTTTCGTCTGACCCCAAAGCTATTTGGGTAATGTTTCTGGGGCTAGAGTATCCTTCCTTGTCCAGCCTCTCATGCCCCTTCTCCTTCATGTTCTGATATCCTAAATCTCGAGGGACTGGAAATCTGAACTGTGATATGAGTTAGGCCTACATATTAAGTACCGTACATTGCAGATTGTATGTGTTCAATATAATAATAACAAGGAACGAGGGCCGTATTTCTAAATAGGCTAAGTAGGAAGCAGCCTAGAGCGGCAAATTTTCAGGGGTGGCAGTTTGGCCATTTATTCAAAAGCTAAAATGAAGTACGGTATTTCACACGTTAATAATATTTTCCGTGCGAATTTAAGATACATGTTACTTAAAAATATGTTTTAGTCCTTATACATAGTCTACTTTCTAAAACTATAACATAGTCCAAATTCACAAATACAACAAGTAGTTCCGTGAAGAAATATACAGCCTATTTTCATATATCCTACTTATGTTAATTGCCTCTATCTACATACATAATTTCAGTTTGATTGGTGTAATAGATTCGTAGATATTGAGAACCGACTAAATATTTCGGATGGTCGCCATGTTGGATTTTATAATGTAGGTCCTAGAGTTATGTACAGTTACATGAAGATAATTGTGTACGTGTAGCATTCAAACTTCAATCGCATGATTAGGACACAAGAAGAAACAAGGAGATTTAAAAATTTCGCACAGCTGACATCTTGTGGTTATGGAAACAATTGAAATAAATTAGATGCCAGTGGGTTAACATTCGTATAAGGATTTACTGTACCAAGTTTCACTGTACTCGGATGGTTAAATTGCGAGAAACGTCTATGTGAATATTTATAATTCGCGCCGCCGCCATATTGGATTTGTGATCACCAGGTTATTTAAAGTCCTATAGGTGAACTTAAGTTTATAGCCCCTATGAACATGAAAAAATTCAGTTTGATTGCTATCATAGATTCGTAGATATTTAGAGCCATTTAAATATTTCGGATGGTCGCCATGTTTGATTGTTAAATGTATAGGCCATAGAGTCATGTACCATTAAAGGAAAATTATTGCGTAGGTTCATTATGCAATCTTTCACATCGATCGCATGATTACGGCACAAGAAATAAAAAAAATATTTTTAAAATTCCCAAAGTCGCTATCTTGAGGTTATGTAAACAATTGAACTAAATTAGATACCAGTGTATTACAATGTGTATAAACATTTCCTGTACCAGATTTCATTGCGGTTGGAACATTAAATCGCGGGAAAGGTCGATTTAAAATTTTCAAATTAGCTTGGCCGCCAGTTCACCTTTATCACCGTAAAAATTCCAGGGAGATATCGGGAATAGTTTCGGAGATATTGAATGCTGGTGAAATATTTCGCACAGCCGCCATGTTGGATTGGTGAGACGTAACAAAATTTTAAGGTCGCGGTCGGGGTCCTCCAGAATTGTGCTATGAACTTACCGAGTTTCATTGAAATCGCTCCAGCCGTTTAAATGTTATTAGGGACACGCCCACACTCCTCACACAAAAACACACGCACACAAACACACACACAAGGACGAAAGGTGATCTCATAAGCCTATTTTTTCAAAATTGAAAATTGGCTAACAAATACACTTTCATATGAGTTTGCCACTATGAAATCTATGTAAATTTGAACATCAAAATTACGTGGGGTGAGTTGTTTTAGAGAAGTTTGTATATATTTCAACAAATATACCAGTAATTATCTGCATTTTGTGTAATTTCTTTTCACCATGTAGGACAACTTAATTAAAATTGAACACAGTTCTTCAATTACGAAAAAGATAGTAATTAGTATTTAAATATAAAAACATGTGTAAAATAGTGATCTCTGATCTCCAAGAACAAATTAATTAATGAAGTTTGAAACCCATTTCATTTTTGTTGTTGTTTGAGTCTTCAGTCTTTTGACTGGTTTGATGCAGCTTTCCATGCCTCCCTGTCCTGAGCTAATCGTTTCATCTCTACATAGCTCCGACACCCTACATCCGAGGCAATCTGTTTAACATATTCTAACCTTGGTCTACCCCTACAGTTCTTGTTCTCGACCCTTCCTTCCATAACTAAGCTTGCTATTCCTGGGTGTCTTAGTATGTGTCCTACCAACCTATCTCTTCTCTTCATTAGTAGTCGCCAGAAACATCTCTCCTCTCCCACTCGTCTTAATACCTCTTCGTTTGTAACCCTATCTACCCATCTGATCTTCATCATTCTCCTGTAACACCACATTTCAAATGCCTCAATTCTCCTCTTTTCTGCTGCACCAATAGTCCAAGTTTCACTTCCATAGAGCGCCACGCTCCAAACAAAGGCTTTCAAAAATGACTTCCTAATACCTAAATCTATATTCGATGTCAGCAGATTCCTTTTTTGTAGAAATGCTTTCTTTGCCTGAGCCAACCTACTTTTTATATCCTCTTTGCTTCGTCCATCACTGGTTATTCTGCTTCCTAAGTAACAGAAGTCTCCTACTTCCTTTAGCTTTTCACCTGCCAATTTTATCTCCATAGAGGTTTCTGATTTATTTCGGCTGCATTCCAGTATTTTTGTTTTACATTTATTAATTTTCATCATGAATTCTTTCCGTAAGACGGAGTCCATACCATTCAAAAACTCATTCAAATCCTCAGGCTTGTCGGCCAAGATGACGATGTCATCAGCAAATCTCAGAGTTGAAATTATTTCTCCTTGAATCTTCACTCCCACTTTAAATTTTTCTCTAATTTCCTTCATTGCTTGTTCAATGTAAAGATTGAAAAGTATGGGTGATAAGTTGCAGCCTTGCCTTACACCTTTCTGAATACCAGCCTCTCTCTCATGTCCTTCAACTCGAATGACTGCTGTCTGGTTTCTGTACAGATTGTATATCACCCTCCTATCCCTGTACTTTATTCCAATCGATTTCAAAATGTCAAACAATTTAGTCCAATCAACGTTATCAAAAGCCTTTTCTAAGTCTACAAAAGCCATGAACGTTCTCTTATCTTTCCTTATTCTACCTTCCAAAATCAGCCTAAGACTTAGCACAGCTTCCCTTGTTCCTACATTTCTCCTGAAACCAAACTGGTCTTCACCCAACTCCGTTTCTATCTGGCTTTCAATCCTCTTGTAAATTATTCTAGACAGGATCTTTGAAGCATGAGTAATCAAGCTGATTGTACGGTAATCTTCACATCTGTCAGCTCCCACTTTCTTTGGTATAAGGATGATTGCATTCTTCTTGAAATCAGGGGGTACCTCACCTGCCTCATAAATCCTACACACCAAGTGAAATAACCTGATCAGACCTTCATCTCCTATGCAGCATAGCAACTCAATCGGTATATCATCTATGCCTGGTGCTTTGTTCCTGCTTAAGTCTTCCAAAGCTCTATCAAATTCTGATCTCAATATTAAATCTCCTTTCGCATCCTCATCAATTTCCTCCTCCCTTTCTATTACATGATTCTCAATCTCCTTTCCCTTATACAAACTCTCTATGTAAGCTTTCCATCTCTCAACCTTTTCTTCCCTATCTGTTAGAGGCTTTCCATTTGTGTCCTTAATATTACAGCACTTAGTCTTTTTTTCCCCAAAAGTATTCTTAATCCTTCGATAAGCTGTGTCTACTTTTCCTAATTTCAGACTATTTTCTATACCTGCACATTTCTCTTTCAACCATTCTTCTTTCGCTTCCTTGCACTTCTTGTTAACCTCATTTCTCAGACGTCTGTATTCTGCTTTCCCCTTTTCATCTCTTACATTCTTGTGTTTCCGCCTTTCATCCATCAATTCTAGTATATCCTGAGTGATCCACGGTTTTCTACCTATTCTTTCTTTCCTACCAATGTTTTCTTCTGCGGATTTTGTTATTTCATTCTTCAAAAGTGCCCATTCGTCTGCAATTGAAGTTTGTTTAGGGTTTTTCATTAGTCCTTCCTTTATACTCTTCTTGAATCTTTCGTTTACATCCTTCTCTTTCAGTCTGTCTATTGCCCACCTTTTTGGCTTTTGACTTTTCCTCAGTTTCTTCAACTTTAATCTGCATTTCATTACAACCAGATTCATTTTTAACGAATCTTAAAATAAGAAAAAAAAAACAATAGATAATTAATTTAATTATAAAATTTATTATGTAAAGCATTACAATTGTAGATTTATATAAAATAAATGAACTTTTGATTAAAAAAGTTGAAAACGACAATGAACTCTATCCCTTTGTTGTATAAAACAAATGTATTAAGCAAATATCAACTATAGAGGGGGCGGCAAATAGACTTTAGCCCATAGGCGGCATATTCGTAAATCCGGCCCTGCAAGGAACAAGTAATTTTTGTTGCAACAAATACACTTTATTAGAGTCAAACTTCAGAATGAAATTTAGTGATAAATTGAAGTTAAAGTGGAAAAATTAAAATGTAGCCCAAATAATCCAGACGAAACACCATCTGAATAAGCTAAATATATTCTCTATATAATAGAACGTTTAATGGAATGGCCCTATGGATGATTAGTTTGTTGTTGTATCCATAGGGGCTGATGCCCTTGTTGTTCCGCCCCTTAAAACAAATCATAACTAACCGATGTGTGTAGCCTACATACCGGTAAATGATTGTAGGGTACCTACATATATTTATATAGGCCTGCAGAAAAAAAGAATGGAAGTTGATCAAGTTTGCATACCTTTGCCTAAAAGATTGGAAATCAAAAGAGCTTAGCTGTTAAAAGCTTACCCAACTAGCGAATTTTTCGAATTTTCTGATATCTATAATAGCCTACTTTTTTCTATTAAAGCGCGTGGAAATTAAGATTGCCTGTAGGCCAATGTATCAGTTCACTTCTCCTGAAGATTGTAGTCATTGCCGTGTATTTTGAATCAAAGAATTGTTGTTGAATGACAGCTGACACCAAATGACTTCGTTTTAATTTATAACAGCTCGTGATAACAATTTCCCATCATAATTAGGATGTTAATAAGACTAAGTAAGCATCCTTTCAACGAGCGCGCTATGCAGCTTTAACCAGGCAAATGTAGGCTAATCGCAAAGTAAGCGGCCTCACTCCAGCCGTGCAGCGAGATATCCAGTAGTATTATAGAGATCAATGGCCGTAACTACTTTCCGCCGTGACGAACAACTATTTAATTATATCCTAAAAGCATACCTTGAACGATCCAAAGCGAATTACGAGTAATACCTCGTATATATATTTCGGAGACATGTTTTTTTCTTTTTTAAATTACGTAGGCTAAGTAACAATTCAAGTGAGAAGAATTGATTGGTCTTTGAGACATGACAAAACCTGGTTTATGATAACTTGTTTTACGCAGAAACAGAGGAAAATACATAAGTGCCTAGTGCGGAATACCATTGGCACTCAATTCACAATATTTCATTGTCGAAGACGGAGGTATGGCTATGAAACAGCCTCATGACGACATTATACAAGTTACCATCCTGTTGGAGAAAATAACGTATCGTGTTTGAACTGGGTGTTTTGTAGCCCAAGGAGTTTAATTTTGTGGCGTCTGAATGCTTGTAGACAACTTGTGCCGATTTAAAATACATGTGCACCAACCTCAGTTCACTTTCATGCAGACTAAGTACGGTAAATGTGTTGATAAGTATCTAATGTAAGTAGTTTATGTTCTGACAATATAACATTTAATCAGTTTGCCCCAAATCAACTTCGAGTGTAAACAGGAATAGAGATTCTGAATGTAAGATTCTTTATTTCCCTGTTCCGCAACCAAGCGCCATTATTTATTCAGTTTATGTATTTAATCGTAATGATAAATAGTAATAATTTATCTGTCCATGACGGTCTACTTGCAAACGTATGAATTAGAGCAGCGTTATGGTTGTACATGTTTTATCAAAATGGTCTCGTTTGATTTATTAAATTCCCGATTTGGGGTAACTTACTGGTGTAAATGAGGTGTTTAATTAATTCTTGAGTGCTCTCTCTCTCTCTCTCCCTTTTCTAGTTTCCAGATTCATAATGGGGGAACAACCATCGATCAAGATTGAGCCAGAATGGTTGACTAATACTCATGACTTCCCTGATATTGTAAGTTGCATTTTAATTTGTATTTGGTGTAACATTGTAGTCTTATTGATGTGCATGACAAGCATGGGTTAGTGACTTAATACAGTAATTAACAGTAACTGGTCCGCTAACCATGATCTGTTAATTTTTACTTTTTATGATATACTTAACTTACCTGTAGTAACTTACTCATATTTAACATTGGGTCATACTTGTAATACTTCACAGGTTTCAAGTGAGCTGATGCCCTCTGATAACCTGCAGGATGATGATGGTGATATAGTTGATGTTGAAAGGATAGCGATTAAGGAAGAACATGAACTACAGGTAATTATAGGTTCTGCGTTACTTATCGTATAGGCTAATGTAATACGAATGATTTTAAGATTGAATATTATTTGGAATATTGGATTACTTAGACTTCTTTTCTATAAGAACATCTCACAATAGCTGATGTATTTGTATTGATACTGCAGTTCCACTCTGCTGGACGCTAGATCATAGAAGTCTAAACAAAGTGCCTTATTGAAACTCGATCATGTAAGGCGTTTGAGATATGATTGTTCTTAAGTGAATGCGCTCCTTGTTGTGTAACCTATTACATATAGGCTAGGCTAGTGGGGAAAATGGAAGACTGCCACAGCAAAGCAAACTCGTTACAGGCATAAAACATTGTTATGATATTAGCTTAGCCATCAGCAAACATATTTCTAATGAATGATCATCACCACATATTTTTTTTGGTCTTTATTGTAACGTGACCACCAGCGTGAAAAACAGAATATCTTACATTCCAGGAAGTTGGTGATCGTCCCAAATTAAGTTATTTTCCGGTTCTCAATATCATTCAATATCTCAAGTTCACCTATGAAACTTTAAATAACCTCGTGAGCAGAAACCTAACATGGTGGCGATGTGAAATGTAACTATTCAACGGAACATGTCTGTGAAGGATCATGATTTTAAATAAAAATCACACACACATTAAAACAACAAGTATGCTTTACATGCACTTGAAATTCACTTTACAGCTGGATTGGACCTAGTACAACAATAAAATAGAAAAGATAAATGAATTTGTAAAATATTTCAATATTTAGCCTACTTTCTCATTCATAAAGAATTTTTAACCCTATACAGAGCATGTATGTCTGCATAAAGCAGTCTATTATGAAGAACATACAGGAATAAATGTATTAGGAGCATTAATTTGAAAATGTAGGGTATGTTAAAATATAGCAATTGTTTGTTGGGTGTAACTTAAGCCAAGTCCTTATTTTTTAAATCAGGTCCATGATTGTAGTCTACTTTTCTTCAATTATGATACTGATTGTATGTACAAAGTTTCAGCCCTCTGGCGCTAGTAGGTTTTAATGTATTAAATTAAATAAGTCAAAAAAATAAACTTTCAGGACACTGATGTGTTCAATGCATTCCAGCCTCTTAATCATCTTTGTTCAGAAGTTATCCGTCCTCTTTCTTCCTCACTGTGTATCATCTGTTTCTTGCCTCCTTGGAACACTCCTTGTACATTTTCCCTGTATCAGTAACTTTCCTTCTGTCAATAGCAGAGAGTGTATAACCTTTTGCCTATACACCTCATACCATAGGCTATTCTAGTGTTCACATTATAAAGCCTCTCATTGTTTACTCCTGAGGTATATTCAGATTCCTCATGACCACAGACACTGAAACAAAGACTAGTTTTGAGGCTAAACCAATTTTCCACCATTAGTTTCTAACTATTCAATGCTACTTTCAATGCCACTATATTTACACTGCATGCAGTTCTTTATTAAACTGCAGACAACCCTGAGATCAATTTATTATTACACAGTCAGAACTATTGTTGGGATCTTTTTTTCACTAAAGTTATTATTGTTTGAATCCCAAAAATATTCTTATATTCTTTTCGTGGTACTTCATTGCACTTTAACCTCAATCTCACTGGGAGCAGTACTGGTATTGAATGGTGTCTTTTGTTTTCTTGGTATCAAGCAACCATTTCTAATGAATTTGTGCCTACCAGTACTAAATTTCCTAATCCTTGGCATATATATGAAAACACATTCACTGATTTTCAAATGTAAGAAATCATATTTACAAATGCTATTGTTTGTTTATTAGCAACATGGAGACAGATGAACATCATGACAGTAATCTTACTTTGAAATCTGAAATTTTCATTTACTGCTCCAAAACATCTTGTTCAGGAAATATTATGAAAGTTGAATACATCTGACATGTAAAGAGTTGTCAAGGACTTTGATAACCTAATAATAATTACTTCACAGATATGGATGGATTCGGAGAACACTGGGGAATGTTATAAGAGCAAAAAACATTTTCAGATTTTATTTGAAAATATTCGTGTACATGTTCCTAATTAACAATAAAATTAGCATTCCTATTTCTCTTCTGATTCTGCTTCAGGTTTTATTCTAATAGGGGGAATTATATGTATTGTACCCGTATTGCCCCGAGATACCCCAGGGTTGAAGCCCAAAATCGATCTTCGTGAGTTCCAATCACACACAAACAAATACCATCACAGACATGAACTTGAGCCCTAGGTCATTGTGAGATAGGAAGCCATTTCTCAGTGTTGCCTAAGTAAACAAAAGTTTGGTGCTTTACAGTCGGTCAACATGAATGTACCCAAATAGAACTGGGTTATTCCCTAATCCTGAAATAAACTACATAAGACTAATAAATACAGTAGGATGACCAGTTTTGATCGTCAAGCGATCATCATCAGATCCATTACTCTTAGGCTATAACATCTCTGTTTGAGACTACAGGTGAAAAATATATACAATATGTACAATTACTTAGTTGCGGTGTTGGTAATGCAACAGTTGGTGCATGCTAAATGTGGTATATCTAATGTTAGGTGAACTTCTAAAATAGCGATACAAATCCGGAAATTGTCTGTTAGGGGTGATTATATGGTTTTACAAAATCAACTATGGTTATACTGTAATAATACAGGCTTATACTTATCGGGTTGTCTCGTTAACTGGAACTTGAAGCAGTTGTGTGGTCACTTAGGCACCAGTTATAGTCGACTAACCCGGGTGTAAACTGGGAGGAACTGGTCTTCCCCTTCCTCCCCCTTTAGTTGCTATGTTCTTTCTGAGGTCAGTGCCATGTTTATTTGTGTGACGTTGCCAAATCTAGATAAGAATGTATGCTATTGAATACAGGAATCTGCAACTATTAAAGATCGTGGAACTATCTTCGCCACGCGTGGACTAAAAAAGCCATTTTAACTAAGCGGTACACGGTCTATTGAAGACGTCCCGGCACCTTTAATACTGCCGCGCATATCGGCCTAGGTTTATTGCAGAAGAAAGTACATAGTACACCTGATCCAAATAACATTTACCTATAACCACCGCTATTTCCCCCCTTTTTTATCTAGCTTGGCTGTATCGCTTACTTGTGTCTTGTTTTCGACAGGGTGTGTTTCTTAGTACAGCGAAAAGGGGTGAACTCTCCATAAAAGTGTGTTCATTTAGATTGTTGGGATTGTTTTGTTCGGCTAGGTGAATCTCGATTGCTTCCTTTATGTCGAGAGCTCTGCCTTTCGATTCGTGATGAATTATTTTTAGGTTAGCCTCGATTTTAGTAAAGCTGTACCCCGTGTCACACATATGTTCGCATACGGCTGGATGTGTTCCGTATCTTATCGCATTCCTATGTTCATTATAACGTGTATCTACTCGTCTTCCGCTCTTTCCAATTTAATTAGCTTGACAACCAGTGTCTTGGCATGTAATAGAATATTCCCCTGACTTTGAATACGGGTCTTGTTTATTTAGATTACTATTTTGCAGGTGCCTCCCGGTCGTATTATTCGTTGTGAAAGCTATTTTTATGCCTTGATTTTTAAATAGATTAGTGATTTCTTATGTGTTCTCATTCACACAGTTGAAGCGCGCGAATTTTTCTCATTAATGTCCGTTTTTTGAATCATTTTATCTTTTTTTTGCTACAATTTGGTTTATTTTGCTTGGCGTGAAATTGTTTTACTTTGCTATTTGTTTAATGGTTCTTATTTCCTTATTATAATTGTCTATTAACATGGGTATGTTTAAAGCCCTGTGCTCCATTGAATTGAACCCCGCTAATTTATGCGTACTGGGGTGATTAGACTGATTGTCGATTGCATGCGAGGTTTGTTTGGCTTTTCGGAATATGGAGTATGAAAGCTCGTTGTCTTAACGTTCTATAGTTATGTCGAGATAATTAATTTTTCGATCTGTTTCGGATTCCTTATTGAATTTGATTGAGTGGTGTAGGCTATTAATGGATTTGAGAATTGTTTCTTCGCTTTCTTATTCAGTATCGTAGATGCAAATTACATCATCTATGTATCTTTTCCATATTACGAAATTCTGAGGTATATCAAGGGTGATGAAAATGTTATAGTAATGGGAGATTGGAATGCTGTGGTAGGAAAAGGGATAGAAGGGAAGATAGTAGGACATTTCGGAATAGGTGAAAGGAATGATCGAGGAAGCAGGCTGGTAGAATTCTGCACCGAGCATGAGTTGGTCATAGCTAACACCTTATTCAATAACCACAATAGAAGAATATACACATGGATGAGACTAGGAGATACAGGGCGTTACCAAATTGACTTCATTATGGTCAAGCAGAGGTTTCGAAACCAGATTTTGGATTGTAAATCATATTCTGGTGCTGACATAAACTCTGACCACAATCAGGTTGTAATGAAATGCAGATTAAAGTTGAAGAAACTGAAGAAAAGTCAAAAGCCAAAAAGGTGGGCAATGGACAGACTGAAAGAGAAGGATGTAAACGAAAGATTCAAGAAGAGTATAAAGGAAGGACTAATGAAAAACCCTAAACAAACTTCAATTGCAGACGAATGGGCACTTTTGAAGAATGAAATAACAAAATCCGCAGAAGAACACATTGGTAGGAAAGAAAGAATAGGTAGAAAACCTTGGATCACTCAGGATATACCAGAATTGATGGATGAAAGGCGGAAACACAAGAATGTAAGAAATGAAAAGGGGAAAGCAGAATACAAACGTCTGAGAAATGAGGTTAACAAGAAGTGCAAGGAAGCGAAAGAGGTATGGTTGAAAGAGAAATGTGCAGGTATAGAAAATTGTCTGAAATTAGGAAAAGTAGACACAGCATATCGAAGGATTAAGAATACTTTTGGGGAAAAGAAGACTAAGTGCTGTAATATTAAGGACACAAATGGAAAACCTCTAACAGATAGGGAAGAAAAGGTTGAGAGATAGAAAGCTTACATAGAGTTTGTATAAGGGAAAGGAGATTGAGAATCATGTAATGGAAATGGAGGAGGAAATTGATGTGGATGCGAAAGGAGATTTAATATTGAGATCAGAATTTGATAATGCTGTGGAAGACTTAGGCAGGAACAAAGCACCAGGCATAGATGATATACCGATTGAGTTGCTACGCTGCATAGGTGATGAAGTTCTGATCAGGTTATTTCACTTGGTGTGTAGGATTTATGAGACAGGTGAGGTACCCCCTGATTTCAAGAAGAATGTAATCATCCCTATACCAAAGAAAGTGGGAGCTAACAGATGTGAAGATCACCGTATAATCAGCTTGATTACTCATGCTTCAAAGATCCTGTCTAGAATAATTTACAAGAGGATTGAAAGTCAGATAGAAACGGAGTTGGGTGAATACCAGTTTGGTTTCAGGAGAAATGTAGGAACAAGGGAAGCTGTACTAAGTCTTAGGCTGATTTTGGAAGGTAGAATAAGGAAAGATAAGAGAACGTACATGGCTTTTGTAGACTTAGAAAAGGCTTTTGATAACGTTGATTGGACTAAATTGTTTGACATTTTGAAATCGATTGGAATAAAGTACAGGGATAGGAGGGTGATATACAATCTATACAGAACCCAGACAGCAGTCATTCGAGTTGAAGGACATGATAGAGAAGCTGGTATTCAGAAAGGTGTAAGGCAAGGCTGCAACTTATCACCCATACCTTTCAATCTTTACATTGAACAAGCAATGAAGGAAATTAGAGAAAAATTTAAAGTGGGAGTGAAGATTCAAGGAGAAATAATTTAAACTCTGCGATTTGCTGATGACATCGCCATCTTGGCCGACAAGCCTGAGGATTTGAATGAGTTTTTGAATGGTTTGGACTCCGTCTTACGGAAAGAATTCATGATGAAAATGAATAAATGTAAAACAAAAATACTGGAATGCAGCCCAAATAAATCAGAAACTTCTATGGAGATCAAATTGGCAGGCGAAAAGCTGAAGGAAGTAGGAGACTTCTGTTACTTAGGAAGCAGAATAACCAGTGATGGACGAAGCAAAGAGGATATAAAAAGTAGGTTGGCTCAGGCAAAGAAAGCATTTCTACAAAAAAGGAATGTGCTGACATCGAATATAGATTTAGGTATTAGGAAGTCATTTTTGAAAGCCTTTGTTTGGATCGTGGCGCTCTATGGAAGTGAAACTTGGACTATTGGTGCAGCAGAAAATAGGAGAATTGAAGCATTTGAAATGTGGTGTTACAGGAGAATGATGAAGATCAGATGGGTAGATAGGGTTACAAACAATGAGGTAATAAGACGAGTGGGAGAGGAGAGATGTTTCTGGCGACTGCTAATTAAGAGAAGAGATAGGTTGGTAGGACACATACTAAGACACCCAGGAATAGCAAGCTTAGTTATGGAGGGAAGGGTCGAGGACAAGAACTGTAGGGGTAGACCAAGGTTAGAATATGTTAAACAGATTGCCTCGGATGTAGGGTGTGGTAGCTATGTAGAGATGAAACGATTAGCTCAGGACAGGGAGGCATGGAGAGCTGCATCAAACCAGTCAAAAGACTGAAGACTCAAACAACAACAACAACAACTATTCCCCTTGAAGTCTTTTCTAAAACTCGTTTTCTAGTGCATTATTGAAGATGTCAGCGATTAATCCGCTTAGTGGTGATCCCATCGCTAATCCTTCTGTTTGTGTGTATATTTTATTGTCGAACTGAAACAGGTTTTGGCCGAGGACGACCCTCAGTAATCGCACAATCTCTTCAGTTTCTTTTTCCGAATTGTTGGACTTAAAGTTATTTTCGATAGTGTTGATTGCATCATTAATAGGAATATTGGTGTACATGTTAGTTACATCGAAAGAATCAAGCCTCATGCTAGGTTTCATTTGTAGGGTGTTCAGTGCTGTTACTAATTCCGTTGTGTTCTTTACAGAGTTGTTTGTGTCGTTGGAAAGGCGGCGTTTAAAGATTTTTAGTAACTCTTTGCTGATTTTGTAATTAGGCGCATTCCCACAATTGACTCTTTGTCTCATTGGGCACTCCTTTTTGTGTATAGTTTGGTTGTCCCCTCAATGACGATATTTTCAGGTTCATGTTTATTAGTTTTAATTTTTCAGCTTTAATACATATTGACCAAAGCTGAGAAATCAAAACTAATAAACATGAACCCGAAAATACCATCATTGAGGGGACAACCAAAATTACACAAAAAGGAGTGCCCAATGGGACCAATAGTCAATTGTAGGAATGCGCCTAATTACAAAATTAGCAAAGAGTTACTAAAAACCTTAAAACGCCGCCTTTCCAACGACAAAAACAACTCTGTAAAGAACACAACGGAATTAGTAACAGCACTGAACACCCTACAAATAAAACCTAGCATGAGGCTTGTATTTTTCGATGTAACTAACATGTACACCAATATTCCTATTAATGATGCAATCAATACTATCGAAAATAACTTTTAAGTCCAACAATTCGGCAAAAGAAACTGAAGAGATTGTGCGATTACTGAGGGTCGTCCTCGGCCAAAACGTGTTTCAATTCGACAATAAAATGTACACACAAACAGAAGGATTAGCGATGGGATCACCACTAAGCGGATTAATCGCTGACATCTTCATTAATGCACTAGAACATGAGTTTTTAGAAAAGACTTCAACAAAGGGAATAGTAATATGGAAAAGATACATAGATGATGTAATTTGCATCTACGATACTGAATTAACGGGCGAAGAAACAATTTTCCAATCCATTAATAGCCTACACCACTCAATCAAATTCACCAAGGAATCCGAAACAGATCGAAAAATAAATTATCTCGACATAACTATTGAACGTAAAGACAACGAGCTTTCATACTCCATATTCCGAAAAGCCAAACAAACCTCGCATGCAATCGACAATCAGTCTAATCACCCCAGTACGCATAAATTAGCGGGGTTCAATTCAATGGAGCACAGGGCTTTAAACATACCCATGTAAATAGACAATTATAATAAGGTAATAAGAACCATTAAACAAATAGCAAAGTAAAACAATTTCCCGCCAAGCAAAATAAACCAAATTGTAGCAAAAAAAAAAGATCAAATGATTCCAAAAACGGACATTAATGAGAAAAATTCAACTATGTGAATGAGAACACATAATAAATCAATAACCTATTTAAAAAGCAAGGCATAAAAATAGCATTCACAACTAATAATACGACCGGGAGGCACCTGCAAAATAGTAATCTAAATAAACAAGACCCGTATTCAAAGTCAGAGGAATATTCTATTACATGCCAAGACACTGGTTGTCAAGCTAATTACATTGGAAAGAGCGGAATACGAGTAGATACACGTTATAATGAACATAGGAATGCGATAAGATACGGAACACATTCAGCCGTATGCGAACATATGTCTGACACGGGGCACAGCTATACTAAAATCGAGACTGACCTAAAAATAATTCATCACGAATCGAAAGGCAGAGCTCTCGACATAAAGGAAGCAATCAAGATTCACCTAGCCAAACAAAACAATCCCAACAATCTTAATGAACACACTTTTATGGAGAGTTCACCCCTTTTCGCTCTACTAAAAAACACACCCTGTCGAAAATGAGACACAACTTAGCGATATAGCCAAGCTAGATAAACAAAAGGGGGAAAATAGCGATGGTTATAGGTAAATGTTATTTGGATCAGGTGTACTATGTACTTTCGTCTGCAATAAAACTAGGCCGATATGCGCGGCAGTATTAAAGGTGCCGGGACGTCTTCAATAGACCGTGTACCAGTTAGTTTAAGTGGCTTAGTCCACGCGTGGCGAGGATAATTCCACGGTCTTTAATAATTGCAGATTCCTGTATTCAGTATCACACATTCTTATCTAGATTTGGCGACGTCACACAAATAAACATGGCACTGACCTCAGAAAGAACATAGCAACTAAAGGGGTAGGAAGGGGAAAACCAGTTCCGCCCAGTTAACACCCGGGGTAGTCGACTAGAACTGGTGCCTAAGTGACCACGCAACTGCTTCAAGTTCCAGTTAACGAGACAACGCTATAAGTATAAGCCTGTATTATTACAGTATAACCATAGTTGATTTTGTATAACCATATAATCACCCCTAACAGACAATTTCCGGATTTGTATCGCTATTTTAGAAGTTCACCTAACATTAGATATACCACATTTAGCATACACCGACTGTTGCATTACCAACACTGCAACTAAATAATTGTACATATTGTATATATTTTTCACCTGTAGTCTCAAACATAGATGTTATAGCCTAAGTGTAATGGATCTGATGATGATCGCTTGACGATTGAAACTGGTCATCCTAGTGTATTTATTAAACTTATGTAATTTATTTCAGGATTAGGGCATAACCCAGCTCTATTTGGGTACATTCGTGTTGACCGACTGAAAAGCACCAAACTTTTTTTTAGCCCTAGCTCAGGTATGCTACTCTAAGAACATCGGGTAAGGATTCGGTGCAGTTAAGGAACTAGCTCAAAGTACTCGTTAATTACTGAAAAAGAAATTTATAATCTACTGCAAGTAACCAACCATTTGACATAACAACGTGTCCTCGAATTATTTAATTATCTAAGAAAAATGCTGAGCAATGTATCAAAGACATTATACCCTACACTTTTGTCCTAAAATTCCCTGATGGAATCCTCTATCCAAAAATCGTGGAACTTAAAAGCCAATGAATGGCACAAAATAAATTCCTATGCAAATACAAATGTTATTTACTAAGATTTAATCCCATTGCTCCTATTTTATGTAGAAGACAGTAAATCCATTGGCGTTCTAAAACGTTCCATAGATTCCAACTTATAAAGTAAAATAAATACATTCTAAGTTATGTTGGTACCATTTCCAACATTCAAGTAAAGTATAAACAAATCTAGCTAAATCCGATGTAAAATCTTATATTTACAATGCACCGAATATTTACGCTATTTTTTTGTTTGTTTCCGACTTTGGCCAACTATGTGGACCGCATGGAACCTAAGGCTTTCTGGTCAATTTTTTCTGTCTTTTCTTCCCAGAGCCTCTTAATTGTTTCACTTCTAATCTTTCTCTGCTCCTCTGTTACTACCAAATTTGGCCTGTGTTGTGGTGGTTTTTCTTTGAACGTCTGGATATTGTCAACTCGGCTTCGAAACGCTTTCCTATCGTGAATGACAAGTTCAGTTAGTCCAACTTCAATGGCGTCTCTTTTGACCTCTTCTACCCATTTTGTAGTGGCTTTCAACCCTGTGATGTATTTAAAAAAAATCTTTGTCAGCCGGTTCCCGTCCATTCTCGTCAAATTCCCGTAATATTTTAGCCTGCTTTTACGCATTGTGACTACAATGGTTTCTGTCTACATATTTTTCCATGTTCCGTCATCATCTTTCCGTGGTCCAAGAATTTTCCTCAGGATTCTCCTTTCCTTTATCTCAAGTTCCTTCAGCTCCCCTTTTTTGTTCAGGGTTAGACACTCGGAGGCATACAGACCCTCTGGCTTTACCACTGTACTGTAATGTCTGAGTTTTGCTTTGTATGATATCGCTCGTTTGTTATACCTGTTCTGAGTTAATATATAGGCCAGGTCCAATTTTCTTGCTCTTTCCTTGTTTGCCTCTTTATCCAGTCCATTGGGTTGTATCCATTCCCCCAAGATATTTGAACTTATCAGTTCTTTTGACGGTTCCATGTTCCACCGGCATTCGTCTCTCTTCCCGGTGTCTTTATTCCATGTACTCAGTTTTTGCATATGATACCTTAAAGATCTGTTTTCTCAGCTATTTCGTGCTAAGTGTCCAGCATCTTTCGTGCATCATCTTTGTTATGAGCTAAGAGGGCAAGGTCATCTGCAAAAGCCAAACTTTTAATTCTCAGGTTGTGTCCTTTCCTCCCAAGATGTATACCCTGAATTCCTTCTGCTTCCAAAGCCTTTTCACAATTTCTCATGATTTTCTCCAAAACGATATTAAAGAGTATTGGTGAAAAACCATCCCCTTGTCTGACTCCTGATTTTATTTCGAAAGGATCAGAGACTTCTCCATAAAACTTTACTTTGGAGATGGTATCAGTTAGTGTTTGTTTTATTATTTCTTTTGTTTTCTTGTCAATCCCAAAATCTTCCAAAGCAGTAAATGAGAGTCTGCCGGTCAATCGACTCGTATGCCTTTTTGAAGTCAACAAAAATGACCACGGTGTTCTGACCTCTCGTAGCTCTTGTTCTGAGAATGTTTTTGAGTTTGAATATTTCCTCCACACATGACCTCCCTTTCCTAAAGCCGGCTTGGTATTCACCAATTAAGTGGTCTACTTGGTCTTCAACTTGGTTCAGCAGTGCTTTGGAGAGTATTTTGTATGTGACTCGGAGTAAAGAGATACCTCTGTAGTTGTTGATGTACATCCGATTACATTTTTTGTGAAGTATGAGAGCACATTTTCAGTCTTATGGGATCCTTGCAGTTTTCCAGATTTCTTCCAAAATACGATGGATTGTTTTCGCTGTGATCTCTCCTCCGAACTTCCACATTTCAGCGATGATCCCATCTTCACCTGGTGCTTTGTTGTTTTTGAGCTATTTGATAATGTGCTTGATCTCATTTAGAGTTGGTGGTTGGAAATCAGGGTTTTCTTCGGATATATTCTGAGCAACCAATCTCTATCCTGGCTCCTCCCCGTTCAGCCGAAATTTGAAGTAATCAGCCAGAAGCTGACAGTTTTCCTTATCACTCATTGCCGCACTACCATCTTTTCGTTTGAAGCACAGACTTGGTGGCTGATATCCTTGTAGTTCTTCTTTGAAGGTTCTGTAAAGTTCTCGGCTGTTTTTCTGTTTAAAATCTTCTTCAATTTGTTCTGTCCTGCGTCTATAATAATTTATCTTCTCTGTTCTTATGATCTTTGATGTTTGTTTCCTTTCTGCCCTAAATCCTTCCCATCTCTTCTCGGTCTTGTTTGAGTGCCATTTCTTCCAGGATTGCAGTCGTCTTTCAAGAGCCTCATCACATTTTTCACTCCTCCACCTGTGTTTTCGTTTCCTTGACGGCATTCTCAAATCGTCAGATGCTTTAGTTATTGATCCTCCATTCTCTTCCCAGGTGTTCATATCAAGCTTATACAAGTTCTCGATATATTTTTCCTTGTTTCGTTGAAGAAAATCAGCAATTATTCTGGGCTTCTTTGTGACTCTTGTCTTGGGCTTGTTTGGCTGGAATCTTACTTTAATTTCTGATAGATAGTGGTCGGAGTTGATGTTTAGGCTTTTCCTTACTTTGACATTAGGGATTTCCTTACGATTCTGGGCTGTTATAACAACATTGTCTATCTGTGACTCTCCCATCATCTTATTAGGAGATACCCAAGTCTTCTTCTTGCTCGGTAATGCCTTGAAATGTGTGGACATGAGCTTCAGATTGAATTGTCTACAGCAGTGTTCCCAAACTTTTTTTGTGTGTGTACCACCTTAAGAGATGAGAATCTCTCCCGTACCATCTAATGTTTGAGATATATAGTATTGCACCCGTTCATCCGAGGTATGCGATGACCCATCTGCCATTACATCGCATACCTGGGCATCCCAGGCCAGAGTGGAATTAAATGAACTTAAAATAAAATAAGGAATGTGTTGGAAATTCAGTTGAAATATCACAAAAGCAGAGGGTAGCATGAGATAAAATATCTCCAGGGTCGTTACGGGCTTAAATTTAGTCATAATATCAAGTTAGAAATGGGCGCCATCATCTGAATCCCTAACAAACCACATCCTTCCAGGTTAAGCCTTAAACATGACAAAGGAAAGGATTGGGAAAACACATCATCATGAGATCACAACTAAGATAAAATAAAATTTATTTAACTTGAGTGGTCAGACAGAAATAAAATAAAATCCGGCCTAGGAGTATGGTCGAATCTAACAGTTATGATATCAATGTCCTCACAAATCGAACCATCTCCGCACTACATCAAAGAAACATTATTATCCACATGCAAAAATAAAAAAAACTAGAGTTCTCTTGAGTTCTCAGGGCCACCGTAGCACTATGTCTTTCGTCACTGACAATTTGTGATCCCTGAGACCTATCTTTGGTTAATATAACATCAGGCATGTGGATTTAATTAAATGTTAAGCTTTCTATCACGCGAATAAAATTTTATAATACCACTAGCATGTAAATAATCATTCATAAGTGACTCGAATGTCATTGTTCTATATGTTGGAATCCCAACAATCACTCCTAAGATTAATAATAAATGTGTACATATTATTTACATCACCTCTAACCACTACTCGATTGTGAATCAAAAATCCTTCTCTAATCATCTGTTATCATCATCATCATCATGTAAAAATAAATAAATGCTTCTCACATCAGCTATCATTCGGTTATCTGTTCTACTCAACTCAGAATTATTAATTTCATTATCATCAGATCATTTAAATAATTATTAAATTCATCAACTCATTAAATCATTTGGAAATCATCCATTTACTTTTATTTCATCATCTCATTTACATTATATTATCTCAATCCATCCATTTAAATTATTTAATTCATCAAAATTGCGGTGGCTCGACACTATCAACGCCGATTTACGATCAAGAAACTTGAAATCGCGCGAAGCATTAGATCGCAAGAAATGGCGTGCATTGATCCAAAAGGTGGACCCCGTTCCTACGGGACGACGCTAAGAGGAAGAAGATGATCAATTTAAATTATTGAATTCATCAACTTGTTTAAATTTCATTTAACTTATTTAAATTTATTTAAATTTATTTCAATTATTAGTTCCTTTAATTAATTATCATTTTATTCATTTATTTATCAGCTGTTGAATCAATTATTATTCGTTTAATTGACCGGGTCAGATCATTAATATGTTTAAACTTCAGATAGTAATTCCATAAATCATTATTATTGTTATTATTAAAATTAGAGAATCTTGGGTTATAAAATTTATATTTCCACAAAATATTTAATATCGGTTACCGAACGTTGTATTAAAAAATCCACCAGTTCCTTTAATCAATTACCATGCCAAAAATATGTTGCCTCTACAAAATCACGTTGGATCTCACCGTCCAAAACTTCACCATTTAAATTCATTTCGTCAAATATAACATTTGAACACCATTATTATTTCACATAATACCACAATTATTCAGCGCACAGCATGAACTTCAAAAATACACTAGACTGGGTTCGATGACCTCATGTCTGCATCAAAACTCTTATTGGCAATATTATAAATCTTCTTCTGGCAACCTCACAAACTCTAATCAAAATGCCTCAACTCATCATATAGAATGATCCACAAAAATTATAACTGGCTTCAGACTGTGTAGAAATCGGATCTCCAAAAACTGTTGTCAGTATTGTCATGTCCAGACAACTTATTAAACAATTGGAAAATTACCAGAGTAATCGTAATCCAATCCAAGATTTGGTTTAATTCAGAGTATAAAATCTCTGTTAAGATCCTCAAAATTTACTTCAAAAAGATCACCAATGTGTTATATTAACTCATATCAATAATATCTGTTCATCATCTGCCTGTAATAAATTCCTAATAATGAATAACTCGTCTTACAAGACTCAGTTACTTGAAATCCTTCTCAGAGGTATGAAATCACTCACAAAAGAGTATCAAATTACTAAATGTTAAATGAATGTACTCTCAAAAGAGTAATGCAACAAACTATTGGATTGGCAAGACAAGACTTACGAAGTGTAACCCTACTGACACTTATTTCTGATTTATTTAACAAAGATCAACTGATATGTGACTGGTAGTTTATTGTTTAATCCTCTTACCATCATAATTACACTCGGATGATAATATGGTAGCCGTATAGCGACGGGTAAGGCGAATAACACCACACAGTTACTCATGGTAACAGGCCCCGTCTCCGTAGACTAAGATGATAAATCCCTATAACGACGGGTGTGGCGAATAACACCACACAGCTACTCAAGGTAACAGGCCCCGTCTCCGTAGACTAATGAGTGAGTGTACTTGATTGGAATCAACAATATTCAACTTGTCACATAAAGGCGATACTGATCCGCTTGAGGGAATTTAATTCCACATCTCAAAAACAATCCAATAAAAGAAAAATCCCTGCTGATGAACTCCACATACTCGCTAGTATGCAATAAGCTGACAAAAATCTAAACTGTCCGACTGCAGATCTCGAGTTTCGAAATACTCGATAAAATATCCATAATCAAGAGTACTATCATTCAAGTAAAATATATTAAGATCAAACTACTGCTTAAATGTCAATCAATAGTGAAAACGTCGGATAAATGTGCCTGCCATCTCATATGGTAACACCATATTTTAGCAAACAAAGTAATAAAACATTCAAGCCATGTCGAAAATAACACTCCTAAAGAATATACTAGTGTGCCCAGGATCATACTAAAATCATATCAGTAATGTCATAGCTCTCACAATACCTTCATATTCCGGATGTTAATACATTATTCCAAGATCGTCAATTAGCCAAGTGAACGCAACAGATTTCTCGAAAGATCGGCGAAATCGTTGTATTTGCCACTGAAATCACACTTGGCTCCATCCAAATGCACATCGTGTTGTAGTTATCCTCCTCGTTAGGAACCGAATCCATTGCTCTGAGCTGCCATCACGTCTGTTCAGACGCCTAGCCCCACATGGTGAAATGAATGATATCCATCACGGATATTATCCAATAGTCTCCACAAAAGTTCAATTTAACTGGGTACCCCATTCTATATTCGGGTGTGTTACGTCACTGTTCAATGAAAAATGCTTGATTGACATTCACTAATAACGTTCATCTTCACTGCGATCGAATTGTATCGACAGAAAAATATAACTTCAGAAAGTGTACATGTTTACCAGACACCCTGTATCTGCGTTCGTTGTTTGAATAAATGTCATAAATGTTCATGAAGTAAAGTTATTTAATGCACATGTCACTATTGCATAAAGTGCATGAGATCCAAGTCCCATTTGGCATAATGCATCATTGTGTGAACAGCCCCATGGTCGCTTTAAATACGCCCCGTTTAAACACATCATATTGTATGATGTAATATCGTTGAAATAACTTTAAGTCCATCTGACTATCCGTTGAATGTGTGTAAATTGCAAATGTAATAAATATCTGGACTGCTGAAACCTTAAGTGTCAGACTGCAATGTTCCACTCGATGACTTTTAAACTGTTACAAAATGTCGCCCAATGCACGACAAGTTCTGCTTCACTGTCTATGTATAACTTGAAGTTAATCACTAGCCTCATTGTAATGCTTCGGTAAGCGATTATTCGTTGTGAATACAGCCATAATAATGTTCGTTATTCCTAGTGAAATACTGCTTGTTTCTACTGCAAGTTATAAGCTTGTAAATGCGTTGCTATTTAAAATACATGTGAATGCAACTCCAATGTTCAAAACTAGGATGTTTCCCTTTCACCGGCCTCCTGCGTATCGCTCACTGCCATCGCGACTCAACCTCCGGTTGGCCTACTTGAAATCACAATGCTAACTTCGTTTAACGATCCTGCCATGCAGGTAAATGTCACGGTACTGCACTGCGTTAGAAAATGTCGCGCTCCTGACTTGCTACTCGTGCAGAATGCAATAGAACAACTGATGAACTGATTCCTAGTCACCGCGTGCTGCTACAGCTCACCTCGCCAAGCACGTGACCTGTCATCCCCTTCCGCTGTTCTCTCTGACGTCACAGATCTAACCTCGGCCCATATCTTCTGTTATGAAGCCGTTACATTCAATTAAGGAGTTATCCACCTTTTCTAAAGTTGTTGTTATTAATATTCCATATAATTCCATTCTCTTCTGTGGTTAGATAAGACTTTATTTCCAATTAATCTCCATAAATATCCATTATTTCTCCCGTAATTCCTTGCGTTTGAGGGGTAGTGACTCCTTCTCCCATAATCTCCTACGTCATTTCCTTCAACTTCACGGGCTCGATCTGATCGCTATCTTTTCTTCTTAACCACAAAGCTCAACTACAGCTGGCATAGCAGATAGCCTCGATTAGATATCGGGTACAGTATCTATAAGTCCCATCACCACTACAGAGCAGACCATAATATTTGATTGTTAATTGTGTTTGTTAGAGCTAGACTGTTAGAGCTAAAGTTCAAATAATGAAAAGTGTGACCAGTTGTTTTGTTATTTATTACAATGAGTATCCAATTCAAATATTCAGAAATGGCACTGTGCAAATAATATTAATAAAACAGATCTTAATAAATAAACATAAAAACTAAAGTTCAACTAACAACTTCAATGTGAAAGGTGTGCTTGAAAATTATAAGCCAAGTTAGGAATGTCTGGCTTAAGATTGCTGAGTCTCAAACGAAGATTGTTTTCCACTGTAAGGAGCCTATTCCGGTATTTATTCTTGAGATAAAAAAGTGAAGAAAATGCAGTCTCATATAAGTAGGAAGTAGCCTAGTGAAAGATAGTAAAAATCTAATTGCTTTGTCAGCTCTGTGTGCATAGTCTGCACGCCTCTTAACCCAAAAGTTAACAGGAGCCATTTTTGAAAAAGTTTGTCTTAGTTTTGAATCACAATTCAATTCATAAAACTGCTCCTTATATTTCGCCTTTAAGTCCTCCGGCAACATATCAATGTTTTTATATTTTTACACTTTATAATTTTATATTTTTATATTTCTCGTAACGTACCGGTATATAATATTTTTTATATTTTTCGTAACATCACCGCGTACCACTGCAGCAGTACGAGCGTACCATCAGTGATACGCGTACCACAGTTTGGGAAACGCTGGTTTACTGAACCCTATTATTTACGCTATGCTTTATAATTTAAAATAATATTTACACAAATTAATGTGCACAATAAGAACAATCTCACCTGTGTCATGAGCATTTGCACAGCCAATGAACTGTTTCACCTGCTAGTTGTCTCACCATCGGTTAAGTCTCGCAATTTTGATCAAACATTATGGAATGTTCGTCAGTTTATTAGAATATTCGTGGTGTTTAATATCTCATGTAAATTTCATTTGCATTCATTTCTGACCAGCTCGTTTGAAAACATCCTTAATCAACATAACACTCGGCTCTACAAAATGCTGTTATACTCGTCTGTAATATTTGTCAATGTTCGTCTAGACGTGGCTTGTTATTTTGTTTTCACCCATATCGTATACAGCATTTTACACTCAGATTGTTGGCTCCGTTGCCTTTCTCAATGTTTGGATTTCAAACAAATGTACGAAAAAATAAAATAAAACATGCTTCTACCTGCAACTTCAACCTAAATCCACAGTAGCCCATCGCTTTCTGAATTCTCCTGATATTAGCAAGTCTCGATGCATGTGCTAAGTCACACTTACAATAAGAAAAGTCATAATAACATGGCTGCCGTTGCGAATTTTACAGCTACTATTATACAAAATTTGGACTGTTAATATTTCTATAGGAATAAAGAAACACAGCTGCATTTTAACACGACTACAATAAAGTGAATAAGTTAAAAGGATCATCATCATCATTCCTTTAAGTTATCCCTTTGACGTTTGTTTAACTTATCCCTCCAGGATCGAATTGGATTGTCATTGTGATCAAGGAGGTGTCTTCTCCCCCGGCGTGTAAGGTTTTATTTGGCTATGATTTCGAACCTGTGATATCGCTTACATTTCTCCATGATCCACGGCTTGTACACTTCATGTAATGTGATAAATAATTGCTCTGCTTTAAATTCGACACTGATTTTTCACAACCGAATTGCACTTTTTAATAGTTTTACACAGCACAGCCTTCTGGCCACATCCTCCTGAACCAGTAGATGATTTTATTACTTTTTTTGTTTGTTTGTTTAGCTAATGGCTTTTAGTGCCGGGAGTGTCCGAGGGCATGTTCGGCTCGCCAGTTTTTGTAGCTGCTTTGAGACGGACACCCAATCGGTTGGCTACAAGTACCGTTGGGGAGGAAAGTTGGAACGTAAGGACGAGGAGTTGGAAGGTAGCGGCTGTGGCCTATAGTTAGGGACCAACCCTGGCATTTGCCTGGAAGGAAGATAGGAAACCACAGAAGACCATCTTCAAGGGGGATTCGAACCTCCTCGCCTCCCGGATGAGAGCGACTGCCAGTAGTCATGCCGTAACGACCACGGCTAACTCACCCGGTATTTTATTACTGCTACCAGGCCATCAAGGCATTCTATAATGTAGTTACACTGCGCACGTTGCATTACCGTGTACAATACTCAGCTCTGATATAATACTTTGCAATTTGGGTACGTTTTCACACAGCACGATGAATGACTTTGCAGTGCACAGTTCGCAAGTATTTAATTAGTTCGCAAATAGTTCTCTAAACAATATTCGATGCGTCACTAGTGTCTTCCGTTCTAACGAATTATACAATATTTTGAAGGATTTTATTCAATTTCTATATATTTCAATACCATATATTTGGATTCACTAATTATCATACTAACACTGTCATGCCAATCGGCAATTAATGTTCTCTAATTAATAAGTGTCTCCGGTTTTCTCCTCATGTCCCTCCTGATTATTTTAGTTGTTTATTATTCCCACGTGTATTAATGCCCCAAATCATGCAATAAACTTCCAACTCAATTTATTCTATTGTCTATCTCTTCTGTTATTTAAGTATTTGTTTCCGTCTTATTACATCTGGTGCCGTTCACAGCTCATTCGCTCCTTCCACAGCCTTCTAATGCACCTTTCTCCGGGTAATATCTTCCTCAGTAGACTCGGCTCGCAATCTTGGGGTATAAGTTAATGTCGTCACTTATATATATTGTGTATATGGTTATCAGCTAAAAGAATTACCGAAGTCATGGTATTTTAAATCTGAAAATAGAATCAGTATTCTGTACAAAATTTCTGATCAAGTTCTTGTCGAATTGTGTTTGGAGGAGTTCATAGCAGTGGAACCCTTTGTAAGATTTAATTCCACCTGTGCAGTAAAACGTGTTTGTGATGATGATGATAATTTTTGTTTTAAGGGACCTAACATCTTGGTTATTGGCCCTTAGAACATGTTTGTGAAACAAGTAATTTTTGTGCAGGATGATTCTCATCTCACTGAGGATGTCAAGACCGAATATTTTCCCATACCAGAGTTTGTTCCATGCGTCAAAATAGAAACACCGTCTGCAGAGTGTGGTGGAGATTTAGAAGTGGTAAGTAACTCTTTGGGTTACTGTTTGTTGCATCATATGAAGTACATGTCCTAATCGCCATTGTCTGTTAACAAAAGATATTTAGCGATTAACAGATTGTGTATTCAGACCATGTTGATGACAAATTGAAGCTGTCAGCTATTATGCTGTGTATGGTATGGAAAGTACAAGACAGTAAATGGAAGGTAAGGTATTATATTGTCTGAATAATGGTGGACTCGGACCCATGACTCCTTCTTGGTATGCCGTTTCTCTATTCCCTGAGCTATTGGAAGAAAGATCTTAATTCTCGTAGAATAAAGTCCATATTGTGATGCCAGTATATCTTAGCACTTCCTCGTATTTTTAGTCGGCTGTTGTGAACTTTGTACATTTGAGCGAATTGCAGTATTTTAACGGTATTGGTATCCAAAAGATCCGTGGCCGACTACATTACAATATTCTGAAGTGCGAGATCCCGTCATGAGAGAATTGGTGGGGGGATGGTTTAGACTACCTACAAAATTGTCTCAAGTGGTCTACCTTGGATTGTTATTTTAAATCCATGCCATTGCAGGAATGCAGTGGCCACATTCCTTCCTAATTTTGAATATTCTACGATTATGCATCAAAATGGAATGATCTTCAGTCGGTCAACACGATTGCACCCAATTGTAATGGGTGGTTCCATAATCTTAAAATATATTAACGAGATTGTTAAATACACATGGATGACCAGTTTCGATCGTCAAGTTATCATCAATAGGTCCTTTGCACTTTGCTATTAAATCTATGCCTACAAGTATGGATTATAATATTTACTACTAACTGTATCCGGCATACGTTGCAATGCCAATCAACGAAAGTGTTGGCTTTGTAATTATATTTCTTGAAATTCATTTGGATACACAATACGTTGTTCAATTTCCGTTAAGTGCCTCTAACCTATCGTAAAATGGTTTAACTAATTTAGAAACATTCGTGGGAGCATACACAACTTTCCACCAATGTTTCATTGCAATCCGATGAATGGTATATAACGCATACGAAATTTTGTTTAAACGATTCGTGCGCTGTCACTCATTTGTCGAATCTACTCGTGCGATACCTACTGTGAAATGGATTTACTAAGTTAGAAACCTTCATGTAAGTGTACTCATCAAAGTTTCATCGCAATCGGATGAATGGCATATGGGAAGGGGGGTAAGGAGATTTCTAAATAGTGACACTAGCCGCTCGGCTACGCTGAATTCTCATGTATATTTCATGAAACCATGGGCTTGCGACATGTCGTTGAACTCTGGCTGACGTGCTCTTTCCTACGGACCACTCGCTATATATTTTTAATTTATTTTTTTGGAAAATTATTTGTTTTTGAAAGTAGGCGATAGTTTGAAAACCCAACATAATAGAACTTTGTGCCAAGGTTCAAACGAACGGTATTTATGACCTTTATTTTTTATAATAAAACTTTTTTATTTTTCATGTTTTTTAAAGTGTAATTTTGAAATTCCTATATTTTGGAAACTAGGAAGTTTACGAAAAAGTTTGTTTGACGTAAATGAATGGTCCCTACCCCCTCTACCCCTAAAATAAATTTCACGTCTCTAGGATAAAAACTTGACAGTAGTGGGATGATGACAGTTCTGTGACTCCCCCTACTTTCATATAAACTTTGGCGATATCTCCCCAACGCATGGTCGGATTTTAACGAACGAGGTGTTGTTGGCGTTGAGGTCACGTCCTCTTAGCTAAGAATATGTGTTGGTATTTAAGAAGAAAAACAAGATGTTCAGTAAAGAACATATAGCCTACTTTCTCCTAAATGCATGGGTATTGTTATAACTCTTTGTCCTTTTTAAGGAGTATGATTGAATGTTGGTTGTAGTAGCTTGTTGAAATACAACGTGCTATAGGGATATTAAACATGAATATGAGGTGCCCTTTGCTAGTGCTACCTCTGTACCAAATTTCGTTCAATTCGGTTTCACCGTGTTTGAATTGATAGGGGGAATCGATTTGCACACATACTTGGCCACCATCTGCAAACTATTGGGCTGATGTTCTTGCAGTTTAGTCAGAATATGTTTCCCACATAAAGATATGGTGTTGCAAAATTTGGTAGAGACTAGATTATTAGGTTGGTCGTAATTACATTTTAGCTTTTAACATTTGGGTGGCCGCGATTACGTTTCCGTCAAGATAGCGGTGATATAAAACATGACACTGAGGTGCCCTTTGCTAGTGCTACCTCTGTACCAAATTTCGTTCATTCGGTTCCACCATGTTCGAATTAATAGGGGGAATCACTTTTGACATAAAGATGGCCGCCATCCGCAAACTATTAAGCTAATGACCTATTAGATTGGTCAAAGGATGCTCCCTCCATAAAGGTATGTTGTTGCAAAGTTTGGTAGAGACCGGATGGTTATGTTAGTCGTAATTTGATTTAAGCTTTAAACGTTTGTGTGGCCGCCATTAAGTTTCTGTCAATATGGCGGCGATACTAATCATGACACTGAGATGCCCATTGCTAGTGCTATCTCTGTACCAAATTTCGTTCCATTCGGTTTCACCGTATTTGAATTAATAGGGGGAATCCATTCTGACACAAAGATGGCCGCCATCCGCAAACTATTAGGCGAATGACCTATTAGATTGGTCAAAGGATGCTCCCTCCATAAAGGTATGTAGTTGCAAAATTTGGTAGAGATCGGATGATTAGGTTAATCGTTATTTGATTTAAGCTTTGAACATTCGTGTGGCCGCCATTACGTTTCAGTCAAGATGGCGGCGATATAATACATGACACTGATGTGCCCTTTGCTAGTGCTACCTCTGTACCAAATTTCGTTCCATTCGGTTCCGCCGTGTTCGAATTAATAGGGGGAATCAATTTTGACGTAAAGATGGCCGCCATCCGCAAACTATTAGGCGAATGACGTATTAGATTGGTCAAAGGATGCTCCCTCCATAAAGGTATGTAGTTGCAAAATTTGGTAGAGATCGGGTGATTAGGTTAATCGTAATTTGATTTAAGCTTTGAACATTCGTGTGGCCGCCATTACGTTTCAGTCAAGATGGCGGCGATATAAAACGTGACACTGAGGTGCCCTTTGCTAGTGCTACCTCTGTACCAAATTTCGTTCCATTCGGTTCCATCGTGTTCGAATTAATAGGGGAAATCAATTTTGACATGAAGATGGCCGCCATCCGCAAACTATTAGGCTAATAACCTATTAGATTGGTCAAAGGATGCTCCCACCATAGAGGTATGTTGTTGCAAAATTTGGTAGAGATCGGATGGTTATGTTAGTCGTAATTTAACATAAGCTTTGAACATTTGTGTGGCTGCCATTAAGTTTTTGTCAATATGGCGGCGATATAAAACATGACACTGAGATGCCCTTTGCTAGTGCTACCTCTTTACCAAATTTCGTTCCATTCGGTTTCACCGTGCTTGAATTAATAAGGGGAATTGATTTTTACAAAAAGATGGCCGCCATCCGCAAACTATTAGGCTAATGACCTATTCATTTGGTCAAAGGATGCGTCCTCTATAAGGGTATGTTGTTGCAAAATTTGGTAGAGATCGGATGATTAGGTTTATCGTAATTTGATTTAAGCTTTGAACATTTGTGTGGCCGCCATTACGTTTCCGTCAAGATGGCGGCGATATAAAACATGACACTGAGGCGCCTTTTGTTAGTACTACCTCTGTACCAAATTTCGTTCCATTCGGTTGCACCGTGTTCGAATTAATAGGGGGAATCGATTTTCACACAAAGATGGCCGCCATCCGCAAACTATTACGCTGATGACCTATTAGTTTGGTCAAAGGATTCTCCCCCATAAAGGTATGTTGTTGCAAAATTTGGTAGAGATCGGATGATTAGGTTAGTCGTAATTTGATTTAAGCTTTGAACATTTGTGTGGCTGCCATTACGTTTCCGTCAAGATGGCGGCGATATAAAACATGTCGCTGAGGTGCCTTTTGTTAGTACTACCTCTGTACCAAATTTCGTTCCATTCGGTTGCACCGTGTTCGAATTAATAGGGGGAATCGATTTTCTCACAAAGATGGCCGCCATCCGCAAACTATTACGCTGATGACCTATTAGTTTGGTCAAAGGATGCTCCCCCCATAAAGGTATGTTGTTGCAAAATTTGGTAGAGATCGGATGATTAGGTTAGTCGTAATTTGATTTAAGCTTTGAACATTTGTGTGGCCGCCATTACGTTTCTGTCAAGATGGCGGCGATATAAAACATGACACTGAGGTGCCTTTTGTTAGTACTACCTCTGTACCAAATTTCGTTCTATTCGGTTGCACCGTGTTAGAATTAATAGGGGGAATCGATTTTCACACAAAGATGGCCGCCATCCGCAAACTATTACGCTGATGACCTATTGGTTTGGTCAAAGGATGCTCCCCTTATTAAGGTATGCTGTTGCAAAATCTGGTAGAGATCGGATGATTAGGTTAGTCGTAATTTGATTTAAGCTTTGAACATTCGTGTGGCCGCCATTACGTTTTCGTCAAGATGGCGGCGATATAAAACATGACACTGAGGTGTCCTTTGCTAGTGCTACCTTTGTACCAAATTTCGTTCAATTCGCATTCACCGTGTTTGAATTGATAGGGGGGGGACAGACATTCAGAGTACACACACTCACACACACACACACACAGACTCACACACACACATACACACACACAGACAGACACACTTTTTTCGCCCTGTGTTGATCTCATAAGTCTACTTTCAATTTTTGCAAAAATCGAAAGTAGGCTAATAGAAAATTTTTGTTTTTGACATTGGCGCTATTTTGTAAACGGTGAAAATGAGAAAAAAGTTTGTTTGACTTGAATGAAAGGTTCCTATGCCCTCTAGCTGGACACTAAGTTTCAAGTATGTAGGGCAAAAAAAATGATAGCCTACTTTCTCGCGAACATTGGCGATAATTGGCGAACGCCTGATCGGATTTTAACAAATGAGGTGTCGTTGGACTCGAACTGACAAACACTCTGTTCTGGACCACGTATTATATATATATATTTTTGAAAATTTTTGTTTTTGAAAGTAGGTGATAGTTTGAAAACCGAACTCGATAGAACGTTGTTCAATAGTTCAAACGAACGGTCTCTATGACCTTTATTTTTATAAAACTTTTTTTTATTTTTATGTTTTTTTTTTGAAAACAGTACAATGTTGAAATTCTTATATTTTGGAAACTAGGAATTCTGCAATAAAAAAATGTTTGACCTCCACAATAAATTTTAAGTCACTAGGGCAAAAATTATGCATTTTAAAACTTTTTTAAAATATTTAAAATAACGAGTGTTTGTACACAGAGAGAGAGATAGTCGGTACCGCTGGACATGTGTGTTAGAACAAGGCTATCACCGGCCATGATGATTACAGGGAATGGCTATTTCGACGGGGCGATGTATGGCTGAACGATAGAACGAGGGATCGCTTTCCTATATTTTTCCTATGACAGTTGAATGAAGGCGAATATTTCGAAAATCCCTTATGGAGATTTCGGTGACCATGCCCGGAAGGAATGAATTGCTATTTTGGCGGGATTGCGGGGCAGCTTATTACGGTTGGTTTTGTGATATTTCCTATGACGGTTGGAGGCAAATATTTGAAAATGTGTGCAAGGATTTTTTTTACCCTGAAGGGAATCTTTAACATGCTAGTAAACTGTAATAAGTGAGGCCGCTGTCTGGCACAGCAAATGGTTGTAGAATATGAAAACCTATAACATTCGGTCGACCAAGTCATGTGTCAAATCGGTAAGGCCATTGGCCTGAAATGTTATAAACTAAATATTGAACTGGGTGAAGTGACGTGTTATTGGGTGAATGTATGTGGTTAACATGATCATGTATTGAGGATGGCCGCTTGCTAGTAATTATTATTACAGTAAAATTTATAATAATAATTATAATAAGACACACAAGTTTTCAATGCTAACACACATTGTCCTGCTTGCTGAACACTGAATACAGCGGCTTGGCGGTTTGGTGACAGCAACTGCCGATAAGACAGAAATGTCTACGTGGGCAGGAAGTGCGATATCAGCTTAATGCCTGGTAGAGGCTAGCAGGTCTGGCGTTTCAACAGCCGCCATGTTGGTTCTTAAGCAGTAGTAATACCAATGTATAAGAGGCAGCCATTTTGGTTCTTTATTAAGAACATGAAACTAGTATAAGGTATATGAATCTTATCGCTTTTGAGGAATGTGGGTAGGCGTGGGAACACGTGCGAGACAGACAACCATTCAAGGTCAAAATTCTCAAAAGCGATAAGATTCATATACCTTATATTAGTTTCATGTTCTTAATAAAGAACCAAAATGGCTGCCTCTTATGCATTGGTATTACTACTGCTTGAGAACCAACATGGCGGCTGTTTAAACGCCAGACCTGCTAGCCTCTACCAGGCAAGTAAGCTCATATCGCACACCCTGCCCACGTAGACATTTCTGTCTTATCAGCAGTTGCTGTCACCAAACCGCCAAGCCGCTGTATTCAGTGTTCAGCAAGCAGGACTATGTATGTTAGCATTGAAAATTTGTGTGTCTTATTATTATTATTATTATTAGACATTTTACTGTAATAATAATTACTAGCAAGCGGCCATCCTCAATACATGATCATGTTAACCACATACATTCACCCTATAACACGTCACTTCACTCAGTTCAATATTTAGTTTATAACATCTCAGGCCAATGACCTTACCGATTTGACACACGACTTGGTCGACCGAATGTTATAGGTTTTCATATTCTACAACCATTTGCTGTGCCAGACTGTGGTCTCACTTATTTCCGTTTACTAGCATATTAAAGATCCCCTTCAGGGTAAAAAGTCCTTGCACACATTTTCAAATATTTGCCTCCATCCGCCATAGGAAATATCACAAAACTAACCGTAATAGGCTACCCCGCCATCCCGCCAAAAGAGCAATTCATTTCTTCCAGGCATGGTCACCGAAATCGCCATAAGGGATTTTCGAAATATTCGCCTTCATTCATCTGTCATGCGAAAAATATCGGATAGTGACCCCTCGTTCTATCGTTCTGCCATACATCGCCCCGTCGAAATAGCCATTTCCTGTATTCATCCTGGCCGGTGATAGCCTTGTTCTAACACACATGTCCAGCGGTACCGTCTCTCTCTCTCTCTCTCTGTCTACAAACACTCTTTATTTTAAAAATTTAAAAGTTTTAAAATATATAGTTTTTGTCCTAGAGTCTTAAAATTTATTGTGGGGGTAGAGGGGGTCGGGACCTTTCATTTAGGGGCAGATGACCTCGTAGTTCCGCCCCTTAAAACAACAATAACTAACTAACTAACCTTTCATTTATGTCAAACATTTTTTTCTGTAGAATTCCTAGATTCCAAAATATAAGAATTTCAACATTGTACTGTTTAAAAAAAAAACATAAAAATAAAAAAAGTTTTATACAAAAATAAAGGTCATAGAGACCATTCGTTTGAACTATTGAACAACGTTCTATCAAGTTCGGTTTTCAAACTATCACCTACTTTCAAAAACAAAAATTTTCAAAAAAAAATATAAAAATTAATACGTGGTCCAGAACAAAGCGCCCGTCAGTTCGAGTCCAACGACACCTCATTTGTTAAAATCGATCAGGCGTTCGCCCATTATCGCCAATGTTCGCGAGAAAGTAGGCTATAATTTTTTTCGTCTTACATACTTGAAACTTGCTGTCCAGCTAGAGGGCCTACGGACCTTTAATTCACGTCAAACAATTTTTATTCTCATCTTCACTGTTTTCAAAATAGCGCCAAAGTTAAAAAATCAACCTTTTTTTAAATACCAACATACATTCTTAGCAAAGAGGACGTCACCTCAACGCCAACAATACCTTGTTTGTAAAAACCGACCATGCGTTCGGGAGATATCGTCAAAGTTTATATGAAAGTTGGAGGAGTCACTGAACTGTCATCATCCCACTACTGTCAAGTTTTTAACCTAGAGACTTGAAATTTATTTGGGGGTAGAGGGGGTAGGGACCATTCATTTACGTCAAAAGAACTTTTTTGTAAACTTCCTAGTTTCCAAAATATTGAAATTTCAAAATTTAAAAAAACTTGAAAAATAAAAAAGGTTTATTATAAAAAATAAAGTTCATAAAGACCATTCGTTTGAACCTTGGCACAACGTTCTATCATGTTTGGTTTTCAAACTATCGCCTACTTTCAAAAACAAAATTTTTATTTTTTTATTTTTATAAATCGAGTGGTCCATAGGAAAGAGCACGTCAGCCCGAGTCCAACGACATGTCGCATGCCAATGGTTTGATGAAATATACATGAGAATTCAGCGTAGCCGAGCGGCTAGTGTCACTATTTAGAACCCTCCTTACCCTCCTACTCATATGAACGCATATGGAATTTTGTTTAAACGATTTATTCATTCATTCATTCGTTTATTTGCAATTGGGGGTGTGTCCCCCGGTGGCAAATTAGATATACATAACAAATAAATAACTGTCCATAACAATTCACTAACAATTAAACTGGAGTATTTACACAAATAGTCAGTCTTTTCTTAAACACACCTATATGTTTGGGAAAAGGCTCTAAGACTGCGGCAGGTAGAGAGTTCCAATATCAATGGCACTGTTTACGAAAGAATATTTACCATAATTTGTTCGCTGTGGTCGGCCCTTAACTTTGAAAGGATGATCGCTCCTACCCATGTAAGTAGGCTTTTCCATACGTTTGCTAAGCTCACCCCATGCTAGTTGATTTGTATAGCCTACGCGTTGTACATAGCGCAGAGTCTAGATTTCATCCTCCTAGCCTCAAGTGATTCCCACCCAAGTTTCTTTAACATACGGCTCACACTCCTCCTGGGATTAACGTCACTGAGCACAAATCTAGCGGCCTTTCTTTGTACCATTTCCAACTCATTTATGAGCCCTACTTGATATGGATCCCAAACCGCCGAGGCGTATTCCAGAATAGGTCTTACAAGTGACAAATATCCTAATTCTTTAGCAGAGGTACTACTTCCTTTTAATATCCTCATTACAAAGTGCAGGGATTTGTGAGCTTTAGAAACTACACATCCTATATGACTACTCCATTTCATATCATTTCTTAAGTGAACGCCCAAATATTTGCAAGAATCTTCTTCTACAAGTATTTCTGAGCCAATGTTATACTCTGTTGTACTCTATCACTCGTTTGTTGAGTCTACTCGTGCGCTATCGACTGTAAAATGGATTTACTAAGTTAGAAACCTTCACGTGAGTGTACACAATAACTCATCCAAGATTCATCGCAATCGATGAATGGTATATGAACACATATGGGACTGTGTTGAAAAAAATCGCGTGCCGTCGCTCATTTGTTGAATCTTCTCGTGCGCTACCTATTGTAAAATGGATTTACTAACTCAAACCCTTCCCTGGCGTGTACACAAACACTCATCAAAGTTTCATCGCAATTGGATGAATGGCATATGGACGCATACGGGATTTTGATTAAACGATTCGCGTGCCGTCACTCATCTGTTGAATGTACTCGTACGCTACCTATTGTAAAATGGATTTACTAAGCCAGAAATCTCCCGCGGAGTATACTCAACGATTCACCGAAGTTTAATCGCAAGCGGATGAATGGTAAGTGAACGCATAAAGGGACTTTCTTGAAACAATTCGCGTGCCGTCACTCATTTGTTGAATCTACTCGTGCGCTGCCTATTGTAAAATGGATTTATTAACTCAAAACCTTCCCTGGCATGTACACAACAACTCATCAAGGTTTCTTCGCAATCGCATGAATGGTATATGAACGCATATTGACTTTCGTGAAACGATTCGCGTTCCGTCGCTCATTTGTTGAATCTACTCGTGCGCTACCTATTATAAAATGCATGTACTCAGCCAGAAACCTTCCCTGGTGTGTACACAACATCCCACCCAAGTTTCATAGCTATCGGACGAGTGGTATATGAACGCATACGTGACTTTGTTGAAACCCTTCGCGCGTCGTCACTCATTTGTTGAATCTACTTGTGCGCTACCTTTTGCTAAATGGATTTACTAACTCAAAACCTTCCCCGGAGTGTACATAACATATCAACCAAGTTTCATCACTATCGGACGAATGGTATATGAACGCATACTGGACTTTTTTGAAACGCTTCACGCGTTGTCGCTCATTTGTTTAATCTAATCGTGCGCTACCTATTGTAAAGTTGATTTACTAAGCCAGGAACCTTCCCTGAAGTGTTCACAACATCTCACCCAAGTTGCATTGCAATGGGATGAATGGTATATGAACGCATGTTGGACTTTGTTGAAACGAATCGCACGCCATTTTGTTGAAGCTACTCGCGCGCTATCTATTGTAAATTGAATTACCTATGCCTATAACCATCCCGGAAGTGTGCACAACAACTCTACAAAATTTGATCGCAATCGGATGAATGGATTATGAACGCATAAAAGACAAACATACGAACATTCTTTTTAGCCTATTTTCATTTTATGAAAAAATAGGCTGATGAGATCATCTTTTGACCGTAAGTGTGTGTGTGCGTATGTGTGTGTGAAGTGTGTCTGTGTGTGTGTCCCCCCTAATAACTTCTCAATGGCTGGAGCGATTTCAATGAAACTCGATAAGGTCATAGCACCATTTCGGCCGACCCTGTCCGTGCCTTTGAGTTTTTTCTATGTCTCACCAATTGAACTTGGCGGCTGTGCGAAATATTTCACCAGCATTCAATATCTCCGAAACTATTACCAATATCACCCTGAAGTTGTGTACGTTGATAAAGGCAACTACCAGAAGTTCACCTACGTGACTTTCGGAAACCTGGTAACTACAAAACCAACATGGCGGCCATGTGAAGTTGCAACTTTTAAATATACGTTTCCCGCGATTTAACCACCCAAACGCAATGAAACTTGGTACAGTATATGTTTATACACATCGTAATGCACCGACATCTAACTTTGTTCAATTGTTTACATAACCTGAAGATGGCGGCTGTGCGAAATATTTCACCGGCATTCTATATTTCTGAAACTATTACCGGTATCACCCTGAAATGTTGTGCGGTGATTAGGGCTCTATTGGAAGTTCATTTATGAAACTTTCAAAAACCTGTTAACTACGGAACGAACATGGCGGCCAAGCGAATTTGAACGATTTAAATGGACTTTTCTCCCGATCTAATAATCCAAACGCAATGAAACTTGGTACAGGAAATGTTAATACGCATTGTAATGCACTGGCATCGAATTTAGTTCAATTGTTCACATAACATTAAGACGGCAGCTGTGCGAATTTTAAAATTAAGTTTTTATTCTTGTGTCGTAATCATGCGATCGAAGTGAAAGTTTGAATAATGAACCTATGCAATAATTTGCATTTAATGGTACATAACTCTATGGCCTATACATATATCAATCCAACATGGCGACCATCTGAAATATTTAGACGGTTCTCAATATCCACGAATCTATTACAGCAATCTAACTGATTTTTATATGTTCATAGGGGCTATGAACATAAGTTCAATATAGGACTTTCAATAACCTGGTGATCACAAATCAAACATGGCGGCGACGCGAAGTATAAATATTTAAATGGACGTTTCTCGCAATTTAACCATCCGAGGGTAGTGAAACTTGGTACAGTAAATGCTTATACAAAATAATGTTAATCCAGTGGCATCTAATTTATTTCGATTGCTTCCATAACCACAAGATTGCAGCCGTGCGAAATTTTTGAATCTCGTTTTTACCTCTTGTGTCCTAATCATGCGATTGAAGTTTGAATACTACACGTACACAATAAGCCGGCCCCGTGGTGTTGGGGTACCGCGCCTACCTCTCACCCGGAGGCCCCGGGTTCGATCCCCAGCTCCGTCAGGCATTTTGAAACTGACGTGAGGGTTGGAACGGGGTGCACTCAGCCTCGTGAGGACAATTGAGTAGCTGTCTGACAGTGAGACAGCGCCCCAGATCACGAATTAATGGCCGAGGGGATCCGACGCGCTGATCACGCGTCACCCCAATATCTGCAGGCCAAATGGCTGGTCAGCGGTCGCTTGGTCGGCCTTAGCCCGTCATGGGCTGTATAGTGCCAGGGGTTGACTTTTTGTCGACGTACACAATAATCTTCATGTAACAGTACATAACTCTAAGACCTACATATATAAATATCCAACATGGCGACCATCCAAAATATTTAGTCGGTTCTCAATATATAAGAATGTATTATAGCAATCAAACTGAAATTTTTGTGTGTTGATAGTGGTAATTAACATAAGTAAGATATATGAAAATAGGCTTTAGTTCTTCACGGAACTACGTGGTGAATATATATATATATTTAAGGTATATTCACTTAAAATAGTAATTGAACATTTCGCACATTTAAAAGTGTTTTTCACCAATCATATAAACATGATTCAATTTTTAATTCGATCATGGAAATAATTATAATTTGTAGAGCGTCATAAGGGCTTATTCGCATGGAGAACCCCCGGTGACTGGATTCACTAATGTCGTTAGTTTGCCTCGCGCAGTGCTATCGTCTCTACTTCTTTCATAAAATAATCTGTTCCATCTTTCCTGTCAGAAGTTTTCTAGTTCCTTTCAAATTCTACAATTCCCGTAGGATCATTATATTTATAAATTTTCGATCGAATAGACGTGTCTACGCTGTTAAATGTCGCACTCAGACAGTGCAGAAAGGAGCAGGCAGGTGGCGTTCAAGGCCTTTTATGTTAACAGTCGATATTTATCCCCTTAACTCTACCGCGAATGTAATTTTTGGAAAATTTTTATTAATGTGTTTGTCATTTAATATAGCTGATCAACATGTGCGCGTGTATATTTCTACCCTAATTATTCCCGTCTGTACGGGGTTGGGAAGAAGGTGGAGAAAATTCCAATGATACCGATTTCATTTATTAAAGCTTCAGAAATAGGCAATGGGTGGGACGAAGCTATTGAAATTTTGGTCAACGTCACTGCAGTCAGAACTGCACAAGGCATTTTTGGATGGTAAACGGTACCGGTGATTCCGCAGGGAGATAGAAACATTGGCTCAAGTCCAAGGATCTTTTTCCAGTTTTGTAACGATGAACTCCCAGCACAATAAAATCATGCCCCTCAGAGAAACGATGTGAACGTGCATAAATCCAACCTTAAGAAGAAGCACATAATCATTCATGTTGGCTTGTCGCAGTACATTTAACCTTTGTTGGGAGACCGGCAAACGGGAAGGTTTTTTCTAGAAAATAAATAACTGCTGTTGATATACGATATGAATACAGTTGGCCTACTGCTTGCAGTCAGTAGCATTATCGAGTTGCAAAATTTATGCTAAACAGTCTACGAATCCCTCTCTCCAGGGGCACCTAGTGCAATTGGCTCACTCGACGTTTTTTGATCAAGAATTGTGCGGTGTTTTGTGAAGTTGTTCTTACAGAATTTTGTTTGTGGCATATATGAGTGATTCATATGCTCATTCTTAAAAGCTGTGCTACTACAACTATTGAGGGCCATGTCACTTGTTAGTGACATGTGCACGTATTGGATATTGTGACTGAAATGGGACATAAGGTTGGACCAGTATTGGAAAATCCTCTTAGAATCTTACTGCTAAGAATGTCAAAATAAGTATTGTTTCTTCAGTCCTTGAACCTGTTACTTCCTTTAAGGCACTATTCATTACATTTTCTACCTGACATAGATGTACTTGATCTGTGAAGGAGTAAAGGCTTTGATACTTTTCAAATCTAGATGAGATATGTATATTGGAGATTAATAATGTAATCTCAGTCAGTTTGTTTAGTTAGTTTAAATTATGCTGTAGTGTAAAGTTATAGAATTTGTAATTTATTGTGTAAAAGCAAATGACGAAGGCATGGAAGTTAATGATTCATTCTTGTCACTAGGTTATAAAAGGAGAAACCAATAACGATGAGAGTGATGCAAGTAGAAATCATCCAAATGAGTAAGTGTACAACATAACAAGAAAATGTATTATTTCTATTTTATGTATGCAAACAAAAAATGGTGGATTTGAATAAGTTTTGTTGTCAAACTCAGTTATCCTCCTATTATATTTATCATTGAATGTACTTGTTTTTGTTATCGTCTGTCTTAAAGGGATATTGATATTGCATTTTCCTTAAGCAAGCAAATTACTGTCCATTCTTATTCAGAAATCTCACTGTTGGAAGTATTTAAGAATAGTTTATTACTCTATTATTGTTATTAATGATAGGAATGATCAATCCTCCGACTTTTCACCGTTGGAAGTATTAAAGTATATATGCTGCTCAAAAATATTAAAGTACCACTTTTTTCAAAGGCCACCTGAAAACCTGCACACCGTCCTCAGTTGCTGATTGCAGTAAGTTCTTAAGGCCTCCGGAATTGTTCACCCCCCCCCCTAACACCCTCAACTGCCATGGGACCAAACCACCCCGTCTCCCGTCTCGATTCACCCCTAAGGAAGGTTTAAATCGAGATGTTTATCAGTGCTGCTAATGGGGGGGGTCCTTCCCCTAACGATTTAAAAAGGAAACTGTGCCTGTGTCACCACCCCTTCCCCTGCTACCCCCTTTTGTATGATTTATCGTATCAGGCCCTTTTTAAGGGCTGATACGAGGTTTTCGAGAATAGGCTGGTTTAGGGGGCACTACCCTGAAACTACTCAAGTTGGGGAGCTGTGCTGAAGCATATGCTTGGAAGGCGTCAGAACAAACGTCATACTGAGATTTCGAGCTTGTGCGGTCAACTTTTCAAAATTTAGTGGACTTGGAAAAAAGTGGTGCTTTAATTTTTTTGAGCAGTTGATATGGTATCCAGTTTCAATGTTTATGACACAAGATGACCTGAGCACTTATAACCTATTTGTGATGGAAACTGTTTATAATGTGTCTAAAACCCTCTTACTTGTAGCAGAGATCATAAAATCTCTGTGATATGAGTATGTGAAGGAAGATCCACTACTTTGAACCTACCCAATTGTGTTTCAGTCTAGTGTATTTGTTCTTAGTCCCATAGCTGTCTTTTGTTGTTGATTCACCTAAAACTGTGAATGTAAACAGCGTCTCCCTCCTCACCGATGGTGCTACATGTAGCAAAGGTCAATTACATATAATTTTCAAACGTCATACCCCCCTGACTACAGTCTCCCAATTCCGGTACCTGGGGGTGACTATGCAGACATCTGGGATCGTCTTTACGATGCACGTGAGAGTAGAGGCTGGACGCTGCACTGACGGCTATGAGCGACATCGAGCATCTACACAGCCTATCCCTGAAGACGGCAATACGACTTTTTTGGTTAAAAATAGCACCAGTCGCGATGTATGGCCTGGAAATTATTTGGAAACATCTTAGGCACAGACATCTGGCAACGCTGGAAAGGATCAAGGCAATGTATCTAAAAAGAGCCTTATGCCTATCCAAGTTCACGCCCTCGCGGCTTGTGTATGTCATGACAGGGGAACTACCCTTCATGGAAGACGTCAGATTACAGATGCTCCTGCCGCACACACCGGGATTTGGGGAGTATTTACGTCTCATGACAGCAAAGAGAAATTACATTTGGCATGAATTTTATACGACGGACGCTATGACTACACAGGACTGGATGCAAGGATCCTACGAGCTGAGACATATCTTGACGCGCTTTGCGGTCCATGGTTTCCACCACCGGATCTGCATGAGACGCCCATCACCAACCAGACGAACTATGCGTGTGCAAGCTTTGTAGGGGTCCCTGCGACAGATACCACGTGAGGACGTGCAAGTGCAGAGAGGTGTCTCTGACGAAATTCTGTGAAAATTAGAAATATATGGACACCCCTCGGAAAGAGGCATTTACAGTGGCAATGACAGAATTTTTTTAATGATGGCTCGTAAGAACCACGTTCATGCACATTGTGTGCAATAAAGTATTTATTATATAATTTTCAATTCGGATAATATTTAAGTCATTTCCAAGGTTCAATTATAACTTACTTAATGCTTAATAAACTTAAAAAATGCATTAAAACTCAGCAATTTTTCTTGGTTTATGCCTTGTCTTGGGTTGGGTTTTGCCTTGGAACACCAAGCTGGCTCTTCAGCGTACTCTTGATATCAGTGCCCGGACCCCCACAGGAGTAACGAACTGTGTCTGGGCATGGACTGCAAGATCCCGCTGATGAGCCAGCTCGGTAATCCAAGGCAAAACCCCTCACAAGAGACGGCATAAACCTAGAAAACCTGCTGACTTTTAATTCACATGCCGTGAAAGTCAATATACCATCTTTTTTTTAAAACAAAATGTATATTGTCCAATGTGCCCAACCCATTTATTTACTTATTTCTGCATATAAGGAACTATGAATTACTGAATGCATGAAGTTAACCCTTTTCAGCCCTAAATTTTCTTTATTTGTCTTATAATTGCGATATAATGCGCATCAGGTGACTTTTTCTTTTTTACCTGTGAATTCATTCTGTTCTGTGGTGTCCTGGATGATTTTTTGTCTTGTATTCATTAATATGTTTAAACTAGAGTGCAAGTTAATTACGGGACGATGGTAGTGCGGAAGAAAAAGTCTGAAAAGTGTTGCTTACGAAAGTCAAAAGTTTCTTCTAAATGTAATCCCAAGCTGATTAGGCCTATGGAAGCAAAGCTATGCTTATATCACATTGCAATTATTGCTCCATGCAACTCCTTCATGCCACGTGGCGTTGCCTGGATAACTCAACGCTCTGGGCTCACTGTGCCGTTTTTTTCTCCGCCCACGAAAACCATTAAATATTCAATTATTTTGATGATCCTATGCAACAGAGCATAATATTTTGAAGCTGACTGTCCAAACGAGCAGCCGGTTGAGAGATCACATCTGCCCTTCAACTGAAGGGATAATGTAGAGTGTGAATGATTACATGTTAAATAGGTTCACCAGGAAAATACTAACTAGAGTGACAGTATTGCTGAATGAATTCATTAGTGGAGCTTTATGAAGTGCTGTGAGCTGAGGTTTGAAATTCATAATATTGACCATTAGCAAGCCGAGTGGCAGTTGAACAGTTTTTCTGTCTGTGTGGCTTAAAGAAGCTTTCAAAAATTGAACTACTTGATAAATAAAGTGTCTCTGTTAACCTGTGTCATTGTGGTGTTTACAATTGTGTATTTGTAATTGAGGCAAGCAAACTCTCCTCTCCTCAGTTTTACTTCATGAGGCATACTGTACTTCATTTTAACCCTGGGACCAGAACTAAATTTCTTGACTTAGGTGAGAACCGGATCTTAAGGGTGACAGCTAAGTATGCTAGCTACTACACCACAAGTTGGTCCTCGTTAAATGAACACTGATCCTATTGATCTGTTTTCTGTGTATTTATCTTATATGGAGTCCACAAGCAATATTACTCAAAATGACTTGCGGTGTAGATTTCGTCATGGTCATTGTTGTTGTTCCATTTGAGTAGCTGCACATCTTGGTCATTTAGCCCCGTGTACTTGTGTGTGTAAAGAAAAAAGGAATCTTGTAGTTGTGCTTGACCGATCATGAGCCACGGGACTTCTTTTTTATGTAGAATCTGAACCTCAGGACATGGCATTTCACTTTGAAAATATCTCATGCATTAACCGAGAATCACTTTCCTGTATGTATATATAGGGTTAGCACAAGTGATTTAAGCGATTTCATGCACATGCATTATTTAAAGTTTATAGCTTACTGCATTGCCTCATGTACCAATTAAAAGGGAATCTCATCAAGTTTTTTGAGTCTGCTTGGTTCAATATCTCAATGTGTCCTCCTCGCGCCGCACGGCACATATCGATACGGTAGTCCAACTCCAGCCACACACGCTGGAGTTTATCCTGGTCAACTTAAGCGACAGCCGTATGGATCTGATTCCTCAGTTCAACAAATGCAAAACAGATAGCGTCGATTTTTGTCATCTTGTGACACGTGTCGATCGGTGTCTTATGCACTGGCCTCCCCGGTCGCCTGATCTGATCCCGTGTGATTTATTTTTATGGGGGTATATCAAAGATGAAGTTTACATACCATCAATGCCAGTTAATCTTGTTGAACTGAGAAAACGGATCCTCCTCATCCAAATGCAAGAAGAAAGTTTCAATAGCCAAATCGGAGCGGGTGCAGTTTGAAAACACAAGTATCAAAACGAGAAGCTCGCATCACTGTCACATCGTGCAGCGCATCAGAATGTGTATCACGCCGTACTACCGTACCAGCCTTGGTAGCTCACTGAGTAGACTGCTGGGATATCAAATTCACATCCACAATCAAACTACTGTTCGAATCTACGTCAGGTCGTTTTCTTTGTGACTTCAGTTCGCGGCTCTGTGAAGATAAGACAGGACGTCAAACGTACAGAACGGAATTATTGTGCCTAGCATAGTGAGCAATCTAGTGTATCCTACCTATTTTTTGCTCCTCATTGGTCACTGACGATGTTACTATATCCACTATTATATTCTATTGGCTTTATTTGTGCATTGGACGAAACAAATTGGTCGTTTTCGTCTGTAAGAAGTTCATGTTTCGTTTGAATGCTTAAGTAAAGGTAACAGAAAGTAATAATACAAGACAAGAGAAGAAGACACTGTGGACAGAAAGATTTTTCGAAGGAAGGTGTCAAGTATAGAAGGATTCCAGGGAAGAGTGGAAAGGAAGCCTTGGGCGAAGGGGTCTGAGGACAGAAAGAAACAGCATAGTCGACGCATGAAGAAATATTGAGAAAAACGGAAGAGAAAACGAAGTGTAAAGAATTGAAATTGGTGTGTGGTCCATAGCAGGCCTCCTGGGAAAGTAACAGTAATGGTACGGCCTAGTATACGACATAATGTATTGCATTGAGGAGGTGTACATTCATACTTAAGCTGAACGTGTCGTGTCTGTATTTGAGTGTATGTATTTGTAATTTTAGGGAGGATAAGGAAGGAGGTGGCCGTGGACGTAAGTTAGAAATCATCCCGGCATTTACCTGGAGTAAGAATTGGAGACAACCTCCACGATGGCTGAGGTGGGAATCAAACTCTAGCCTCTTTTCAGTTTTACCTCATGGAGCTGAGTGTACCCTGATCCAGCCCTCAGACTAGAATTACATTTCTTGTCACAGTTTTTCCTCCTGGAGCTGAGTGTAACCTGATCCAGCCCTCAGTCTAGAATTACATTTCTTGTCACAGTTTTTCCTCCTGGAGCTGAGTGTGCCCTGATCCAGCCCTCAGACTAGAATTACATTTCTTGTCACAGTTTTTCCTCCTGGAGCTGAGTGTACCCTGATCCAGCCCTCAGACTAGAATTACATTTCTTGTCACAGTTTTGCCTCATGGTGCTGACTGTACCCTGATCCAGCCCTCAGACTAGAATTACATTTCTTGTCACAGTTTTTCCTCCTGGAGCTGAGTGTGCCCTGATCCAGCCCTCAGACTAGAATTACATTTCTTGTCACAGTTTTTCCTCCTGGAGCTGAGTGTACCCTGATCCAGCTCTCAGACTAGAATTACATTTCTTGTCACAGTTTTGCCTCACGGAACTGAGTGTACCCTGATCCAGCCCTCAGACTAGAATTACATTTCTTGCCACAGTTTTGCCTGAGGATGCTGAGTGTACCCTGATCCAGCCCTCAGACTAGAATTACATTTCTTGTCACAGTTTTGCCTCATGGAGCTGAGTGTACCCTGATCCAGCCCTCAGACTAGAATTACATTTCTTGTCACAGTTTTGATTCATGGTGCTGACTGTACCCTGATCCAGCCCTCAGCCTAGAATTACATTTCTTGCCACAGTTTTGCCTGAGGATGCTGAGTGTACCCTGATCCAGCCCTCAGACTAGAATTACATTTCTTGTCACAGTTTTGCCTCATGGAGCTGAGTGTACCCTGATCCAGCCCTCAGACTAGAATTACATTTCTTGTCACAGTTTTGCCTCATGGAGCTGAGTGTACCCTGATCCAGCCCTCAGACTAGAATTACATTTCTTGTCTCAGTTTTGATTCATGGAGCTGAGTGTACCCTGATCCAACCCTCAGACTAGAATTACATTTCTTGTCACAGTTTTGCCTCATGGAGCTGAGTGTACCCTGATCCAGCCCTCAGTCTAGAATTACATTTCTTGCCTCAGTTATGCCTCATGGAGCTGAGTGTACCCTGATCCAGCCCTCAGACTAGAATTACATTTCTTGTCACAGTTTTGATTCATGGTGCTGACTGTACCCTGATCCAGCCCTCAGCCTAGAATTACATTTCTTGCCACAGTTTTGCCTGAGGATGCTGAGTGTACCCTGATCCAGCCCTCAGACTAGAATTACATTTCTTGTCACAGTTTTGCCTCATGGAGCTGAGTGTACCCTGATCCAGCCCTCAGACTAGAATTACATTTCTTGTCTCAGTTTTGATTCATGGAGCTGAGTGTACCCTGATCCAACCCTCAGACTAGAATTACATTTCTTGTCACAGTTTTGCCTCATGGAGCTGAGTGTACCCTGATCCAGCCCTCAGTCTAGAATTACATTTCTTGTCTCAGTTTTGCCTCATGGAGCTGAGTGTACCCTGATCCAGACCTCAGACTAGAATTACATTTCTTGTCACAGTTTTGATTCATGGTGCTGACTGTACCCTGATCCAGCCCTCAGACTAGAATTACATTTCTTGTCACAGTTTTGCCTCATGGAGCTGAGTGTACCCTGATCCAGCCCTCAGACTAGAATTACATTTCTTGTCACAGTTTTGATTCATGGTGCTGACTGTACCCTGATCCAGCCCTCAGACTAGAATTACATTTCTTGTCTCAGTTTTGATTCATGGTGCTGACTGTACCCTGATCCAGCCCTCAGACTAGAATCACATTTCTTGTCACAGTTTTGCCTCATGGAGCTGAGTGTACCCTGATCCAGCCCTCAGACTAGAATTACATTTCTTGTCACAGTTTTGCCTCAAGGAGCTGAGTGTACCCTGATCCAACCCTCAGACTAGAATTACATTTCTTGTCACAGTTTTGCCTCATGGAGCTGAGTGTACCCTGATCCAGCCCTCAGACTAGAATTACATTTCTTGTCACAGTTTTGCCTCATGGAGCTGAGTGTACCCTGATCCAACCCTCAGACTAGAATTACATTTCTTGTCACAGTTTTGCCTCATGGAGCTGAGTGTACCCTGATCCAGCCCTCAGACTAGAATTACATTTCTTGTCACAGTTTTGCCTCATGGAGCTGAGTGTACCCTGATCCAACCCTCAGACTAGAATTACATTTCTTGTCACAGTTTTGCCTCATGGAGCTGAGTGTACCCTGATCCAGCCCTCAGACTAGAATTACATTTCTTGTCACAGTTTTGCCTCATGGAGCTGAGTGTACCCTGATCCAGCCCTCAGAGTAAAATTACATTTCTTGTCACTGTTTTGCCTCATGGAGCTGAGTGTACCCTGATCCAGCCCTCAGACTATAATTACATTTCTTGTCACAGTTTTGCCTCATGGAGCTGAGTGTACCCTGATCCAGCCCTCAGACTAGAATTACATTTCTTGTCACAGTTTTGCCTCATGGAGCTGACTGTACCCTGATCCAGCTCTCAGACTAGAATTACATTTCTTGTCACAGTTTTGCCTGAGGATGCTGAGTGTACCCTGATCCAGCCCTCAGACTAGAATTACATTTCTTGTCACAGTTTTGCCTCATGGAGCTGAGTGTACCCTGATCCAGCTCTCAGACTAGAATTACATTTCTTGACACAGTTTTGCCTCATGGAGCTGAGTGTACCCTGATCCAGCTCTCAGACTAGAATTACATTTCTTGTCACAGTTTTGCCTCATGGAGCTGAGTGTACCCTGATCCAGCTCTCAGACTAGAATTACATTTCTTGTCACAGTTTTGCCTCATGGAGCTGAGTGTACCCTGATCCAGCTCTCAGACTAGAATTACATTTCTTGCCACAGTTTTGCCTCATAGAGCTGAGTGTACCCTGATCCAGCCCTCAGACTAGAATTACATTTCTTGTCACAGTTTTGCCTCATGGAGCTGAGTGTACCCCGATCCAGCCCTCAGACTAGAATTACATTTCTTGTCACAGTTTTGTCTCATGGAGCTGAGTGCACCCTGATCCAGCCCTCAGACTAGAATTACATTTCTTGTCACAGTTTTGCCTCATGGAGCTGAGTGTACCCTGATCCAGCCCTCAGACTAGAATTACATTTCTTGTCACAGTTTTGCCTCATGGAGCTGAGTGTACCCTGATCCAGCCCTCAGACTAGAATTACATTTCTTGTCACAGTTTTGCCTCATAGAGCTGAGTGTACCCTGATCCAGCCCTCAGACTAGAATTACATTTCTTGTCACAGTTTTGCCTCATGGAGCTGAGTGTACCCTGATCCAGCCCTCAGACTACAATTACATTTCTTGTCTCAGTTTTGCCTCATGGAGCTGAGTGTACCCTGATCCAGCCCTCAGACTACAATTACATTTCTTGTCTCAGTTTTGCCTCATGGTGCTGAGTGTACCCTGATCCAGCCCTCAGAGTACAATTACATTTCTTGTCACAGTTTTGCCTAATGTAACTGAGTGTACCCATATCCAGCCCTTAGACTAGAATTACATTTCTTGACAGTGTTGGAAATGGAACACGCATTTCGGTGGGGACAGCCAAGAATGCTAGTTGCTACTCCAGGATGTGGACACGTGCATGAATTTATTTTGGGTGATAGGTTGTATATACAGTATATCAGCCTGATTCCGCGATTGAAAGAATTTGCGGCTTCTTTGTAACCTTGGATATTCGTAGGATTATTAGGCCCTTCATATCGTACATGCTTTTAGATTAAGAGTGCCTTGTGTTCTGAGGGAAGGTCATGTTTATACTGCAAGCGTAGGGCCGTGTCTTCTCTCGATAGTCTCATTCCGGCAACAGCGCTCTGCAGCACGTGCGCTACTGGTCGAGCCCATGTTCACAGTTGTTCTGCGTTTGGTATAGTGATGTGGCAGGGTCCATGTAAGTCGTTATAAATGTTTACTTACGTTGGTGGTTTTCTGTTAGCAATTAGTCACCTTATTCTGAAGGAGAGTAACAGCGCAGTGTTAGCCATGCTTTACTTGTCCCTTTGATTGTGGAGACATTTATAACAATAGTTTAATTTTATCTAATATGTGCACTGCTGCACAGCTGAAAGCAGCGGGAAACTTCAGCCCTTAATCTTCTTCCTGACGATATGCGCCTTTTCAAGCATAATTACTGGTGGTAATTCAGTCCTCCCCTGTAAATTTTCAATCTGGCTGTAAACTGGTTCCACTTTTCGTTCTCCGGCCGATGACTACTCGAGAGGGTGTTAACATCACAAAGGTTACTAAAGTTACATCTGTTTTTCTACTGGACAGAACGTAGATGTTACAAAATTGTGATTGGCAGAGGCTGGTTTAAGAACTTTGAATGGAAAATGTATAGGTTGAGGTTGGATTTAGTTGAGATAATTGAAGTATGGGACTTTGGCCAGGAGACTACTGCATCATTAGCAATTAATCTAAGGAAGTTAGCCTCACATTTACTAGGGAACATGGTGGAATATAATGAGCAATATAGTAAACGTATTTTTGTAGCTAAAATCGGAACTAAAATTGCACCTCATTAGTTAAAGTCTATATTGCTATCAATCGGGCAGATGATAAAGAAGTTGGAATGGACTGCAAAGAAAGAGGTGAAATTGAGAGATTTGTCAAGGTTGAAGTTCGGAAACCTGGTTATGGATTGAAAAACATACTTCGGGGCAAATGAAAACTTGATGACAATCTGGTTGCTATGACTAAGAATTCTAATGTAAATCAATTCGAACGTTTGAAGCTTTAAATCATCTGTAGAAGAAAACTTGGGGTGAAAGGAAAGAACAGATTGAAAAATTACAAGGAAAACAACTTTGGGTCTCTCATATATTTGAATTATTGGATGAAAGATGGAGGAACAAGAACCAGCCGACTTAGGTGATGTCCCCGACGTAGTCGCTACGTTGAGTATAGGAGAAGAGCTGATCAGTTATTGTTACTTAGAATTATGTAGGAATTTTTGACAATAGTTTGTAAAGAAGTATGTTATTATGCCTGTACCTAAGTAGGTAGGAGCTGACAGATGGGAAGATAATGGTACAATTAATTTGTTAATTCATGCATCAAGGATTCTGACTACAATTATTTTCAAATAGAATGACAGCCGAGTAAGGCGATGATTTGTTTTAGTCAGCAGAAGCGTGGGAATAAGGGAAGCTGTCGTATGTTTTAGACTAATGTTTGAAAGTAGATTGAAGAAAGAGCACAAGACTTCTGTTTGATTTTTTAAACTTGGATATGACTATTGATTACGTTATTTGGTGTAAATTATTTGACATTTTGAGATGGTTTGGAATAAAATTAAGGTATAGCAGGGAGTCTACAGTCAATACTGAAACCAGTGGGCAGTTATAACTTTCGATGGACATCAGAGAGAGAGTAGTATTTCGAAGGAAGTAATGTAAGCAGCATTTTCAAACACGTAGTTTACAACCCAGTTCATTTAGCAAGTAATTGAAGACACGAGATCTAAATGAAAAGTATAAGTCAAGAAACAATTTAAAGTAATTTCGACTCAGAGCTGTACTAACGACTTTGTCTTCTGAGCCGATTGAACAGCGAATTTGAATGTCTTGCTAACCAGTATGCACTTAATGCTGAGACAAGAATTCATGATAAAATCAGAGTTAGTAAAACTAGAATGCAAAAATGCAGCCGCAAGAAATAAAATAAAAACTCCATTGACATCGATTGGCAGATATAATGCTTTAGGAAGTTGCTGACTCCTTCCACCTAGGAAACAACATGGACAAAGCAAAGAAGATAAATTAAACTTGGGTGTAAATATGTTGACATTAAATGCAGATGTAGTAAGGGAATTCATATTTGAAGCCGTAGTTTGGTGCTATATAAATTAAATTGAAACTTGTATTGCTTGTACTAAAGAAAAGAGAAACAGTAGCATTTGAATGAGTTGTTATAGGAGAAAGTTGAAGAATGGACGGGTGGTAGATTGACAATTAATGTGTATCAAGATGAATATGGGTGGGTGTAGATGTTTAAGTGAGTGGTAATGAATGGAAGATATACAGGGTGTCTCTCATTAACGTTTAAAACTCTATATAGCGACGTAGATGGCATTGAGAATAATTTGATAAAGGACACTTAAGATCACAAGTTTCTGGAAATACCTTAAAAGTGAACCACAACTGTTAAACATATGTCGTCATCAGTTGACGGCTCAGCTCGAGTGGTCAGGCCCGTGTATTGTTATGCACACCAAAAGCAAAGGTTCAATATCATATCACTCTGGCTCTGTGTCTGCGTGTGCGACTCAGGCGCGTGGGGTTTGAGGTACGAATCCGGGGCCTATCTATCAGCTTTTATGTTCTCTCCCTTCTCCTTTCGAGTGGAAGCAGATTGTTTGTTGACATTAAGAACGCTTTGTCTTACGAATGTGATCGGGAGTGTTCGGGAATTTGACAATGGAATCGGTCGGATGGGGTAATGTTAGTCATTCGACAAGAACTGCTGTACTAGATAACAACCGTTTGAGGGTCCTCAACCACACAGTTCAATACTGTACGTCAAACGCGAGTTGATAATGAACCGCTGTACGTTCCATGAGTTTGCAGACATGCACCTTTGTTATGGTGCTGCAAATTTGAACACACTTGCTGCAAGGCGGCCGTACAAACAACGATTTCCCCAGAGCGTTCTGCCATCTCACGTGTCCTTCGCAAATGTGGACCGATGAATTAGTAAAACGGGAGCTGAGCGCGTAAGTAAGCAATGCATTCTAAGTGACTTTTGGAGCTCACTGTAACATGTTTTGTAACTGGTTTGTTGTCTAAAGCACGACCAGTTTACCGCATTCTTGTTTTCTGATACGGTCACCGTACGTATGGGTTTTTGTTATTGAATTCATCCATTTAGGATAACGGCCGTGCAGGCAAGGTTGGGCCTCATGCGAGAGTAAGGAACCAAATGGAGGAAAATTTATGAGCGCATGTTCAGCAGCATTCCTAAACATGTACACGCCGAGCCGCGGGCCAGCTTGTTCTTTGCCGGTCAACGGTATGGCGTATGTGGAATCTAAGCGGGCACGAAGTCTAGCACAAAACGAAGGTTCAAAAGTAAACGAATGAGACTATAGGGTACGCCTCGAATTGAATTTTGTGAATGGTACCGTTAACCAACCCAACAAAACGCCAACTTTTCTCCACTTGTAATGTTTTCCGACGAAGCTAAATTTAATCACGATGGATATTTAATTCAAAAAGTAACATTTATTGGTCCAGTCCTAATCCACATCAAATGCATGTTCAGGGTCGTCATGACAAATTTAGCGTGAATGTATGGGCAGGTATTTTGGGCGACCAACTAATTGGCCTTAGATTTTACCCAACCGTCTAGATGGCCGTACCTATGAATTTTTTCGGAAACACTTTGCCAGAGCTGCTTGATGATCTTCCATTGGAAGTAAGGGGTAACATTTGGTTGGAACACGACGGAGCTCCACCCAACTACGCGGTACGCGAAATTTCTTAAACCGGGCATATCCCAATAGGTGAATTGGACGGCTATTACCTATTCACTGGCCTGCAAGATCCCCAGATTTAAGTCCCCTTGATTTTTCTGTTGGGACCTAATGAAGGAACTGGTGTACAGCACGCCAGTAGAGGATGAAATGTACCTCGCAGCCTGCATTGCCGCAGCTGCTCTTATAATGCAAGAAACTGAAGGTATTTTTGAAAGCGTGCGCCAGGGTATGCCTCGGAGATGCGATGCATGCATTCAAGCTAACAGTGCAAATTTTGAACATCTTTTGTAGACATAAGCCATTTCTTTTTCGTTGAAGAATAACGAAAATTATGTTTATTTGTTGTTTCCTTTTCAGAACATCTGTATTATCTGATTGAGTACAGGTATTCTATTGTGTTACTAAGAGCTTGAAAATTTTCTTGTGTTTCTGTTTCTTCGAATGAAACAAATGTCATTGACGAAAAAAAATACAGGGTATTTAGACAAAGGGGAATGAAAGAGCATTGAGAGGACGGCACTGTGCTAAAATGTTTAAGTTAAAGGCTTGATTGTTTTTTGTTTTTTCCTTCTGTTCTTTCTGCAGTGGCTCGTCATTGTTAGCACTTTTAGTACGATGGAAATAACTTCCCGCGTTACGAAAGGCACGTTACATTTTTTTTCTTCACCAACACAGCAGGAAAATCCTTTTCTTTTCGATGATAAAAGACGTAAATGAACTGGAAATGAAGGAACAGATTGTTTGTATTTCTTGCCTTTTCCACAAAATAAATCACAATAGGCAAAAAAAAACGTACGTTTTGAAACTTCGCGTCAATCTTTAGAATGAAGTTGTGTTCGTAATTCATAGTTTTTATTTAAAAAAAATGCTGAAGATTGTGTTATTTTGCTGTTTTTTAACTGACCAGCGTTAGACTGAGTACGATTACAATTCCGTTTTATGGCACAAAACGCACGTTTTCCTTGTTTAAATTTTCTCTTGTTTCTTCAGGTTTTACAATGGAATAAGTTGACGGAAAAGTCGTAATTGCTGAACATTGCGTACATCTGCTCAACAGCCGCTGGCAAAATTGACGATACGTGACATTGGGCAAAATAAGGAGCACTCGTGTTTTCCTTTTTCCACCCTGAGCTGGTGGGTTGTAATGTTTAACAGCAAGGAAGTCCGATGATACATGCGCAAAAATAAAAGCGTTGTTTCCACTTGAAAGGCGAAGAGAGAGAAACAAAGAAGCTGGTGGATAGGCCACGGATTCGAATCTCGAACCCCACGTGCCCGATTCGCAAACGAAGACACGGCGCCAGAGTCATATGACATTCAATATTAGCTTTGGAGGCTTTGGTGTGCGTCAGAGTGCACGGACCTGGGTGCTCGAGCTGACCTGTCACCTGATGACATCATCTGTTTAACTGTTGTGGTTCACTTTTAAGGTATTTCTTGCGACCCCAAGTGTCCTGCATCAAATTACTTTTGTCAATACCATCTCCGTCGGTATAGTTTTAAACGTTAATAAGAGACTCGTTGTATATTGGTTGGGCAGGAAGAGTCGAGGACATGATCTCTACGGGTTACCCAATTGAAATATATGTGATACCGATTGCTTCGGATGTAGAGTGTGGTAGCTAAGTAAAGACAAATGAATTGATTACATCAAGAATAGGAGGCATGGAGTGCTATAGTGAAACAGTCTAATGACTGAAATCTAAAAAAAAAAACGAAAAACACAGTCTTGTCAATTGGCATTTTAGCTGCCTGTGCGAAATCTCATACTATTATACCCAAGAATAGAACCATTTACTTGAACATGTGTGCATCGATGATCTGTTGGCAAAGGTCAAGTCGTTTTACAAAGGGTGGTGGCAAAAACACCTTGTCCTTTACGATACCCGGTATGTACTGTAAAGGGTTAACGACGTGGGATCGATAGATTGTCGTAGCTGAGATACAAACGCAATACACTAATGGTCTATGAGCTATGGCTCCAAAATCTCTGACAAGAGACACTACATTGTATAATACACACATTGTAAAATATTCAGCCTGTATGATCAACATATAATTATTGAAGAGTAGAAACGGCGTCAGTTACTAGTACATCTTGAAGACAAATATCCTGGTAGTGTATAATTGAAAGTAGCTCCAGTGATAATTTCACTAATTAGATCTCTCGATTTCCACAGTATTATTGCACATCCCTTGATAATGTACCCCAAATCAAACTGTTAATACTAAATATTTCAGGCTGATTTGTCCAGTTACGTCAGATCCTGCTCTAGGGACGTTTCACGCATCAAGGAATACTGGAAGACAATATACTAACACTGTATCTAAAAGAAAATTGACTATCGAACAACATTTGCAATCGAATATCCTAAGCCATAGCGTTGACGAGGCATTAACATGTAGCGTATACGAAGCCAAATTTCCCGAAACACAATCGCTGAAGACGCACATGATATTCCATAGCAGCAAGCAGCCATATTCATGTAGCGTATGCAATGCCACGTTTACTCGGAAAGGATCTCTGAAGCAGCACAGCCTGATCCATAGCGGCAAGAAGCCATTTCAATGTAGCGTATGCAATGCCACGTTTAGTCAGAAAGGATCTCTGAACCAGCACAGCCTGATTCATAGCGGCGAGAAGCCATATCCATGTGGTGTTTGTGAGAGAAAATTTAGCCAGAAAAGTTCGTTACAAGCTCACATGCTAATACATAGTGGAGAAAAACCTAATGCCTGTGACGTATGTGAAGCCCGATATACCCAAAGACAATCCTTGAAAGACCACATGGTAATCCACAGTGGTGAAATGCCGTACTCTTGTAAGATATGCGGAGCCAAATTTGCATGGAGGAAGTGTTTAAGCGAGCACGTGGTAATACATAGCGGTGAGAAGCTATATTCCTGTAGCGTATGCGAAGCCAAATGTACTACTCGAGGAAACTTGAAATCACACATGCTTATCCACAGCGGTGAGAAGTCATTTTCCTGTAGCGTATGCGAAGCCTTGAAGACACACATGCTAATACACAGCGGGGTGAAGCTATATTCCTGTAGCGAATGCGAAGCAAAATTTCACCAAAGAGGAAACTTGAAGACACACTTGTTTCTCCACAGCGGCGAGAAGCCATATTTATGTACTGTATGCAATGCCAAATTTTCCCAGAAAAGACACTTGAAGAGACACACGTTTAACCATAGCGGTAAGATGGCAATTAAAGTTCCTCCTGCGAAGGAATCTTTACTCTCAACCCATAGCGACCAGAAACCGTGATCATATAGCAATTGCAAAGCTAAATTTACTTGTATAGGTTTTTTATTGTTGTAGTTGTTGTCTTGAATCTTTTAACTGGTTTCATTTATGTCCTAAGTTAAGTGTTTCATCCATACCTCATGCATCCCAGGCAATCTTTTCAACATATTATAACCTTGATGTACCCCTAAAGTACTTATTGTGGACACTACCTTCCTTAAATAAGTATGCTATTCCTTGGTGTGTAGGTATATGTCCTATCAACCCTTCTCCTCTCTTCATTATCAGTCGCTAATACATCTCCCCTTGCCCACATGTCTTTAAAACCTTTCCATTTGTCATTTGATCCTCATCAATCTCCTGAAACACGTATTTTAAATGCTTCTATTCTACTGCTACCTTGCCCTAAAATAATGTTTTCGAAAATGACTTTCTGACACCAATATCTATATTTGATCTCAACATAGTTCTAGTCTGTGGAAATTCAGTCTTTCCCTGAGTCAACGTATTTTTAATGTCCTCTTTGCTTCGTCCATCTCTGATTATTTCTTCTTTTAGCTTTTAATTTGCCAATTTGACGTAGTAAGTGTTATTCTTTTCTTTCGGCTGTATGCCTTTACTTTGCACATTACTGTTTTTTATTATGGTTTACTTGAGATGGAGCCCATGCCTTTGAGAATCCCATTCAGAACCTCCGGTGAATTTGCTAGGATGACTATGTACATAAAAGATCTCAGAGTTGAGATTGTTTCTCCTTCAATTTTTTTCCCTAGTTCCCTATTTCCCTGTACTAAATTCCAACATTTTTCAATATGACAATCAATTTACTCTTTTCAATGTTATCAAAAGTATTTTCTATGTTTACGAGTTCCCCTATTTTATCTTATTCTTTCTTCCAAAATCAGACAACGACTCAATACAGCTTCCCTTGTTCCTACGTTTTATCCACGAGCCAAACTGGTCTTGAGGCAATCTTGTATCTATGTGTCTTTCCATCTTCTTGTAAATAATTCTAGTCAGCATCTTTGAAGCATGAGTCCTCAAGCTTATTGTCCGATAATCTTTCTATATGTCAGCTCCTGTATTCTTCGGTATAGGGATGGCAACATTCTTTATAAAAGAGGATACTTCAACTGTCTTATACATCGGACGTACTATAAAATATGGCAACTCAGTCCTTATATCATCTATTCCTTGTGTTTTTCGCTGGTACCAGTGCTCTATCAAATTCTGATTTCAATATTAAATCTCCATCTCATCCTCATGAATTTCCTCCTCATTATCCTTTGCATGATTCTCAATCTCTATAACTCCATACAAAAACTCTATGTATGTTTTCTGTCTCTTAACGTTTTCTATCTGAGTTCATAATATTACAGTACTTACACCTCCTTTCCTCACAAGTACTCTTAATCCTTCAAGAACTTTCAGACAATTTTCTATAACGGCCCATTTTCCTTTCAAATATTCTTCTTTCTCTTTCTTGGGCTTCTTGTTTACCTCATATTCTAGCCTCCCCCTTTTCATCTCATGCATTCTTGTCCTATAGCTCTTCGTCCATTAACTCTAGTGTATCCTGAGTGATCCACGGTTCTCTATATATGTTTTCTTCTGCGGATTTTGTTACTTCATTCGTCGATTGCGCCCATTTCTTTGCTTTTGAAGTTTGTAAAGGATTCTTCTTTAGCCCTTGTCTTAAATGGTTTGTTCTTATTCTGTTTCAGTTTCTCTAACGCCCACCTTTTTGTTTTTATACTTTCTTTAGTTTCTTTAGCATGAATCTGAATTCCATAACAAGAATTCACAATCATCGCTGTAAACTCAGAGTTATATTTTTTCGAAACCCTTTTCGTTTTGTTTGATGTTTGTCCTTCCACTGTCACTGATTCTTATTTGGTTATGACAATAAGATGCTAAAGATGTTTAACTCTGATTTGCTTAAGAATTGTAAATTGCGTGTTGTAATAATTAGTATTGTAACTGATAGATGCAGTAAATAAATAGAACTAAATACTGGAGATCTTGTGATCCGATTAATTTTTGGTGAGAAGTAGCCTTTGAGAAGAGCTACGAATGGAAAGATAAATAGGGGGAGAGGCTTTCGATATATTATGTTTCAGGAGGAGGGCGTGACAGAAAAATACTCATCCATGTGTATATTCTTAATTGTGGTTATTGAAAAGAGTGTCAGTTGAACCCGTGGTTGGTACAAAATTCCGCGAGTCTACATCCAAGATCATTCCATTTACCTTATCCAAATACTCCTACTATCTTCCGTTCCCTTTCCTACCACAGCATTCCAATATCCCATTTTTCTAACTTTTCGGTCGCCATTGACATGATAATTTCTTCGTATTCAACTACTTCATCACCAGCTTGACAGGTGAGCATATAGGCTTGCATTACTGTGGTGCACAGCGATTTTGTATTGATGTTAGCTACAATAATGTGTTCACTATAAGACTCATCATAATACACCCTTGACCAACGTTCCTATTCATGTATCCTGCTTAGCCGTTGGTTGATTTGGTGCTAATGATCATATAGTCTCCTTAACAGAAGTCCTGTTCTTCCTTCCAGTGCACTTCATCAATACCAACTAAATCCAACTTTAACCTATCCATTTCCTTATCTGTGTTTTCTAACATTCCACTTCCATTCAGACTTATAACATTTCGCGTTTCGATCCGTAGAATATCTGATTTCCTGGTTATTGGGTTATACTACGGAACAGTTTATTTGTGATGTTATCTGTCAATTTAGTCGATCGGTGCTTAAGTTAGTATTGTATTTCACCCTTTACCTTGATGTCAGCCTGACCTGTTTCTATGTGTGGTGTTCTCCATATGTAGGGAGGACAATAATTGCGAGTTATTTATCGTTGTAAACTTTTCAATTCACCGTAATAAAATATATTGTTTTCTCAATTAGTTGTTTATTTCGTTTCCTCGCGTCATTGCGTGTGAGACGTTACCATATTTTTTCGGAAACCGCGCTGCATAATGGTGAGTCACTGAAATGTTATCTTATTGTAATTTTTGTATGTTGGAGTGCATTTGTCTTTTCTCCCTCCCTATTGTAAAGTTTCCCACATGAGTGTCAGTATCATTGACCTTCGGGAGGTTCTGAATGTGGAGTGTTTTCGCATCTCTTTCTTTCCCACACTATTCGGACGCTATTTTGTCCTGGGATACATGCTAATTGCCCCGTTTAGGTGCTATGTGGTGTGGACCATTCTGGTCTTGTGCTCATTGCTGCGGCGGTTACACGTGCTGGGTCAGGGTTCTAACCTGATCTGCCTCATTCGTTTTTAACTTGAGCAAGGTGATTCTTATTGATATCCACCATGGAAAAATACTCAAGTACTGTGTAATATTAAGGTGTGTTTCATACACAAATCTGTATCACATTTACCCCACATCATATTCCACTGTTCTCTTCCTAATTTCCGTTGTTCCTCTCATGCGATGTGTCTCCGGTTTGTTTTCCTAATAATATGCCTATATAATAATCCACAGTGTACGCTCTACATGGTATTCCGGCCCTTGTCAATGATATACGAATTTCACCTTCACTTTGATAATTATTTATTTATCTCTCACATTTCGAATTGTACGTTTATAAACGTTTAGCGCCAATCTTGCAAGAGTCACGCTGCTCATCTTGACTAGGCGTCAGCTCCCCTTAATTGTTCTCTTTATTTTATTTCATCTACCAGTAATCACACGAGAGTATCTGTTCTCTTATGGATATCTCGATGTGTAGTGCCCGTTTGACTGAAGACGAACGATCACGTATATTTGGATTTCAAAATCAGTTCAGCACGAGATCAAAAACATCTCAGGGTCTATCTGGGCACACAATAAAACAAAGCTAGCTTGACTGATTTCAAAATTCAAACATCAGTAGGAGGAGAAAAGATCATGGTAAAACACAAATACCACAGTTTACAAACATGAGATTTCAATTTATTTTTCAAACATCCTAACTAAAAATGTTTCTTCCCCAGGGAGTAAAGAGAACTGAACACACTCCTGAAAATAAAACACCCTAATCCCCCTGGGTCCCTGACTAATATACCTGTGTTAAATTTCATTTCATTTTTTCATTTCATATTTATTCATCAGTGCCTTACACTATATTCACATTACACTGAAGGGAGTCTCTGAAAAGAGCAAAGCCCCACTAAGCATTCGGGATGCGTCAGATCCCCCACTATATATAATGGTTTATATTTACATATGTACACAAGATGGCAATTAGTGAGAATCGAGCCATGATAAATTATTTACAGTATACATTAGAGGGATGGTAAATTTATATAGGATAATGCAGGACAACAAGAGAAGAGATCACATAAATATTGCAAATGGAAATACACAGGAAACACTAGCACAACAAAGAATCGGAGCATAATTTATGAGGAACAACCTACTTGTTGAACAAATATTGCCGCAGCTTCCTCTTGAACTGAACGGCATTATTGTTGCTGGCCTTCAGGGAACACGGTAGGCTGTTCCATGCACAGACCGATCTATTTACAAAACCCAGTTTGTACGACTCAGTCCTGGGTAGTGGGGCGTACGGCGTAACTCCGCGGCCCTTCTGAGCAGATCGGTAGCCAAGGGAAATTTTGTCTAAAATTGCAGATGAGTCTGTATTATTAAAAAGTTTTCGCAGGTATAGCAATTCAATTTGAGTAAATAGGTTCTCAATAGATGGAAGGCTACATTTTTGGCGTCTGATTTTAGAGTCTACGTCGGAATTTATCGAAAGAATGAATTTAGTGACACGATTTTGAATCCGTTCTAGCTTAAGAATATTTCCCTTGGTACCGGGGCTCCATGAAGGGCACGCGTGAATTAGCAGCGGTCGTACTAGACTCAGGTAGGCGGCCCTCTTCACTTTGGTGCGGCAGCCACGTATATTTCTGCTTAGCATACCAAGTTGGCGTGCAGCTTGGTTCCTCACTGCGTCGGTGTGGGTGTTCCATTTCAGGTAGGAAGTGATGTTGAGTCCAAGAAGTTTGTCGCACTGCACACGGGGAATCGGAGTGTTTTCAAAGTGATAAGAGTTGGCCGCTGGAATTCGATTACGGGTTAGGGAGATTAGATTACATTTGGAAGAATTGACAGCCAGGCCGTTAATTGTGCACCAGACACTGATGTTATTTAGATCTTCCTGCAGGGTGGTGAGGTCACTATTGTCTTCGGTCTTGCGATAGAGGGTTGTGTCGTCGGCATATTGGTAGACGTTTGAGGAGACTGCATGGGGAAGATCCAACATGAATATGTTGAAAAGTAGAGGACCAAGGACAGATACTTGAGGGACACCAGATGGGACCAAAACAGTAGAGGAATGATCGCCTTGGAAGACTACTCTCTCATGCTGGTTTGTAGAAAAGTCAGTCAACCACCCCACTAGTTTACCACCGAAACTGTAGGAGCGCAGCTTATCCAGGAGACGTGAATGGGGAACCTGATCAAAAGCCTTGGTCCAATCGAGAGTAACGAGATCCACTTGACCGCCTGGTATTCTTTCCAGAGTTTGTTGCCAGTCGTCCCCAGCTGATGTGAGTAGCGTTGTACAGGAACGTCCAGGTAGAAACCCATGCTGGTGTTCGTTTAGAGAACCTGTTTCTTTCAGGAAACGCAACATCTCCCTGGATAGCAGGCGCTCCATTACCTTACACATTATGGATGCCAATGATATGGGGCGGTAGTTGGCTACTGATTCCTCAGTACCAGTTTTGTGGACAGGAACAACGTTGGCGATTTTCCAATCAGATGGTAATTTCCCATATTGAAAAGAGGTGTTAAATATTGAGCAGATGGATGGAGCGAGGGCCTGAGCACACGTTTTGAGTATTCTTGCGGGTGTGACGATATGATCTATCAAAAATCAGCTAGAAAAAGAAAATATTTACTGGTGTGTGAGATAATCAGAAAATTATCAGTCCATTCTGTTATCCACAGTTAATTATTTACTGTATATATTTACAAACTGAAATCATGAAGAGTTATTTACGAGGTCCCCAGTTGGCCAAAATCGATGATGATGAAGCTGTTTCTACGATGAGCAGACTCATTATTAGTCCTGTCTGTCATCTATAATTTGGTTTCAATCAAAATATTCGCTGTCCTGTCAACACTTTTACTTACACATTTTTCCAAAGTGTATCCAACATTTATTTATCAAGTCCGAGAATTTTACTTCCATGTCAGAATATGGAAGTTCAAATTTAGTTATTTTAAATGGAGAGGTGGTTTCCTATCAAATTATTCAAAAAACCTCACATGATTTTAAACACCATTTCCTGATTTATGGCATCACCGACAATCAGTTTATGAATTATTTCATAACAATTTCTGATATTCTGCATGTGTTGATTAATTTAATTTATCATATACAGTTAGAATCCAATTTACTTCAAATACTTCCTGTTAACAATAATTGCAATAATATCGGATATTAATTAGCTGAACTCATAATTATTTCTCATCGGATAAAACAGATATTCAAAACATTCATATAACATTCATGCACCAATTATGAAATTTATAATTCTATTACTGTCATGGCATTCGGTAAGGCTTCTGCTAGTCTAATAGGGTTTATAAATACCATCTTGATCTACAAGCAAATCTCAAGAACGGCGAGTGAAAAATATCAATCAAAAATGTGCAATCTGCTGACGAAAGTATTTGTTGGCTTACAAAGGAGCGAACAAATAATATCCTACCTACCCTTTTTTCAAATAATAGCATTTATTCACGTTACATGGGGCGACCACTGTGCCAAACCCTTCTTTTAATCGTTTATTTATACTTTTTCTTTACTTATCCTATGAACAAATATTATTCCCTCGACGCTGTCACACATACTTCATCACGTTATAACAATAATACCATTTAGCTCCATAAGCTACCACATCCTATTTTAACTTCATATTACTGATCCATGCCATCTACATGCTACTCAAATACAAACAGTTAACTGCACCAACTCTCCGTCCCGTAGTTATTAACCTCAATTAATTTCTTCCTATTAATAGTGATGCTTTCAACTATCACCTCACGTCACAAATCCTCCCCTAAATTATACATAGGTATTTCCGATTCGAATAGCCTTCCGTTCCTTATCATGACATCACACAAAAATTACAAGATGTGCATTAACTAGACTGATTATAATAATAACTATTATTAATATCCTCCGATATGTCTCTCGTTAATAAAATTTTTAAATACTTAAACAACATTTCGAGTTTTCTCCAGAATCATAATATTGTCAGAAAATCATCTTATCGTTATTATTATTATCACTGACAATCCACTCTAACGCTTCTAAAATCAGCTATCTTATGATCCAATCCTTTGAATCCTCCTCATATTTCACACTCAAATTATCATAATCTCATTAACCACATTACTCATCATTAATTGACATTAATCATAATTTGTCGTTATTAAGCATTATTAATCACTATTAATAATTTTCCACATATTAATCATTATTTGTCCCTATTAATCATTGTTAATCGTTATTAATCATCATTAATCATTATTAATCATAGAGAAATCTAATTCCAGAAAAACATTTTGCCATTATTATTATGATATAAATCTGAGCTTCAAATGATTTAATCCTATAAACTATACAATTGTGAACGACTATAGCTAGCGTTAAATGGAGCACTTCCCAATACACAAGAAAATTATAAAGTGGCGAACATATTATACCGATGCGTTAGTGGTTGAAATTAGCAGCTTTCTCAAGGTTCCTCTATCCTTAATTCCATATTATGTAATAGCGTTATCTACAACTTGACTGCAGAACTCAAATCCGATTCCGATATGTAACCAAATATGCGTGGATATTATCTTAAGAATCAAATATGCAGAGAAAGCGTTAAATGTTGGTTCTCAACCAGGCAGAGAAAGGGTTGAATATTGATTTCGCAGATTCATAACACTGGCTACGTAAAGTAAAATATCTTAGCTTACATTTCGGTGGTGAGATGATGAGGCGACTATGTTGAATGCGCCATGGTAGCGCTGGCTCTTGAGCACCCCCGTGCTTAGTTCCTCGCCATCAAAACAGCCATCTCCACTCCCGAACGTCGGATTCCATCCTTCCCGCTAATCGTTTAGTGAACCATCACTAAGTCTCTATTATTCCACGAACAATATGTGCGATGACATCTTATTATGAGTAACAAGTTGTTGCGTCCAGTACACTTCATTTTGTGAATTGTGCCAGAACTGTTCCGGGGTTTTACCACATTCCCTCCAGAATTTCACTTGATTCAAAGAATACCTTTTTAGTAAGCTAGATATAGCTGCAATTGGAATTGCATATCACTTTATTTGACTGTCGCGATACACTTATTCTCCTTGAGCTCATTTTCTCATATCTGCTAACCTCTATCCTATAGAACTCTGTGGGTAATGGGTATTCCCCAACACAACATGGCTAGCGTAATTGGCCCCTCTTACGACGACTAAATAACTCTGGATTTAGGATATGCTCCTGCTTGAACCTGTGAAACAGATTGGCTCCAGTTATTGCAGACTAACTATGGGTAATGGGTACTCCCCAACACAAATCTGTCGAACAGATATTGTTCCGCAAATGCTGAAGGATCAGCACGCTCCTACGTTCGTCGGCTCACTTTCGTAGAATGCCCTGGATAAGTATCCTCAGTAAAGTATCAGTCATGAAGACAGTCTACGCGATGGCCATGTCCACTACTCAGACAAACTGAACTGACTTCCCTATACCAGGGTTTATATCCTGCTCTTCGCTCACCTGGCTCTGACCATTGCGCCTTCCATCTGCGCCCTCACATATAAAATCACCCGTAATTCCGGTGTGCGTTATCGTATCTTGACGAAACTTTTTCCATAATTCCTAGAAGTTCAATAACAATATTCCCACAATAATTAATATTTCCATCTCTTCATATTTTGTACACCAGCGTAATACTGCCTCCAGTAGTCAGCGTTACAGGTCCTCTCCCGACTGCACTCTATACGGCGGCCTCTCAACTCAGGCAAGCGCGTGTTTCACAAAAGCACGCTCCTCAAATCACACATATGACTTCTGCGGAAGAACAACCGAGCCGACCCTCAAGAAAAAGGGTACAGTGTTTCTTCTCACTTTCCTTCACACAGAGCAATGTTTATCAACCGTTTGTCCATGAGAGCCTCAGGAGGGGCATGGGAAAATAGGGTCTGGCAGCACATATAAAAGAGTTGCCTACTGATTGAGTTTTTGAAAGGGATGTAGGGTTAATGATGATATTGTTAGTGAAGTGCCTAAACTAGGAGGTAGAGTCACAGCACGTAACTTGGAAATGATGTTAAATCAATCTGTAAACAATTCGCAATTCCCCGATGACTGGAAAAGAGCTACGGTAGGTCCAATATTAACGGGAGGGAGCAGACTTGAATTAGGTAACCATGCACTTCGTATATAAGCAGTTGGAGCATCTCATTTGCGGGAACAGTGGTAAAGTTTATCATGGTTCAATGGAAGGCAATATGGATTTCGGCTAGGTAACTCATGTGAGCGTCAAATTCTATCACGAATTCAAGTTAACAGTGAATCGTTAGACAATGAAACTTAACTCGACGTCGTGGTTATAGATATTTCAAAGGTGTATGATGTCGTACCGTATGTTTGAGTGAGTGTCTGTATGGTTGAGGTTGTTGATATATGATAGTGTGTTTCTATTTTTGTTCGGTTTGTATCCTACTTGCAAAATGTGTTTTTAGTTATTATGTTGTCACAATTGGAGTCTATCTGTCTGACAATTAAGAATGCATGCATAGCCCCACATACAATGTCATACATACATGCCGACCCTGCTCTGCGGGACAAAGGCTAGAACAAGAAGAATGCCAAACGTATGTACTTCTGATGGTTGTCAAAGATCTCTCTCTCTCTCTTACATGAGCTCTGAAGGAGGCAACTGAAGGATGCTATACAATGCCTACATATTTGAATGAGTTTACAACTGCAGGTCCTCCCTAGAGGGGGCCGCTTTTGGGTAAAACTTCGTTTTTAAGAAAACAAGAAGCAAATCGTGTAACATTTGGGCATCAGAACTTTTAAAGATAATTTGACCCTGCTGAGGTCGAAAATGCCTGATGCCCACTCGAGAAATGGACCGGAAGTCCACAATTGAAGATGGCGTCCAAGATGGTGGCTTTTCCCCGAAGTTTGCTACTTTCAGCTCGCGAGTAAAATCTATTCAACAATTGCGCCGGTTTTCTTCGCAGCTATGTAGAGGAGGCATGCAGCTACCTGTTACATACTATGGTTATCCTGAAACATGGAATTTTAACCCTGGAATCGTACCTGAAAACTGACCTATGGATTTTTTTAAAGTTACTTTTGTTTCGATTTTATTACGGAAAAAGCACCCGGTAAACGAACATTTGTGACTGTATAATACGTGTAGTCCCAACATTCAGCATTACGTTGCGTAGTCGCTTAACCCTCTGCGTCAATAAGGAACTGCAGGAGGGCGTTCAAAGTGCAGCCGTGCGCGCGCGGTTGGCCTGGCGTCCGGTACCTGATCTATGTGCAGCCGAACTGCCCGGCACTGCCTGCAGATGAGTTCTATCATGCTTCATAGTGGACGCTATTTGGGTCTTATAATTGACTCTTGTGATGCAAAATGGTTATACAGCAAATTCTGGTTGATTTCGTGGAGAAAATTTCAGTTATGTTGGCATGACATCCAGATGCGAAAGGAATTTGGATGGTGGAAGTTCATGCTAAAGTGATAAGAGACGGTGATTGGGTTCTGTTTCGCAAGTCTCTCACGGAGATGCTTCCCTACATGGCACGCTATGACCACGGCAATTCGTCCGTTCTATGGCAGTGTATATATCCGATATGAATGAATTGAGTCCAGATGTCGAGGACGCATATTTGAGATTTCGTGTTCTTGAGAAGCTCTAACAATTTTAGTCAAGTTGATTCAGACCAGGCACAGGAATGGATAGTTGGAGTCTGCAAGAATGAAGGAGGCATCGTAGGAATCTCTCAAAATACGTCCTCACTCCAGCGGTGGGCACTTTCCTTTCATTGGCGGAGTGAAATCTCGAAGTTGGTGTGTGAAATGTATGGCGTGCGCTTGGTGGCCACCTGCAGTGAACAGCTACCAGGGCCCCGGAAGAGATACAACACTGATGAAAATTCTCTCTGCTGAAACATGATCTTGGCATCTGTAACATTGCCAACAAGGACCAAACATCGAAAGAAATCGAAGAATCTCTTCTGAATGCCAAGGCGGAAAGACAGACAGCAGTCCTGAACTTGGTCCGTAAGCACTTTCTCATTCAGGAGACAGGTCTGCTTGAATTAAGTTATTACGCCAGATTACCTAAGTGCAATGAATTTACACTCTCAGATCTATATAAGGTCAATGTCACAAAGGACACTGCCCTTCAGGCAGGCAGAAAAGTAATGCGCCGCCTCCTTGTTGCATACGAGGGTGAACGGGAGGTTGAACTACGCCCCATTATGAAACTTGAACTACTTTCGATTCCTGTAAATCTCTGCGAAATGAATGGTGACCTCAGAAACGCCAGTGATAAAAGTACTCTCACTTCTGTCATTACTTCTGGAATTGACTGCCCGGGAACCATTCCCGTCCCTAACGATACGTCTGTTTTGATTATTGATGGACAAGCTCTGGTAGTTGCACTTGGAAAGCCTTCCAAGTCGCAGCCTACTTTCGGAGATTTTGCTAGCTGTTTTGCAAAGAGGATACAGTGCTTGGGAAAGCCCTACACAAGGGTTGATATAGTATTTGGCTGCTACAGGCCTTTTTCAGTGAAATCATCAACCCGCAAGAAAAGAGTAAAACTTAAAACGCCAATACGACGAAAAATAGACAATGCTTCTGTGCCATTACCACCAGACTGGAAGGTCTTCTTGGCTTTGCCCGAGAATAAAGCAGACCTGGACAATTTCTTGAGCAATGAACTAATGAAGTATCTTTTTGGTGATCTGGAAGTAGTCACGACAGGGGGCTTCGAGAATGAGCGACGAGTCGAATCTACACGCACAGGCATTCCCGTACAGCACCTTGCCGCGTCCCATGAGGAATGGGGCACGCGCGTCGTGCTCCACGCTACCCGCACGGACTTCCCTGCCAAAGTGATAATGGCAAGAGACACTGACATAATCCTGCTGGCCGTGCATCATTTTGACAGATTGAAATGCTCAGAGGTGTGGGTGATGTCTGGAACGGAAAATAAGAGAAAATACATTTCGGTCCACACCATTGCATCCACACTAACACCTATTCAAAGGGAAAACATTTTGCCGTTCCATGCGCTCACAGGGTGTGACACCACCTCTAAGCCAGCTACAATCAGTAAAACAGCAGCATGGACTCATTACTTCAAGCATGCTGGACTGCTCTCCGGACTCGGAAAGCTTCCGCTCCTGGAGTCCACAATCTTAAATGTGGAAAAGTATTTCGTTCAAATGTACAAGGTAAGCACATATAACTTAAGTTTTCCTCGAACCCCAACGAAAATTACAGTCTCTAATCAGAATTTTTCTTGCATTTAGGTGCCACTAGAAACCTGTAATGCTGATGAAGGTAGGTATCTAATGTCTGGTCTTGTGGATGAAGAAGGACTTCCCCCGACCAATGACTCGCTGAGGCTTCATATTTTAAGATGTCATTATAAAGTGAGTATTCGACGTACGCAATACGCACAGTATTATTATGTGACTCATAGTAAATTAATTTGTCATGTTTCTCTGGCAGGCTTGTGTTTGGAAAAACGCTCACATGCCCGACCCTGTGTTACCCAGTCCATTGGTAACAGGATGGCAGTCTACGGATGGGAAGTTGACCGCTGTACTTATGACCCAAGAGCCAGTTCCAAAGAAATGCGACGATCTGATTACGTGCGGGTGTGAGACCGGATGCACCACCGACATTGCAGTATGTGGTTGCAAAAAGAGGAAACTCTTATGCATAATGACGTGTCGTTGCAAGGCCCCTTGCTGAAACAGACGTAAATTATAATCTATGCCTGTATTATAAAAGTGAGAAATAAAAGTTTAATTTTGCTATGTACAACAACTTTGTTCTTCGCTTCAGCAAACCAACCTCCGTCTGGCGGGGCACCCCACCGCCGGGCGGCCTAGCCTGCCACGCAGCTGCAGTTTCAACGCCCTCCTGCAGTTACTAATTGTCGCTGCGGGCTAGGCGTATACGCATCGTAATGCTGAATGCTAGAACTACAATACCCTCCCAAAGTTTCGTTTACCGTGTACTTTTCCCGTAATCAAAGCGAAACAAAATAACTTAATAAAAAAACGTAAGTCGGATTTCAGGTACGATTCCAGGGTTAAAATTCCAAGTTTCAGGTTAACCATAGTATGTAACAGGTAACTGCATGCCTCCTCTACATAGCTGCAAAGTAAAACGGCGCAAATGTTGAATAGATTTTACTCGCGAGCTCAAAATAGCAAACTTCGAGAAAATGCCGCCATCTTGGACGCCATCTTGAATTGTGGAATTCCGGTCCATTTCTCAAGTGGGAATCAGGCATTTTCGAACTCAGAAGGGTCATATTATCTTAAAAAGTCCTGAAGCTCAAATGTTATACGATTTGTTTCTTGTATATCGTTTTTCAGAAAAGCGGCCCGGTCTACCCCACACATTGTATTCTGTCACTGGCCGTGATTCTCTCTCCGCCCCCCCCCCCCTGAAAGACAGACAACATATTTTGTAAAATTGTTTTACAATGAATAACACTCTTGGTCTCCATACTGTTGACATAATGAATATTCTTCTGAAACTTCAAAAGATAGAAGATATTTCTTGTCAACTTGCTTCTTTTGCCGTATATCTTATGTGTAGGTAAATTCCACGAGGTACTGTTTCAGGCGAAGTAGGAAATAAGAATAAAAGATATAAATTACTTTAGGTTGCGACGGAATATTGTTCATTTTAAATTCTCGATAAATTAACTAACGCATGTTTCTCGAATTCACAAATCCCTGAACAGCATGAATCTAGTCAGTTGGTGAATTCAGAATCTTGTTATTGAAATACAGCTTTTTAATCCTAATGATGTTTGTTTGGTTCTACCCATAATTCCGGTTGATATGGGGTAGGGGATGTGGTAAGACACTTTCCTTGTGTTAATGATATTACGGATAGATGCCTTTCACGACGCCAATGTCATAAAAGGATTAATGACAAATTAAATTAAGGACGTAAGGTATGGTGTGGCTGTGTGTGGTTTTTCAAGTTTGGAGTAATCTGGCAATGCACGTTAAGGTGTGTAGCTACCTCGACTGGTTTGTGACATTGCGTCAACAAATTCAAAAATGTATTTTAACTCTCCTGATTCCATACCGGCCCCTGTTATTGTCACACGCTTGATTACCAATATGCTTGACTCCATATTTAGGATTATTTTATCCTGCTGCACCTGCAGCATCACCCATAAAGTATGCAATTTCCAGTATCTCTATTGCTGGTCTGGTTCATGTACGTCCAAATATCATGTTTTATATTTCTTCGATGTATTTCTTTAATGTGTGACTCTCTCATTATGCTATTTTTGTCCTCCCCATGTACAAAAGACGTCATGAGCACGGCAGACCACACGCATATGACAAAATATTGACTCTAGTGCGTCCAGTGTCCAGGCTCTGCGCTCAGTACTAAAGGTACTGCAGTACCTTGTCAAATGGACAGTGCTTGTGCGACTAAGCGCTGCAGTGCTAGTGTGCTGTCGTGCTGCACTGTTCAGAAATGTGCAGGGCTGAGATGTGCTTCGCCGGCACGAGTGAATTTCTCGCTAGCACTGCTTCACCTCACCCACGGCATGGCCCTGGTAGCTGTCCCCGAAAGAACTTGATATAGGGTACCTGGAGTGTGTATAACGTGGGGGAAACTTCACTGAGGATAGTTGTTGTCAGTGTGCTGGAAGTCTTGAAACTCTTTAAGCTCATCTATCCAGTCTTGCCGTGGGACATGCCTAGACTGCTCGGCTACGTTAGTGGGTTTACTGATATTTATAACAATATCTGCTATGAATCAGTCAAAAACAGGAAAAAATTACAGTTAAATAACACCAAAAATTACTGCAGTTTTGAAGTCTCCATTTGCTTAGGAATTTTGGAGTGGGCTGCAGCACCCTTCTGGATAGACCTAGGTCCCTGATGCTTCATATTTAATGGCTAGGTATATCTTGATCAGAGGCTCTATCTAACATGGGAAGTTTGATCAATTGGGTGTTGTAGAAGGTAAGTATTTATACCACTAAATGTAACGGACATTCCATGATTCACGTCTACAGGCTCAGAAATCTTGTTTCCATAACACCCAACCAGTGTGGACTTGTTAAGGGCTGCAGCTCCATTGATGCAATCCAAACCACATGCCTATTCATGGAAAAGCAGAAGAGTGTACACACGCTTTTTTTAGACCTAGAAATAACGTTCGATCGAGTTCCACACAATCTAATTTGGCAAGCTCTTTGTTGACCTGGTGTCCCTAAGGCTTATACAAGCTGGGTACAACTTCTGTATCGCAATGCCACTAGTGTAGTCCGGTGTCCAGCCGGAATCTCTCTGTCTTTGGATACCAGTGTGGATGTACACCAGGGTTCTGCTTTACCATCATTAGTGTTCATCCTCTGTATGGATACAGCAACGGCTGACATACAGACAATACATCCCTGGACTTGACGCGGATGATGTGGTAATTGCTCAAGGAACGTGCCTTGCTCTCCAACATCAGGTGCAAACTTGGAAGGACCTACTGGCTGAAAATGGACTGCGCCTCATCATACAGAAGACACAATATCTTAAATATGGCTTGCAAACAATCGTTACCGTCAAAATCAATTATCAAGACCTGCAGGTCTCCATGCATTTTAAGTACCCAGGATCCATTGTTACCTCAAGCTGTGATGTCATTTCTCATACCAAAGCGAGGGTAAACGCAGCTGAGTTCAAGTGGAGACAAGTCACCGGAGTTCTCTGTGATAAAAAGGTGCCTCGGTGGTATGCCATGTGTCAATCAATGGGGCAGAATTTCGCCCAAAGACAAAAGAGCATGAGCTGAACCTACATACAAGTGAGATGAATTTGCTCCGATGGACCCTAGGACTGAATCAATGTGACCATGAACAGAATGCAGATGTTCAACGAATATTAGGCGTCACTCCGATCGTGAAGGAAGTGAGGGAAGCCCAACTCTGCAGGTATGGTCACGTAATGAGAAGACTTGCTAAATCAGCTCTTAAAATTGATCCAGGTAGAATATGACTGCGTGGAAGACCATCAAAGTGATTGAACGACAACATTAAGGTTGACATGCACGATGTTGACTTAAAACCGGAAATGCCAACGACAGACTGAAATGGAGGAGATGTAGCAAAGCATCGGAACGTGCGTGGCAGGATAAATGCTACAAGAGAGAGTGTGATCCAATTGTGCAGTGTGTGCATTGTTATTGGCCGAAAGTGAGCCAATATTTACTCTCATCGCGTTATAAAATTGATTTTCCTTTTGGGGAAGATGGAGGAGGGATATGATAGAAGTTAACCCTGGAGGGAGTTTAAATATTAGTTTGTGAGGGAAGGATCTTATTCCTTCAGGTTAGGTTCATACTCCCGGTATTGGACCCTACTATTATCCATATGTATTATATCTATTTGGAAATACGACTCTATGCCTATGTGTTACGCATGGCATAAAGGAAACAATGCACCCAGAACGAATAGTGGAAATGACATGAAACTGCTTTGGTTGAACGTTCATGTGAATGTATTTCAAAGATTACAATATCAGATCAAATGGATAATTGATTTTGCCATATGTGCACACTACTGGTTCCATTAGCACCCCCTTGGGCCTGTGTGCATGCGCCTATTTGTTGCTGAAGGGAATTGTACGGCTGTCACAACTTCTCTTGCAGCAAGTCATCCCAGAGCTGTCGTAACTGGCTCTCAAGATCCAGCATATTAGCACTGGGTCAGATTTGAAGTCCTGGGTGATCCCAAAGATGTTCAATTATAATTTTTATCCTCCACAGGAGGATCTCTCTATGGTTTCCCTAACCACCGTCATATGCAAACACATTAGCCATCCATGGTCAGGCAGAGCCAGGAATCGCTTCTTGTAATCATTCCATGCCTCCCAGTTCAGACACCACTCCAATCACAGTGATCAGCGTTCTGGTTTTAATGGCAGTCTAAGCATGGGATGAACATAACCTCACTCTTGTGCCTAGGAACCTACTGTATATCCCTTCCTCTCTCTCTCTTACACACTCCTGCAATTCACATATTTAGTTCATGCCTATTATGTGGGAGCCTCCGTGGCATAGGCGGCAGCACGCCGGCCTCTCACCGCTGGGTCCTTGGTTCAAATCCCGGTCACTCCATGTGAGATTTGTGCTGGACAAAGTGGATGCAGACAGCTTTTTCTCCGGGTACTCCGGTTTTCCCTGACACAATTTCATTCCAGCAACACTCTCCACTGTCATTTCATTTCATCCGTCATTCATTTAGTCATTGCCCCAGGGGAGTGCGACCGGCTTCATCAGCCGGCACAGTTCATATCCTCGCCGCTAGATGGGGGCTTCATTCATTCCATTCCCTGACCTGGTCGGTCGGCTGGAAGCAGGCTGGGGATTTTCATTTTTTTGTTCATGCCAATTTGGTAGTATGGATTTTACCAATGCTTTATTGTATGGTATTGGTAATCATACTAATATATAACAAGATGTTCAGTAAAGAACATATAGCCTACTTTCTCCTAAATGCATGGGTATTGTTATAACTCTTTGTCCTTTTCAAGGAGTATGATTGAATGTTGGTTGTAGTAGCTTGTTGAAGTACAACGTGCTATAGGGATATTAAACATGAATATGAGGTGCCCTTTGCTAGTGCTACCTCTGTACCAAATTTCGTTCAATTTGGTTTCACCGTGTTTGAATTGATAGGGGGAATCGATTTGCACACATACTTTGCCACCATCTGCAAACTATTGGGCTGATGTTCTTGCAGTTTGGTCTGAATATGTTTCCCACATAAAGATATGGTGTTGCAAAATTTGGTAGAGACTAGATTATTAGGTTGGTCGTAATTACATTTTAGCTTTTAACATTTGTGTGGCCGCGATTACGTTTCCGTCAAGATAGCGGTGATATAAAACATGACACTGAGGTGCCCTTTGCTAGTGCTACCTCTGTAACAAATTTCGTTCCATTCGGTTTCACCGTGTTCGAATTGATAAGGGGAATCGATTTTCACACAAAGATGGCCGCCATCCGCAAAATATTAGGCTGATGACCTATTAGTTTCGTCAAAGGATGCTCCCTCCATAAAGGTATGTTGTTGCTAAATTTGCTAGAGATCGGATGATTAGGCTAATCGTAATTTGATTTAAGCTTTGAACATTTGTGTGGCCGCCATTACGTTTCTGTCAATATGGCGGCGATATAAAACATGACACTGAGATGCCCTTTGCTAGTGCTATCTCTGTACCAAATTTCGTTCCATTCGGTTTCACCGTGTTTGAATTAATATGGAGAATCGATTTTGACACAAAGATGGCCGTCATCCGCAAACTATTAGGCGAATGACCTATTAGATTGGTCGAAGGATGCTCCCTCCAAAAAGGTATGTAGTTGCAAAATTTGGTAGAGATCGGATGATTAGGTTAATCGTAATTTGATTTAAGCTTTGAACATTCGTGTGGCCGCCATTACGTTTCAGTCAAAATGGTGGCGATATAAAACATGACACTGAGGTGCCCTTTGCTAGTGCTACCTCTGTACCAAATTTCGTTCCATTTGGTTTCACCGTGTTTGAATTAATAGGGGGAATTGATTTTCACACAAAGATGGCCGCCATCCGCAAACTATTAGGCTAATGACCTAGTTATTTGGTCAAATGATGCTTCCTCTATAAAGGTATGTTGTTGCAAAATTTGGTAGAGATCGGATGATTAGGTTAATCGTAATTTGATTTAAGCTTTGAACATTTGTGTGGCCGCCATTACGTTTCCGTCAAGATGGCGGCGATGTAAAACATGACACTGAGGTGCCTTTTGTTTGTACTACCTGTGTACCAAATTTCGTTCCATTTGGTTTCACCGTGTTCGAATTAGTAGGGGGAATCGATTTTCACACAAAGATGGCCGCCATCCGCAAACTATTACGCTGATGACTTATTAGTTTAGTCAAAGGATGCTCCCCCCATAAAGGTATGTTGTTGCAAAATTTGGTAGAGATCGGATTATTAGGTTAGTCGTAATTTGATTTAAGCTTTGAACATTTGTGTGGCCGCCATTACGTTTCCGTCAAGATGGCGGTGATATAAAACATGACACTGAGGTGTCCTTTGCTAGTCCTGCCTTTGTACCAAATTTCGTTCAATTCGCATTCACCGTGTTCGAATTGATAGGGGGGGGGACAGACATTCAGAGTACACACAGACACACACACAGACACACACACACACAGACTCACACACACACATACACACACACAGACAGACACACTTTTTTCGCCCTGTGTTGATCTCATAAGTCTACTTTCATTTTTTGCAAAAATCGAAAGTAGGCTAAAAATGAGATGGTGTGTGTCTGTCTTTCTGTCTGTCTGTCTGTCTGTCTGTCTGTCTGTTACCTAATAATGCAAGAACCACTGGTCCGATTTAAATGAAATTTTGCATGGATGTAGCTGAAATACCAGGTTTACATATAGGATACTTTTAATTTCGATATTTTGCACTATTAAGAAATGGCGACCATTTTAGTGACGTCACTACACCCTTTGGTTTCAAAATTTGATATTTCCATATCAAATAAAAAGAGAGCGGTAGGAAATAGCAAACTTTTGATGGCACCTATGAGCTTTGAAATTTAATTTCCTATCTGAAAGGTCCTTATCACTTTTCGTGTATCTCCAACGGTTAGCGAGTAAAACCTACTTTTGTGACGTCACTACACCCTTTGATTTCAAAATTTCATATTTCCGTTACAAATGAAAAGAGAACGCTAAGAAATAGCAAACTTTTGATGGTATACACGAGCTTTAGCATTTAATTTTCTATCCAAAAGGTTCTTATCACTTTTCGTGTATCTCCGACGGTTAGCGAGTAAAACCTAAATGTGTGCAATAAAACACGGTCAACACCGAGCGGTGCAGTATATCTCTACATATATAAATAGAAAATTTGTCTGTTTTTTTCCCTGAATTTCTACGGAAATTTAAGTTATTTACACGTTTCAGACTGTTTTATGGTAGATGCGCGAGAAAATAATGTTTTGGTCTGTCTGTTTGATTGTCTGTGGACAACTTTGTTCCCTTATAACTCGAGAAGGGCTGGGTGTATCAACGTAAAATTTGGTACAGATATCCATCAGAGGCACGACACTAATCATTGCTGTAACACTTCTCCGTACCTCTCATAAAAGGGGGCCTACCACCTTAAAATGCATGCTGAAATAGGAGCAGAAGGACGAGACAAAGATCATTTTCAGCCCCTCGATGAGAGAGACAAAACTCGGGGGCCCTAAAGGGTCCCCGAAATCCACATTTTAAGGCCCTAAAACCAACCGTTTTTGAGACATTCCCAGAAAATTAATTTCATTTAATAAACTAATGAACGAATACATGCCGGTAACCATGGCAACAGATTCTCAAAGGTTCATCTATTGCTGTAAGACGCAATGCAATTCCTTTAATTAAATTGGTGTGAAAGTTTGCAAACGGCTAGAAGGTTATCACGGAACCAAATTAAGCTGTAAAATTCATCAATGCGCTTAAGGGGGTCAAGGGGTACACTAGAATTTTTTCACGCGATTTACATCTCCGGGTGTGGTACGGCAGGTCTATTATATTCCTATCCCTATATTATATTATTATTATATTATGGCGTACAACGAGGAGACAAAGACCCTCGGTGCCAGAAACAAAACTTGGGGGCCCTAAGGGGTCCTCGAAAACTACATTATAAGGCCCTAAAACCAAAAGTATCTGAAATATTCTCAGAAAACTAATTTAATTTAATTCAACAAACTAATGAAGGAATGGAAATCGGTAACTATGACAACATTATCTCAAGGGGAGGCATCCAACTTTCCATCAATTTCTGTAAGAAGTAATGTCGCTCCATTTATTACATTTCTGTGAAAGTTTGCAAATGGCTATACGGTTATCACGGAACCAACGTAGACTGTATAATTCATCAATGCAATTAAGGGGGTCAAGGGGTATCCTAGATTTTTTCATGCAATTTTCACGTGCGACATATAGTACAGAAGGTCTATTATATCTCCAAACATTTTCAAAGTGAAATGCCATGCCCTGTGGTTCAGATTCCACGTAAAATGAAGGTACCGTGGCTTATGATCTCGCGATTAATGGTCACGTAAAATTACAATCTTCCTTTATATCTCCAAACAGCACAATTATTTTCAAAAATTCCTGAATTGAATCAGCATTTTTTGCGGCTTTTAGGAATTTGGGCCATTTGACACTAAAGAACCTGAATTTTCATGCACTACAAGCCTTTATTTATGAAAGAGGTCTTCCTGTGTATGGGGACCTAACACAACGTAGAGGGTCATTTTTTATGTGAAGTGTATTGCGTTTCGTCTACATGGCTTTCAATTCTATGTCACGTCAAGAAGTACACGTTAGGTGAATTTAGTTTGAGAGCAAATTTTAACTAATCTTTTTTTTTTTGTCGACATACGGGTTCATCGTAAGGATGATTTTGTTTGATACTGTATGGTAGATATACCCATATTTGGATATCTGGGTGATATGTTGTAGACAATAGAATTGTCTGTCTTTCTGTGTATCTTTATGTACGCCTATAAATCGTGTTCGGATGCTTGGTGCATCCTAAAATTAGGCATGGTAAACATGAGTCAATACACCAATCATTTATAAAACTCCTCACCGTATTTTTCATACAGTAGAAGGGTGGATATAGGGAAAAACTTCTCAAAATACATGCTAAAATAGGCGAAATATAAAAATTATCCTAGAAGGATGATCAAAGCATATGTTGCGCTTCTCAATGTGAGACACAAAATACGCGAGTCTATAAGGTCTCCGAAAACCACATTTTAAGGCCCTTAAATTAACAGTGTGTGTGATATTCCCAGAAAACTAACTTCTTTCTGATAAACTTATGAAGGAATGAAAAACCGCTAACCATTGCAACAGTAGCTCAATTGATATTGTCTGGTGTTAATATATAACACCGTTCGAAGGACGGGTACTTCTGCTATACCAATATATAAAAATGAGATGGTGTGTGTCTGTCTTTCTGTCTGTCTGTGTGCTAAACATTAACGCAAGAACCACTGGTCCGATTTAAATGAAATTTTGCATGGATGTAGCTAATTAACCAGGATTACATATAGGATACATTTTATTTCGATATTTTGCACTATTACAAAATGGCGACCATTTTAGTGACGTCACTACACGCTTTAATCAAAACTTCATATTTCCTTATCAAATAAAAAGAGAACGCTAAGAAATAGCAAACTTTTGACGGTACTTACGAGCTTCACTTATCGTTTATCTCCAACGGTTAGCGAGTAAAACCCACATTTATGATGTCACTACACCATTTGGTTTCAAAATTTCATATTTCCATTTCAAATAAAACGAGAACGCTAAGAAATAGCAACCTTTTGATGGCATACATGAGCTTTAACATTCAATTTTCTATTCAAAAGGTCCGTAACACTTTTCGTGTATCTCCAACGGTTAGCGAGTAAAACCTAAATTTGTGCAATAAAACACGGTCAACACCGAGCGGTGCAGTATATCTCTACATATATAAAAATGAAAGTTTGTCTGTTTTTTTCTGAATTTCTGCGGAAATTTGAGTTATTTACGCGTTTCATACTGTTTTATGACGGATGCGCGCGATAATATTTTTTGTCTGTCTGTTTGTTTGTCTGTGGACAACTTTGTTCCCTTATACATCGAGAACAGCTGGGTGTATCAACGAAAAATTTGGTACAGATATCCATCAGAGGCACGACACTAATCATTGATGTAACTCTTCCCTGTACCTATCATAAAAGGGGGCATACCCCCTTAAAATACATGCTGAAATAGGAGTAGAAGGGCGAGACAAAGCTCATTTTCAGCTCCTCAATGTGAGAGATAAAACTCGGGGGCCCTAAAAACACATTTTAAGGTCCTACGTCCAACCGTTTTTGAGATATTCCCAGAAAACTAATTTAATTTAATAAACTAATGAACGAATGCAAAACGATAACCATGGCAACAGATTCTCAGAGGTCCATCTATTGCTGTAAGACGCAATGCAATTCCATTAATTAAATTAGTGTCAAAGTTTGCAAACGGCTAGATGGTTATTATGGAACCAAATTAAGCTGTAAACTTCATCAATACGTAAAATGCGCTTAAGGGGGTCAAGGGGTAGTCTAGAATTTTTTCTCGCGATTTACACCTGCGGGTGTGGTATGGCAGGTCTATTATATTCCTATCCCTATATTATATTATATATATATATAATTCGTTGAGGCCATCTAGGACCACGTTAAGTCTTGCTACACTTGGCAATTTGTTTCGCCTTCCTCTGAGCCCAGAATTCCCTCATTCTCTGTGAGTGGGCCATCTTGCGCTCCGCTGTCCAAGTGGTACCTTGTCTTCTTTTCGGGTTCGATGTCTCGTCTCGGGTTAGCCCATTAGTCAGTATCTTTTTGCGGAAGAGATCTCTATTGAAGGCGTCGTCGGGTTTTAGATGCAGCATTTTGAGGTCGTCTTTGGTATTCATAAACCAGGGCATTGTGGTTTTGGGTTTGGAATCAAAGAAATGAAAAATCTGTTTAGTCAGCCTGTTTCCGTCCATTCGTTTGAGATGACCGTAATACCGTGCCCGCCTTTTACGGATCGATTCTGAAATTTTCTCTATTTCACTGTAGACTTCTTTGTTGGATTTTTTATAGTGGATACCATTCTTGTAATTTGATCCCATTATACCTCTGACGATTTTGCGCTCTTTTTCCTCCAGTTCTTCAAGGAGTCCTTTATTAGCATTTAGGGATAGGGTTTCGGCTGCATACATAACTACTGGTTTCAGAACAGTTTCATAATGACGTAGTTTAGTATTTTTGGACAGGCATTTTTTGTTGTATATTGAGCGCGATGTTTGATAGGCTATTTCGAGTTTGCGTACTCGTTCCTTGAGTGCTTCTTTGTCCAGTCCACTTTTCATGATGATCTCTCCCAAGTACTTAAATTTTTCCACTCTGTTGATCTTCCCGTATTTTGTCTGCAGTTTTGCTGGGGCGTCTTTGATGTTGGTCATTACTTCTGTTTTTTCGAATGATATCTGCAAGCCAGTTTGTTCAGCGATTTCTTTTAAAAGGTCGATTTGCATCTTAGCAGTTTCTTCGTCGTTCGACAGAATGGCGATGTCATCAGCGAATGCTAGACAGTCGACTATGATCCCCTTGGATTTTGCTCCCATTCTCAGAGGGCTATACTCAGTTTCTAATAATTTTGTTCGCCAGGTCCGAATGACTTTTTCGAGGACGCAGTTGAAAAGCATTGGAGAGAGCCCGTCACCTTGTCTGACTCCCGTTTTGACCTCAAAGGAATCCGACAGACATCCCAGGAACTTTACTTTGGATTTTGTTTCAGTTAGGGTGGCTCTAATTAATGCCAGCAGTTTCAGGTCAACCCCGAATTCGTTGAGGATGTTCAACAGAACTTCGCGGTCTATCGAATCGTAAGCCTTCTTAAAGTCCACAAAGACTGATACGTACGATTTGGACCTAAGATTGCAATATCTAATGATTGTTTTGAGGTTGTGGATCTGTTCGGCAGTTGAACGACCCTTTCTGAATCCCCCTTGGTATTCTCCTATTTGATGCTCGACTTCGGCTTCTAATCGCTCCAGGATAGCAAGTGAGAGAATTTTGTATGTTACCGGTAGGAGGGATATTCCTCTGTAGTTGTTGACGTTTTTCATGCTGCCTTTCTTGTGTAACGGATGGATCAAGGCCGTTTTCCAATCTTCTGGTAGAATTTCATTTTTCCAAATTTGTTCTATTTGCTTCTGCAAGATTTCAACTGCTTCTTCGGGAGCATATTTCCAAAGTTCTGCAACTACAGAGTCTTCCCCGGGCGCTTTGTTGTTTTTTAGTCGAGCAATGTGACGCTTGATTTCGTCTTTGTTGGGTGGTCTTGATTCTTGATTATTATTATTAGTATTATATTATGGCGTACAACGACGAGACAAAGCCCCTCGGTGCCAGAAATAAAACTCGAGGGTCCACAAAAACTACATTATAAGGCTCTAAAACCAACAGTTTCTGAAACATTCCCAGAAAACTACTTAAATTTAATTTAACAAACTAATGAAGGAATGCAAATCGGTAACCATGACAACATTATCTCAAGGGGTGGCATCCAACTTTCCATCTATTTCAGTAAGAAGCAATTTATTACATTTATTGCATTTCTGTGAAAGTTTGCAAATATAAGGTTATCACGGAAGCAACGTAGACTGTAGCCTATAATTCATCAATGCAATTAAGGGGGTCAAGGGGTAACCTAGGATTTTTTCATGCAATTTTCACGTGCGACATATAGTACAGAAGGTCTATTATATCTCCAAACATCAACATTATTTTCAAAAATTCCTGAATTGAATCAGCATTTTTTGTGGCTTTTAGGAATTTGGGCCATTTGAGACTAAAGAACCTGAATTTTCATGCACCACAAGCTTTTATAATTTATGATAGAGGTCTTCCTGTGTATGGGGACCCAACACAACGTAGAGGGTCAGTTTTTATGTGACGTGTATTGCGTTTCATCTACAAGGCTTTCAATTCTATTTCATGTCAGAAAGTACACGTTAGGTGAATTTAGTTTGAGAGTAAGGATGATTTTCTTTGATACTGTGTGGTAGATATACCCATATTTGGATTTCTGGGTGATATGTTGTAGACAATAAAATTGTCTGTCTGTCTTTCTGTGTATCCTTATGTACGCCTATAACTCATGTTCGGATGCTTGGTGGATCGTAAAATTAGGTATGGTAAACATGAGTCAATACACCAATCATTTATAAAACTCTTCACCGTAATTTTCATACAGTAGAAGGGTGGATATAGGGAAAACTTCTCAAAATACATGCTAAAATAGGCGAAATATAATAGTTATCCTAGAAGGATGACCAAAGCATATGTAGCACTTCTCAATGTGAGAAAAAAAATCGCGAGTCTATAAAGGGTCTCCGAAAACCACATTAAAAGGCCCTTAAATTAACAGTGTGTGTGATATTCCCAGAAAACTAACTTCGTTCTGATAAACTTATGAAGGAATTACAAGCCGCTAACCATTGTAACAGTAGCTCAATTGATAATGTCTGGTGCGTCTCTAAAAGCAACAGTACTTAAAAGGGACGTAATACCAATAACATTATTATTATTATAATGTCTGGTGTTAACATCGTTCGAAGAACGGGTACTTCTGCTAGTCTTTATTATTTATGTTCGCAGAATTTTATGAATGGAAAGAAGATACCGAAGGGAGATTGAAAGAAACGTATATTCTTCACACAGGAATAACACAACTAAAGAATGACAGGGAAATAAGCTACTTTATATGCCATAGATCGTACTACCACAGACTTAATAAAAATAAGATAAGAAGTGTGAAGGGTAGTGGCTCCAATAAGTTTGGACGAGCCTGTCCCTCTACATTAACCTTGACAACTTTTGAGGGCAAATGAATGTGAAATTGGACGTCCGAAATTGAGAGATAAAGATCGATGCAAAATTGCAGGTGATGTATGCTGTACTTTTTATAGCACTTCCAGTTTCAAAGAAGTGATTACTTATCATGCACATTGCTGTCCAACTCAAAATATACATATTATGTATTCATCATTGTTAGTCTAAGAAAGTGGGGTGTGTTGGTGCAGTGGTCAAGCTGCTTGCTCTCACCAAGGTGGACCGAGCTTGATTCCCGGTTCATGCATGTGAGATTTTCAAAGTGAAATATCATGTCCTGTGGTTCTACTTCCACCTAAAACTGAAGGTCTCGTGGCTCATGATTATAAGATTAACGATGTAAAATAATGGGCAGATGTACTTGATGTTCCACCCTGTGAACAAATACCATTACCACATTAGTCTCAAGTACGGTTCTTCAAATGCTATAAGCAATTTGAATTTGTTGTCTGAAAAGTTATGTTATCTAAAGTTTATAATTTCCCTTTCAGGAATACTAGCACAGGGAATAACTGCCCAGATAATCTTGGAAGACGTGAGGGAAAACATCTCAAATGATGATTTAGGCCTAAAAAGGATACCTCTTCTAGAGAGAAAAGATATCTGTAACATATGGCGAGTTTCCTCATTTGGATATGCGATCAAGCGCCACGAAAATGATGATGTAAGTGAGAAGCCTTGGGGTCAATAGCATGAAAAGTCAACACAACAATATCATATTATTTTCAAGGAACAGGCCAGGATGATCCTTTTATAAAAAAGAAGTTTTTGTGCTAATTTTTATGACCGATTTCCAAAACCGCAGTTGGCAATATTTGGAAACGACAAAATATGCATTGATGGGACACATGGTTTAAACAAATATGACTACCTATTTTTCTCAATAATGGTAGTGTATGAATATGGGCCTGGAATACATGTAGTCTTTTGTTTTGCCAACCGGACAGGTATAGAACTATTCAGGTTGTATTTCAGAACCATCAGAGACCATGTAGCTGTCCTAAAACCGTCTGTGTTCCTGTCACATGATTATCCCGCATTGTATAATTCATGGGAAGACATAATGAGGTGTAGTAAAAATCAGTTGCTAAATTCATGGCATGTTTACGCAATGAGACAGACGAAGAAAAATGTATTGCCATGCTGGGTAACTATCTACATGACCTGAATAATGATGTTGACACAAGAAATTTTGGGAAGAATTTTGAGAAATATTATGCCAATAAGCCACACAATAAAGATGTCAAAAAAAGACCACCGAGAAAATTAAGAAAATTCGAGAAGCACACACGAATGCAAATCCCTTGTGGACACTGTTTCTGTAGTTGAGAGGAATTATGGTTGGTTTCTTCTACAAAGGATGCTGCACACAAATATGCCATAGAGAAGGTAGCAGACACATGTGATTTAAATTGCGAAATAAGATGCACATAATTTTAACTGTTCATGTGATAATAATGTGATCCACTTCAACATTTGTAAGCACATACATGCATGTGCACAAACTATAGTGAACTACCATAAAATCTTACAAGTGCAGAAGACGAGAGATCCAGAAGATTTCAATATTGCTGGCCCTTCACTAACACAAAACACTTCTAAAAGCAATGAGATTAACTCCAAACTTCAGGTAACCATTGGCTTAAACAGTAGAAGTACAGATAGACAATCATAAATTGTCGCATGGAAAATATCAATGTCCTGTTCGGGTGTCATCGTGCTTGGACGTGGATGTACAGTTGCAACAAATGTTGATGCATTTCGATCTTTGTTCAGCGACATTTTCATAACAAAATACAACTAACAGTACACAGTGCCACTGTGCAGATATCAGAATAACAGAAAATAATGATATGCAATTAATGAGAAACTGCCCAAATGCGTAAAGAAATGCGTGAAGTGAGGGACACGTCCCAAGTGACGATGGATAAGAAGCGCTTAACAGAGTAGCTGTGTTAGCGTAGAGGAAGGGTGTGAAGTTGGCAACCCGGACCACCATGGTTCAAATATTGGTCTCGGCAATTATTTTTGTTTTGATGGCCTCTGTTATACCATTGTGGAACTGCATGATACTGGACGCCTTTTAAGTTTTACAACGAAATATTACAATGAGCCGTTAGTAAATTACCACTGGGTCTATGATAGCTGTTATAGACGTGCATGAGATGTTGGAAATATTATTACAATATTATGAGCGTTCTGAAGACTGCCAGTTATCTCAGGGGAAGAGACGTTGCGTGAAACGACAAATAACCGGGGATCGAATCGTACTCGCGGTGTTTATTTTTTTAACATGTCAAATATTTCATGACGAAATACGTGTGTGTTTCTACACAAAGGGAAATCTGGCTTAGTGAATTTACTTATTGTTAGTCCTGAAAAGGACTGTTGTAGGCACTTCTTCAATATCTCGTCCAGTATCCACCGGCTTCGACAACTTGCTGTAGCCGACATGGCATTGACTGAACTAGATTTCTGAAGTAGTATTCATCAAGGGTAATCACCTCCCATGCTTCCAACATTATCTCCCACAATGCATCCTGCGAACGAGGGGGAGGGTGAGGCCAGTTTTCCCTGATATGGCGTTTCCACTTTGCCCACACATGCTCAGTGGGGTTCAAGTCTGGAGTCCGAGGGACCCAATTGAGCAGTTCAATGGAGTCCTGCTGAGAAAACCAGCCCAGAACACTCCTGCTCATGTGGATTGGAGAGTTGTCTTGAACGAACTGAAGTACTGCATGTACTACTCTCACACTCGGAATTATAATATTCTGCAAGATGGGAAATTATTGATACGATGTGAGATGTCCATCCATCCGATGAAGCACTCCAGCCCCATGAGATGACATCCACATCCCAGCACGACACAGATATACGTGTGCGCTCTGCCACATACCGATTCTCATGTCGAGTTCCACGTGGCTTGTAAACACGAACCGGTCTGACCTCTGCCGAACTGAAGCATGTCTCTCCGAGAAGATGACCTGATCCCAATTACGGTTTAATTCCAGCTCAGCGTCGACTAGAAAGACTTGTACTCGGCCTCTCAGGAGGCCACACGACAAAAACAATCATGGTGTGTTACTTAACAAAAATAATATTCACGGCGTGACTGTAGTTGCTCGGCGATGAACGACTTTCCAACCTGACAGCTAACCTACTACGCTTCAGCGCAACACAGGCCATTGTGAGTGTATCATGCCTTACCACGACACGGTGCGTGTGGGAGCGGGGTAAGGGGCTGGCCGATATCTAGAGAGAGAGCGAGAGAATTATTGACTGACAATTTTGCAGTACATATGCACCAAACTGTACGCAGCCGACAGCATCCGAAGTGACACTTAGCATTATTCATGCCTCAAGAGATGCGAAATTTTATAATTGTTTATCTGTACGCTTTCTGAGGCAAGTTTCATGAATGTTAAGAAACACCTTGATAAGGTATTCGAGATGAATAAGAATGGTCTCTATGTATTTCGCAGCAATAAAGAATGCAATGATAGGAAGAATTTATGACCACAAACCAGGTTATTCTCTACAAAATAGAGGAGGATGGAAAATGTTAATGCTTGTGCTCAGTATCCCTCAAACTATGAATCACAAATAAGGGCCAGGGTGAAGTACTTATTGTAGATAGTGGTGTTGACCATGCTTATTTAAGCTAGTATACTTTTGTGAATTGTGGTGGCTTACCATGCACAAGTACATTTATAACTTTAGCCATATTCCTTTCTTTTTCCCGTTTGATTATGATAGCTATAATAATAAATTTCCACTTTACAAAACAATACTTTCTTCAACCACTATTTCATTTGATACATGTTTCCGCCTATCGAGCCTTCTACAGTCAAAAAGACACATAAAACTCTCAAGGTTCAATCTAAAGCCATTATACATAGCCTTTTCAATAAATATTTTGCAATTTAACAAGCGTCATCCACAATTAAAACAGAGATAAAATTCTTAAAAATACGTAAAATCTGGGTAAAAGCCCAATGAACGGAAGCCAGGTGGAATTTCCCATCGAATCTTCATAGTGTATCCCATTATAACTGCCGTATATTTTACACCGGATTTGTTAGTTTGGAATGTGCAGACACATAGTTGTTATTAATTATTTTAACCTATTTTGTATAATAATAATAGAATTGTCGTCCACTGATTACACGTGCAAAAACATGTACTGTCAAAGACTTAAAGTCTGACTTATTTTGTATAATATAACTGTCGTCCATTGATTACATGTGCAAAACATGTATTGTCCAAGACTTTAAATCTGACTTAATATTATGAAGATTCGACGGAAGATCCAAGCTAGCTTCCGTTCAATGGACGAGGTGTTTCGAATCATAGCAACGTAGGCATACACTGGGGATGCAAACCCTTTTTTTGATGAGTTTGTTTAGTTTTCCATGTTTTCAAATGCCTCAGGAGGTTCCACCACCCATAAACGAACTTCCCACTAGCTGCTATAAAACACATGGCATCACAATTGAGGAACAAGACTTAATTTAAATTCCTAACTATTATATGAATGTAGGATGTTTATTTTGTCAGAATTTCACTATGTATTGAACCCTTGCAAAGAAGCTTATGAGTCTCAGTTTCGGGGGGTGTGGCAGTCCATATCGTAAGTTGTTGTCAAAGCGCTTCATTAACATGCAGGGTAACATATAACAAAATAACATGCAGGAAAAAGTGAAGCCAGGGTTAAAACAAATGAATTTAATAACAAATCTACACCTATTTACACAACAGAATTAACAAAACAAACTCCCAAATGACTCCCTCTGAATAAAATAAAATATGCCAAATCTAGGCCAAATCTCTGGAGAGATTAATTACACGGACCAAGTGTCCCAAAGAAAATCAACAATAGTGACAATGTATGCGCGTGTGCTGTTCTACATGCTTCACGATGTGTACAATCGAATGCATGATTCGTCATCATCCAGAATAAACATTCAGACGACGAATCCACATTGCTTAGAGCTAGACAGACGCGGGGAACAACTATACAACACTTAAAACTAAACCGACACTTCCTATACTTAAAATATACAACACAATAATTTCCGCGTGAAATTGGAATCAAACTGCCGTAGCAAAAACATTACTGCCTAAAAAAACTGAGGACTTCTCACACAAATCAACACAAGTAAGTTAACACGTGACCAATAAAAGAAATACACATATAACCGCCGTCAAATTTACAAGTACACTACCACTACACCACACTGGTATCATATACTAAATAACATGAATTGAGTCATAAACAAATCCCTTGGCTCAATGCCAACATTTACATTATTAACACAATATCCTATCCATACAACATGCAATAATCCGTCACACACATGGCGAACTCCCCAATTAATTATGGTTCAAAATAACCATCACAATGAACAGGTTTGCTACTTGAAAGCTTAAAGGGGCCAGTCGGACAACAGGACTGCCTATCAAAAATAAGTCACCAGGCAAGACGGGCGACTTGTGGCAAACTGCATATCTGTCAACCCACGTGTCAACATAACCTGGACCTCCCAAGGCACGGGATCGAATCTCGAAGAAGCGTGCCCCAAAGCACAATAATACGTGTGTGTGTTAGAACAAAATATCCCGGCATTTCCACTAGGAAATCCAAGAAACAGCATATGGACAAGGAACAGCGGTCTCCCTGGAGCAACCTGCCTTTCCATCAAAATACAACAACAACAAAAATATGAGGGCGGTAGGACCTCTACCCCTCTTCACGTAGAATCAACACACACACCTGACACAGTAACACACACAGAATCACACGTATGGGTTTGACAGACCCTGAAATAAAATGACATAAATTTATTCCACTTGCTGGCGCCACCGTTCTACGCCGTGACTAATTAACCTGAAAAGGACTCCAAAAAAAATCTATCAAATTAGAACTAAGGTGTTCTACAATTACATCTTAATTCGTTGCGCTCAGCAACCCTAATATGAATAATAACCTGTTCAGCAAACACCTTACAGTAATTACCTCCCTTTCCTATCAAAAATATGAACTTTAATAAAGCACCACTTATCGAATGTAACGGGTTTCGCATTTGCATGGACAAACATCACGTACACGCGCCGTGCACATTAAATATGACTCAAAAGAAAAAAATAAATACACAACAAACACTTTGGCCACGCCCCAACGTACATTTAAACAATTAGTGTCGGTACAAGAAAAACACTCTAAAACAAGAAAAAGAAAAATGAACTATTTACAAAGGTTCCCCCGCCAATCTAACTACATAATTGAATAATCAATTGTTGTACATCACCGTCTCAGTTTGCAGAACATTATGACATCCATCTCAGCCCATTTCCCTATGGAAAAAATTAGCACTCCATAGTTGTCTTCGTAGAAGCGTCGGACATCACGCCGGTTCCTGACCACACGTTGGACATCTTGGTGTAGTCTCTTTGGAAGAAAAGTTCAATGTTATTATAATTTGACCTGGCTATAATCGCTTGTGAGTTACTAAATTCGCCCACAAATAGTCCTATGCGATTAATTACGAAGACTTTCCCTAAATATCGCTCACACACGCACAATACACTCATGAAAAATACACTTAAAAATTTACAGGAAATATACACTTCGAGTCCATCGTCACTGGCTCGGCAATACAAGTTTTAAAGTCTGACTGACTCACAGTCGCTATCTCGCTCGGTAATCCCTACTGCTCTGCTTGACCTTCGCTCGGGTGAGCGCTAATTAGAACGTTTACTCATGTCTTGCCCCTAAGAGCTGAAAATAGTTGTCTTTAAGATAATATTCAAGTTTCAAATCACCACGCACACTGGTGTGAATTTAGCTAACAAAGCCCACAAAGTAAAAGACTTCGAATAATTTTAGAGCGTTAAAATCACTATGCAAACGGGCGTGAAGTTAGCCCCTCAGAGCTCACACACAGAAAGACTTCAAATATATCAGAGCGTTAAAATCACAATGCAAACGGGCGTGAAGTTAGCCCCTCAGAGCTCCAAACAGAATGACTTCAAATATATCAGAGCGTTAAAATCACTATGCAAACGGGCGTGAAGTTAGCCCCTCAGAGCTGCAAAACGAATGACTTCGAACAGCTTCTCGTCGACCAATTTATTAGAAACTGACAGGGTACGGAAGAGTGGGGTGGATTTAGAAAAAAAATCCAGAGTTTTCATCTCACACAGATGGGACTAGTGTCAATCTTCATCAAATAATTCAAACGTCTCATCACACTCGTGCGGAGATAATTCCGATCGGTGGTTCTTTAGATAATCAATTCCGCGCGCTTTTTACCACTGACGCCTTCCTTCGCGTGATCTTGGCTTGGTCTCTCCTGATTGGGTGATTCAATAGTAGGTCGGTTGCAAGTAACTCGTGACCATCCCTTTATGATTCCAATTCTGGTGCAAGTTGTTACACAATTATCCTCGTCAACTTCCACAAGTACTGCCTGGGCTGCAGTAATAATAATAATAAATTATGAATCCTTATTTATCGCAGATTAATAAGGGTTCAGTATATTATATAAGCGTTGGTTGCTAGCAAGTAAGTAGAAAAGGGGGATAATAACCTTGGTCTGTGAAGTATACTTCTATGGTCTTGCTAGACCTTCTACATCTCTACCATTCGGCTTTCTTGCCATCCAGTTCCTCAAGGTGGTTTTGCATCCTCCTCCAGCAATCTGTAGAAATTTTTCATTTAGTCTGTTACGAAATGCTGGGATACTGATCATGTCTGGCTCATTCTCATCCCTGAGGGAAATTAAGGAAACTCCTCATGTTGGCAGGAAGAGCATGTGGTCTTTATTTATAATTCTGCACCTAAGCAAGGCTAGTCCAAAAACTCGGGTAAGTGGACAGATAACCTGGCAGACAAGGTGCTGGAAAATCTTTGCCGTTTAGGGTTGAGCATTACCTTGCTGAAAGCTTCGTTCGAGTGGCAATATATGTGGCCGCAGGTTGTCCTCCACATATTGCTGTGCTGTAAGCTTCTCTTGCAATGGTTCCCCTGTCAATCACACCAACAGTTGGGGCTGCATGATGCTTAACAGATTGAGGCACTCACAAAGAGCCTCAGAGTATGGAATTACATGTAGTATTTGCCTCTCACTCGCTTGTGTTGCAATTTGCATCGTCATTTTCTACACCCGCAATGGTCTTGTAGAGAATTTTGCACTCTTTTGATGATGTAAAATACAAAGTCACGGCCTATATTTACAATTGAATTATTTTGGTTTGAATCTATATCTTGTGATGGATAAAATATTAATGATCGAAACAGAGTAAGAATTTGTTTGGATTGCCTTATACTGATTGAATAGCAATAACTTACTTCTTAAATGTGTATTTTATAAAATTGTTTAATACTACTTCAAAATTCTGCTAAAGGTAGCAAAACTTTCTTGTAGTTGACTATATGTTGGGGATTAAGTGAGACATTTATAAATGCCTGAAATAGTTTTCAAGACAAATCAGACCTCGATATAAGATAGCAGGCATGTTAGCACAATTTGCACACTGCTTCCACCTAATGGTATGTGGTTCTCGAAAAACATAACATTACCATATATTGATAGTTGTGACAATTAAATTTTAGAATATGTGCATTTAAAGCACGCTCTGGATTTTGGTGTATAATACCTAACTACTGCACTGTCATTTGATCTGAAGGGCATGAGGTACGAAATTTCAAGGTTTTTCACTTAAATAGCTCCTGTATAACAGTTTTGTCACATCTTGGGCATGGCCTTGCACAACTTTATATGTGCAGTACATAGCTTTTGTTCTCTTTTAATTTGATTTAAAATCATTGTCATATGTTCTTAGAAGATAGCATCAGTGTAGCCAAGGATGCTAACCCTTCCTCCCTCTCCTTCGGTGTCCACCACTCCCCGTTGTGCATCCCAGAGAGGTAGCGAAGAATTTGAAATATTCAAAAGACTAGCACTTTTCTTCCATGTAGAGGTTTTGATTACTTTGTATATTTTGTTAAAAATGAAATTGATTGGTACCTCAAGGAAACTGCAATCATATGTCTCACTTCAAATAAAGATTGCTCTAAAACAAATCCTGAATGTAGGCTACTTGGGTAGATAATTTTACTCACGTAATCAAAATTATCTGTAAATTATTTTAACAGAATAATAGGAATTTGATGACTATTTCTAATATATATTATAAGATTTCATCAATGAATTGAAATGGTTGTTTAAGATTGAAAGTACAGTACTAATAAGAAAGCATATTGCCTAGATTGTCGATATTTAGCAGGGTTTGACTTATAGCATTTTTAGAAGCCATATTTCAGTGTAGGCTTTGTAATCTACTGAAAGAATCGCTTTGAATTATTCAACACATTAATTTGGTCAATTTAAGAGTGTATGGAATAAAACATACCTATTCACAACTGCTGCTATATAATTGATATTTTAAGGAATGGAACTACTAGGTCACTCCTAGTAGATCCAATTGCAATAAACTGTTTCCCAATGGAACCAGAATATTCTTGTATGCCAATTGAACATAATGGCATAGCATCAAATGTCAAAGAACAATGATCAACTTACATAAAGTCTTGCCAACTTTCCACTGGGTTCATAGGTATGGTTCACCTCATCACATACATACTGAGAAGGCCTCTGTAATGTTCGAGAGTTGAGCTTCTTTATATATATATATATATATATTTAAACAAACATCCAGTTTTTAATCAGCATTTTCAAATTTATTTTATTGTAGTGAATACTTATTACTTATATGTTTTAATATTTTTATTGTGCTTTAAATAAGAATGTAACTTTAGTCACCATACATTTTCAGAGCATTCCTTATATGTATATTCTGATTGCGTTGTATATTAAGGGTTAAAAATAAAATTGGTTTCAGTACCTAAGAAAATTCCAATCTCTTCCTTTTCTCTCTATCCCTTTGATTTGAGTAACCACGATTGCTCTACAACAAATCCTGAAACTACTTAACTGAAAATCATTGTAAGAGAACAATTGACACTTGGTGATCGGCTGGAAGATATTTGATTATGATTTTATTAGGCCTACCGACTAATACTTTGCAATATCAATTATCAAATTAGAACGGATGTTGAGTAAAGCAGTGGAACTTCTCAGGACAGATGATTTGTCTAATTCCCCATCAATGGTACAGGGCTTTAAACTACACAGTTACACATGAAACTTGTTTATCTGGACTAGGGGGGTCTGGAGATAAACCGGAAACAAACTAACAAATGAATGTTTAAAATTTGTGACATTTGAGAGCAGCACTAACGCGTAGATGTTTCTCCAACACCAGTTTGGCTTGAGTTGTTTCTGTGTGACGTTCTAGATAGACCATAAGCTTTTCCAGTTGCTCTTGCCTCCACGTGAGGCATTAATTCTCCTAAACATTGCTTTAGTCTTCAAATTCACCATCACCAACAGGACCACATCAACCATGATAACGGTACTCATCTTAAAGCAATGGGACCGACAATCCCTTCACTACCTGCGGTGCAAACAGATCAACTGTCTAGTTTCAGATTGCTAGGTAGGGGAAGTGCTCTACTTGTTCTAGATACATATATAAATTGAAATCTGGAAACTCAGTTCCAAGACCTAGCTGCCAATGGTGACTGGTGGTCTCCATACCTGGTATCACGCAATTGCAAAGGTGGCTGGTAACAATTTAACTGACAGGCCCATGAAGGGCCCAGGCCTACCAAGTGATCGCTGCCCATCCATTTGTCCTGCAGATATAAGGGTGACGCGTGGTAAGTGCATCGGGTCCCCTCTGCCGTTAATCTTGGTTTTCCTGACCGGGGCGCTGCCTCACTGTAAGCTACTCAATTGTCCTCACGAGGCTGACTGCACCTGGTTCCATCCCACACGTCAGTTTCTAAATTCCCTGACGTAGCCGGGAATTGAAGCCGGGGCCTCCAGGTGAGAGGCAGGTGTGCTACCCCAACACCACAGGCCCGGCCAATGATAATAATAATCATAACAAGTGTTCAGTATTTTATATAAAATACAATCTACTTAACTACACTGCATACGCAGACCGTTAAGAACTATGTGTCCAAGACGACTGCTGCCCAACTCAAAGCCTAAAGATGGAGTTGTGAAATGACGAGCCTAAAAATATCTTCACGCTTGTAGCTTTTGTCAGCTGCTGTAACATGTTGGACTGGTAGCCACAGCACACTCAATGATGTAACATTATATCAGTGAGCCGTCAGTGAGTTGCAGGTGTGCTACTGTAGCGATTATTTGGTCTTATTGAACATAAGTAAAAAGATATAAAACTCAGCAATTTTTCTAGGTTTGTGCCGTGAATTGCGTGGGGTTTCACCTAGGACACTGAGTTGGCTTATCAGCAGCCTCTTGGTGCCCCTACCCAGATCCCACAGGAGTAACGAACTGCGCGCTACCTCCCTTTTTATGAAGCGCACCTGCAGATCTTTTCTGCGAGAACTAAAAGCTCAGGCAGCCATAACCTCCCCATGAAGTCTTCCAAACAGAGCGTATCTATAAGCACCCAGGAGAGCCTAGTGGTATACCTACTGTAAGTACAGTCACTCATTGCTAAAACTTTGCACCACAATGAAACGTAAGTATGGTACGCTGTTATGACATCTCACTTTCATGACAACAATCTGCGTAAAATATATGACAACAAGCACGAGTTTCATGACTGTAATAAACAAGGTAAAAAAAATGACTTGAAAATCGTTTTACATTTTATTCTCGGGTGGTATACCATCGGTACATAACACGCATGGGAGAATTCGCCACTGCTAGGCACCTGTTCTTAGGAATGTTGATTGTTAAATGTACAGTATTATTTGAAGGGCACGCATATTTATAACTTTTAAATAGTAAACAGCTTGAAATAACACTCAAACAATGCACACACACTAGACAATTGTATTGGCATTTTAACAAGAGTAGTGGAGTAGTGGTGCTTCTAACCCACAAGGTGCTCAAAAAGTTAGTACACACTTTTTGCTTATTCATATCTCGTGAACCCATGGTCGGTTGTTGACAAATGAGGTATCGTTGGACTCAGGCTGACGCCCCTTTTCCAATGAATAGCCCATGTTAACCCCAAAATAAAACCTACCCCTACTAGGGGGTAAAATTGTATTTTTTTAAAATAATAGTCACATTACAAATGGAACAGACATAAGGGGCGATACCAGTATGAACGTAAACGTTGTTGCTCATATACCGCATGCGTTTTGCTGGATGCCGCTATGAATCAACATTTTGATTTTTTTTACGCATGCGCACTTGGGGAGTTTGTAAGAGGGCAGGCATTTAAATAATTATTTATGTATGAGTTATTATTATTATTATTATTATTCATTTTTTAATTTTTCCAAAAGATTGAAAACTAATAGGTCATATGCTTTTTAATATTTACGAACTAAAAAGGGTCGTTGGATTTGGGATTTGGGATGACTCCCCGTTTTTTAATGAAGTTTTGATTTTTGTCAAAAGGGCCTAAGTGCACTTTTGTTAATATTTTGCGAACTAAGAAGGCTACGGACTTATAGAGGGGTTCTAGCACTTGGGGTGATGCCCTGTTTTTGAATAGATTTTTGATTTTTGTCAAAAGGGCCAACGCCCTATTTTTTTACCTGTTTAAATTTTAATTAAGAGTGGTCGTTGAGAGAGCCGGTACTGTTGTTACGTGTCTCAACGAGCCTGTTGTCGAGCACAGTGACCATGCTCAGAAGAAATGAATTGCTATTTTGGCGGAATGGCGGGGCAGCTTATGACGGTTGGTTTTGTGATATTTCCTATGACGGATGGAGGCAAATATTTGAAAATGTGTGCTAGGATTTTTTTAAACCCTAAAGGGGATCTTTAACGTTTTAGTCAACGGTGATGAGCGAGACCGCTCTCTGACACAGCAGGCGGTTTTAGGATATGACCAAGTGGTTCTTGGACGTGGTGAAAGTATGTGGTTTACATCGTCATGTATTGAGGATGGCCGCTTGCTAATGATTATTATAATCATTACAGTAATATGATTAATAACAATAATATTAATAATAATAAGACACGGAGTCCTTCTCGCTGGAGACTGAATACACGACCTGGCCTTGTCAGAGTGACTGCTGATAACACAAGAATGTCTACGTGGGCAGGAAGTAAAGGGTCAGGTTACTTGGCTGGTAGAGGCTAGCAGAACTGTCGTTTAAACAGACTTGATAGAGGCTAGCAGGTCTGGGCGTTTAAACAGAGACCGCCATGTTGGTTCCTAGACAGTCGTACAAGCGATGTATAAGAGGCAGCCATTTTGGTTATTTATTAAAGACATGAAACTAGTATAAGGTACACATATTGTATAAAGCTTAAGGAATGTAGAGAGGCGTGGGAACACGTGCGAGACAGAACTTAGTTCAAGGTCAAAACGCTGAGAAAATGCAACTCTCTCTGTTGCTAAGCAGACTGATAATGATTGCGTTAGTGATGCACTTGCCATTTTAGCAAACGGGTGTATAGAGTAGAGCTCTGAACTGAACTTTGGAATAAGATCATTTTGTATTTGGTAAGTACACATGAATAATTATTTTAATGATATCATGCCAATGAACCTTAAATTTATAGTTATTGATAAGGTAATTAATGATTTTATTGATTTATTTTTTTGCAGATAACCGGTATACCTTACATGTCTGAGAAAGAAGAATCCATTGCACTTTTGAGCCCACTAGAAGGAAACAGCAACAAGCCACTGCAAGTGAAGGTGACAATATTTTTTAAAAGTAACATTTTTCATTTTTTGTTTCATATTTTATTTTATGAAATGCATGTATTAACCTGAATTTAGGTATTTATAGCGGTTTATTTTATTTATTTTTAGAAACTTGGAAAGAAAAGCCTCACTGCCGTAGCAGTTGCTGAAAACCCGAGACGCAGTAGAGCGAAACCATTGTTTCCAGGCAGTGAACTATTTAAAACTCAGGTATACCTAACTTAAAATGCTATTGCATTTTACCACTACTGAAAAAAAACTCTTACACAAAAAAATCATTACCTGTACATGACTGGGACAATGATTGCTTTCTTGGTTAATGGCTATGTTGTTGTTGACTGGGAAAAGTACAAGGCCATGTTAGATTTTCTAAAAACAAAAAATTAAATTTAATTTATGGGTGGTTACCTATGGACTCAACGAATATCCACAGGTTTGAACATGATAATGTGAACAAAATGACATGACATTCATTTTTGTTTATATATTGGTTAAAGGTGGGGGATGTAAATGACTGTAGCTTTATAAAAAGAAAATAAGTACATTGATTACTGTTAGTGCCAACATACAGTTTATTTTAAATGGTGTTTTGATATATTAATGCCAATTAACGTTAACGTTTTATTTACTCGTATTGATTTATTGATTGAGTGATGGTTTTCTTTTGCTATTAGGTGTCGTCATGTGCCATTAACGTAATGAACAGACAGTGAACAAGCATGCATTATGCTTGAAAGTAATCTGTGCTCTTGTGCAACGTTAATAACTTACAATAAGAAAAAAATTATTATAACACATGGCGTTACCAAATACAACAAGTGAACAAGTTGGTTTAGCACGTGGGTTAAATTTAAAATCGTTGGTTAACATTTGAATCCTGGCCTGTAGACTTTTTGTCAACACATAAACTTGCAAAAGCCGTTTTTTTTTACTCGAACCGAGAAGATGTGGTGCGCTGTGTGTTTTGTCGTATTGAACTTTCACACTGGGAAGAAGGAGATGATCCCTTTAGAGACCATTTGCGATGGTCTCCTCTTTGTCCTTACATGCTTGGAAAAGAAGAGGGTAACCTACCCGTGTATCCATTTTACCGAACCACAAGGCCATTGGCCGTTACATACGTTGCTGAATCACAAATAAATAAATAATAATAATAATAATAATAATAATAATAATGTATTACCAGCCAACGGTAGTGGCGATATAAGTGGTCCATATTCCATAGATAGTGTTGAATTGGCTTGTGCATTTGAAAAATTGGGAGTTTGCAAGACTAAAGCACTAGAACACCCAGAGTACAGGTCTGTTGAAAAACATTTAGAATATTATAAAAATGTTTGACCATTAATATTAAAACACATTACCAAACAGCTAAGTGAAGCTGGATTTTTTTATACTGGTGATAAGATAAAACAATATATTTTTATTGTGGATTGGCTTTATAGGATTGGCAAATAACTGATGACCCTTTTGTGCAACACGCTCGTTGGTTACCTAACTGTAAATACATGGTGTTGCTTAAAGGTCAAGAATTTGTGAACACTATTCGTAAAGAAAACGTGATTGCAGCACAAGACATAAAAGTGCCTTTAGAGTTAGAAAACGCGGAGCAAATACATGAGGCTGAAAAAAGACTTGTCTCACGAACAGATACAAAAGTGTGACCAACAATTATGTAAAATTTGTTATCAAGATGAACTAGGTGTTGTATTTTTGCCTTGTGGACACATGATAGCATGTGTCAAGTGTGCATTAGAACTTAACACTAGTGCTATATGCAGAAAAGTAGTATCTGCTACAGTTAGGGCATTTCTTGCATATATAGTATAATTTATTAGCAATGCATAGTGCAAGATACCTATATGCACGATATTATTACAAGCTGTTGTAGTGTGTAATAGATATGTTTTTGTTTTGTTTATAGACTACTACAATGAATGTTTTGAATGCTGTGGCTTAGAGACAAAGAAGCTCAGCGAATTGCCAACACATATTCCATTCCGCATTATCAAGATTCGGAAATTGAAAACAGCATATGGTGATCGTGTACTTTGTGTATGTGAAAACTTTGAGACATTTCTGCCTACACGGTTTAATGATATGTCGGAGATTGTTTTTGATGAAGTCAATAATGCTGTACAAGTATCGTGTGGCGAATTTCAAGAGTGCAAGACGTGTGGTAGTAAATTTAACAATGCCTACAACGGACGTCGTCATACAGATTGTTGTAATGTTTTGTAGGCATTGTTTAATTTACTACCACAGGTCTTGCACTCATGAAATTCACCACACGATACTTCGTGACGCTTCTCATAATGGTCTCAAAGAAAAGTCTCTTCACACTCTTTACACCTGCTTACTGCATATGACAAGGCTGTACACCGGTGGGTTAGACATTTTTTTGTGCTAAGAATCCCCTATATACCCTACACATGGCTATACATGTTAGTTCTGAACACTTAGTAGGTATTTGTATATTGAATGTATATACAGAGCATATACAAACACATTTGACAGGCGTCAAACTGTGTGAGATAGTCACATGCAACACGCAAAGTATGTTCCGCTACCTAGCGGTGGATATAAGCACTAACTTAACAACTAGCATGCTACCTAGCGGTGGATATTATTACTTACTGAACTACTAGCATGCTATCCAACGGTGGGTACGAGCACTCACTCAGGCTAGGTTATGTTATGTTAGGTAAGGTGCGGTTACATAAAGTTAGGTTAGGTTAGGTTCAATGAAGTGAGGTTAGGTAAAGTTAGGTTAGGTTAGGTTGAATGAAGTGAGGTTCGGTAGAGTTAGTTTAGGTTATGCAAAGTTAGGTTTAGGTTAGGTTAGGTTAAGTTTGGGTTAGGTTAGGTTAGGTTAGCTGCCTTTATTACACTCTTAGTCAATCTTTAACCTTAAAATACTTGGGATTTTTAGAATATTAGTGTGTTGTTGTTGCTTACAAACATTGTGGTAAGCACTATGCTGTCATAAAAAAGGGGCTCACATACTTTCCAAGATCAAATAAGCCTACAAGTAAGAGCAAATATGAGAGAGCTAATACAAAAGCCAACATATGGGACCAATACAAAAGCCAATACAAAAGAAAGCCAACATAAAAAGCCAACACAAAAAGCCAACACAAAAAAGCCAACACAAAAGCCAAATCAAAAAGCCAACACAAAAAGCCATCACCAAAGCTAACAAAAGAAGCCAACACAAAAAGCCAACACAAAAGCCAACACTAAAAGCCAACACAAAAAAAGGCCAACACAAAAATTCAACACATAAGCCAATATATAAGCTTATGGTGGGTCACTCCACCAGCAAAACAGTTGTAACCTTTGTAATGTGAACATCGTACTGACAGGTCAGTTTCTACTATGGAACTTACTACAACCAACAAAGGTAGGCAAAGTGCACTCTATCAAGTCTACTCTTATAACTATAATCGCCAGAATGTGAATGGAATAATATTTTGGCGAAGCTCAATAGAGAGGTCAACAAAATGTCAAGGCAATCTGTAAAGTGAAAATGGAAAGGTTTTAAGTCTGAGTGTTCATCAATGTAGTGCTCTAAATGAACCACGATTGCTGTTTACAAACAATTTTCAAAATGCTATAAAGCAAGTTCATGAAAACGATATTGCGATTAAAGATAATGCAGTGTTTGTTCAAAAGGAGTTATCATGTCCTCAAAAAGTCATGTTAGGACAGTTGTCAACGTACAAGAAAACTTCAACACTATCAAAGTCGACACAGACTATGAATAAAATGGTATTGCAAGAGGATCAAAAAGGACTATATAGTAATAGTGATGATGGTCATGATGATAATGATAATAATGATCATGATGATGATAATGGTGATAATGATGATGATAATGGTAATGCTTTTTTTACACCTAAAAATTAATTTGTTAAATTTGTATACTGGAACAAACCCAGTAAGCTAATTCAACGGCTTCGACACCTGCATGCTTTACGACAAGCTGGGCATACCGGTCACGATTGGGAAATCAAAGAAATTGAACAAGAGCTTCGACGTGCTGAAATTATTGTGTAATGGGTCTACCACTTTGCAACCACTTTTACCCCCACTCTTGGTTCTTATATTTGCTTATTTTCTTCCACTTTTACCTGAACTCTTTGGATCCATATTTGCTCTCACATTAAACTATTATTCTTATTACCAAGTTGATTTTACTAGAGCTTAGCCTATGCTTGTCAGTTGACATGGAAGTATCAGTGACTAGGTATGGTAAGCCTTACGCATACTATAAAGGATATTCATATATTCAGAAACGAACCAGTAAAAATGGAACTTTTATTTGGCGTTGTTCAAAGCAACGTTCCAAACATTGTCGTGGTGACCTAAAAAGTAAAAATAGTGAGGTTTTAAGTGTCAGTGATCATCAATGTAGTGTACTGCATGAAACACAGTTGCCGTCAACAAAAATTCAAGAAAACCATATTGCTACTCAAAATAGTGGATTGTTAATGAGCATCATTTAACCCCTGTTCTTACAGTTATGTTTAATCCATCTTCCACGTCGCAAGAGCCATCATTATCACAAACTATGCAAGAGGTAGTGTTGTTGTTCTCGTTTTAAATAGTGGAACAACTAGGTCATCTGCTCTTGATATGCAAGAGGATCAAAATGACTAAATAATAATAACAATAAGGTTTTTATGCCTATACAACCATTGCGGCTTCCCCAGTTTTCGAAAACAACAGTGAATGAACATTGCTATAAAAAATCTACAACAAGCCTTGTGTTTAAAACTATAGCAGACTATTGTAAAGAGAGAAAAACTTGTATTCAGTGAGCATCTATTTTCATAATCATGTACACTCTGCAATGTTAAATATTCTAACTTTGCACAAACTAAACAGCATTGTAACATCATTTTGCATTTATTTACAAACTTTATATACATTTCTTGTTTTTTGGTTTCATCATAGTATTTTTAAAGACAACACTAAACACTAAAATATTACTATTCTATACACATATTTTCTTTCTTTTTCAGTCCATTGTCGTCACTTATATTTCCCATTATTATTTCACATTTGTTTTTTTATTTAATTAAAACGAACCATGCACCTATTGTTTTTAAAACCTTCATAAATTAAGTGTACAGGTTGTACAGCATTACTGACTTCATCAAATACACTCTCCGACATTTCATTAAACCGTGTAGGCAGAAATGTCTCAAAGTTTTCACATACACAAAGTACACGATCACCATATGCTGTTTTCAATTTCCGAATCTTGATAATGGGGAATGGAATAAGTGTTGGCAATTCGCTGAGCTTCTTTGTCTCTAAGCCACATGATTGTCACACAGCATTCAAAACATTCATTGTAGTAGTCTATAAATAAAACAAAAGCATATCTATTACACACTACAACAGCTTGTAATAATATCGTGCATATAGGTATTTTGCACTATGCATTGCTAATAAATTATACTATATATGCAGGAAATGTCCTAACTGTAGCAGATACTACTTTTCTGCATATAGCTCAAGTGTTAAGTTCTAATTCACACTTGACACATGCTATCATGTGTCCACAAGGCAAAAATACAACACCTAGTTCATCTTGATAACAAATTTTACATAATTGTTGGTCACACTATTGTATCTGATCGAGAGACAAGTCTTTTTTTTTCAGCCTCATGTATTTGCTCCGCGTGTTCTAACTCTAAAGGCACTTTTATGTCTTGTGCTGCAATCAAGTTTTCTTTACGAATAGTGTTCACAAATTCTTGACCTTTAAGCAACACCATGTATTTGCAGTTAGGTAACCAACGAGCGTGTTGCACAAAGGGGTCATCAGTCATTTGCCAATCCTTTAAAGCCAATCCACAATAAAAACATATTGTTTTATCCCCTTCAACAGTATAAAAAAATCCAGCTTCACTTAGCTGTTTTGTAATGTGTTTTAATATTAATGGCCAAACATTTTTCTAATATTCTAAACGTTTTTCAACAGACCTGTACTCTGAGTGTTCTAGTGCTTTAGTCTTGCAAACTCCCAATTTTTCAAAAGCGCATGCGAATCCAACACTGTCTATGGCATATGCACCACATATATCGACACTACCGTTGGCTGGTAATACATCATTATTATTATTATTATTATTATTATTATTATTATTATTATTATTATTATTTATTATTTATTTGTGCTTCAGCAACGTAAGTAACGGCCAATGGCCTTGTGGTTCGGTAAAATGGATACACAGGTGGGTTACCCACTTCTTTTCCAAGCATGTAAGGACAATGAGGAGACCATCGCAAATGGTCTCTAAAGGGATCATCTTCTCCTTCCTGGTGTGAAAGTTAAATACGACAAAACACACAGTGCACCACATCTTCTCGGTTCAAGTAAAAAAGTCGGCTTTTGCAAGTTTATGTGTTGACAAAAAGCCTACAGGCCAGGATCAAATGTCAACCAACGATTTTAAATATAACCCATCACTCCATCAATCAATCAATCAATCAATCAATCAATCAATCAATACTTGTAATTAAACTTTAACGTTAATTGGCATTAATATATCAAAACACAATTAAAAATAAACTGTATGTTGGCACTAACAGTAACCAATGTACTTATTTTCTTTTTATAAAGCTACAGTCATTTGCATCCCCCCCCCCCCCTTTAATCAATATATAAGCAAAAAAGAATGTCATGTCATTTTGTTCACATTATCATGTTCAAACCTGTGGATATTCGTTGAGTCCCTAGGGAACCACCTATAAATGAAATTTAAATTTTTGTTTTTAGAAAATCTAACATGGCCTTGTACTTTTCCCAGTCAACAACAACATAGCCATTAACCAAGAAAGCAATCATTGTCCCAGTCATGTACAAGTAATGATATTTTTGTGTAAGAGATTTTTCAGTAGTGGTAAAATTCAATAGCATTTTAAGTTAGGCTTACCTGAGTTCTAAATAGTTCACTGCCTGGAAACAATGGTTTCGCTCTACTGCGACTCGGGTTTTCAGCAACTGCTACGGCGGTGAGGCTTTTCTTTCAAAGTTTCTAAAAATAAATAAAATAAACCGCTATAAATACCTAAATTCAGGTTAATACATGCTTCTCATAAAATAAAATATGAAACAAAAAAATGAAACAAGTTAGTTTTAAAAAATAATGTCACATTCACTTGCAGTGGCTTGTTGCTGTTTCCTTCGAGTGGGTTCGAAAGTGCAATGGTTTCTTCTCTGGCAGACATGTAAGGGATACAAGTTATCTTCAAACAAATAAATAAATAAATAAAATCATTAATTACCTTATCAATAACTATAAATTTAAGGTTCATTAGCATGATATCATTAAAATAATTATTCATAAGTACTTAACAAAAACAAAAGGATTTTATTCCAAAGTTCAGTTCAGGGCTCTACTCTATACGTCCGTTTACTAAAATGGCAAGTGCAAGACTAACACAATTATTATCAGTCTGCTTAGCAACAGAGAGAGTTGCATTTTCTCAGCGTTTCGACCTTGAACTATGTTCCGTCTCGCACTTGTTCGCACGCCTCTCCACATTCCTTAAGCTTTATAAAATGTGTGTACCTTATACTAGTTTCATGTCTTTAATAAAGAACCAAAATGGCTACCTCTTATACATCGCTAGTACGACTGTCTAGGAACCAACATGGCGGTCTCCGTTTAAACGCCCAGACCTGCTAGCCTCTACCAAGTCTGTTTAATCGACAGACCTGCTAGCCTCTACCAGCCAAGTAACCTAACCCTCTAATTCCTGCCCACGTAGACATTCTTGTGTTATCAGCAGTCTTTCTGACAAGGCCTGGCCAGGTAGTGTATTCAGTCTCCAGCGAGCAGGACTCTGTGTCTTATTATTAATAATATTATTATTATTAAACATTTTACTGTAATAATAATAATAATAATAATAATCATTAGCAAGCGGCCATCCTCAATACATGACCACGTTAACCACATACTTTCACCACGTCCAAGAACCACTTGGTCATATCCTACAACCGTCTGCTGTGTCCGAGAGCGGTCTTGCTCATCACCGTTGACTAAAACGTTAAAGATCCCCTTTAGGGTTAAAAAAATCCTAGCACACATTTTCAAATATTTGCCTCCATCCGTCTTAGGAAATATCACAAAACCAACCGTCATAAGCTGCCCCGCCATTCCGCCAAAATAGCAATTCATTTCTTCTGAGCATGGTCACTGTGCTCGACAACAGGCTCGTTGAGACACGTAACAACAGTACCGGCTCTCTCAACGACCACTCTTAATTAAAATTTAAACAGGTAAAAAATAGGGCGTAAGGCCCTTTTGACAGAAATCAAAAAATTTATTCAAAAACAGGGCATCATCCCAAGTGCTAGAACCCCTCTAAAAGTCCGTAGCCTTCTTAGTTCGCAAAATATTAACAAAAGTGCACTTAGGCCCTTTTGAAAAATATCAAAACTACATTCAAAAACGGGGCGTCATCCCAAATCCAACGACCCCTCATACAAATCCGTAGAATTCTCAGTTCTCAAAATATTAACAAAAAGTGTACTTAGGCCCTTTTGACAAAAATCAAAACTACATTAAAAAACGGGGCATCTTCCCAAATCCAACGACCCCGCACACAAGTCCATAGACTTTTTAGTTTGCAAAATATTAACAAAAGTGCACTTAGGCCCTTTTGACAAAACTCAAAACTACATTAAAAAACTGGGCGTTTTCCCAAATCCTATGGCCCATCATACAAGTCCGTAGCCTTTTTAGTTCGCAAACTATTAACACAAGTGCACTTAGGCCCTTTTGACAAAAAATCAAAATTACATTCAAAAACGGGGCGTTATCCCAAATCCAACGACCCATTATACAAGTCCGTAGCCTTCTTAGTTCGTAAAATATTAAAAAACACATGACCTATTAGTTTTCAATCTTTTGGAAAAATTAAAAAAAGAATAATAATAATAACTCATGCATAAATAATTATTTAAATGCTCTCCCTCTTACAAAATCCCCAAGTGCGTATGCGTAAAAAAAAATCAAAATGTTGATTCATAGCGGCACCCCAGCAAAACGCATGCGCTATATGAGCAACAACGTTTAAGTTCATACTGGTATCACCTCTCATGTCTGTTGCATTTGTAAAAAAAATACAATTTTACCCCCTAGTAGGGGTAGGTTTTATTTTGGGGTTGAAATGGGTAGTCCATTGGATAGGGGGCGTCAGCCTGAGTCCAACGATAACTTATTTGTCAACATCCGACCATGGGTTCACGAGATATGAATAAGCAAAAAGTGTGTACTAACTTTTTGAGCACCTTGTGGGTGAGAAGCACCACTACTCCACTACTAACATGCATTAATTTATAGAGAAGGGCAACAAGTCAAAAAACATGACTGCTGGAAAACTAAGAGAGATAGATCAACAGTGAGCGCTAATTTAAATTTTCTTTACATTAGGATTGCTTGAATGGATGCTGTATCAAGATTATCCGTCCCTCTCAATTTAATTTTGGATAAAGTGGCCCACTCATGAAGTGATGGATAGCATTGTTGTTGCCACCTATAACGTTCCAGGTTCGATTCCACACTGCCAAGAATTTTAAAATCCTGATGGCTGGTACAAGATATCCAGCCTTGTAACCAAATAAGGGCCTGCTGGATGCTTTGCAAGTAAAATGATTGGAACTGACCAGCTTACAGTGTGTAAACTCTGTTCAGAATGTCCGATTATAATGACCTAGGGTTGTCAGGCCTTCTGTTTTACTCTTGAACGGAACGCCAAATATTCCGTCTTTTGGTTAATATATTCAATTTCGCACCAATTCTCAAATGTCCCGCTTGAGCACTCCATGCTTGCCGTGATTGGCAATTGTTGTTAGTGACGTCAAATAGCACGCCGGTAGCGTACAGGTGCAAGTTTGAAAGAGGAAATGATTTCTACATCTGTGTCAGATATATGGGTACATGTTAGGGGCAAGGACATTAAGGAATATCTTAGTCTTAGTGAAGTTCATACTCAGCATTTTCCCTCCAATGATTTTACGATTTTTTTTTGTCATGAATATCAAATGGAATGGTGTTAGAAACAAAAGCTCCATTAGTTTAATAAAACAAGAATTATTCACATATTTCAATTGACGAAAATTGTAGTGAATTTTATCAAAAGGTACTTACAGATAAAAAAAAAAAAAGAAAACTAGTAAAGGGTCGTTCAAATGAAAGGTATTTGTATGTTGCTGGTGTTATAGGCAATATCTAGTTTTAATTTTGTGTATTTGATTATGTAATGTTTATTTTATATTCGTGTGTATTTATTACAACATTTGACAACCTTGTGAATGTAACATGTTTTGGGACGTGTGTTCCGTTTATCCATTTTTGAAATCTGGCAACCCTATAAATGACCTAATGTCGCAGTAACGGACTCCTCATTGGCACGTCTACGTCTCTTGTGGATATATCATTCAGAGATTGCTGAATATATGTGTTATCGATTCATTCAGGGGGTTTGCGACATTGTGATTATTTAGCCCCGTGTACTTGGACATATCTGATAAGCTGTGTTACTGTAATGGGTATTTAAGTGTTTGTATATTTCTAAAGGAAAAAAGGATTGGGAAGGAGGAAGCCGTGATTTTAAATTAGGAACTACTGTCGACCAAAGTATTATGTGTATTCGAGTTTGAAGGTTGTTTGTGAAGTAACCAATATACCTACATAAAATCCAATAACATCAACATTTTCGTCGTTCTATTCTACGTTAGTTCATGTAGGTTTGGATTTTTTAGTTTATATTTTAATATTTTTATCGCAGTTGGAACACAAAAAGTGCACGTTTTTAAGCGTGTTTCAACCATGCGTCACATTTAAGAATTATTATCTCAAAATCCCGTCATCAGATCGAATCCAAATTTTAACACAATATACATTGGAATGTTGTATAACTGGTTTATTAATTTCACAATTGTGTGTGTCCAAGAAACAAAGTTGTTATCATTGTTGTAAGGTAACTTTTTCTCGGCTCGGGGTGGTTGGAAAATGTAGTTCTTGGTTGCGTTGTAATCGTTATATATCAAAAAGTTATGCTGTATGACTGTGAAATACGTAAATTAATTCACTTATTTTATATCGGTTTGTATTTCTACGGGGAAATAACACATGTTTCACCTGGTAGCCGCTCCGGCAAAAGCTGTACAGAGTTGCTGAGATGGAGCCCATCACTTCCGAGCGAGACGCGCCATGATGCGTGTGGGCACCATTACGGCAACGCTGTACAGCTTTTGCCGGAGCGGCTAGCAGGTGAAACATGTGTTATTTCCCCGTAGAAATACAAACCGATATAAAATAAGTGAATAAATTTACGTATTTCACAGTCATACATCATAACATTTCGATGTATAAGGATTACAATGCAACCAAGAACTACATTTTCCAACCACCCCGAGCCGAGAGAAAGTTACCTTACAAAAATGATAACAACTTTGTTTCTTGGACACACAACATTTTGAAATTAATTAACCAGTTATACAACATTCCAATGTATATTGTGTTAAAATTCGGATTCGATCTGATGACGGGTTTTTGAGATAATAATTCGTAAATGTGACGCATGGTTGAAACACGCTTAAAAACGTGCACTTTTTGTGTTCCAACTGCGATAAAAAAATATTAAAATATAAATTAAAAATTCCAAACCTACATGACTTAACGTAAAATAGAACGACGAAAATGATGATGTTATTGGATTTCATGTAGGTCTATTGGTTACTTCACAAACAACCTTCAAACTCGAGTGCACATAATACTTTGGTCGACAGTAATATGGGATTCGAACCAACCTCTTCTCAGTTTTGTCTCACAAGGCTGTGTGTATACCCAGTTCCAGCCCTCAAAACCAGAATTAAAAATCTCCGGCAGTGCTAGGAATCAAACCTGGACCTCAGGGGTGACCGCCAAGAATGCTTGCCAGTATATCATGAGGTGGCACAGGCCCGCTCAAACATCAACATGCTGATCTTGATGAATTGATGAAACTTAGCCGATATACAGGTCACATGTCTGTAAACCATAGTGTTGCATTCAAACTTCCCCTTAAATGTCATCTTACTGAATCGGGAGGAAACGCTCAACGCACTTTCAGCAACTTGACAACTCGGTACACAGGTTAGATAAGTGGCTACTGGTGGATAATTATTGTGGGTGTTGTAGCTCATTCATGACGAATTCTGCAGTCCAGAGAACATCACATTTCCATGGATGCAGCATCTCGGATGTCTCTCTTCCTCTCTCGTTGTAATTCACGGGCAATGAATGACCAGCTGAGGTAACTGTTGGGATAGGACTTAAGTAGGGGAGTAGTGGCGCTTCTGTCCCCCCCCCCCCCCCACAACTATTCCCAATGCGAGCCGATAACCCCCGAACCCGTGGTCAGAGATTCACGAATGAGGTGTCGTTGGACTCGGGCTGACGGGGGCTTTGCTATGGATCACTCGTTATATTTTTGAAACATTTTTTGAAAATGTTTGTTTTAGAAAGTAGGTGATAGTTTGAAAACCAAACATGATAGAATGTTGTGCCATGGCTCAAACAAATGGTCTTTATGACCTTTATTTTCTATAATAAAACTTTTTTATTTTTGATGTTTTTATTGAAAACACTCGAATTTTGAAAATCCTATATTTTGGAAACTAGAAAGTTAACAAAAAAATTCTTTGACATAATTGAAAGGTCCCTACGCCCTTTACCATGAAAATCAATTTCAAGTCTCTAGGATAAAAACCTGACAGTAGTGCTAGGTCAGGGGTTCTGATTCCAAAAGCAAGTTGTGAGCCCCTGCGACCTTGGAATGGAAGGAGTCATGCTAGGAGGGCGTGCTTGGATTCGTTTTTTTAGTCTCGTTGTGCTCTTTACGGGGATGTAGGTGTCGAAAAGGTGAAAATCTGGAAACTTGGTTTTTTGGGGGTAAAACCGTGATTTTAAACTTTTTGCTATATCTCGCGAACTAATTATCCCACAGGCATGTACGACGGGTCCAAGGACTCGGGGTGATGTCCTCGTTGCTATGGATCACTCGCTATATTTAAAAAAAAATGGAAACTCGATTTTGGGGTAAACAAGTGTTTTTTTGTGATTTTTGCTGATTTCTCACGAACCAATAACGCTAGAGACGTGTACGAGGTGTCCTAGGACTCGGGATCACGCCCCCTTTTAGAAACTATGTTTGAAATTTTGACGAAGGGCCTAACGCCATACATGTTGAAAAAAAATTCTTTACCGATACCTGTTTATAACGTTCATGAAGCGTGGTGGTTGAGAGAGACGATACTGCTGGGTGTGTGTGTTTCAACGAACCTGTCGCTGACCACGGTGGCTGTGCTCAATAGATGAATCGCTATTTCGACGGGTTGGTTTATGACTGAGCGAGGGTGCGTTTTTTTCTGATATTTTACCTTTAACGTGTAAACGGTGATGAGAACTTGGTTCTATGTTGGTCGAAGCGAGTAGAGAAAACAAACTTGCAGAGGAGCAGGAGGTGAACGTCATTTGAGCTTATTGGAATGCGCTGATCTGACTTGACAACAGGTGCAATGGAAAATGACAAAGACGCAGAGGACACTTGATGGTGAAATAATCTGACCATCGTGGTGGCAGGGAAGAGCGATATGCATGCATACACGTGTGAGATGACATGTACGCTAAACAAGTTACATCCTGATTGCTTCGTACGTGACAAAATGCAAGTTCATGTGAAATTTGATCTGCCACAGGTGTTTAACTTGGGCGTTGGCTGTCCACGTGTCCGATAACTAAATGTTCAAAGCGTGGGAAAAAATAATTATACATGCAACGTAACATATATAAAGACATGCCGTTATCATTTCCACTCACACTTAGGTGACTACCTTTGAACACACTGCGTTGCGTGAAACACCTGGTCTTGTTTAACAGTTTTGGTGGAAAAAAATTAACCTTGTTGTGAGGTAGGTATTTATTTATTCATTTATATATTTATTGATTTTTATATATTTACAAGCAATTATTTATTGATTGTTGAAATTATAAATATTTGTTTATTTATTTGTTTGCAGATAACGTGTATACCCTACCTGTTGTTTGTCTGTTGGGAAGAGATTGAAAAAAGTGAGAAAGACAGACAGCTAGAGACGGAAACCATTACCACACTAGCCCACGGGACGGGAATAAAGCAAAGCATTACAAGTCAAGGTGAGATTTGTTGTTTTTATATATATAAACTGTTTGATTTTGTTTTGTTTATGATGTGCATAAACTATATGGAATTGATATACTTATGGTTGTTTATTTTAATTTCTTTTTAGATATTTGGAAAAAAAACTCTACTGCTTTAGCCACAACAGCTGAAAACGAAGTGGCTTTAGAGTGGAACCATTGTCAGACAGTCTACATTTCTAAACTCAGGTGAAAGTGTTCTTTCAAAATAATGTCTTTTAATGCTGCGGATATGTTAACTTGGGAACCCCTAAACAGTTGTTTCAAATCGCGTGTGTGCTCTGGTCATGTGGTCAATGTTAGAAATAGTTTGATTCCCAAAGTATTTTTAGAATCTTGTTTTGAAATTTTTAAAATTGGAATTTGTACAGCGCAAAGGTTGCATACGGCTTTAAAGGTGAATACAGAACTAGTGTGCGATTTCATATATAAAAAGAAGGACGTAGAGCATAAAGAGACATTTTATATTTGCCGTAAAATGTAAGAGCTATTCATAGCCCATAATTTGGAACAGTGGTATGAAACCCACGTGGTGGATGCCTTGCTATCAAAATTAGATAAACTGCAACAAGTACCCAGTGGTCTAGCGTTAAACAAAATTCATTATCTACAAATCAACATTTGTCATTTCAATCCGTTGAATGCTTGGTCTAGCTATATTACAACACCACCAGCAATAGCTTCGAAAAAGGCTGTGGTGAATATTGAAAATTTTGATGATGAATGTTTTCTGTGGGCTGTGGCTGCGTATTTGCAGCCAGCTCAAGATCGTAATGTTAACAGACCAGCAAAGTACAAGGCCAAGTTTGATGAATTAAAACAAACTTTAAATTTAACTCGAGTATAGTTCCCTATGGACTTAACCGAGATTCATTGGTTTGAACAAGATAACCATGACTTATCGTTCATGGTGTATGGCCTTGATGGTGATGAGATTGTGGGTCCTCTTTATGCCACAAAAGAACCGAAACGACACCACATTCACCTTTTATATCTTTCTCACGGAGAGGTGAATCACTATTGCCTGATTAAAAGCCTGAATAGATTGCTAAGCAGACAAGTGTCAAAGCACACTAGTGTAAAACATATTTGTGATCGTTGTCTGCAATATTTTACAACCCCTACGCTTTTGAAACGTCATAGGGTAGATGTGTTACTCAGGATGCGGTGAGATTGATATTGCCACAAGGGGACAAGGCTGTGTTAAAGTTTAAGGACATTCATAAGCGTGACACTGTTCCCTATGTGGTATACGCAGATTTTGAAGCTCTCACCACACCCATGGCGGGATGTGAACCAGATCCCACTATCAGCTCAACCACACCCATTCTAAAACATGAACCCTTTGCAATTGGATTTAATGTGGTGTGTGCATATGACCCCACACAATCCGTTTACAAATACCGTGAGGGGCCAGATTGTGCCAGATGGTTTTGGATGAACTTGTCAAGTTGGCCGACCATGTACAGGAATTACTGGGCCACCCAGTACCCATGAGCCTATCTCCAGAACAGCAGCAGCGGTATGAGCATGCCACGACATGCCATATTTGTGAAAGGCCTATTTTAGGCGGAGAGGAAAATTTCAGAGACCACTTGCACATTACGGGGGAGTTTCGTGGAGCTGCGCATAGTAAATGCAATCTGAACTTTCCAGCTCCTCGTTTCATCAGTGTCTTTTTCCACAATCTGGCGAATTATGACATTCAGTTTTTGATTCGTGAATTGGGTCATGTCAACAAGGGCTCGTTTACCATTATCCCCCAAAACCATGAGCGTTTTACAGCTCTGAAATGGAGGTTGAGCGACTTTAGCATTTGATTTTTGGATTCCTTTAAGTTTATGGCATCCTCGCTAGAAAGTCTTGTGAATGGCTTGAATGAGGAGGAATTAAAAAATACCAGAATGCATTTTAATGATCCTGAGCAATTTCAATTGTGCATTCGGACAGGTATATTCCCATATGATTTCTGCAACAGCTGGGACGTGTTAAAGCAAAGAAACCTCCCACCACAAGAGAAATTTTACTCGAAACTAACACGCAGTACCGTTTCCGATTAAGACTATGCACATGCATGTCAAGTTTGACGAGTGTTTGGCATGAACACGCTAAGTGAATATGCTATGCATTACCTAAAACTGGATGTATTGATGCTCACTGATGTGTTTGAAAAATTTCGTGAGTTGTGTCAGCTCATTTATGGTCTTTACCCTGCTCACTATTATACGAGTCCTGGGCTCTCGTTCGATGCCACTTTGAAATACACTCAAGTGGAATTGAATTTACTCACTGATGTAGACATGGTTCTATTTTTTGAAAAGGGCATTCGTGGCGGCTTTGTGTCGCTTAACCAACGCCATGCCGAAGCGAAAATGTCTACATGCCAGATTATTCACCAGACAAACCAGAATCGTACTTAATGTACTATGACGTGCATAATTTGTACGGTTACGCCATGAGTCAGCCTTTGCCCTATGGGAAGTTTGCTTGGCTGACAGACAAACAAGTGTCAGAATTCGATGTGAACATGGCTAGCCAAGAAACAGACCGTGGATATGTGCTAGAAGTGGATATTGAATATCCCTCATCCTTGTATGATGAACATGCCGATTTCCCATTCTGCCTTGAGCAAATGGTTCCCCCTGACAGTAAAGTTAAAATTGAAAAACTCATGGGCACACTTTACAACAAAAATCGGTATGTGCTATATATCCAAATGTTGGTGCAATGCCTCGCCCAAGGCTTGGTGTTGAAGAAAATCCACAGGGGGTATTTCTTTTGCTCAAAAAGCATGGCTTGAGCCATATATGCGACTCAACACAGAGCACCGACAAATGGCAACACAGCAGTTTGAAATTATTTTTTTAAAATTAATGAGCAACTGCATCTATGGCAAGTCCATGGAGAATGTCCGCAAATACCGTGACATTAAATTGGTCAATGTCTGGGAGGGGCGTTGGGGTGCCCGGCGGTACATTGCCAAGACAAATTTTAAATCGATCGACATTATCGATGAGGATTTAGCCACTATTGAAATGAGTGAGACCAGCGTGACCATGGAAAAACCCATTTACTAGGGTCAAGTCATTTTAGACTTTTCTAAATCGGTCATGTATCGATTTCACTCTGAGTTTGCCAAACGCCATTTTGAGGACGTCTCTCTTTTGTATATGGACACGGACTCATTCATTTACCACATACGCCACTGCAACCCCTATGACGTCATGAGGCAGCGTAGTGACTGGTTCGACACCTCTTGCTATAGCGCTGACAACGTGTTTCAGCTGCCCATAAAAAACAAGAAGGAAATGGGTGTTTTGAAAGATGAATGCGGTGATTCCATTATGACGGAATTCGTAGGTTTGGCTTAGAAAATGTTTGCTTACCGCACACTCGACTGTAAGGAAGCCAAAAGAGCAAAAGTTGTAGGTAGGGCAGTGGTAAAATCGCTACGTGTTGATGACTATCTAGCGGTTTTACGCACTGGCAAAGCTATGTCTCATACACAGTGCAGGATACAATCCAGCAACCATCATTTGCATCTTGTGGAACAGAGAAAACGCACCCTCGCCTCCATGGATAACAAGCGTGTGTGGGCTGATGACCTGCTCACCAGCCTACCCTGGGGTTATGATCGCAAGGAGGAGGAGGTGTGATTTCACTGTTTAATCGTTTATGGACATAGCTTTATGTAACTTGTAGATTTAGTATTTTGTAAAGATTTTTTTTTGTCATAGTAAATAGTAGATTTTGTAAATAGTGGCAACCCACTTGGACCTTTTGCTCTTTAAAAAAGTTCTATGCAACCTTATTTTTTTAAAAAAGTGACTGGTAAATAGTTTGAATTCTTTTAAAGCTGTACAAAGTCGAGTTTTTGTAAATATTTAATGAGTAATAGTATTTTTTTGTAACTTTAATAACTAGTATTTAATTATTTTTTGTAATGTAAATGATAAACTAAAAAAGTTCTTTTGGGATGAGCTTGCTTGTCGAGAATGTGCTTTTGGAAATAAATAAAGTGGTTGTGTTTGTTCCCAAAGACAGGTGTGAATGTATGAGTAGAGAGAGAAAGCTGGTGTGTATGTATGACCAGAGCAAACACGGTGAGGTAGGGTGGGTGGGAGGGGGTAAATGGTCACTTATATACTCATTTTGTTTTCAATAGTTTTGTTTTCTATGAAATGTGGCAGACAATAGACATTATTTTTGTAAAAACAGTCTTACCTGCATTAGTCGTAGACCTTGACGTTTCCACAATCCCATAAACTCACTGCAGCATCGCCAAGGTCATGCACTTGCATCAACATCATTGTCAAATCTCAACTTTCAACATACACCAAATGGAAAAATATCAAAACAGCAAAATGGAAAATCTGTTTCCATATCACCAAAAACAGCAAAACTTAAAACGGACATTTAAAAAAACTGTAAATGGCCATGTGTGAAATATGAAAATTCAAAAACTTCAAACGGACATTGTTTAAAAAGTGTCATCAGCAAAATGGAAAAATTCATATAATCAAAAACGTAAAACTTGAAACGAACATTTTCAAAACTGTAAATTGCAAAATGACAAATGGCAGTGTGTGAATTCATCAAGTGTGAAATGTGAAAATGAAAAATCAGCCATTAACATCATGATTTCAAAAAATAAAAAAACAAAACATCGTGCTCTGGTAAACCTTTGTTTTTATTTCATAGTCATAGTGAATTGACAAAAGAAATATAGAATACAAACAAATCCCAATTCCTCACTCCTCAACTCCTTAATGATCATGTCCATGCATCATCAACTTTCCTTTCATAGCACACATGACAATCAGGGCTGTCATCCTTTCACCCACTGAGGCATCACAGGATGTGAAACGTTGTTTAGCTTTTTTCAATAACAATTTATCTGCCACATGTCTTAAACCAGGATGACTATGGCGATAAGAAAGGTCATGTTCTTTGCATGCTTGATCCAAAAGATTAATGGGTACATCACCACGCTGCAAACGTTTTTCAAGACGAGTTCCAGGGCCACAAAAACGATAACTTGGAAGATGGATTCAAGGTAAGTATTGAATCACTTTGTCAATGACGCCATTGCCAGTACAGGTCTGGCATATCCTTTTCCATTGATGGTAAAAAGGTTTGGTCTTCCTCCTCCTCTGTGGACGATGTTTGTGTTTGTTGTTGTTGTTGCTTTTTCTCGCCATGACACCCTTGGAATGATTCAACAAAGTCTTTACACGGACTTTTATGACCGTGATACAGTTTCACTAGCTGGCAAGTCGCACACTGACGCATAGACAGTACTTTTGCCATGGCCACTTGCTTATGGTGATCGTAATCCGTACAGGGTTGTAATTCATTCAACACAGGGTCTTGAGTCCATGATTTTGGAACATGTTGCCAGATTTCTTTGACTGCGTTGGCGGCCACATAATAAATGAATGACTTGGGCAGTGCCAAGAGTTCCTCTTTGGTAAAACTGTCAAGTTTCTTTTTGCACACAAAGAACTTGCCGATGGCTTTGTCCGTAGCATTGCCTTTCTCCATGGTATCACGTGCTGTAGATGTTTACACGTCGCTTGTAGATATCTCACTCGCGTCATTCACAGGTAAATCTTGAGTTATAATTTTGTTCAACAACTCCCAGCAGGCATGGGTGGTCAACCGATGAAAGAGATGCCACGCATGCGATAGGGCTGTATGGGTAATGTTGCCACAGGAACAAGTATCCATGAGCGTTTGCAGGGAGGGGCAGCCCAACTCCGTGAGGTCGATGCATTGACAGTAAGACGCCAAAAATGGTTGCAACCATTGACGTTTTTCACTACCTTTCACAAATACCACATTGGCCGAGGAGAAGTGTGCTTTCATGACCACGTCCAAATATTTATAGGAAATGGTTCCTTGATTCCAGTCTAGTTGCCTATGATTTTCAATCCACTGGGTTTGTTTACGGACTTTTTCACACAACAAATCAAAAGCATGGGGTGATTCAAAGAGCAAATGCGTAGCTTGCGATATCCAAAACGTGGTACAATCGATGATGGCCACTTAGTAAAATATAATTTTGTTGTCAATAATTTTAAACCCTTGGCAATCCACAATGAGTGTGCGCAACATGTTGACGCTTGCATGGACCAAGTTCAACTGACGACTGACTGACGATCAATGACTAAGGTGTGATCATGACATGGGCTTACCTACCATGCTAGATTTTAAAAAATTGAGGTTAGGGTAGGACAGGGGGACATGAAAAAAATAAGAATTTAAGAATTACATAATTTTATTATCATAACACGTCTTACAGGCTTTTGTCATTTTGGGATAAGGACGATACCAACTGATACAACAATATAGTATCTTGTGTTTGTAACGTCCAGAACACCGATGATGTCCCAATGTCTCTAAACTAGGCGTTTTTGATGGTGAGCTGCTCACTGAAGCACCATGGACACCATACGGTCCACACGTATCGTAACTTGTTTTTTATTCATTACCCACGGACACAAGTGAGGAATAGCTTGAATGACAGGGTATATTTCCCACTTCCATTCTGCACAGGTAGGGGCAGGCGGGTGACCAGCGCTGATGTTCCTGCATGGGTTCATCGCCCTCCTGCCACTGGTCTATGATGATGGGACAAAAGGCACATTTCACTTCTTCTCTTGTTTTTAAATAGTAGAATCAAGCGGCCGCCAAGTCTTGAGGGTTTATAAAAGGCACTGGCCATGTGGAAAAAGTCTTGAAACGTTGTTCCTCAGAGTTTAAATTCATGGATGTGACGTCTCTTGAGGCTTTAAAGCAAGACATGACTGAGCGGCTTGACGTGGGTTGACCTGTTATTTATACACTCGTCACTTGGTTGGACAGTGGATAATAGTTGACTTGTTTGTGATGAATAATCAAACAGGAGGCCGTCGTATTGGCTGGTACATTGTCATGCGTTTCAAAATCTAGTCGAATGTCGATATTGGATGGCTTGACAGACTCTTCCAGGTAAGAACAGTCAAAGACAATCAGTGGTGCTCTTGCCTTAAACGTTTGGAGTAGCACCTTGGAGCTGTTTTCTTTTTGATAATACGACCATCGAAATTTAGAAAACAAGTCGGACAGGGGGCCAAACTTATTTTTTGAAAAATCCAAATCCAGTTCTTCATAGGGAAACACAGCTTCGTTGAGGAAAAGACGTGCATTTCTCAATTGCCGTTGATCAAATTGCGTGGCAACTTTGGTTTGTTGATACTTGCGATTCGTTTGAAAACCCACGATCAGGTAGAGAGGTCTCTGTGTATAGCGAGCTGTTTTTACAGACCAACTGTGTGTGTTGGTGGTGGGCAATAGCGGATACTCATGGAGTGCCCAGCTTCTAAATTCCATGGGTAGAGGCATATCTCTCTTTACCATCTTGAGTATGTCCAGTTTTTTACTATCGTCAAAGGTCACATGGGGCACTTTCCATAGCAAGCGTTGTAGTTGAATTTTTGAATCTATGGGGGCATTGTCGGCTCCCTTGAGTGCATTATTATCACTCCTGTCTCTCACTAGATAAAGCACATGCCTTGCGTTGACCACAATGCGTTGGTGATCTTCGGCAAAGCCTAAAATCAGTTTAAGAGGTAAATATCCAGTAAAGGTCCCATCGGTGTGTACCATCCAGTCATTGGTCGAGTCAGGGCACCAACCTGCCATGCAAAGTGTTTTACCTTCTTCCTCACAATAAGAGGGGTAAAGTCTCATGACACTGGAAATGCCCACATTTCGAGTGCTATCCACCACGATATCGTTAATCATGTATAGTACTTCAGAAAACAGAAAGGCCAAACCATGGTTGGCCAACTTGGACGTGGTGGGTGTAGAGCCATCGGCTTTGGTGAGCCGACCTTCAATCTGAATGACACTTTCATGCGGTAGGATGTAAATATCTTGGTTGTTGATAACAAATTGAATTTCATCATTGTTATTGAGTCCAGGTGTTTGAGCTTGATCGGAATGGAGATCAATTCTTACCACTCCTGTTTGCTCATCGATGCGGTTCGCTATCTCTAGGATAGAATTCATCATGGGGGTTAACGTGGTAACCCAAATACAGTAAAATCTGCTTACCTTGAGATGTTAACGTGTATTAACGTGGCAAACAACTAACACCATTCCTAGACGGTGTTGTTGCTTTATACACAAACTTCATAGTGGCTTTAGTACCAACTTGTAAGTCACTGGTGTGGTAGAATCTAGATCAATGAGTTGTTGATCTCTATTGATCAGTCTTAATGTTATATTACTAATACTATCGACAGGCACAGAATGAAAAAGCACCACTGGAGGGTTTTCACGAATAATATACCCATTGGGCGATGTCACAATAAAGTCATAAAGCGAATGCGATGGTTCTTGCTTAGTGTACACTTGGCTAATGATATTACACGTCACCGACACATGATGGTCCTCAATGAATTTCACTTCATGGTCCGAATCATGTTTTTTGTTGGGCTCCAACACACGCGGTTTAAATCCTAGTAATGGACCAATGGAATCGGGGTGTGTTTTAAAGTCGATGTTGAATGTGGAGAATATACTGCAGCGATGAGTGTTGGTATTGCCTACAAGTTCAAACTTGCGCGTTCCATCGAGAAATGACTTTAAACCATATTCATTGATCAACACCACATAAATGTGTTCATAAATATCATCGATCGTGTATCCACCAGAGTTCAGGGTGAGCACACAATCATCATAGTAAAACTTGTTGTTCACATTTTCACGTATGCTGTGTGTTCGATTGTACGTTTCAAGAGAAACAAGTCCTAAACCCTAGGGCTCTTCACTCAATTCGATAGGCGGGTAAAAGTCTAGGCTGACTTCAGGTCCACGTCCATGCAGTGTAAACGTTCTACTTTCTGCCGACATACTGGTGGCGTTTTTGCTTATGCTGCTTCTTATATAAGAAAATTAAACCCAAACGTCCACACTGTTGGCTGTTAAACGTTTGCTCACGTTTCACATTATAATAAATCTTGATCCTGTTTCCAAAATAGGTCACTAGTTCCATGGGCGGCGGCAAATTCCCAAAACTGTCAATGTACCATACAATGGATCCCTCTTTGACATAAGCTACATAATGCGTTCCTGGTCCTCGGTGATCATCCAAATTGAAAACAGCACATTCCTGTTTCCAGGGTCGTGGGGGTAATTGGTTTCGCATAAACACACCTCGAAAATGAGAAAGTTTTAGTTGTTTAGCATAGCTTTCCACTTGTTGATGCGTCAGAGCATGTCTTGCTATGGCTGCGGTTATTTTTTTTTATATTTCGCAATGGTGAAATCCCAAATCCTTGTTGATAAAAGGCTGGCTTTAAATTGGCATTTCTAGCCCCCATAGCAATCGCTTCCATCGTTTCATTGTGTCGCTGACTTTCTTTGAGTTGTTGCTTGCCCTACTGCGCGGCTTTAATGGTATTCGCCACCGCACTGGCACCGCCCAAAAGTGAACCCAGAGCAGCCAAACCGGCAAATAATGCAGGTAAAAATCCTGCTCGTTTGGGAACGGGAATCACTCGCCCTTGGTTTGAACCTTCTCGTTCACGTTTTGGAATTACATGTCTCTGTGCTGCTCGAAGAGCTTTCCTTATGGTCAATACATTATTTTTTCTTTTATTCTTTCGCAACGGCTTGTCCACAAATGTCTTAAGCCCAGGCTTTGCCAAGGACAAAGTCCTCTTTTTAGTCTTTCTCACCACATAACTTTGTTTCACCATGATGATAATGACCAACAACCTTTCACAAGAAAGTTTAAATCACAACTATTGTCAGATGGTTATTTCATGGCTGTATATTCCAATTCCACATAAAGTGGGAAATCGTTTATGGTTTTTCCCGCTTGCTTTCCATCCCATGTCAACATGAGATGAAAGGATAATTCGTCACCTGCATTGACCATTTCATGGTTATGAACCAACATTCTATGACCGTTTATCTGTATTTGTAAATGGTTCTCGTCAGGTATGGCGTATTTGATGTGAATGGTTACATCATAATGCAAACGATAGTGGCTTAAACCCGAAGCAAGCACATAAGTCAAGTGCTGATCATGGACTAGCGGTAAATGGTTTCTGTCATTCACAGTTTTTTCATTTGTCAGATACACTAAAAATACAGATGGGATAAATTTATAAAGACTTTTCATTTCATAGGTCACGTAACGCTTGGTACAGACATCGTCTTCGTCTTGCGGGTCTTTCACGTGAATAATCCGATGGTGATTAGCGCTATAGCCATTCGCCGTAAGCTGGGGCACTTTGTCATAAAACTCATACACTTTGATATCCACATACTTTTTCGTAGTAACGTCTGTTGGCACTTGAGCATGTTTAACATGGGTTAACCGCTTTCCCTTAAAGTCATAATCTCCCTGTTTTGTGCGTGGCACTACTGACCTATCCACATAGTGCTTATTAGCAGGATCTGTTTCTTGTTTAGGATCATGTATGGGAACAGACCTAGCTTTGGCCATCAACGCACGTCCAAAGACATCCATCGTCAACCTGTAGTACGAGTCTACTGTTTCTATGACAAGGCTCGGTGTCCTGTATATAGACAGCCTGCTAGCTTGGTTAAGCCTTAGTTGATATGGAGATTATTAAGCAGCAAGAGTAATTCCCCGTGGGGGACATGGTTTCCCATCTCTGTCCCACATCACGTGAACAACGCCATGGTTCACTGTTTCCATCTTCCATTCGCTGCATCATTGTGGGACCTTCCGGCTGTGGAAAGACCAATCTTTTTCTGACGCTCATTACAGCGCCCAATGGTCTGCGTTTTCAAAATATTTATATTTTTTGCAAAATCTCTCTACCAACCCCTCTACGTGTTTCTGGATCAAGTCATGTCTGGATTACAAAAAGAGAATATGGGTTATTTCACATTTTCCATGCAAGAAAATGTGATTTCACCGGATGAGGTAAAGCCAGATTCACTCATGATTTTCGATGATGTATCCACTGAACGACAAGGCATCAAAGTTATTTCAGCATGGGTCGTCACAAACATATCGATTGCTTCTATCATGGACAAACGTATTCTAAAATGTCCAAACAGTTGATTCGTGACAATGCCAATGTCATTGCTTTATTTCGCCAGGACGAGAGGAACAGTCGTCACATTTATAATGAACATGTGATTCCGGATATGACCATTCAAATGTTTACTGAATGGTGTGCCAAGTGCTGGAACACCCAACGTCATGCCTGTTTAGTGATTGACTAACAAAGTGAACTCAACCAAGGACGGTATCGCTTAGGGTTTGATCATTTTATTGCTATTTTAGGCCCTGTCTCATTCCCCGTCAAGTCACTTGTCAAGTCACCATGGCGTTAGCAGAGTGTCAATTGAAAAATCATATTATTAGAGCAAAAAATACTATTCGCCAAAAGTTTCGTCAATTGAAACAATCACGTGCAAATCATGCTCTGTTTATTCAACAACATTCAGCACCTCCACTAAAAGCCATGTTGAAACCCTATTTCAAGCCATCTGAAACGCTACCCACCGTTTCACAAGCCACTCAGACGCTGCACGAGGACCCTGAGGAAGAGGAAGAGGAACAGGAACAGGAAGATTTGACTAGCGTTAGCGAAGTAGAGGATGAGGAGGAACAAGTTTTTACGCCTCAAAAAAAATCCTCACCCCTTGCAGAGTTTTTGAGAAAAAATAAATCCTTGGCCATGGTCGAATCACCTTGCCCTTCCAGTGCGTCTCAGTTTTCACAACTCTTGACCACCCCTCAACATAAAGCTCAACTGAAAACCATTTTAATAAAACATTACGGATCAACATTGGAACCATATTTCACCGATCTATTTATTGGAAACACTGATACCACGTATGGTGTTCGCTATGAGAATGATGGTTTTAAAATTGGCGATTCATCCATTAAATTTGCACGTACTAAAACTGTCATTAAAAACATCAACTATAAATTAACCCCTGGACTGTTAAAGCTGCTCTTTTCTCGGACCCCCTCTACCCATGATTATACGTCAGAGGATCTTGACTAATATAAATCCATTTTATTGGATACCCATGCCCACAAAAGACAGTATGATCCCGCTCAACAAGTGAATGCCAATATATCTCAAAAATATAAAACCATCATTGCAAAAATGTTTCCCACCAGTCAAAGTACTCGTCATAAAGCATCCGCTTCGGGAGTGGCATTTAAACCATTAAAACCCCTTGTGGATGTTACCTACTGGCACAATCCCAATAAGCTCGTCCAGCGGCTACAGTTGTTGCATGCTTCACGTCAAGCTGGCCATACCGGTCATGATTGGGAAATTCAAGAAATTGAACAAGAACTTCGAAATGCCAAAATTATTGTTTAAGCCCTAACCCATTAAAATGGGTATTGCTCACGAGTTGCATAGCCCAGCTAGGCGTCACTATCCACGACTCAAAGTGATTTCACGAGGTGTGGATGAACTTTGGCAGGCTGACTTGGTTGAAATGATACCCTATGCTAGCGTTAACGACGGTGTACGCTACATGCTGACTGTCATTGAGGTCTATTCCAAAATGGCCTTTGTTGAGCCTGTGCGTCGCAAGTCTGGTCCACTAGTTACCAAGGCCTTGCAACATATTATTCAACACTCCGAACGTCAACCTCAGCTGCTACAAACCGACCAGGGGAAATAATTTTTCAACAAGGATTTCTCCAGTTTTCTCAAATCTAAGGATATTCCCCATTACACCACGTACAGCAATCTCAAAGCCAGTGTGGTCGAGCGGTTCAACCGAACATTGAAAACCCATATGTGGAATGCGTTTACCACTCAGGGCAGTTATCGCTGGTTGGACATGTTGCCTGAGCTAATGTCACGTTACAGTGACACCAAACATAGAAAGATTGGAACCAAGCCACGCCTCGTGACTAAAAATATTCAGCGATTGGGTAAACTGTTTACCCCATAAAAACAGCCGATCCGATACGTCACCGACTGAAAATTGGAGATTTTGTTCGTGTGAGCAAATTTAAGTCTGCATTCAATAAGGGCTACACGCCACAGTGGGTGACTGAACTATTTCGAATTCAAGTCAACTTGGACAGTCCAGTCACCTATTTGCTCGAGGACCTCAACCGTCAACCCATAAAAGTAGATTTTATCTCCATGAACTTCAGAAAACAGCATTTCCTAAGCATTATCTTGTGGAAAAGTGTTGAAACAAAAAGGAAATAAACTATATGTCAAATGGTTAGGGTTTAACTCTAAGTTTAATTCTTGGATCAATAAATTACATGTCTTGTGAACCTGTGTACTCTTTTATTTATTTATTCACATATTTTGTACACCCCCTATAGCTCTATGTGTACAGTCCTCAGCTCCACATACTTCTTTCTCTTTCCACCTGTGTTCTCTAATACATACCCCCCCCCCCCACTTCTCCCCCCCCTTCCCCCCCAACCCTCCATCTCCCACCACTGCTGTTCGCAGCTCTTGCCTATCTATTGGTTGTGACATCATTCCCACAAGTTGCATCATACTTTTTACTGATTCAGCGATTCCCACGCTCTGAACATTCTGTTATCGGGCACGTGGACATATAACGCCCAAAGGTGAACACGTGTGTTGGATCATATTACACGTCAGCACGCATTTTGTCATGTACGAAGCAAACAGAATGTGACTTGTTAACAGTTATCATGCACGTGGACAGCCAACGCCCAAGATGAACACCTGTGGCAGATCAAATTTCACATGAACTTGCATTTTGTCACGTACGAAGCAAACAGGATGTAACTTGTTTAGCGCACATGTCATCTCACACGTGTATGCATGCATTTCGCTCTTCCCTGCCACCACGATGGTCAGATTATTTCACCATCAAGTGTCCTCTGGGTCTTTGTCATTTTCCATTGCACCTGTTGTCAAGTCAGATCAGCGCATTCCAATAAGCTCAAATGACATTCACCTCCTGCTCCTCTGCAAGTTTGTTTTCTCTACTCGCTTCGACCAACATAGAACCAAGTTCTCATCACCGTTTACACGTTAAAGGTAAAATATCAGAAAAAACGCACCCTCGCTCTGTCATAAACCGACCCGTCGAAATAGCGACTGATCTATTGAGCACTGCCACCGTGGTCAGCGACAGGTTCGTTGAAACACACACACCCAGCAGTATCGTCTCTCTCAACCACCACGCTTCATGAACATTATAAACAGGTATCGGTAAAGAATTATTTTTTCGACATGTATGGCGTTAGGCCCTTCGTCAAAATGTCAAACATAGTTTCTAAAAGGGGGCGTGAGCCCGAGTCTTAGGACACCTCGTACACGTGTCTAGCGTTATTGGTTCGTGAGAAATCAGCAAAAATCACAAAAAACACTTGTTTACCCCAAAATCGAGTTTCCAAAATTTTTGAAATAATATAGCGAGTGGTCCATAGCAAAGAGGACCTCACCCCGAGTTCTTGGATCCGTCGTACACGCCTCTGGCATAATTGGTTCGCGAGATATAGCAAAAAGTTCAAAATCACGGTTTTACCCCCCAAAAAACTTGTTTCCAGATTTTCACCTTTTCGACACCTACATCCCCGTAAAGAGCACAACGAGACTAAAAAAACGAATCCAAGCACGTCCTCCTAGCATGACTCCTTCCATTCCAAGGTCGTAGGGGCTCACAACTTGCTTTTGGAAGCAGAACCCCTGACCTAGCACTACTGTCAGGTTTTTATCCCAGAGACATCACATTTATTTTCATAGTAGAGGGCGTAGGGACCTTTCATTCATGTCAAACAATTTTTTTGTAAACTTTCTAGTTTCGAAAATATAGGATTTTCAAAATTCAAGTGTTTTCCAAAAAACATCAAAAATAAAAAAGTTTCATTATAGAAAATAAAAGTCATAAATACCATTTGTTTGAGCCATAGCACAACATTTTATCGTGTTTGGTTTTCAAACTATCACCTACTTTCGAAAACAAAAATTTTCAAAAAAAATAATTCAAAAATATAACGAGTGGTACATAGCAAAGCCCCTGTCAGCCCGAGTCCAACGACACCTCATTCGTGAATCTCTGACCACGGGTTCGGGGGTTACCGGCTCGCATTGGGAGTAGTGGTGGGGGACAGAAGCGCCACTACTCCCCTACTGACTTACCCATTCGAACATCTCGGTGACACCCAAGCAACACGCCAAATTATTGAATCTTTCAATGTACAGACTCAAGAAAACATGTATTTAATACAAAAACAGGTGAAAATTTTGCAGCATTTGATGAAATATTACTGTAGTCATTAAATAATGGGGCACGCCTACCCAACTCTTCATCTAATCGCCACACAGAAAGAATTCTGTCACTAGGCTGGGGCATAACATGGTTCTACACTAACTGTCACATAGGGGCAGATGACCTCGTAGTTCCGCCCCTTAAAACAACAATAACTAACTAACTAACTAACTGTCACATGCCCAAAATTTCTGTCACAATGTTTACCTGGTTAAAATGTGTTACTCTTTTATCGCGATATTGTTTGCCTCAGTGGAATAAACAGATGACTAGAGTCCACCGTACTTCACGTGCAGTGTTAGTATTGAAAGTCCTACATTTCATTAATGATTATAGTAAAATATCTCCAAATGCCAAGAGTATTCGTAATTTCTTACTTGATTTTGCCTCACATAATAGTTTTCTTCATATTCGATGATTTCAAAAAAGGCTCCATTGTCATTGGCGTGTTTGCTTCGATAAAGCCAACATTTTCAAAGAGTTCACGGCACTCAAAATGTCCTTAATTATTAAAGAACCAAACTATAAACTCCTATGCAAGGAAGAGGAGATGCTTATCTCTTTATTGAAATAATCTTGTCGTCGTGCAACCCTATTACTGCCCACAACTGGGTTAGACCTTATATAAAACATTAAAAAACAAGGTGATTAATTCACTAAACACTGGATTCAACATCTAAATTACTGTACTTGAATCTTAACGTTTTCTCATAATGAATGAGAATACCTGCTTCGTAAATACAGACTGCCATTATTTCCACGGAGCTTGTATAACAAACACTTAAGCAAATGAAACTGCATATTTACGGATTAAAACCGTCATTTGCAGTAGACCTGTTGGGCCTAATTATTTTAATAATTCGCCACAAATTTCAATAATACCTGTACTCTGTACTTAATAAGTTCTTATTGTCTTTACTGCTATGGCATTAATTTCTGGAGGGTCCTTATCCGTCACTAACCTTCACCAATTGAAACTACTGTCCGTTGTCACTACTGCAGTGGAAATCTGTTCTAAATTACGTGAATATGTGTTTTTATTTCTTGCTATTTTCAGCGACAATTGCCATGCTTGCTTACTGCATCAGGTCACCAATGCGCACACGTTGACGTCGCATTACTTTGCTAACATATGGGACACAAAATACACCTTGTAATTATGTGGAAAAGCATTAAGTTAATTGGCGAAACGATCAGTCTGGAAAAAGATTATTGATGTGCTAGTACTCTCACTGTTTGTGACAAAATCCACGGTTGTGTGCGATTATTGGTCTAGGCAATAACTAGCCTACTGGTCTAAATAGATTATTTATGAGTACGGTAATACTGTATGCACGGGATTGGTAATATCGTATTTGTCCCATAATTCATGCGTATTACGGTAGACTCAACTGGAATTTTACTACGGTACATAAGTCGTGATCTAAAAAAGGGGCGGAGATAAGGCCTACAGTCGGCGGCCGAGAAAACATCTATTACCGCAGCATTTCTACAAGCAATATTCATCATTACAAAAGGTATTTGGACTAATTTAAGTAGTTATGTGCAAGGTTCACCTTTCCTATACTGTTGCACAACTTTCTGTAAAATTGGTCATTCCATCAGGACATACCAACATTTCCATAATATGCAATTTGTGAAGACATATGCAATACGTGATAGTTATATTTGAATAAGTAAAATACTCTTAAAATAATTTAATTTAGATGTTGAATACGGGGTGTACCGGTAGTGAGTTAATGGGAAGTTTTAGGCATTTTAATATACGTTTCATTCCATGAAATACAAAATACAACAACTGTAGCCCCTGTCAGCTGGTTAAGCTCAACACCTGCCCATCATTACTCCCACATTATTATTTCCATATAAGCAGTGGCGGCTCCAGATCTTGCGGGGCCCTGGGTGATATGATAAGGTGGGGCCCACAACAATAGGAAAGAAAAAAATATTAAATCAAATGGAAAGTAGTTTTGTAATAATAATAAAATAAAGAATAGTTACAATATTTTGAATAAACTACAGTACATTTTTAAATAATATGAAAGAAACCTTTAAATCCCCTTGAAGAAGATATGTAAACTAAAAAATATTACTTTGCCTCTTTTTTCGGCTGAAGTCTTCTATTATTTCACTGAAATCTAATCTTGCTAAACGGTCAAGGGAGGTCATAGCTGCCCTGAAAAACAGAAGAAGAATTAAACATTAGTTTGAAAAGTTTGAAAAGTATAATTAATTAATTAATTAATTAATTAATTAAATAAAAAAGATCCTCGGCGCGGGGCCCCCTGACCGCGGGGCCCTGGGCGGTCGCCCTCCTCTCCCTCCCCTAGATCCGCCCCTGCATATAAGAGAGGTATTAACAGGAACTGAAATTTAAGTGATTGATACTATGATACTGCCAAACCATACAGTGCATAATACCTTTGTGACGTTGATGTGAGAACCAAATTTAAGTCCTAACTGAAATTGGAGAAGAGATATTCAAAACATTAGGCTACTAGTGCATGAGACAGGAAGCTGACTTTCACAGTTTGATCATATTTGATTTTCATACCTTTTCAGGGGTTCCACGGGACAATACCTATTGAAATTGTCCTTCATTATTACGTAATTACGTGTGTTTCTTTCATGTTGAATTTGAACTACGGCGGCCATATTGCTCACTCCAGCGCACGAGATATGACGAGACATTGATGTCACGGCAGTGTCCCTAGCATGTAAGATAAACAAGAAGTTCCGTGAAGAACTATACAGCCTACTTTTCATGCCAATGATTAGTCTACAGTATATGAACCTATCTAGAATAATGACAAAATTAAGAAGTAATATCGAAATATCAAATTAGTTCAAAATATACCTGTTATAATGTAGCCTAATAGAGCACTACAGTTGGCAGCCCTGGCGACTGAATATATTCTTAGTTCAATCCCTTAAGGTACATAATACAAAATTAGGTTGAAGTCCAATGGACGTTACATGCAGTTAGACACTGGATCTATCAGCACGCGTAAAAGCATATTGCCAACAATACCATGCGTGTGCTGGTCAGAAGTAATCTGAAATATTATGATATCTTGATGTGCCAATTTTGGATGAAATCCATTTGTTACGGTAGTATAGAAGTTACATGTATTTTAAAATTGGAACTATCAGCAAGCATAGAATCATGTTGGCAGCACTGCCTTGTATTAATTACTCCAAATTAATCTACAATGGCAGGTGCTATACGTGTGCAAAGTATAGAGCTGTTGGCTTGCATACTTTCTGATATATTGATATTTGGGTAAAAAAAATATAGACAGCATTTATTAACAGTTGGCAGCCCTGATTGCTCTGAACAATACTTACAGTCATTCTGTTATGGTACACATAGCACATACGAAATTTGGTTGTAATCCAACTGATAGTATAGAAGTTACATGTATTTAAAAATTGGTACTATCAGCAGGCTTATAATCATGTTGGTAGAACTGACGTATATAAGTTGCTCAAAATTAATCTAAAATGTCAGAGTATACGTGTGCATAGTTTCAAGCTGTTGGCTTGCATACTTTCTGATATATTGGTATTTGGATTTTAAAAAAATGAGAGAGCAATTATTAACTGTTGGCAGCCCTGGTGGCTCTTAAGAATACGCTCAATCATATCTGTTTATGTACAGATATTACATACAAAATTTGGTTGAAATCCAATTGATGGTGTAGAAGTTATATGCATTTAAACATTGGACCTATCAGAAGACTTAACATTATTTTGGCAACACTGTCATTGTTGGCCTCCTGGAAATTAAACTGAAATAGTATTATCAGCATGTGTACCAATTTTGGAATAGCTCCCATGCATATCTTGCGAGATATCCAACATGGAGCTCAAATTTCTAGTGCGTTTTCTCAGCAGTTGGTAGCACTGACATCATTTCCAAATATGGACGTGAGATATTCCGGTGCACGTCTTTACTCATACTAAATTTGGTTTTGATTTCTGCAGCCGTTTAGGAGTTGATAGGGGGGGGACACACACACAGCCAGACAGACAGAAGGACAGACAGACAGACAGACAGAAGGACAGACAGACAGACAGACAGACACACATTTTCCCGGATCGATCTCATAAGTCTACTTTTTCCTCATTTTTTCAAAATGTGAAAAGTAGGCTAAAAATAGTAGGCGTACGCCACCATTAAGAAATCTGGACGTGTTAGGCTGTAACCATTGTCAAAACCATTGATGTGGACGCGTTGGGCAGTAACCATTGTCAAAACCATTCATCTGGATGCGTTAGGCTGTAAGCATTGTCAAAACCATTCGTCTGGACGCGTTAGGCAGTAACCATTGTCAAAAACTATTGGATTGGACAAAACGAAGGTTAGAAAGGTCGGATATTGGTGCGGCCTGTCGCCGTTGGAAGCTAGTGAGGCACGGTAGACCAAAAACCATTGATCTGGGCGCGTTAGGCTGTAACCATTGTCAAAACCATTGATATTGACACGTTGGTCTGTAACCATTGTCAAAACCATTCATCTGGATGCGTTAGGCTGTAACCATTGACAAAAACCATTGGATTGGACAAAACGAAGGTTAGACTGGTCGGGTGTAGGTATGGCCTTTGACCGCGGGAAGCTAGCGGGACATGAATGACGAAAAACCACTGGATTGGACTATAAAGGTATAAATGAACCTGGCGCTCTATGAATGGATATTGTCGTTATTTGTTTCTGAAAACCGCCTAAATTTGTACCGTATACGCGGTGTTGGCAATAGTGTTCCAACGCCGAAAATGGATGACACAGCTGGAATTTTTACTATATAAGTCGTGGTATAATTTGGGATGGCGGGCGAGTTTTAGACAGCCGAGGAGTGAACTACATCATTCCCAGATCAACTTTGAATCTTTAGAAAAGGTATTTATTGCAAATTTAAAAAGTTTTTTTTCTTTCGGCCGCTGGGTTCATGTCTCTTGCACTGTTTTAAACTTCGTAGGCCTACTTCTTTTGGGTTTATACCCTTTACAATTTTAATGAAAGCCAGCAACATTTTCACAAAATAGTTCCTGTTATTGAAGATACGGAGGTATGGAATGTGTAACTAGAAACAGCCTTATGATGACAATATATAAGTAAATACAACTTAACCTCTTGGGAGAGATGATAATGTTTCTAGCTTGAACTGGGTGTTATGTACCATAAGATGGAAGATGTATATTGAGGTGTCGGAATGCCTGTAAGCAACTAGAACCCTCATTCAATACCTGTGTCATAACCGAAGTTCACTTTCACGCAGCCTAATTAAACGTGTTGATAGGTTTCTAATGTAGGTAGGCTACTTTAAGTTCTGACTATATAATATTTAATCTGTTTTGCGTCAAATCAAGTTTGTGTGTACATTGGAATACAGAAAACAAATGTAGGATTCTTTGTTTCCCTGCTCTACAAGCAGACACTATTATTTATTAATTTTATCTATTGAATCGCAATGATAAGTAGTAACAACTTATTCGACCATGACGGTCAACTTGTAAACATATGACGTAGAGTAAATGGTTGTACATATTTTACTGTTGTTAACAAACATATAACCGCTCTTTATCAGTGTGCATTTCGACGGGTCTGAAATCACCTCATTTGGTTTATTAAATGACTAATTTTGCGTACTTGTGTAAGTAAGGTGTTTAACCTTTTATAGGGCTAAAGACTGGGGGTATAATTTAAAAAAAATTTTTTTTTTTTGCACATTTGTAATTGGGGGTGATAGATGAGTAGGAATATGCAACAATTTTATGGGTGTGGATTCTATTTTTTGAAATATGGGGTGGGAAATTATTATCCCACTGCCCACACCCGACAGTATGTTTTCTTAAATGAGCAATGGGGTAATAATCTCCCACTTCCAAGTTATGATGGTACTGTGTATATCACGCTCTATAATTAAATAAAAACCTAACTCCCACGCAACACAAGGTCAGTGACCTATATCATCTTTGCCGAAAACTGCACAAAAAATATAAAAGTGATTTTGGAATGTTAAAAGTTAGTATATTCGAATATAATTCAATAATTTCAAAATAGTATTTACTAAAAACACAGAAAATTAATTTTAAAAATCTTCTATTCTATGGCAAACATCCTGAGCAGTATAATTATTTCCATTCTAGCTGAAATACAATTACTCAAGTGACTAAAACCTATATTAACATTGTATTTCAGTTATATACCAACGATTACAAATCTCTTATCTTCAATAAAAACACCTTCTTCTGTAAAACAATGCATTTCTTTCACTCAACACAACCGAACTGGCGAGGACGTGCACTGTGGAGACCACTGGGATATATCCTTCCCACCTTTGGTTTCTGATGACAGTATACATCAAATTAATAGGTTTTCAATATTTCTCTGCATCTAGCTTGTGGATGCATGTGGAACTGCTTGAAATGAAGGGGGTGGGAAGATTCTCTCCCTAACACCGTTCTATAAATTCATGGTGGGAAGATAGTATCCCAAGGACCTATAAAGGGTTAATTGATTCATAAGTGCACTTACCATTTCTTCTTGTTTCCAGATCATAATGGGGGAGCAACCATCGATCAAGAGCGAGCCAGAATGGATGACTCATACACATGAATACTCCTACCTGGTAAGTTGCGTTTTAATTCGTATATTGTATAACATTGCAATCCTTGTAATGTGTATGACAAGCAAGGGTTACTGACTTAATACAATACTTAGCAGTAGGCCTAAGTGGTAGGCTAAGTATATGTTAACTGTTAATTCGTATGATAACTTACAGTCGTACTCGTATTTAACTCTGAGTCATACTTGTAATACTCTGCAGGAGTCAAATGAGCTGTTGCCCACTGATAATCTGCAGAACGAGGATGTTGGTATATTTGATATTGAAAGGATAGCAGTTAAGGAGGAACATGAATTACAGGTAATTATATTTTCGGCATTACTTCTCTTATAATAATACCAATGATTTAAGATTGAATATTATTAGGAAGATTGGATTATTTCTTTTTTATAAGATTTCACAATAGCTGATGAAATTGTATTGATACTGCAATTCCACTCAGATTGCATGCTAGATCATACTATAGGTGAAATCTACACAACATACGGTGTTAACAGTCAATCATATTAGGCTATGGAATTACGATTGCCCTTAATTAAGTGTGCTGCTGGTTGTGTATCCTATTACTTATAGGCTAGTAGGGATTAGGGAAGACTAACCTAGCAAAGCAAACTCGTTACCGGCATGTTCAGATCGTAACTTGGCCGTCAGCAAACATATTCCTAATGAATGATCATAACTGCATCCTTCTTCTTCTTGTTTTTTGAATTGTGACCACCAACGAAACAAACAGAATATCTTACTTACCAGGAAGTTGTGCTAAGCAATTACAGGACGAATGGTCTCAGCCTGTGGTTGCTCGTTAGTGAACCTTTGATGTCAACGACAAGTTTGAGCAGTGCTATGCTCCGTAGAATAATTTGAATACATTTTGAAATTGAAAGGATAGCAGTTTAGGAGGCACATGAACTTTAGGTAACTATAGGCTCTGCATTACTTCTCCTATAATACGAATGATTTTAAGATTGAATTTTATTTGCAAGATTTGATTACTTAGACTTATTTTCTATAAGAATTCCTTGCAATTAATATGTAATTTCATAGAATCTAAATATTAATTCTCCACAATTACAGTAGTTGGATGTTGCTAAAACACACACATGACCTGAGTAGAGGCCGGCAGTTTGCAAGGCTACTCTTCTCCATCTTATTTTACTACCCCTGGTCATCTCTCCGTAAATTCTGATCCCGGCATTACACAGGAACTCATCCATTTTCTCACATTATTTGACTGTGGTCCGTACAACCTTATAACCTAGTCTAATTTTTTACGGAGTCGGACCTCTTCCTCCTCTCCATGACATAGTGGTGTAGTTGCTTAACACAACTGCCTGGAATGTAAAATATTCTGATATAGATATTTAAGGAAATTATAAGGACAGTATGTATCCCACATTCAATGGTGCATACTGTGTAACATCAACAAGAGAACATTGAAATGCTATTTCCCTATCCCACTGAAGCGTTGTACAAATATTGATTAGATCCATTGTAGTGCATCCGTAATGTAATTTTGTTTCGAAATGCACTTATGCCTTATGGAGGCTGATATGTGTCATGCTTAAATATGCATGTGAGAGAGAGGGAGAAAGGGGTTGCCTTGTTCTCATATCCTCTCGTACCAAGACACTCTGCAGGCACATTCCCTGGTATGGTTTGTAGCCTTTAGGTATGTAGATAGACTGCTGGGGAATGGTTGAAGTAGTGCAGTAGTTAGGAAGGATATAAGAACGCAGTAAGCCCTTTCACACGGGCTGGCCTATGATTGGCTTAACTTCTTCCTTCTAAGTTCCTTATTCTTTGAAGGTTACTTATTAAACTTTTCTTATTTTATATTTACTGAAAAGCAGAAATACAAGACCTTAAGAAACAAGATAAATAAGAGGGCAAACAAGACAAGGAACAGCATTTAATGGGAATCTGTGCAGGCATAAATAACAACATGAAATCGGGACATATAGATATGGCCTATGAAGATAATAAGAGGGTCTTTGAAACAAGAAAGCCAAAAACAATGAGCATTGAGGACAAAGATGGAAGTTAATATATGATGACGAAATGATAGTGAAGGCTACAAACCATGGAAAGAATATATGGAACAACTATACATTGGAAACTGTGTTAACTTGCCCATTGGGAAAGAAGATGAAATTACATAGGATGACTTATGGGGCACCTACTATGGAAGAAGAGTTTGAGAAGGCATTGCAGGACCTTAAAGAAAAGAAAGCTCCTGGATTTGATAACATGCCAGGGGAACTATTGAATATATCAGATGACAAGTTAATAAAGGAATTGTTCAACTTAGTATGTAATATTTACAAGACTGGAGAATTGTCTGAATACTTTGTAAAATGCATAATAGTACCTATACCTAAAACATCAAATGCAAGGTCATGTAAACAATACAGAACATTGAGTCTGGTGTGTTATGCATCAAAAGTAGTCACCATAATTATTATGAAGAGAATAGAAAAACAAATCGATGAAAACCTCTCTTTTGATCAATTTGGTTTTAGGATAGGAGTCGGAACTAGAGAAGCAATCTTGACATTGAGGCAAGTGATAGAGAAGCAGATGAAGACAGGCAAACCTACTTTCTTAGCGTTCGTCGACTTTGAATAGGCGTTTGACAATGTGAACTGGAATGTTCTATTCAGCATTCTTCATCAAATAGGTATCAACTTTAGAGACAGAAGACTCATCTACAATGTCTATAAGCAAGAAACTGGAATAGTTTGTTGTGGTAGTAAGGAAGAAGCAGCACACATCAGAAAGGGTGTAAGGCAGGGTTGTTCCCTATCCCCATACCTATTCAATATATATGGACAAAAGGCGATCGACCGAGTAAGAGAAGAATTTGTCACAGGAGTGAATATTCATGGAGATAAAGTTGACATGATAAGGTTTGCTGATGACATAGCGCTAATTGAAGAAAATGAAGAAGACTTACAAAAGATTCTGAGCAAGATGGGCAAAATAATGGAGGTAGAATTTAATATGAGAATAAATGTAAACAAAAGAATAATTTTGGTCTGCAGTAGAAATGGCGGAAACCAGAAAGTAATAGAGTTAAGAAATGATACGAATGAGTTTAATTATCTGGGAAGTAAAATAACGAATGATGGAAGAAGTAGCAGAGAAATAATAAGTAGGATTGTCCAAACCAAGAACGCTTTCTATTCACCTTTTGAACAAGAAGTTCCGTGACGAACTAAAGAGCCTACTTTTCTTAAAATTTAAGATTCATGCCAATGAATAATCTATATGGATCTATCTGGAATAATGACGAAATTAAGTTGGTAATACCGACTTTTATATTTATTTGTAGATTTCCAATTAGTTCGAAATACTGTATGCCTGGCATAATGTAGCCTAGTAGATCACTAAAGTTGGCAGCCATGGTGACTGAATATATTCTTAGTTCCATCTCTTAAGGTACAGAATACAAAATTTGTTTGAAGTCCAATGGATAGCATGGACGTTACTTGCAGTTAAACATTGGAACGCGTAAAATCATGTTGGCAACAATATCTTGCATGTATTGGTCAGAAATAATCTGAAATCTGAAATAATATGATCTATTGTTGTGCCAATTTTGAATGAAATCCGTTAGTTAGTATAGAAGTTACATGCATTTTAAAATTGGACCTTAGTATAGAAGTTACATGCATTTTTAAATTGGACCTATCAGCAGACTTAGAATCATGTTGGCAGCACTGACGTATATTAGTTACTTCAAATTAATCTAGAATGCCAGGCGTGTGCAAAGTTTACAGCTATTGGCTTTCATACTTTCTGATTTATTGATGTTAGGGTAACAAAAATAGAGACAGCATTTATTAGCAGTTGGCAGCCCTGGTTGCTCTTAAAAATACGCATAGTCATGTCAGTTATGGTACACATAGCACATACGATATTTGGTTAAAATCCAAATGATAGTATAGAAGTTACATGTATTTAAAGTTGGACTTCTCAGCAGGCTTAGAATTATACTGACGTATATAAGTTACTCCAAATTAATACAGAATGTCAGGTACTATACGTGTGCATAGTTTAAAGCTGTTGGCTTGCATACTTTCTGATTTATTGGTATTTGGATAAAAGAAATTGAGAGTATTTATTAACAGTTGGCAGCCCTGGAGGCTCTTAAGAATACGATCAGTCATATCTGTTTATGTACACATAGCACATACGAAATTTGGTTGAATTCCAATTAGTTAGTTGATATTGGGGTAAAAAAAATTGGACCAATCAGCAGGCTTATAATCATTTTGGCAACACTGCCATGTGTGGCCTCCTGGAAATTAAACTGAAATATTATTATCTATACGTGTGCCAATTTTGAAGTAGCTCCCATTCATACCTTCCAAGATATCCAACATGGAGCTCAAATTTCAATAGCGATTTTTCAGCAGTTGGTAGCACTGACATCATTTTCAAATACGGCATTGAGATATTCAGGTATAGATCTTTTACTCCTACCAAATTTTGTTTCGATTGCTGCAGACGTTTAGTAGTTGATAGGGTGGGGGGGAACACACACAGCCAGACAGGCACACATTTGCCCAGATCGATCTCATAAGTCTACTTTTTCATCATTTTTGCAAAATGTGAAAAGTAGGCTAAAAATAGGGTTATATGATCACATTTGCCCGTGTGTGATATGTGTGGTTGGGTTTGTTTCCTCGTTGTAAAATTTCAATGAAATTCGTTAACAATGTACTACTGCTGTTTTCAACCTTGTACGTGCCCTAAAATGTTAGTACAATTGACCAATCCAACATGGCGGTCGCGTGAAATATTCCACCGCTTTTTATATCTCCGAATCTGTTACCAGAAATGCTGCATGGTAATAGAGAATATTATGGTAAGTTCACGTATTTGACTTATAAAGACCTGTTTCATACAAAACCATCAGGGCGGCCAAGCAAAGTTTAAATATATAAATGGAGTTTATTTGCTATCATCCGAACGCAGCAAAACTTGGCACGGTATATGTTTTTACATGATTCAATCCACTGGCATCTAACTTAAATCAATAGCTTTCATATACCGTATTTAATATGGCGGCTGTGTGAAGTTTATAAGGTAAGTTTTTTTTTTCCTAATCTTGCGATTGAATTAAAAATTTGTATAATGAACCGACGCAATAACTTTCATCTACTGGTGCATAATTCCCTGTTAAACATATAGAACAATCCAATATGGTGATCATCCGAATTAATTTACCAGTTCTTAATATCACTCAATATCTTAAATTCACTTATGGAATTTTTAATAACCTCCTGAGCAGAAATCTAATATGGTGGTGATGTGAATTTTATCTATTTAAATGGACTTTTCTCGCAATTCCCATTGACAATTATATTATCCCTCCTATATCTCTTTTCACTCTGAAACAGGGTTTATTGGTATATGTATTGTACTTGTATTACTCCGACATACGACAGGGCCCAAGATCAAAATCGACCTTCGTGATATCCTATTACAAACAAACAACATATCGCCACTCACATGTACTTGAGCTAGTTCAAGCTCAGGTATGTTAATCTCCGGGCATCGGGTAAGGTTTGGGTGAGGTTACGAAACTGACTCACAATACTCGTTATTTAATGAAAATGGTAGTAATAATCTACTGCAAGTAACCAAGCATTTAAAGTAACGTGTCGTCGAAAGATTCAATTATCTAAGAAAAATGAAAATGATAGCAATAATCTACTGCAAGTAACCAAGAATCTAAAATAACAACGTGTCCTCGAAAGATTCAATTATCTAAGAAAAATCCTGAGAAATGTAAGAAAGAACACATTCTCAAAAGTATTTATACCCTACTCTATTGTCCTACGTCCCCTTAAGGAATCATGTCATTCAAAAAATCGATAAGGAATCGCACAAAATAAATTCCTATGCAAATACAAATGTTGTTTACTCATAAGATTTAATCCCATTGCTCCTATTTACGGTAGCGGACAGCTAAACCATTTCTACAACGTTCAATAGAATCTGACGTATAAAGCAAAATAAATACATTCTATGTTATGCTGCTACCATTTCCAACATTCAGTTAATTTATAAACCAAGGTAGATAAATCATGATGTAAAATCCTAATATTTACGCTATGCTGTATAATTAATATTTACACAAATACATACAATAAGAACAGTATCGCCTGTGTCATAATCGTATGCATACAGTCAAACAGCTGTTTCAGCTTCAAGTTGTCTCACCATCGGTTAAGACTCGAAATTTGGATTAAAATATCATGGAATGTTCGTCAGCTAATTAGAATATCGTGGTGTTCAACATCTCATGTAAATTTCATTTGCATTCATTTCTGACCAGCTCGTTTGAACACATTCTTAATCAATATAACACTCGGCTGTACAAAATGCTGTTATATTCGTCTCTAATATTTGTTAATGTCTGTGTACAAGTGGCTTGTCAGTTTGTTTCCACCCATATCTTATACAGCAATTTACACTCAGATTGTCGGCTCCGTAGGTCTTCTCAAAGTTTGTATAAAAAAAAACTAAGTGAACAATGAAATAAAAAAAGCTTTTAACATCCCTGCAACTTCAATTTAAATCCTAAGTAGCCCACTGTTTTCTGTGTTCTCTTGATATTAGCCAGCCCCTTTGCTTGTGCTAAGTAACACTTACAATAAGAAATGTAATAATAACATGGCTGTCGTAGCGAATTGTACAGCTGCTCTTATACAATGTTTGGCCAGTTTACATTTCTAAAGGAATAAAGAATTACATCTGTTTTTTATTAAGATTACATTAAAGTGAATTAGTTAAGATCATCAGCATCTACGTTCCCGTAAGATAGCCCTTTAACCTTCGTTTAACTTATCCCTCCTGGATCAAATTGGATTGCCACCGTGAACACGAAAGCAACTTCTCCCCAGGCGTGTAAGGCTTTAGTTGGCTATGACGTGATTTTTGAACCAGTGATATCGCATACATTTCTCCATGATCAACGTCTTCTACACTTAATGTAATGTGATGATTAATTGCTCTGCTTTAAAACTGACTCTGATTAGTTCACTGTTAATTTTTTTACACAGCACAGCCTTCTGGCCACTTCATCGAGAACTATTAGATGATTATATTACTGCAACGTGGCTCCCAAGGCATTCTATCATGTAGTTACACTTCACACATTGTATTGCAGTACATAATATTATTTCTGCTCTTAGCTCTGATATAATACTTTGCAATTTGTGGTACGTTTTCACACAGCTCGACGACTGACCATGCGGTGTACAGTTCGCATGTATTTAATAAGTTCTCAAACAGTTTTGTGAAATGTTCGATGCGTCACTAGTATATTCTGCTTCAGCGAATTATGCATTATTTCAAGGATTTTATTTAATTTTTACAAATTTTAATACCTTATGTTTGGATGCACTATTTATCACACTCACGCTGCCATGCCATTCGGCAATAATGTCCTCTAATAAGTAAGCGTTTCCGGCTGCCTCATGTTCATATGGTTATTTTAATTGTTTATTAGTGCATTAATGCCCAAAATCATGCAGTTAACTCCCAACGTAATTTATTGTATTGTCTATCTCTTCTCTTAATGAAGTATTCATTTCCGTCCATTAATTCTAGTCCCGTTCACAGCTCATTCGCTCCTTCCACAATCTTCCCGTGCACCTTCCTTCTGGTAATATATTCCTTAGTAGACTCGGCTCGCAATTTCGGAGTATACATTGATGTCATCACGTACATACTCTATATATGGTTATCAGCTAAAAAACTTTCTGAAATCTGGTATGTTCAATCTGAAAATAGAATCAATATTCTGTACAAAATTTCTGATCAAGTTCTTGTATGTTGCATTGTGTTTGGAAGGAGTTCATAGCAATGGAACCATGTGTAAGATTTAATTCCACCTATGCAATGGAAAGTGTTTATGAAACAAGTAATTTCTCTGCAGGATGATTCTAATCTCACTGAGGATATGGAGACAGAAGAATTTTCCTTACCGGTACCAGAGTTTGTTCCATGCATCAAAATAGAAACGCCGTCTTTAGTGAGTGCTGGAGATTTGGAAGTGGTAAGTATTTTTTGGGGTTACTATTTGTTGCATCTTCGCTATCGTCTTTTTACCAAGGATATTTATCAAATTTCGAAATTTCTGAAATTTCGGACAGTCAACTCCATTCCCTGCATTTAGGCCCTTTGGCACAGATCTGAACCAAATTTAACATACTTACCATTTGGAACCCGACGAGGAACACTGTCTGCTTGAAATCGCACAGACCACTACCTTGCTATCAACACTGTCGACTTGATATTTTGGACAACCCTCTCCATTCCCTACATTTAGAATAACAAAACAAGTAGTTCCGTGAAGAACTATACAGCCTATTTTCATATATCCTACTTATGTTAATTGTCTCTCTCTACATACAAAATTTCAGATTGATTGCTGTAATAGATTCGTAGATATTGAGAACCGACTAAATATTTCGCATGGTCGCCATGTTGGATTTTATATATGTAGGTCCTAGAGTTCTGTGCTGTTACATGAAGATTATTGTGTACGAGTAGCATTCAAACTTCAATCGTATGATTAGGACACAAGAAGTAACAAGGAGATTTTAAAATTTCGCGCAGCTGCCATCTTGAGGTTATGGAAAAATTTGATATAAATTAGATGCCAGTGAATTAACATTCGTATAAGGATTTACTGTACCAGGTTTCACTGCACTCGGATGGTTAAATTGCGAGAAACGTCCATGTGAATATTTATACTTCGCGTCGCCGCCATGTTGGATATGTGATCTACAGCTTATTAAAAGTCATAGAGGTGAACTTAAGTTCATAGCCCCTATGAACATAAAATAATTCAGTTTGATTGCTATAATAGATTCGTAGATATTCAGAGCCGTCTAAATATTTCGGATGGTCGCCATGTGGGATTGTTAAATGTATAGGCCATAGAGTCAAGTATCCTTAAAGGAAATTTATTGCGTAGGTTCATTATTCAAACTTTCACATCGATCGCATGATTACGATACAAGAAATAAAAACTTAATTTTAAAATTCGCCAAGCCGCCATCTTGAGGTTATGTAAACAATTGAACTAAATTATATACCAGTGTATTACAATGTGTATAAACATTTCCTGTACCAGATTTCATTGCGGTTGGAACATTAAATCGCGAGAAAGATCTTTTTAAAATTTTCAAATTCGCTTGGCCGCCATATTCGTTTTGTAGTTAACCGGTTTTTGAAAGTCTTATAGATGAACTTCCAGTTGTGCCCTTTATCTCCGTACAAAATCTCAGGGTGATTCCGCCAATAGTTTCAGAGATATAGAATGCCGGTGAAATATTTCGCACATCCGGCATCTTGTGGTTATGTCAACAATTGAACCAAGTTAGATGTCGATGCATTATAATGTGTATAAACATATACTGTACCAAGTTTTATTGCGTTTGGTTGGTTAAATCGCGAGGAACGTCTATTTAAAGTCGCAAATTCGCATGGCGCCATGTTGGTTTTGTAGATACCAGTTTTTCAAAAGTCACATAGGTGAACTTCTAGTAGTTCCCTTTATCACCGTAAAAAATTTCAGGCTGATATCGGGAATAGTTTCGGAGATATTGAATGCTGGTGAAATATTTCGCACAGCCGCCATAATGGATTGGTGAGGCGTAACAAAATTTGAAGGGCACGGTCGGGGTCGACCGGAATAGTGCTATGAACTTACCGAGTTTCATTGAAATTGCTCGAGCCGTGTAGAATTTATTTTGGGGGGTGGGGGGGGCGACACACACACTCCTCACACACACACACGCACACGCACACACACGGACAAAAGGTGATGTCATAAGCCTATTTTTTCAAAATTGAAATTAGGCTAAATATGAACCTGAAAACCACGTAATAAGGCCCTAGAGCCATTCTTGTCTGTAGAAGTGTAACTGTAAGAGCATTTTAATAAGTCTATTGTTGACAAGAAATTCGGGCTGCATCACGTCACCCTACCAGTGTTCTTGTGCAGAATAGCGAAAATTCTTATATCTTGCGCTGTTTATAAATTGCAGTTTCGGGGAGAAATTAGTGCAAAAATATTTCCTAGACCCCTTAAAACAGTTATCATCATGTAAATATTATGCGTCTGTATAAGTACAATGGTTTTGGTGCAGTACATTTAGGTTATTATCTGCAATAAGCGTTGGTACTTTCAAATGTACCTTCATTTATTCCGAACCTTATCGTTGAGCGCTATATGGCGATAAATGATACTATTGCTACCTTAGGAGCTCGGGACAGCCGAAGTTTTCCAAAGTGTTCTGATTATTTTCCTATGGCGCTATGCGACAAAAGACGACACTATTTGTCTCTACATTTCTGACAGCCAATGAGATATAGGCCCTAGGCAGTGTCTTTTATTTCACTTACACCTCCTTCTAATCATTTTTTTTAAATTCGTTTGTAAATTACATGTGTCAGTGCTGTAATTAGTAAATAGGGGGCACTACCACCACAGAAAGTTATATTTTAAAAATATTTTTTTCTGTTAGTTTATCATGTGCCAGTTCCGTAGTAGTATTCATTGTCATCCATAAAGCAAATAAATCCACCGGGCGAAGCCGGGCACTACTGCTAGTTATTAATAATTAGAGCTGCTCCAGGTATTTTTTGGATAGTAAACTCTACCAGTGATTCCGCAGGGAGATAGAAACACTGGTTCATGCTATTGGATCCTTTCCAGTTTTGTAACGACGAACTCCCAGCACCTTAAAATCATGCCCTTCATTGTTGTCATAGAAAGGATTTGAACGTGCATAAATCCAAGGTCAGCCTTAAGAAGCGGCACACATGATCATCCATGTTCGCTTGTCGCATTATATTGAACCTTTGTTATTAGCCCGGACAAACGGGAATGTAATTTCTAGAAAATGAATCCTGTTTCCCTGTACCGCATAAACTCGAATAACTGCTGTTAATATATAATGTAAGCACAGTAGGCCCTTTGCTTGCAGTTAGAATAATTATGCCGTGGCAAAAGTTTATTTCAAATAGTCCACTTTACACTCTGTCCTGAGGCTCTTACTGCAGTTGGCTGCAGTGTGTTGTGAAAATTTTCATGCAGATTTTTTTTGTGGCATGTATGAGTAATTTATACATTTGTTCTTAAAAGCTGTGCTGGTACAACTATTGTGGGGCAAGTCACTCATTAGTAGCGTTAGGCACTGTGACTAAAATGGGACAAAAGTTTGGACTAGTAAGGGAAGATCCTCTTAGAATCTTACTGCTGAAAATGCTAAAATAAGTATTTTTCTTCAGTCCTTCAGCCTATTACTTCCTTTAAAGCACTGTTCACCACATTTTCTGTCACACTTAGATTTACTTCACCTGTGGGAAGTGATGTCTTCGATAAGCTTCAGATCTAGATAAGAGCTGTTTAATGCAGTGTGGAATATAATGAGGATTTAGGAAGAAATCTCTGTCACTTTTTCAGCTGATATATCCTTAGTTTAATTTGAACTGTACTGTAAATTTATAGTACATGTTATTTATTGTGTAAAACATAAGAGGATGGCAAAGAAGTTAATGATCCATTCTTGTCACTAGGTAATAAATGAAGAAACCCATAATGAAGAGAGTGGTGAAAGTAAGAATCATCCAAATGAGTAAGTGGACAACATAATAAGATAATAGCATTGTTGTATATTTAAGTGTGCAAACTTAAAATGTTGTATATTAATTAGTTTTGTTGGCAAAATTAGTTATTACCTAATTATATTTGTTCAGCCGGCCCCGTTGTGTTGGGATATCATGCCTGCCTCGCACCCGGAGGCCCGGGGTTCGAATCCCGGCTCTTCCAGGTATTTTAGAAGCTAACGTTAGGGCTGGAACGGGGTGCACTCAGCCTCGTGGGGAAAATTGAGTAGCTGTCTGACAGTGAGGCAGCGCCCCGGTCACGAAAACCATGATTAACGGCCGAGGGGACCCGATGCACTGACCACGCTTCACCCCAATATTTGCAGGCCAAATGGCTAGGCAGCGGTCGCTTGGTAGGCCTAGGCCCTCCATGGTTGGTAGTGCCAGGGGTTATTATTATTATTATTATTATTATTATATGTTATGGAAGGTTTTGTCTGTCATACGGGGTATTGATATTCAACTTTTATTTAGCAGCTCAAAAAGCCGCAAATCTCATTCAGAGTTTTGGAAGTATTTACGTATAATATTTACGTATATATATATATATGACTCCCGTATGAATGTTGATAAAGAGATGACTTTGACTCATTTGTGATGAAAATTGTTACTGATGTGTGGAAAGCCCTCTTACTTGTATCAGAGACCGGAAACTGTCTGTGATTTGACTATGTAAAGGATGATCCACTATGTAAAACCCCCCATCTTGCGTTCCTGTCTCCAGTGTATTTGTTCTCAGTCCCAAAACTGTCGCTTGTATTTCATAATGCAAACAGCTTCCCCCTCACCCGATGGTGCTACATGTAGCAAACTCGCCAAACTTTAATTTCAACTAATCTGCGGGTCGGGTAGAATTTAAATAATTTCAGAGGTTTAATTATATCCTGCTTAGTGCTTTACAAACTTTAAAAATGGATATTTTTCAAAATGCTTAATCCATTTATTTCTGCATTTTAGGAACCATGATTTCCTAGCGCATTCATTCCACAATTTTCTTTATTTGTGTTAAAATGCGATATAATGCGCATCAAGCGACTTTTACTAAGACATGGATTTCTCTATCCTGTGAATTGATTCTGAATTTAACTGTTCTCTGGTTTCCTGGGTGAGGTTTTGTGGTGTATTCATTAATATGTTTAAACTAGAATACAAGTCAATTATTGGATGATGATAGCGCGGAAAAATAATAAATCTGAACAATGTTGGAAACGAAAGTCAAAAGTAGCATCTAAATGAAACCACCAAGTTGATAAGGCTTCTAGTTCCTGAAACAAAGCTATGCATATGGCTCAAAATAATGGTCGCAATACGTGAATCCATCATTTCATGCTGAATGTGCGGGTTGTCCAGGACAGCAGGGTTCCAATCTTCTATTCGTTTTAATGAACAAATTGGAGAAGAGGGAATTACCCTTTTAAACATAATCCATTTATTTATTATGATAATAATACAAGGGATGTGTTAATGCCTATTCTGCAAATGTACAGCGAAAGTAAGCTAAGGCGTAAAACAAAATAAATACATTAAACAGAAAGAAACTTCAGCTATAGACATACCATGAATATGGTTGGTACAATACAAAACCAGTCATGATATTAAAACAATTATTTGCTTTTCCGGTACTGTAGAGAATCACTGTAGTAAAACAGTATACCTAACATTGTGTACTAGAACTAAGAAGAAATGACTCCGTTTCCTACCTCCGCCGTCCTGAAAGTGGCGTAGGGTTGTTTCCCCCAATTGTACTCTAAGGAAATGCTTGGATAGAACCCAAATTGAGGTCGTGTTCACCTTCATCCAAAATCCTTGCCCAAATTACAAATACACTAGTTCAGTTCGAATATGTGCACGTGGCTCGATGACCATGATGTCCTGAAGCACTTAAATGAATCATCATTAAAAATAACAACAATGTATATACTCAACTCACCTAGCAAGTGTACCTGCGGGTGGCAAGACACCTGCACGCACAGTGATTCAAAGAGTGTATCCCTCCCGTGACTCATATTGTGACTTTCAGTCGGTCAACACAAAATCATTTGAATTAATGGAATATTAAAAAGAATATTTTGTAATGGACTATTGGAAAAGGAGAAAATAAAGAGATGGCATGTTTCACTCGTTAAGTCAGCATCATCAGATCCAATTTTACAACACAAATGCATCTACAAAACTCTACCAAACCTACTGGTATATACCAAGTCCCTAACAATGTATGTATTAAACTCACCTACTAATTAATGCCAGAAAATCAGGTCACCTGAGAATGGCAATCCCATACTGGCTGCGTGGCGCAGCGGTAAACTTCTCGCTTGCTGTGTCCCAGGTTGCAGGATTGAATCCTGGCGCAGACAGTTGGCATTTGAGGGCGTACAAATGCGAGGGAGCCATGTCTGTAGATTTACTAGCACATTAAAGACCTCCTTCGGGGCAAAGTTACGCCACCCCGACGTCTCTAATAGTCTCATCAGTTAAATGGGACGTATAGCCAGTACCATTATTTTTATTATTATTATTACCTCTACATATGCAGTGCCCCAAACAATGCATGTACTGAACTCACCTAAAAATTGAAACCCGGCCACCTTGGGGTGATGAGCCCCCAGCACGAAGAGTGTTTATAACAATGTACATACTCAACTCACCCATAAATCAAAGACAAGGCACCTGGGAATGACGAACCCCTTACACATACAGTGTCCCAAAATTTCGGCCTGCAGCATTTTACCGCTTATCTACGGCAACGCTCCTTTACAAAGGCAATATATTAACTTCTGACATAGTATTTTTAGCCTACTTTCGATTTTTGCAAAAAATGAAAGTAGACTTATGAGATCAACACAGGGCGAAAAAAGTGTGTCTGTCTGTGTGTGTGTATGTGTGTGTGTGAGTCTGTGTGTGTGTATGTGTGTGTGTGAGTCTGTGTGTGTGTGTGAGTGTGTGTACTCTGAATGTCTGTCCCCCCCTATCAATTCGAACACGGTGAATGCGAATTGAACGAAATTTGGTACAAAGGTAGCACTAGCAAAGGACACCTCAGTGTCATGTTTTATATCGCCGCCATCTTTACTAAAACTGAATGGCGGCCACTCAAACGTTCAAAACGTAAAATCAAATTACGACTAACCAAATCATCCAATCTCTACCAAATTTGGTAACAACATACCTTCGTATAGGATGCGTCTTGTGACCAAACTACAAGGTCGTCCGCCATACCATTTCAGGATGGCGGCCGTGCGAATTATGCAAACTTTATAATCCATATCATGGGACCCACCAGTTCCGATTATCGAGCCGAGAATCGTTTTAACTGTTCTAAAGGAAGAGGCACGTACGAAATTAAAAGTTTATTTTGTAATACTATAGTGCAGACGTGATTTTAAAAAGCTCAGCTGATTCATTAATAAGACAAGATGGCAGCGGATATCTTGTGCCTGACTTATATTTCACTAATTTGAGTATTGCATGCAATATAGCGTACTGAAACAAAATAAATAAACTTTGTATGAAATGCTTTATATATAAATAATATACTTCAGTGATGAAATCGTTTAGTATAAATCATTATTTGCTAACAAGTTCTATGTAAGTCATTTTATATGGATCAATGTTCGTTGGCACAAATGGCTCAGTGGTAAAGCGTTAGTCTGTCATTCATATGCCTATGGTTCAAACCCCATCAGAGATATGTTTTTTGCTTGACATTTTACATATTTGTTGCTTTGTAATGACTCAGACGTTTTAAAATTAAGCGTTATATTGTGCATAATACGGTGCAAAACATATACTTAATTAAAACATAATTCGCCAGCAGATTTAATCGAGACATCTAGCTGACAAAAAGGTAACAGATTTCATTGAAAAGTTTCTTCTTCTGGCCGCTAGAATGCACTCGCTCTGTTAGGATTATATTGTTCGATATTTCACAACTAGATATCACGACTAGTTTTTATATTTATTGTTTCTTGAGTACTGAGACGTTATAAAATAAAGCTTTATATGGTGCTTTTTGCAATGGAAATTATATATTAAAAAAAACGACATTCTCCACTGGAGTGACATCTTCCATCCTTCAGTTGTACTATGCAGAAACTATAGATTCGAGCAGCGCTCTATACCGGCCAGTTAGTGAACCCAGTCTTAACGACTGCTAGGAGTAATAAGACAGTAACATTCGTTTATTCCTTGTGCACAGAGGCGTTGTTGATAATCTCAAAACTTGCAATATGGATGATTTGGAGATGGATTATTTTGTTATACCGTGTATTTAAGATTAGCCTATAAATTTACGGGTTGCGAAGTTACTTCACTTAGTTCTATATCATTCGTACACGACACAGAACAACAACGTGACGTCAGTTTCTGATCTGCTCTGATTGGCTATTACATTGCTGCAGTCGGGTAGTTGGCAGTCAAGGATAAAATTCTCGACTGCCAACTGCCAGCTACCAACTGCAACTTCATGTTGTGTATGGTGCCTATAGTATACACGGAGTCGATCGCGACTGCCGACCGAGGACTACCAACTACGGACTGCCGACTGCGCATTTTAGATGGGCCTTATTAGAGCAACGAAGTTTCAATTATTGTAAGTAGTCGGTGTTTGGAGTGTTTGCTGATGAAATTGCAAAATGCTGGGGTAAATTATAAACTATGGTTTGAACGCCACTGTTCAAATCCTGTGTGCCAATTTGCACTTCAAATAGGAAGAAATTAGGAGATGATAAGGACAGAGAGTTATAACTATACCCATACATTTCGGAGAAAGTAGGCTATATGTTCTTTCCCGAACATCTTGTTATTTTATTTGATCGTGAATAACAGCCAGAAGACTTCATGGTTTGTGAAGTAGTCAGGAGATCATAATGATGTACCATGGTGGCTCAGTAAAATAGAATGGAAGTTAATCCTATCGGTTGAAGGGATAGTATTCTCATATGATATCATGCATCATGCAGTATTTTTAGCCTATTTTCAATTTTGAAAAAATAGGCTTATGAGATCACCTTTTGTCCGTGTGTGTGTGTGATTCGTGTGTGTGTCCCCACCTAATAAAATCTAAACGGCTGGAGCGATTTCAATGAAACTCGGAAAGTTCATAGCACTACTCCTGGCGACCTCGACCGTGCCCTTCAAATTTTGTTACGACTCACAAAGCCAACATGGCGGCTGTGCGAAATATTTCACCAGCATTCAATATCTCCGAAACTATTACCGATATTACCCTGACTTTTTCCATGGTGATAGAGGGAACTACTATAAGTTCACTTATGTGACATTTGAAAACCTGGTAACTACAAAACCAACATGGCGGCCAAGCGAAGTTGAGACTTTTAAATAGACTTTCCTCGCGATTTAACTATCCAAATGTAATGAAACTTGGTACAGCAAATGTTTATACACATTGTAATGCACTGGAGTCTAATTTAGTTCAACTGATTACATAACCTCAAAATGGCGGCTGTGCGAAATATTTCACTGACATTCTATATCTCCGAAACTATTACAGATATCGCCCTGCAATTTTGTATGGTGATAAAGGGTACTGATACAAGTTTACCTATGTATATTTCATAAACCTGTAAAGTACACAACGAACATGGCGACCAAGCGAATATAAAATATTTTAATAGACTTTCCTCGTGATTTAACTCTCTGAGCGCAGTGAAATGTGGTACAGTAAATGAATTTGCAGCTTGTAATGCACTGCCATCTAATTTAATTCAATTGTTTACATAACCTCAAGATGGCGGCTGTGCGAAATTTTAAAATTAAGTTTTTATTTCTTGTGTCGTAATCATGCGATCGAAGTGAAAGTTTGAATAATGAACCTAGGCAATAATTGTCCTTGAATGGTACAAAACTCTATGGCCTATACATATAACAATCCTAAATGGCGAGCTTTCGAAATATTTAGACGGTTCTCAATATCTATGGATCTATTACAGCAACCAAACTGAATTTTTTTATGTTCATAGAGACTATGAACATATGTTCACCTATAGGACTTTCAGTAACCTGGTGAGCACAAATCCAACATGGCGGCGACGCAAAGTATATATATTTAAATGGACTTTTCTCGCGAATTATGAATCCGAGTGCCGTGAAACGTTGCACGTTAAATGCTTATACAAATGTTGATCCACTGGCATCTAATTTATTTCAATTGTTTGCATAATCACAAGATGGCTGCTGTGCGTAATTTTAAAATCTCGTTTTTACTTCTTGTGTTCTAATCATGCGATTGAAGTTTGAATACCATACGTACATAATAATCTTAATGTAATAGTACAAAAATAAAAACCCAACCTGGCGTCCATCTGAAATATTTAGACAGTTCTCAATATCTACAAATCTGTTACAGCAATAAAACTGAAATTTTGTATGTTGATAGAGGCAATTAACATGAGCAGGATATATGAAAATAGGCTGTATAGTTCTTCACGGAACTACTTGTTTTACATTGAGATCCTATTACCAACGTAATTACCATATATAAAGAGGTGCTAATGTAAGACCACATTTGAGTTAAATTTTTAATAATGACTTTTATCGAGAAGCGTTGATAACATTTAGAGCATTTCTACACTCAAATATCTCCATAATTGCTGCCTAAATTTCAACTTGTAAATGGAGAGGTAGTTTCACCACCTTTGTTTTATATAGGGTTGCAACATATCTTTCTTTTTATTTAACAAGACGAGTCGAACTTTTTGAAAATTCTACGCAGCAGTAGTTCGGCTAAATGCCGTGACCTGCCTATAACGTCAATAACCTAACGTTCGGATCCTATTACTTTACCAAAGCACGAGTTAGACCATCCCCATGTCAATAGTGAACGTAATTTTGCACTTAGAATTGGGGTTCGGATATGAAGATGGCATCAAATTAAAGATTATTTAAAGAATACGGAAAGAGTCTAAACGAACCCAGTGTTAATGCGGATGTTTCTAATCGCTCATCATTTGGGTGAAATGGCTCGGGTCTAAAAATTATAGAACCATGCTAGAGATATCGGTTAGATTTAATGGAAATGGTAAACTATCAATGGTATATATAGGAAGGATGTGGCAGCCCAGTGCTGGGGATTAATTGAATAAAAGGCATCGTCATCACTCCGAGAATAGATATCAGTTCTAGCGTCTGACCCGGAGCGGGCGGCTACGAATGGCGTTTGTACCCCATGTTAGGGGCGGCCGAAGCATCCGCATAATGACCGACTGAATATCACTCCATATCGTCTCATGCTATGCACCACAGACTGGGTGCCAAGCAGAATAACAAGACAAATTGTGGGGTGATATTGGGGCATTAAAACATTCAGTTAATCCTAATGAGTCATTGCTTATTGGTGGTGATATCAATTAATCACGTATTGGTTTTGAACGCGTACATAGTGGCTGTAGTCATGGGACGCGAAATGCAGCTGGTGTGCGTACCTTAGAGTGTGCCGAGGCTTGTTACCTAGTGGTGGTAAACACCTTCTTCAAGACACGGTTATCACATCTCATCACATACATCAGTGGTGGCCATCAAACTCAAATTGATTACTGGTTGGTGCGTAGAAGAGATCTGAAATTGGTCAAGGACTCCAAGGTCATTCCTTCAGAAAATGTTGCTCCCCAACATTTTCGACTTTCATATTACTCTTCGTGCTCTTTCACGACCTACCACCAACACTGAACGTACAAGGTGGTGGAACTACCTGGCCATGAATTGCAACTTCTAGATTCTATTGGTCCTCTTCCTGACAACATTGATCAACTAACATTGAATGAATTCACCTCAAACATCCAGGCAAATGAAAAGGAAGTAAGGCTATGACCAAAACCGTGACGACAATTTGTTGATCAACATACTTGGTGGTGGAATGAAGACGTGCAACGAGCTGTGAAATCTAAAATTATGCTTTCAAAAAGTGGCTTAGAACAAAAACCGATGCTCATGTCACTCAATATCGTCAGATCAAAACTGATGCAAAACACGCTGTTGCACTCGACAAATCCAAGCAACTAAATACATTGTATGAATAATTAGAGGAATCTACTGGGGTCAATAATATTTACAAGCTAGCCAGATCTCGGCATCATGCCACACTTGACGTAGGACATGTTATGCGTATTAAGGATAATCACGGGCATCTTCTAACAAAACCAACAGAGATCCTTCAACAATGGCATGAACACTTCAATGCCTTCTGCAATGAGGAGTTCCCGCACCCACCGATTCCATTAGCCGAACCTGTACAGGGTGCAGTGCGACCTATCACACATGCCGAGGTCAATACTGCGATCCACGCCATGAAAAATGGCAAGGCAACAGGCCCTGATGATATCCCTGCGGAGCTATGGAAGCAGAGCCTCTGCAGAGTTCCTAGCGGAGTTCTTTAACAAATGCCTTGTGAGCTACCAGATTCCGTCAGCTTGGCACACTAGCGTCACAGTATCAATATGAAAGGCAAGGGCGATGTAACTAACTGTGCCAATTACCGTCCTATTCGTCTGCTATGCCACATGAAGATTCTTGAACGTGTGATTGACACTCGCTTACGCAGCATTGTTACCATCTCACCTAACCTGTTTAGGTTTATGAAAGGTCGCGGAACAACTGATGGTATCCATGCAATGCGGCTTCTGATATAAAAGTATATGGAGAATAGAAGGACAATTCACATGGCTTTCCTGGATCTGGAAAAAGCATTCGACCGGCTTCCCCATCAGCTTATATGGTATTCTCTTCGATCTCATGGCCTACCAGAAGCTTATATGCGTTGTGTCCAACTCCTCTATCGATATTTGAGTTGGGGTTCACTAGGAATCTGCACTATCTCCACTTTTGTTTATCATATGTATGGATACAGTGCCTGACGATTTGCAGAGGCAATCACCATGGGCATATCTGTACACCGATGATGGCATGATTGCAAACGAGACCCGTAATGATCTAGAACACTTAGTCAACCTCTGGAATTCTAGGCTCTGTGAATTTGGACTACAGCTCAACCTTACTAAGACTGAGTACCTTGAATGTGGTTCCCAGACAGATGGGACCATCTTAGTAGATGGCACTCCACTACCAAAGGCTTCAGATCTCCGATACCTTGGCTCCGTTCTGAGACCTGATGGTGACACAGTCTCGCATGCCCGCGCAAGAGTGAATGCTGCGTGGATGAAGTGGCGCCAGATCACAGGCGGTCTCTGTGACCGCAAGATCCCTTCGCGCCTGAAAACTAAGATCTGTCAAACAGTCGTCCGCCCTGTTGGTTTGTATGGAGCCGAATGCTGGCCTAATACGAAGTAACATGAACAAGCCTTGCACTCAATGGAGATGCGGGCTACGATGGTCCTTGGGAATTACACGGCTGGATAATATTACAACGAAGACGTCCGCAATACTCTTGGAATTGCCCCTATTCCAGCCAAAATGAGGGAGATTCGGTTGCGTTGCTACGAGCATGTAGCCCGAGCAAATACAGAGTCCATTGTAGGGAGGTCACTTGCTCTCGAGCCTGATGGACAAAGACCTCCAGGACAACCAAAAAGACGTTGGATGGATACCATACAAGATGATATGCTCATCGTAGGTCTTCGTCCATAGATGCAGCAAACCACAACAAATGGAGAGCGAGGTGCAGAGTGGCGGAACCCAAAAAATAATTGGGAACAACTTCAGGAAGAGGAAGGAGAATAATAATAATAAGGCCGTTCGGCAAGCAACCGTGGTCCAAAACTTAGAATGAGGTGGTTGCGAGGTCATGATCCCGGGCCCAAGGAAGTGACGTGTCTGGCATGTGTGGCGGGGGACTGTTGTTGCGGCACGAAGACTGGTGACAAGGGTAAAGCGAGGGGCAATACACAGAACGAAGGTCGTGGACAGTTACCTGGTTTGTGCCAGCGTGGAACTGGTGGCGCGCAGGTGTCCCTAGTGAGGAATCCGGGAGACCGCTGTCCCCGGCTCCTAACCGTGAGAATGTTTGTCGCCCGCAGATTCCGCGCAAAACTAGCAGAGCTGGTAGAACGCAACTACAGGCGCCATCAATCGTAGGGGAACGCAGCTGCAGGTTTTCCAGGGGGTTGCAAAATTGCCTTGAAACCTGGGTCTCAATTGCTCACGGACAGAGATTTTCTGCTCAAAACAAGTCGTTAGAAAAGGAAGCACTCCTTATAATCTAAAGTTAATTTTACAGATATTGTTTGTCATCACAGCACTTAAACTGAGCACTGGATCTCTCAGCTATCCATGAAAACACCATAATTCCCGGCTTACCGCTGTGTCGCATAATAATTTACTACCAGAGTCACTGGATCCCGCTGTTGTAGCCTCTCGTGTCCTCATGCATTACCCACGTTGACATTAGGGCTAGGCTTTAGCACTTACCGGAATATTCCTGCAAAAACTGTCACACTGACCGTCTGTCACTAGTCATGCATGCTGAATTTGTTAATTTATGTATTATGATTACAGTGTGTTTTTCTTAATTGTATACACCTATACACCTTTACTCACGAAATTCACAAAACCTTAAAGACAAAAAACTAATGTATAACGAGATTCATATTGTTAATCGTATTATAATCACCTAAAGACTAACTTATCATCATCATCTCCTACAGTTTCCAGCCCTTGGCTGGGTCTAATCGGAACAAACGCCTCTCCATCGTTTTCTATCCTCCCACCACCTTTCACTCCTCACTCTGTCCCACTCCTCTCCTCTTTTCTGCACTCCTTCCTTCACACTCACAATCCACCTATCTCTTGGCCTTCCTCTTGGTCTCTTCGCCCTCTATTTCCATTTCATGTGTCCTCCTTGGTATCCTGCCCTCCTGCATTCTCCTAACATGTCTGTACCAACTTATTCTCGACTTCTCTATGATCTCTTGTAAGGGATTCTCTGCCACAATCTCCCTCGGTCTCTCATTTCTTACTCTATCCTTTCTTGATTCCTAATTTGCTTCCCTGAAATTTAATTTCGCAAGCCTGGATCTCGCACACCTGACTCTTCTTCATAATCCACGTTTCTGATGCGTTGCTGAGTATTGGGACATAATACGTTCGATACAATACCCGTTTGCTCTTCTGGGGTACGTCCCTGCTCCATACCAGACCTCTCACGCTCTGCAGGATTCCATGGGCTTGCCTTCCTCTCTCACTGATCTCCCTGTCAGTTATACCACTTACTTCTATTACACTTCCTAAGGACTAAAGACTAACTACAGTACAATAATAGTGCGTTTACATCAGTGAAAATTTAAACTTTAACACATCTGATGATGGCCACTTGAGGATCGAAACCCGTAATTCTAAATTGCCTCATTTAATAGCGACAGTTATATAACACATGTAATTTTTTCCAGGAGTATATAATTAACCTACTTTCGATTTTTGCAAATTATGAAAGTAGACTTATGAGATCTACACAGTGCCAAAAATTGTGTGTCTGTCTGTGTGTGTGTGTGTGTGTGAGTGTGTGTACTCTGCATGTCTTCCCCCCCCCCCTTATCAATTCAAACACGGTGAATCCGAATTGAACGAAATCTGGTACAGAGGTAGCACTGGCAAAGGGCACCTTAGTGCCATGTTTTATATTGCCGTTATCTTTACCAAAACCTAATGGCAGCCACTCAAATGGTCAAATCTTAAAATTAAATTATGGCGAAACTTATCATGGGATCTATACCGAATTTGGTAATAACATACCTTCATATGGGACGCGTCTTGTGGCCAAACGACAAGGTCATCAGCCGTACCATTTCAAGATGGTGGCCTTGTAAATTATGCAAACTTTATAATCTATAACATGGGACCCACCAGTTCCGATTATCGAACTGACAATCGTTTAAATTGTTTTAAAGACGTGACCGTTCGAAATTAAAAGTTTATATTTTAATATTTTACTGCAGAAGTCGCTTTAAAAAACTGAGCCGTCTCGGTTACAGACAAGATGGCAGCTGATCTCTCGTTCTGACCTAGATTTCTTTAATTTGAGTATGTTGCATGCAATATAGCCTACAGATATAAATAGTAGGAACTTTGTATGAAATTAACTTTGTTTGAAATATACTCCAGTGAAGAAATCGTTTAGTCAATGTCATTATTTGCTAAGACGTTGTATTTTAATCAATTGATATAATTGACTTGGGACGACTTAATTGGGTCTGAGGTTACAGCGCTGGCCTCTCACCCGGCCGGCTGGGGTTCTAATCCTAACATAGTTGCAATTTTTTTGCTTGATTTTTTTAATATTTATTGTTTTTTGAGTACTGAGGCGTTGTACAATTGAGCGTTATATTGTGCATTTTGCAATGGAAAATAAATATTTCATTAAAACAAAGTTCTCCAATGGATCTGCATGAGTGACATCTACCAGCAACTAGTTGAACTACGGTATGCGGAAGCTATCCACTGCCTACTAGATGTGAGCTGCGCTCTATAACCGCCAGTTAGTGGACCCATGCCAGTGGTGTTATTGAAAATGGCCTGTTTCTGCCGATAGAGCGCACTGCCAAGTATAGGCGCGATTAAGAATTAGGTGTGCAGTAGGTATATTAAATGTGTTTCTCCCAGTGATACGTTTAGACCAACGAAGTTTCAATTATTGTTAGTAGTTGGTGTTAATATACTGAATTCCTACGTTGTTTGGAGTGTTTGCTGATGAAATTGCAAAATACTGGGGTAAACTAAAAACTATGGTTTGAACGCCACTGCTACAAATTCAGTGTGCCAATTTGCATTTCGAAAAGGAAGAAGATAGGAGGTGATAAGGACAAAGAGTTATAACTATACCCCTGCATTTAGAAGAAAGTAGGCTATATGTTCTCTCCTTACATCTTGTTATATATATATATATTATATATATATATTTGTATTGACAATTATCTAATACATGTAATTTTTGTATCTTGTGGGACTTTCTCGAGAGTTCCACGCCATCTCTTGGGAAGTTCTGCGAAGATTCTCCACGTACGTAAATCCTCCTCTTAGCACTACCTGCGAATGCCATCCACCCGTAGGCTATTGGTCCACCGCTATCTGTTAGGTGATGAGGCAGATGGATTGAGGAGTTCAGTGGATAGAAATAAGGGAAATGGTAGATTCGCCATCATACGGTGGTATCTTAAAACTTTTATTCACGAGTATTGCAGATGTCTAATGTAAGTTTTTTGTGGAGCATTTTTCATTTGACTAGTGTGATGCGGCAGGGACCATGTAAGTCTGTTCGTTCGTTATAAATATTTACTGACATTGGTTGTGACGTGTTTGTCCTAATAGTAGAACTTTGATATGATATGTAATTGGTTAGTGTTTAATACTTTATTCTGAAAGGGTACAGAATTAGCCATGCTTTACTCGTCCCTTAGATGGCGGAGACATTTTTAACAATAGTTATATTATCTAATCTGCGCACTGATGCATGGCTAAAGCAGCGGGCAACTGCGGCCCTTAATGTTCTTACCGACGATATGCACCTCTCTATGCATAATTACTGGTGGTAATTCCGTCCTCTCCTCTAAATTCCCAATCTGGCAGTAAACTGGCCCAACTTTCGGGTCTCCGACCGAGGACTACTCGAAAAGGCGTTAACATCTCAAAGGTTACAAATGTAAACTCTGTTATTCTACTGGACAGAACATGGATGTTAAAATTGTGATTGGCAGTGGCAGGTTTTAGAATATAGAATGGGAAATGTATAGGTTGAGGTTGGAGTATTGAAGTGGAGACTGCTATATCATTAGCACTAAATCAAATACAGGTTAGAGGGAGTAAGCCTCACATTGACTAGTGAACTTCGTCAGCTGGTGGAATATAATGAGAAATATAGTGAACGGCTAACTGTAGCTAAAATTGGAACGAAGCCTACCTGCACCACAGTATTGTATAAGGCTACCAGTTAAGCATATGATAAAGAAGTTGGAATGGACTTCCAAGAAAGAGGTGACATTCTGAGATTTCTCAAGGTTGACTGAAATGTTGCAATAACATAGAATTGGAATGTTGTGTTTCAAGACAGGAGAGGAGGAATGATACGAGTTAAATTGCGACCGGATGAAATGAGGGATTGAAGAAACTGGCTGGTATAATTTTGCAGCATTTACAAGATAGCTATCACAGTATTCAACAACTGCAACAGAAGAAGAAACACATGAATGAGAACAGAAAGTACAGGAAGTTTTTAAATTGACATCATTATGGTCACGCAGATATTTGATATCCCGCTTATGGATTGCAAAAGAAACTTCGGGGCAAATATAAACTCAGACGGCAATCTGGTTGTTATGACTTATTTGGTAAGTATAAATGAAGAACTCCAATCCAAATCAATGAGAATTGTTGACGCTTTAAAGAACAAACCCTCTAGAATAAAGCCTTGGGAGATAGGAAAGAACAGACATAATATTTTGAAGGAAAACCATTTTAGGTCACTCATATTTTAGAATAAACGGTTGAAAGACGGAAGAAAAATAATGCAAGAAATGAAATGGAGAAAGCAGAATACTGACTTGTGTAAATTGAAGAAGACAAGAGGTGCAAGAGTGCGAATGAAGAATGTTTTAAAAGAGAAATGTTGAAAGATGGTGTAGCAGCTAGTTTAGTTGGCTGTCCCTCCGGAAGTTAGAATTCGATTCTTGGCTCTGCCAAGAATTTTATTTGTGGTCTGTTGAGGTAAAATTGAAATGAGGTTGGCTCATTTCCATCGCCAGTCATTAACAAAGTGGTTCTTCGGCGTTTCCCACTTCCACTCCAGGGAAAAGAGTTTTAATATTGGGATCAGAATTTGATTGGCCACTAAAAGGCCTATGTATATAAGAACCACCAGCTATCGGTGATATCCCCGAGTGAGTTGCTATATTGAATAGGGGAGAAGAGCTCATTTGTTTATTATGTAGGAATTTTTGAGAGGTAATTCAAGGGTTACAAAAGTCTATAATCAATACTGAAACCAGTTGGCAGTTATTACATTTGTTGACACGTGGCACATGCTATCTAGGAAACAACATGGATAGAAGGATTGAAGATAAATATAGGTAGGGTTGACGTATGTTGACATCAAATAAAGATGTAGGATTCACATTTGAAGCCATGGTATGGAGCGTGGTGCTATATGATGGGAAATTTGGATTGTTTGTGCAACAGAAAAGAGACATTAGAAGCATTTGAATGTGATGTAATTGGAGAAGAGTGGAGATTGAACGAGATTATAGAGTGAAATATAAATGGTATTGAGATGAATAGGAACGGGGTTAGAGGATTCTGTCGAGTAGAAAAGAATGGAGGATACATATGGGTAGGACACAGTACTCATGAGACGAAAGGTTGAGTACATGATATCTAGGAGTTCACCAAGTTTAGAATAAGTGAAGAATATTGCTTCGGATGTGGAATTTGGTAGCTATGTAAAGGTGAATAAACTGATTACATCCGGATTGGGAGACAGGGGGTGCTGCATTGAGACAGTCTTTAGATTGATGTGTTCGTCTTGTTCTTCTTCTACTTCAACAACCACACGTTGTTCTTTACGAAACCTGGCATGTGAATATGGAATGACTTTGGGTCAGGAGATTGTGGTGGCTGAGATACGATCCATTAGACTCATGCTCTCAGAGCTATGACCCCAGAATCTCCGATAAGACACACTATATTGTCTGGACATATATATAAATATAAACTTTCAAAATATTATGGTTGTAGGCATTCGTAGTGATATGAAAGAAAGTTACCCCAATGGTTATTTTACTAACTAGATCACAGGATATACAAAGTAGTACTACACTTATTGATAGTATATACCTAATCAAACTGTTCTAAATATTTCAGGCTGAAATGTCCAGATACGTCGGATCCTGCTCTAGTGAAGTTTTACGCATCGAGTAAGAGTGGAACACAATATTCTAACATTGCAGATAGAGGAGAATCGACTATGGAACAAAATTATAAATCAAACGTTACAAGTTATACCATTGAGAAAACATTTACGTGTAACGTATGCGAAGCTAAATTTCGTTTGAATAGTTCCTTGAAGAGACACATTTTAATCCACAGCGGCCAGAAGCCATATTCATGTACAGAATGCAATGCCAAATTTACCCAAAACGGGCACTTGAAGAGACACATGCTAAGCCACAGCGGCCAGAAGCCATACACATGTAGTGAATGCGAAGCCACGTTTACCGCAAGGAGTGCTTTGAAGGATCATACGCGTATACATAGCGGGGAGAAGCCATATTCGTGTAGCGTATGCCAAGCCAAATTTACATGGAGGAAATGTTTGAAGGCACACATGCTAATCCATAGCGGCGATAAGCCTTACTCGTGTAACGTGTGCGAAGCCAAATTTACATCGAAGGATAGCTTGAGGGCACACATGGTAACCCATACTGGGAAGAAGCCCTTCACATGTAGCTTATGCAAAGACACATTTCTTTGGAGACACGGCTTGAAGAATCACATGAAGATCCATAGCGGCATGAAGGCTTACACATGTAGCGTATGCGAAGCCAAATTTATCTGCAGAAAAAGCTTGAAGGAGCACAGGCTAATCCATAGAGGCGAAAAAACATATTCCTGTAGCGTCTGCGAAGCAAAATATACCCAAAGAGGGTCTTTGAATAGACACATGGTAATCCATACCGGCGAGAAGCCAAATTTACCCAAAGAGGATTCTTGAAGTCTCTCTTGCTAATCGTTAGTGGCGACTAGCGATTTCCATGTAGAATATGCGGAGCCAAATTCACCTAATGAGTGCACTTGAAGAGGGACAAGAGTCTCCATAGCGGTGAAGAACCTAATTCATGTAGCGTATGCGAAGCCAATTTTACCTATAATGAACGTTTGAATGGACATTAACAAAACAAGCAGCGTATGCGAATCCACATTTACCCATGGAGGGTTCTTAAAGAGACACACGTTTACTCCTGGCGGCGAGGAGAGAGGTTAAAGAACCAACTACATAGCATTTGTTTCATCCAAGCAAGATTTGAAGAGACACATTTTTAAACAATAAAGGACCATTCGTATCTAGTATATGTGAAGTGAGATGTTCTGGATGAGATTAGATTTCCACTTTTAAATTCAATGTGGAGCATTATTTATGTACTTTGTTCGAAAATAAAATTCATTTGATGATATATACCGGCTCTAAACCAGGTTCATGTAGCTATTCCAAAGCTTAGTTTTTTAGATTGTATATCTGAATATCTATATTTTAATTTAATGTCACAAGTTCTCACTTTTCATTGGTTGTTGAAGTTTTAGTCTTCTATATTTGGCTGGTTTGATGTAGTACTTCATAACCTATGCCCTTAGTTTATGTTAATTAGTTATTGTTGTTTTAAGGGGAGGAACTACGAGGTCATCCATAGTTAATCGTGTTATCTGCACATTTTACATCCATGGCAGTCGTTTTAACAAATTCTAACCATGGTCTTTGCCTACAGTTCTTTTCGTCGACATTTCCTTCCATATCGAAGTTCTCTATTCCTGGGTGTCTTAGTATGTGAAATGTATGTTTGTGAACATTGTGGAAGAGTTTATAGCTCCAGAATTGGTCTACACAGTCATCGGAGGACCTACAATAATTGAAGTCATATAGTCCCAGAGACGTCATACTCGTTAACGAGTGATAGCCTATCGTCATCTTCATCATCAGTATGTGACCTATCAATCCATATCTTCTCTTCATTAGCAGTTTCTAGAAAAATCTACCCTTGCCCAAACGTCTTGCACTATCTACCCATCTGATCTTCATCATCCTCCTTGTAACACCGCATTTTAAATGCTTCCAGTCTCCACTGTTCTGCTGCCCCAACTGTCAAGTTATACCACGCCCAAGTAAATGTATCTGAAAATGACATTTAAATGCCTTAATCTTCGTTTGGAATGAACACAATGACCAGTTATATTGCCTTCTAAGTAGCAAAAGTCTCCTTTTTTTTTCTTTTCACCTGCCAACGTGAAGTCAATAAGGGTTTCTGATTTCATTTAGTCAACGTTTGTCCCTCATTATTGATTATGATCATGAATTACTGTCTTATGTCGGAGTCCATACCATTTAGAAACTTATTCAGATCCTCTGGTGAATAAGCTATGATGACAATGTTTACAGGAAATCTCAGAGTTGGGAGTCCTTCCTCATAAATATTTATTCCTACTATAAATATTTCTGTAATTTTCTTGACTATTTGGTCAATGAATAGGTTCATAATTATGAGTGAAAAGTTGCAGCCTAGCCATAGACCTTTCTGAATACCAGCTACTCTCTCATGTCCTTCGGCAGGTACGATTGCCGTCTGGTTTTGGTATAGATTTCCTGTACTTGATTTCAATCCCTATTAATATGTCAATCAAAATACTAGTATCAATTTAATCAAAGGCTTTTCTAAAGTGACAATTTCCTTGAACGTTCCCTTATTTTTCCTCATTCTATCTTCCAAAACCAGCGTAAATATGACTTCCCTTTTACCTACATTTCTCCCAATGCCAAACTGGTCTAGAACCACCTGTCTTTCCATCCTCTTGTTAATAATTCTAGTCAGCACCTTCGAAGCATAAATCATTAAGCGGATAGGAAGACGATCCTCCTATACGTCAGCTCTGATATTTTTCGGTATAGGTATGACGACATTTTTTATGAAATTATAGGAAACCACTTGTCTCATAAATCCTACGTACCAGGCGAAATAACCTGGTATGACCTCCATTGCCAATGCAATGTAGCAACTCAGTCGGTATCTCATCCATTCCTTGTGTTTTGTTGCTGCTTAAGTATCGCATTTCTCTATCAATTTCTGATTCCAATATTAAATCTTCATCCCATCCTCATCAATTTCCCCCTCTCTTTTCATTACAAGATTCTCAATCTCTTTAATTCCCTACAAACTCTGTATGTAAACTTTCTGTCTCTCCACATTTTCTTCTCAATGTTCTGGAGTATTTCCGTCCGAGTCCATAATATTACAGCATTAAGGTTTCCTATCTCCACAAATACTCTTAAATTACTCAATAAGCTGTATCAACCTTTCCAACTTACAGACAATTTTCTACCATGAAACTTCTCTCTCTCAAATATTCCTTGCCCTTCTTTTTTACCTCATGTTCTAGCCTTCCCCTTTTCATCTCCTGAATTGTACTTCTCCCATTCGTCCATTAATTCTAGTATATCCTTTGTGATCCACGGTTTTTTACCAATGGTATCTTCAGCAGATTTTGTTATTTCTTTCTTCAAAACTGCTCATTCTTCAGCTTTTGGAGTTCGTATAGGGTTTTTCCTTTGTCCTCTCAAACACCTCTTAAATATTTTGTTCATGTTCTTCCCTTTCAGTTTGTCTTAACGTCCTCAAGAACTGCCAAGTAGATCCTGCCGGCAGGAATTTGAGTAAAGGTGTAAAGTAACATTTCCCACACAACAATCTTTCACCCGCCACCCATAGTGTAATCTCCTTACCAAACAATTAACAGCCACTAATGCTATCAAGCCGCAAAAAGCTATTGTCCTTTCATATGCTCAAGAAATGTAACTTTTGTGTTGTTATTATATTCATTATTCTAATTGTTAGTGCCAGTAATTAGACAGAAGTAATTACTGTAGACCTTTTGATCCGATTTGTTGTTGAGAAAGAGGTGAAGAAGAGGAGGTGGCAAGATATTTCATATTTCAGAAGGGGGGCGCGACTGAAACAGTTTGAGATCAGTTAGCTGGTCTAATCCATATGAAAATCCTTCTATTGTGGATATTGAATAAAGTGCTAGCCATGACCAACGCATTGTCGGTAGGGAAATCCGTCAGCATACTTCCTCAATCATTTCTTTTACCTTATCCAATTTCTCCTACTATCATCCCTTCCTGTCTCTTTTACAGCATTCCAATATTCCATTACTATAATATTTTTTTGTCACCCTTGACAGACTTGAGAATTTCATTTGTTCCTGGTAGACGTTTTCAACTTGACTATCAACAGCTTGACTGGTAAGCATATTGACTTGTTTTGCTGTGGTTCACAGTGGTTTCTGTTTTGATTTTAGCAACAACTAGCAGAAGTACCCATTCTTCGAACGGTCTTCGGTATTAATAACCAGATGTAATCAATTGAGCTACTGTTGCAATGGTTAGAGACTTGGAACCTGTTTCTCGACGAAGAAAAATGATTAGTTAAAATATGCTCTGAAACTAAATTTACCTAACGTGTACTTCCTGACGTGAAAAAAAATGAAAACCTCGTAGACGAAACGCAATACACATCAAATAAAACTGACCTTCACTGTTGTGTCAAGTCCCCATCCAGAGGAAGACCTCTTTAATAATTTATAAAAGCTTGTGGTGCATGAAAATTCAGGCTTTTTAGACTCTAATGGCCCAAATTCCAAAAAGAAAAAAAACTACCGTATTTCAATTCAGGAATTTTTGAAAATAATGTTTCTGTTTGGAGATATAATAGACCTTCTGTACGACATAACGCACATTTAAGTCGAGTGAAAAGAATCTAGGGTACCCCTTGACCCCCTTAAGCACAGTGATGAATTTTACAGTTTTAGTTGATTCCGTAGTAACCTTATAGCCATTTGCAACCATTCACTGAAATTTAATAAATGGAGTGGCTTTACTTCTTGCAGAAATAGATGGAAAGTTGGATGTCACCTTTTCTGATATTTTTGTCATGGTTACTGGCTTGCATTCCTTCATTAGTTTTTAAATGAAATTAGTTTTCTGGGAATATATCAGAAACTGTTGGTTTTAGAGCCTTAAAATGTACTTTTCGGGGACCCTTTACTGCTATTTAGGGGCACCGAGTTTTGTTTCTGACACCAAGGGGCTGAAAATAAGCTTTCTCTTGTCGTTATAGGCGGTAGTATATTAATAATAACTATAATAATAATATGAAAATATAGGGATAGGGATATATTAGACCTTCCGTACCACACCCGCACGTGTAAATCGCGTGAAAAAAAATCTAGAGTACACCTTGACCCCCTTAAGTGCATTATATGACATTGATGAATTTTACAGCTTAATTTGGTTCCGTTATAACCTTATAGCCGTTTGCAAACTATCTCAGTAATGTAATAAATGGAATTGTATTGCGTCTTACAGCAGTAGATGGACCTGTGAGATTCCGTTGCCATGGTAACCGTCTTGCATTCTTTCTTTATTGTATTAAATGAAATTAGTTTTCTGGAAATATCTCAAAAACTGTTGGTTTTAGGGCCTTAAAATGTGGTTTTTGGGGAGGGCCCCCGAGTTTCGTTTCCCACAATGAGGGGCTGAAAATGAGCTTTGTCTCGCCCATCTACGCCTATTTCAGCAAGTATTTTAAGGGGGTAGGCCCCCTTTTATGATAGGTACAGAGAAGAGTTACATCAATGATTAGTGTCGTGCCTCTGAAGGATATCTGTACCAAATTTTACGTTGATCCACCCAGCCGTTCTCGAGTTATAAGGGAAGAACCACTTTGTCCACAGACAGACAAACAGACAGACATACATACAGACAAATTTTTTATTTTCGCACGCATCCTTCATAAAACAGTCTGAAACGCGTAAATAACGCAAATTTCCGTAGAAATTCAGAAAAAACAGACAAACTTTCATTCTTATATATATAGAGATAATTCGTTCTTTATATGGATCATAATAATCCTCCCTTGTACAACAGTCAAGTTTTTTTTTCGTAGCCGTTGGTTTATTTAATTCTCATGATCCTAAAATCCCCTGACCACAAGTCCTGCTCTACCTACCAGCGAACTTCATCAAACCCAACCGAATCTGAATTTAATCTATCCATTTCCCCTTCCACGATTTCTAACCTTCCACTAATATTCCACGCTGCGGTCCGTAAAATGTCCGGTTTTCTTGTTTATTGGGTAATACTACGGAAGAGTTTGTTGGTGTTATCTGTCTATTGAGGCCATTGATCCTTATGTTAGTATTTGTGAGATCAGTGCTTTCTTACCCACTTGCGTTTATAGTAGGGAAACTATTGAACTCTACCAATCATCTCCCTTCTCCTTGATGTCAGCCTGAATTGTTTCTATGTGTGGTGTTCTCCATTGGTAGAGAGGCATTTCCTACACTTGTTACTTGCCTTGCGTATGCGTGTACTACGTTACTATATTTTGACGGAAATCACACTGCTTGAAGGTGAGTCACTGAAATCCTTACCTTCCTTACCTTATTGTATTTTAGCCTATTTTCATTTATGATAGAAGATGTTCAGTAAAGAACATATAGCCTAATTTCTCCTAAATGCATGGGTATTGTTTTCAAGGAGTATAATTGAATGTTGGTTGTAGTAGCTTGTTGAAATACAACGTGCTAAACGGATATTAAACATGAATATGAGGTGCCCTTTGCTAGTGCTACCTCTGTAAAAAAAAATCATTCAATTCGGTTTCACCGTGTTTGAATTGATATGCGAAATAGATTTGCACACATACATGGCCGCTATCTGGAAACTATTGGGCTAATGACCTTTTAGTTCAGTCAAACGATGCTTCCCAAAAATGGTACGTTGTTGCAAAATTTAGTAGAGATCAAATGATTAGGTTGGTCGTAATTCGATTTAAGCTTTTAACATTTGGATGGCCACCATTTGGTTTCCGTCAAGATGGCGACGATATAAAACATGACACTGAGGTGCATTTTGCTAGTGATAACATTGTACCAAATTTCGTTCAATTCAGTTTCACCGTGTTTGAAAATATAAGGGGAATCGATTTGCATACATACATGGCCACCATCCGCAAAGTATTGGGCCGATGACCTTTTAGTTTGGTCTAAAGATTTTTTCATACTTAAAGGTATAATGTTGCAAAATTTGCCAGAGATCAGATGATTAGGTTGGAAGTAATTTGATTTAAGATTTTAACATTTGGGTGGCCGCCATTACGTTTTCGTCAAGATGGCGGCAATATAAAACATGACACTGAGGTATCGTTTGCTAGTGCTACCTCAGTACTAAATTAAATTCAATTCGGTTTCACCGTATTTGAATTGATAGAGGGAATCAATTTGCACATATACATGGCCACCATCTGCAAATTATTGGGTTGATGACCTTGTAGTTTAGTCAAAGGACGCTCACCATATAAATATATGTTGTTGAAAAATTTGGTAGAGTACGGATTATTAGGTTAGTCGTGATTTGATTTAAGCTTTGAACATTTGGGTGGCCGTCATTACGTTTCCGTCAAAATGGCGGCGATGCGAAACATGGCAAGAAGGAGCCCTTTGCTAGTTCTACCTCTGCACCAAATTGCATTCAATTCGGTTTTACCGTGTTGGAATTGATAGGGGGGGGGGACAGGACAGACATTCAGAGTAACACACACACACACAGAGACTCGCACACAGACATACACACATTTTTTGGCCCTGTGTATATCTCATAAATCTATTTTCATTATTTGCAAAAATCGAAAGTAGGCTAATAAATAGGCTTATGAGATCACCTTTTGTCCGTGAGTATGTCTGTGGGGGCGTGTGTGTGTGTGATTCGCGTGTATATGTCCCCCTAATAAAATCTAAAAGGCTCGAGCGATTTCAATGGAACTCGGTAACTTTATAGCACTAATCCGGACGACTCCGACCATGCCCTCAAAATTTTGTTACGTCTCACCAATCCACGATGGCGGCTGCGCAAAATATTTCACAAGCATTCAATAACTCCGAAACTATTACCGAGATCACCATGGAATTTTGTACGGTGATATAGGGAACGACTAGAAGTTCACCTATGTGATTTTTGATAACCTGGTAACTACAAAACCAACATGGCGGCCAAGCTAATTTGCGACATTCAAATAGACACTTCTCGCGATTTAACCATCCAAACGCAATGAAACTTGGTACAGTATATGATTATACACATTGTAATGCACCAACATCTAAATTCGTTCAATTGTTTCATAACCTCAAGACGGCGGCTGTGCGAAATATTTCACCTGCATTCTATATCTCTGAAACTATTACCGATATCACCCTGAAAATTTGTACGGAGATGAACGGCACTACTGGAAGTTCATGAAGGAGACTTTCAAACCGGTTAACTACAAAACAAACATGGCGGCCAAACGAAATTGATAGTTTGAAATAGACTTTTCTCGCGATTTAATGATCCAAACGCAATGAAACTTGGTACAGCAACAGTTTATACACATTGTAATGCACTGGTATGTAATTTTGTTCAATTATTTACATAATCTGTGCGAATTTTAAAATTAAGTTTTTAATTCTTGTGTCGTAATCATGAGACCGAAGTGACAGTTTGAATAATGAACCTACGCAATAATTTTCCTTTAATGGTACATGACTCTATGGCCTATATATTGTACCCGATACCTAGTTTTAGGCTATCGGCTACGCCAGCAGACATTAAGCTGTAGTTGAGGTTTTGGGAAGAATTAAGAAAAGATAGCGCATCGATCGCGTCAAGAAGAAAGCCAAGATGACGTAGGAGGTCAAGAATCAAGGAGGCATTGACGTCTGTGAGAAGATAGAATTATGAATGGAGATGTGAAGCTTTATTGAAATGTATATGGAATTATAGCAATTAAAACATCTTAGAAGAGGATATAACATGCATTATATGTGGAAATAATTTTATGGAAATAAGTTATTTTATAACAGAATAGCCGAGAGGATTCGAGTTCGAGACTATCTTCATGACGTGGGAGCACTGTGGTGGGGAGAATAAGCCACGTGCCGCGCGGAGCAAAAAGCCGGAACACAGGACTAGCAAGTCAGTTGGGCCCAGGTAGACGGGCAGTTCAGAGCAGCTCTATAGCACAGCGAGACGGGCATTGAAGGTCACGCAACTTACGTAAACCGTCACGGCAAGTGTAGGCGACAGTTCTCGTATCACCGAGCAGCGAAGGCCAAGCGGGTCATCGATCCAGGTGGGATGGCCGAGGAGACAATTGTGGATCGCCGGGGTATTTCAAAACCGCACTGATCGCATTTGAAGACTTTATTTCAAGCTTCATTTCGACGCTGTTCGAGCACAGGCTTTCACAAATAACCTTATAACCATGCTGTTACATAACACATTCAAAGCGACTTTTACTATTCCAAGTAAACTGAATGTTTAGCATAGGCTCTGATGAACATTATATCGTGCATTTATAAGATTTATATCTTATGCCATTTTCATGAGTTACATTACGAACAAATACAGGGTGTATCGTAATCTTGAACACTATCAAGTAAAATTTTATTTTTACTCAAGTGGAACTTTGCAGTAAGTTGAGATTGGACTTACAATTCTCAAACTGAACATTTATCGGAACAGTGGCGTATATTAGAAGAGGAGTAGGGGGTCCGCTGTTTCCATGAACTTTTCGAGAAGGAGTTGGACAATATCCGCTATGGGTAATTCGAGGTTCAACATGACCGAGTAAACGTGAATAGAGACAAGATGGCACCACAGAGCGATGGATTCGATTCCTGACGAGAGGAGTCCAACAGCTGATTCGCTTGGGATTTCGAAGGAAAGCGTCATTTCATGGATGAAATGATATTCACGCCGATCTTTCGAGAAATTCTTCATGTAGGAAAAATCGACGATCTTGGAAATTATATTACAACTGATAATGCAAGGTAGCCTATTGTAAGAGTCATAACTACCTGATACGATTATTTTCATGAATACTGGGCACACATGTATATTTTTCTAATAGGAGTGATATGATTATTAAGACATGGTTTGACTTTATATACTTCGAATTTGCTAGAATGTGGAGCGACCATATGATATGGCAGGCATCATTATACGAAATTCTCACCGTTGTTTGGCTTTATTAAGCAGATGTTTGGTCTTTTAGACATTTTTCCAGCTAGGATATTTTTCATAAATAGTTTTTTTTTGTGTAACGAGTATTTCGAACTCGTGATCTGCAATTGATTATCTATATTATTTCATCAGTTCATTGCATACTAGCGAGTGTGTATTATTCATCAGTAGGGATTTTTTCCATTGGATTGTTTGGAGATATTAAGAAGTTATTCACTTTAGTGAATGAACATCGCTTTTATATGACAACTAGAGACTTGTTGATTCCTATCTGGTACATTCACTCATTATAGCCGTCGAGATGGGGTCTTTCGTATTTATACGATTGTATGGTGGCTACTCACCTTACCCATCGTTCAGGGCAATATCATCCAAGTCGACGGGGCGAGGTCTTTCGTATTTATACGATTGTATGGTGGTTACTCACCTTACTTGCCATTGAGGAACTCATTTTTATCATCCGAGTGTACACGAGATGTAAGTGAATCAAACAAGGAACTACTAGTCACATATCAGTCGAAATTTTGTTAAATAAAGTAACGATAAATGTCAACAGGATTGCATTTAGTAATTCTTGTTTGCCAATCCAATATTTTATTGCTATACTCTTTTGAGAGTAATTTCAGTTTAACAGCTGTTACAGCTGATGCTTTTGATGAGTTTTATAATTGTGTTTGATACCTTTGAGAAGGATTTAAAGTAATTGAATCTTGTAAGATTAATCATTAATGGTCAGAATTATTATAAGGCAGATCAGTATTGCAGAGTTTGATATGAGAGATTATAGCACATTGGTGTTTTTCTGCGATGTGAGTTATGAAAATTTGTAAGAGAATTTATACTATTTGAAAGCAGATCTTAAAATACTGAAGTAATATTTTTCTAATTGTTTAAGAAGTTGTCTAGATGTGATCAAAGTAATTACAGTTATTGGAGATTGTGTGCGTTGATAATTTGAAGCCAGTTATTTTTTTTTTGTAGATCATGCAACATGGTTAAGTGGAGTTTGTGGTAGGCATTTTGTGGAATTTGCCATGTGATAGTTGCAACGTTGATAATGTATTTTGAAGCAGACATGAGGTCGTCGTACCCAGTCTAGCGTAATTGTTGAGATTCATGCTGTATGTGCTGAATATTTGTGGAGTTTTGTGGAATAATTCTTGTATTCAAATGTGATATTTGAAGTATTGAAGAAATGTAATGTCGTTGTGGATAGTTAGATCCAACGTGATGTCGTGGAGGCAATAATATTTTTTGGCATGATAATTAAATACGAGATATAACTTGGAAGTGATAAAACTGTAAGACAACGTTCTATAAACCATATTAAACAATTTGTTAGGAAATTAAACAAATAAATGAAGTTGATAATACAAGATTTTCTAATAATAATAATTAATGAAATAATAATCTGAAAATTAAGCATATTAACGATCTGACCTAATGAAATAAAAATCAGAATGACTAGATGAAATAATAAAAATCTAAATAACCAGAAGATTGAAATTTAAATAATTTGATAAATTAAATTTTGGAATAAATCAATGAATTAAATAGATGGATGAATTAAAGATTGAATAAATAAACTGATTGAAATAAATTAATAGACGATTGTAATGATGATGAATAACTGAATTAGAAGGTGATAATTAACTAAAGAAGCTGATGATTAATGAATTTATATGGAATTAAATAAATTTAATTGAGATACTTTGAAGGAATTGCAACTTGAGTTGAGAATTTAAATGATGTAATGGTGATGAATTAACGATTCTGACAGGAATATGTAGAATTTTGAAGTGAGAATTAATGTGAGAAATATTTAATTTTGATGATGACGATAACGATGACCAATGAGAATTTGAATTTTCTGTAATTCACAGATAAGTGATTGATTGTTAATGACAATGTAAATAGTGTAAATTAATTATTCAATGTTTAGGAGCATTTGATTAACATGTTCAACATTCAGATTATGCCATGCAAACCATAAATTTACGTGATATTTAATATGTGTGATTATTATATGTGTATGTTTAGACAGCTTAATAACTTAATTAAATCCACATTGATGTTAAATTAAAGAGAAATTAGGTCTCAGGTTTCACAAATGTCAGTGACGAAAGACATAGTGCTACAGTGATCCTGAGAACCCAAGAGAACTTTATAAATTTTTCTTGTTATGTGGATGAAATAATTTTTGGGTTAGAAAGGAGATGGTTCGATTTTTGGACAATGACAATTTAACTTTGCATTCGACCATACTCTTAGGTAGGAATTATATTTAAAATGTCTGTCTGACTATCAAAGTAAAATAAATTTGTTTTTATCTTAGTTGTGATCTGATGATGGTGTGATGTTCCTTTTTCTTTCCTTGTCTTGAGTAAGGCTTCACCAGGAAAGGAAGTGGTTTGCTAGGAATTCAGTTGATGGCGCCCATTTATATTCACATTTATTTTTTATTAAACTTAAGCCCGTAACGACCCTAGAGATACTTTGTCTCGTGTTACCCACTGCTTTTTCGATAACTCAGCTGAATTTCCGACACATTCCTTATTTGACTAGAGGTTCATTTAACTCCGCTCTGTCCTGGAACTACAGGAATGCGATGTTATAGCAGATGGGTCATCGCATCCCCAGGACGAACGGGTACAGAGAGAGAGGGAGAATTGGCTTTATCCAACTAGTGGGGCTTTTCGATTTTGTTTATTCTATGGAATCACATCAGATTTAGATTACTGAGAGATTGATCTCAAGTTCATTTAATTGTGTTACAAAATTTATTAAACTTAGTCAGACAATGTACTTGTGTGCCCAATCCAGTGTTCATGTTAATCGTATTAGTAATATCATGTTAGTTATAAGATATTTTTCCCTATACCCAAGTGAATGCAGGAATTGAGACATTGTGATGTGTTGTTGTCTAACGTCTCTATATAATTCTATATTGAAATATAATTATGTTGCCAGAAGATTTAGCGAAGGTGTTAGGAGAGTTACAGACGGGTATGTCTGGTATTGCAGAAACTATTTCTAAGATGGAAACGGAAGTTAAAGAACAAATTAATAATTCAGAAGCTAGATTAGAAGCTAAATGTAAAGAGAATGTGCAATCATTACAGACTAGTAATGAAGATAATTTAAAGTCATTAGAGACTAGGCTACAGTCAACTAGTGAAGAAAATTTAAAATTATTACAGTCAAATAGCAAAGATGAGTTGATGTCATTGGAGACTAGATTACAGACTAGTACTGAAAATCATTTAAAAGCTAGTGAAGCTAACTTGAAAGATAGTTTTAAATCGTTGGAAGAGAAATTACAAGCTCGTAGTGAAGAAACTAACACTGAATTAGAAAACAAGTTAATTAGATTAGAGAATAGTTTGACTTTAAAGAATAATGAGATGCTGAAAACTTTACAATTAGACATCATTGCAGTAAACATGAAAGGAGAGGAAAATGTTCAGATATTAAGGAAAAATATTATTGAATTAGAAAGTAGCGGAGAAGAAAATATTTTCACTTTAAGAACAGATGTTATGACCATACAGAAAGACATTAAGTCAGATGTATCGAAGTTGAGATTCGACATCGATGGTTTAGTGGCAGATGTAGGAAAAATTCAAGATTGGTCTACCGAAGTATCTTTCGAGACTAAGATTAAGGGTCTAGAAACGAATCTAGGTAACGAAATAAAAGATTTAAAGACAGTAATTGGGACCATTAAAGAGGAAGTCTTGGGAGAGGTCAATTCTAATTTAAAGTCGTTAGAAAATCAATTGCAGAAGGATATTAGAAAGATAGACGACGATATAGAGCAAAAGGTTAACGAAAACTTAGCTTTATTTAAAAATAGAGTCGGAGCAATTGTGGAAGAACGGTATAATGAGGTCGATGCCGAAGCAAAAGAGACACGTGACGGGTTAGATGAAAAATTAATCGCAGGTATGGCAAACTTAGAAGCTAGGTTTACGGAAAGCAGAGAAGCGATGAAGATAGATTCAACTCTATTTAGAACAGATGTTGATCTGTTGAAAGAACAAGTCGCGTTAGTAAAGAACACGTGCGAAGGAAAAATTGACAAGTTAAGAAACGATCTAGACGAAAGTAACAAGACGCAGGATGTTACATCGTTAGATGAGCTGAAGACTCAGGTCAAGAGATTAGCGGAAGACAGGATGACTAAACTAGAATCCATAGTTAACAGTTTTACCAGTCATAATGTAACATCAGGGGAAACATTGATAAATCAAACAGCGATAGACCGCAGTATGACGAATCAAGAACCGAGCATGGTAGAAGACCGTCAAATGCAACCGAATGTGACATTCGAAAGGGTCAGTTCAACCCCTCAGGAGAATCCAAGTTCGAGTAGGAGTACGTTGGGTCCAAGCGAACGATACTCAGGTCCAGTCACTATTATAAGGAACCTAGATGACAAACCGAGAAAATTTTCGGGAAATACAGGAGTTACACCAGTAGAATTTCTGCGAGATATTCGAGACTACATGGCGGAACACAGGGTAGCCAAAGAAAGAGAGCTAAGGATAGTAGAACGTGCCTTAGATGGATCTGCACTTACGTGGTTTAGAGCGTTCAGAAGCAACTTTGCGAACATGGAGCAATTTGTCATGGCTTTCTTGAGGAGATTCTGGAGTGCCGAGGATCAACTCAACGTAAGAGCGGAGATGTACTCTAAACGCTATTCTACGTCACATCCGACGCATTACGCCAACTATTTCACGTCACAGCTGGCTAAATTACAGTTCCTTATTCCTCCATTGCCAGAAGAAGAGCTTTTGCAAGCTATAGCGCGACAGTTACCGATAGAGGTACAGCGATCTCTGATAGCATCGGGAGCCAATACGCTGGAACATTATGATGACATTTTGCGGCGATTGGATTATACAAGCGCACAGGTCACGCCTAGAAGTAATCGAAACGACAACAGAAACACGCAAGAAGTAAATGCGGTGGTCGTGGACAATGCAGCTCAAACGGACAGAAGGGATTCCTGGGAAAACCGACAGAACGATGGGAATCGAGGAAATATCCGTAACGCAAGAGGAAATGATCGATATAGAGGACCATATGAAAGGCCATACGATCAAGAAGCGAGAGATAGCCGGTATAGGAATTATAACCAAAATTCCAGGTATCAGGACAGGAATCGGTATAATAACAGATATCGGGGAAGGAATAATTGGAACCAGGGTCACCAGTATAATGGAAACGACCGACAGGAAGACCGAAGAAACGATCCTAACGACAGAAGGGAAATTCGTGGACATGAAAGGTCAAGACAAGAGGATAGACAGCCTAGTGCACCACTCGAGGAGAGTGAGAGATGTCAATCGAGCCAGCACGAGTGGCGAAGGAAAAAAAACACGTCAAATTAACTCCAGAGAAAAATGAAAATCATTGGGAATCAATCGTCATCGTGGAAACATATCAGGTCAAGGACGAGGATTTAATCGAGGAAGAAGACATAGTACAACGGGAAAATAGACATGAATTGCCAGTTATTAGTGTGGAAGTCATGGGAAAAGAAATAAAGACACTCGTAGACACAGGGGCTATGGTGAGCTTGATATCCATAGGTTGCCTGGATGAATTAAAATTATTAGGAAGAATTACAATGTTGCCAACTGTTGTTAGCAAAATTCAAGGGGTGATCCCAGACAGGAGCATGAAATGCAAAAGTCAGGTACTTTTAGATGTTGGGATTGGAACCAGAAGTTTTGAACAGATGTTCCTAGTAGTGGGTCAACTACATTTTGACATGATCCTAGGAGTGGATTTCCTAAGTGAGAGCGGCCTGATCATAGATATGCAGAGTAGGCGCATGTACTTTCAAGAAGGGATTATGGAAAATCAAGAATCGGAGATGACATTCTTTAGAGAGGATATATTGGATGAAATTGTATGCAGCGTTGAAAGGTCTATAGAAGATAAAATTGGCATGACTAGTAAAATAAATCCAGAAATTAAGGGGCAGTTTGATCAAGTAATTTCAGAATATGAGGATATATTCAATGACAAACCAGGTCTCATAGAAAATTTTACCTACAGCATCAAGTTGATGGATGATAAACCATACCATAAAAATTTATATCCCATTCCGGATAAATGGAAGGAGGAAGTCAGCATAATGATAAGCGACATGGAAACAGATGGAATAATTAAGAAAATGCCAACTGCTTATTTGAATCCTTTAGCTGTTGTCAAGAAACCTAACGGTAAGCTGAGGATATGTCTAGATGCCAGAGCCCTTAACGAAAGAGTTCTTCCTGAACACGATAGACCACCTGTTATTCGTGAATTGTTACGCCGATTCAGAGGAAAGAGTGTCTTCTCGACAATCGATCTGACTAGTTCATATTATCATGTTGAGCTAGCAGAAGACTGCAAACAGTACACAGGGTTCTTGTTTGACCATAAAACATATGTATTCAATAGGTTACCTTTTGGTGTGAAAAATAGTGGTCCGGTGATGATCCGAGCACTAGATGAAAATTTGTCAGATGTAGTTAAGGAGCATGTGGTAAGCTATATTGATGACCTGATTATAGCGTCTGAGACAGCGGAAGAACATATCAGGCACCTTCAAATGCTTTTCGAAGATCTTAGAAGAACGAACTTCAAGGTGAACTTCAATAAATGTCAGTTCTTTCATGAAGAAATTGAATTTCTTGGACATAGAATCGATGGAGATGGTTATAGGCCCAATCCAAAGAAGATTATGGCAATTTCAGAGTTTCCAACACCACGAAAGATTAAAGAGGTACGGCAGTTTTTAGGCATGTGTCAGTTCTTTTCAACACATTGTCCTGAATATACTGAGACGATGGCACCTCTGCAGGATTTATTAAGGAAGGGAAATCGATGGAAATGGGACGATAGATGCAATCAAGCGTTTTTAGCGGCCAAGAAAATGCTGATCCAAAATATCAAGCTTGAGTATCCTGATTTTACAAGACGATTTTTTGTAGAGACAGACGCATCCAAAATAGGCATTAGTGGAATCCTATATCAGCTGGATGATGACAAGAAACATAGATATTTAGCTTTCACCAGTCGCAAGCTTAGGAATTGTGAGAAGAATTACTATGCAACTGAGTTAGAGGCATTAGCAGTGGTTCATGCTCTCAAAACGTGGAAGAAGGTGTTGTTTGGACATGACATAACGGTGATCACAGATCATAAAGCCCTCCAATTTATTATGAAGACAGACTTAGCGAGTGACCGCATCACCAGATGGGCTCTGTTCTTACAGCAATTTAACCCAACTGTTGTACATAGACCGGGGAAGTTAAATCTGTTAGCAGATGTGCTGAGCAGAAACCCTTGTGAAGAAGTATTTGTCAACCATATAAATTTGATTCAAGAGGATAATGGTACTCTGGAAAAGTTGAAGTTGTTAGCGCAAACTCAGAAGAGATATGCACCTTTGCGAAGAATTTACCGTTTTCTGACACGTAGGATGGATAACACTGATCCGGATTTTCAAAGAACTGAGATAGAGGCTAGAAAATATCATATTATGGGAGGTATTATATGCCAATATATCGACCAGGATCATACTAAACTTAGAGTAGTGATCCCACCCAAGCTTGTCAAACCAGTTATTTGGATGATACACCGAACTGCAGCTCATGTAGGTGTAGACAAGACTTTGGCTCTCGCACAAGAAACTTTTGTTTGGAGACAAATGGGACAAACGATTCGCGACGTCATAAAGACCTGTGACAGTTGTCAGCGAAGTAAATACTCATCTAAGTTAATGAAAGAAGTTCCTAGATCAATATTATCCAGCAAGCCAAGAGAACTTTTCGCGACGGACATTTTTGGTCCGATTCCTCGTTCGACGAAAGGCAATCAATTCGTTTTGGTAACAGTTGATGTATTTTCGAAATACGTATCTCTATGCCCTATACAGAAAGCTACATCCGAGTACGTAATAAATAGACTTGAGAAAACAGTTATTCCGAGCATGGGGAAACCTGAAGTTTTGTTGAGTGACCATGGATCACAATTTACTAGCATGGAATTTTCTAATGCTATGGAACGTTTAGGAATCAGGCATGTGTTTAATTCTGTACGGTATCCAGAGGGAAATCCCGCCGAAAGAATTATGCCGGAGATAAGTAAGATGTGCCGCTTATATGTGTCAAGGCAACACCATAGATGGATGGAGGTGATACCCATCATTAGCCAATGCTTGAATTCCACAGTACATGAAAGCACAAGACAGATTCCGTCCATGCTTCATCATGGATTGAAACCGGATAGACCATGGGATAGAGTCGTGAGGGCACCAGTAGATCCTCAACCCACACAAGAAAGAAGAGTCGAGATGGCAGGAGAGAGGCTCAGAAGACAGGCGGAGAAGAGAGCCAGGAGACAGGCAGGAAGGAGGTTCCACGAGCCATTTCAAGAAAATGATGAGGTGCTGATTAGGAAGCCAGTCACTTCGAACCTTCAGCTGAAGATCTACCATAAATTGGCCCCATTATACGCTGGACCGTTCCGTATTGAACAAACATACCAGAATAATAGCTATAAGATTGTCAGAATGGATACTGATGAAGTTGTAGGAACTTTTAATGCAGCTAGCATCAGGAAATACCATCATGCTGAGTAAGGAAATTGTAGAGCTATCGTGTACATGTATCATATATTGAATGCCTGAGAGTGTATTTTTTTTCTCAATCCTGATAAAAAAAATAGGAGATGTACGGGAGAGATGTACCCGATACCTAGTTTTAGGCTATCGGCTACGCCAGCAGACATTAAGCTGTAGTTGAGGTTTTGGGAAGAATTAAGAAAAGATAGCGCATCGATCGCGTCAAGAAGAAAGCCAAGATGACGTAGGAGGTCAAGAATCAAGGAGGCATTGACGTCTGTGAGAAGATAGAATTATGAATGGAGATGTGAAGCTTTATTGAAATGTATATGGAATTATAGCAATTAAAACATCTTAGAAGAGGATATAACATGCATTATATGTGGAAATAATTTTATGGAAATAAGTTATTTTATAACAGAATAGCCGAGAGGATTCGGGTTCGAGACTATCTTCATGACTTGGGAGCACTGTGGTGGGGAGAATAAGCCACGTGCCGCGCGGAGCAAAAAGCCGGAACACAGGACTAGCAAGTCAGTTGGGCCCAGGTAGACGGGCAGTTCAGAGCAGCTCTATAGCACAGCGAGACGGGCATTGAATGTCACGCAACTTACGTAAACCGTCACGGCAAGTGTAGGCGACAGTTCTCGTATCACCGAGCAGCGAAGGCCGAGCGGGTCATCGATCCAGGTGGGATGGCCGAGGAGACAATTGTGGATCGCCGGGGTATTTCAAAACCGCACTGATCGCATTTCAAGACTTTATTTCAAGCTTCATTTCGACGCTGTTCGAGCACAGGCTTTCACAAATAACCTTATAACCATGCTGTTACATAACACATTCAAAGCGACTTTTACTATTCCAAGTAAACTGAATGTTTAGCATAGGCTCTGATGAACATTATATCGTGCATTTATAAGATTTATATCTTATGCCATTTTCATGAGTTACATTACGAACAAATACAGGGTGTATCGTAATCTTGAACACTATCAAGTAAAATTTTATTTTTACTCAAGTGGAACTTTGCAGTAAGTTGAGATTGGACTTACAATTCTCAAACTGAACATTTATCGGAACAGTGGCGTATATTAGAAGAGGAGTAGGGGGTCCGCTGTTTCCATGAACTTTTCGAGAAGGAGTTGGACAATATCCGCTATGGGTAATTCGAGGTTCAACATGACCGAGTAAACGTGAATAGAGACAAGATGGCACCACAGAGCGATGGATTCGATTCCTGACGAGAGGAGTCCAACAGCTGATTCGCTTGGGATTTCGAAGGAAAGCGTCATTTCATGGATGAAATGATATTCACGCCGATCTTTCGAGAAATTCTTCATGTAGGAAAAATCGACGATCTTGGAAATTATATTACAACTGATAATGCAAGGTAGCCTATTGTAAGAGTCATAACTACCTGATACGATTATTTTCATGAATACTGGGCACACATGTATATTTTTCTAATAGGAGTGATATGATTATTAAGACATGGTTTGACTTTATATACTTCGAATTTGCTAGAATGTGGAGCGACCATATGATATGGCAGGCATCATTATACGAAATTCTCACCGTTGTTTGGCTTTATTAAGCAGATGTTTGGTCTTTTAGACATTTTTCCAGCTAGGATATTTTTCATAAATAGTTTTTTTTGTGTAACGAGTATTTCGAACTCGTGATCTGCAATTGATTATCTATATTACTTCATCAGTTCATTGCATACTAGCGAGTGTGTATTATTCATCAGTAGGGATTTTTTCCATTGGATTGTTTGGAGATATTAAGAAGTTATTCACTTTAGTGAATGAACATCGCTTTTATATGACAACTAGAGACTTGTTGATTCCTATCTGGTACATTCACTCATTATAGCCGTCGAGATGGGGTCTTTCGTATTTATACGATTGTATGGTGGCTACTCACCTTACCCATCGTTCAGGGCAATATCATCCAAGTCGACGGGGCGAGGTCTTTCGTATTTATACGATTGTATGGTGGTTACTCACCTTACTTGCCATTGAGGAACTCATTTTTATCATCCGAGTGTACACGAGATGTAAGTGAATCAAACAAGGAACTACTAGTCACATATCAGTCGAAATTTTGTTAAATAAAGTAACGATAAATGTCAACAGGATTGCATTTAGTAATTCTTGTTTGCCAATCCAATATTTTATTGCTATACTCTTTTGAGAGTAATTTCAGTTTAACAGCTGTTACAGCTGATGCTTTTGATGAGTTTTATAATTGTGTTTGATACCTTTGAGAAGGATTTAAAGTAATTGAATCTTGTAAGATTAATCATTAATGGTCAGAATTATTATAAGGCAGATCAGTATTGCAGAGTTTGATATGAGAGATTATAGCACATTGGTGTTTTTCTGCGATGTGAGTTATGAAAATTTGTAAGAGAATTTATACTATTTGAAAGCAGATCTTAAAATACTGAAGTAATATTTTTCTAATTGTTTAAGAAGTTGTCTAGATGTGATCAAAGTAATTACAGTTATTGGAGATTGTGTGCGTTGATAATTTGAAGCCAGTTATTTTTTTTTTGTAGATCATGCAACATGGTTAAGTGGAGTTTGTGGTAGGCATTTTGTGGAATTTGCCATGTGATAGTTGCAACGTTGATAATGTATTTTGAAGCAGACATGAGGTCGTCGTACCCAGTCTAGCGTAATTGTTGAGATTCATGCTGTATGTGCTGAATATTTGTGGAGTTTTGTGGAATAATTCTTGTATTCAAATGTGATATTTGAAGTATTGAAGAAATGTAATGTCGTTGTGGATAGTTAGATCCAACGTGATGTCGTGGAGGCAATAATATTTTTTGGCATGATAATTAAATACGAGATATAACTTGGAAGTGATAAAACTGTAAGACAACGTTCTATAAACCATATTAAACAATTTGTTAGGAAATTAAACAAATAAATGAAGTTGATAATACAAGATTTTCTAATAATAATAATTAATGAAATAATAATCTGAAAATTAAGCATATTAACGATCTGACCTAATGAAATAAAAATCAGAATGACTAGATGAAATAATAAAAATCTAAATAACCAGAAGATTGAAATTTAAATAATTTGATAAATTAAATTTTGGAATAAATCAATGAATTAAATAGATGGATGAATTAAAGATTGAATAAATAAACTGATTGAAATAAATTAATAGACGATTGTAATGATGATGAATAACTGAATTAGAAGGTGATAATTAACTAAAGAAGCTGATGATTAATGAATTTATATGGAATTAAATAAATTTAATTGAGATACTTTGAAGGAATTGCAACTTGAGTTGAGAATTTAAATGATGTAATGGTGATGAATTAACGATTCTGACAGGAATATGTAGAATTTTGAAGTGAGAATTAATGTGAGAAATATTTAATTTTGATGATGACGATAACGATGACCAATGAGAATTTGAATTTTCTGTAATTCACAGATAAGTGATTGATTGTTAATGACAATGTAAATAGTGTAAATTAATTATTCAATGTTTAGGAGCATTTGATTAACATGTTCAACATTCAGATTATGCCATGCAAACCATAAATTTACGTGATATTTAATATGTGTGATTATTATATGTGTATGTTTAGACAGCTTAATAACTTAATTAAATCCACATTGCTGTTAAATTAAAGAGAAATTAGGTCTCAGGTTTCACAAATGTCAGTGACGAAAGACATAGTGCTACAGTGATCCTGAGAACCCAAGAGAACTTTATAAATTTTTCTTGTTATGTGGATGAAATAATTTTTGGGTTAGAAAGGAGATGGTTCGATTTTTGGACAATGACAATTTAACTTTGCATTCGACCATACTCTTAGGTAGGAATTATATTTAAAATGTCTGTCTGACTATCAAAGTAAAATAAATTTGTTTTTATCTTAGTTGTGATCTGATGATGGTGTGATGTTCCTTTTTCTTTCCTTGTCTTGAGTAAGGCTTCACCAGGAAAGGAAGTGGTTTGCTAGGAATTCAGTTGATGGCGCCCATTTATATTCACATTTATTTTTTATTAAACTTAAGCCCGTAACGACCCTAGAGATACTTTGTCTCGTGTTACCCACTGCTTTTTCGATAACTCAGCTGAATTTCCGACACATTCCTTATTTGACTAGAGGTTCATTTAACTCCGCTCTGTCCTGGAACTCCAGGAATGCGATGTTATAGCAGATGGGTCATCGCATCCCCAGGACGAACGGGTACAATATATAACAATCCAACATGGCGACCATCCGAATTATTTAGACGGTTCTCAATATCTACGAATCTATTGCAGCAATCAAACTGAATTTTCGTATATTCATAGGGGCTATAAACATAAGTTCACCTATAGGACTTTCAATAACCTGGTGAGCACAAATCCAACATGGCGGTGACGCGAAATATAAATATTCACATGGACGTTTCTCGCAATTTAACCCTCCGAGTGCAGTGAAACATGGTACAGTAAATCCTTATACAAATGTTAATCCACTGGTATCAAATTTATTCCAATTGTTTCCATAACCAGAGATGACAGCTGTGCGAAATTTTAAAATCTCGTTTTTATTTCTTGTATTCTTATCATGCGATTGAAGTTTGAATACTTCACGTACACAATAATATTCATGTAACAGTTCATAACTCTAAGGCCTACATAATATAACAAGTACTTCTGTGAAGAACTAAAGCCTATTTTCATATATACTACTTATGTTAATTGCCACTATCAACATACAAAATTTCAGTTTGATTGCTGTAATAGATTCGTTGATATTGAGAACCGACTAAATATTGCGGATGGACGCCATGTTGTATTTTATAAAATAGTTATTTTTCTAATACAAGAAGAAGCTTTTGCAGGAGTTTTTGATACCAGGCTGTCCAAATTCCACCCCCCCCCCCCTTTTATTGATGACAATGTGGTCATCAGATTAACGTCAACAATCTCGAACAAGAGGGATAATAATGTTTTTCGTCATCCAGCTGTCCTTCCGAACCACGGCCACCATGTTGTCAGGTATATGATCATGGATGTAAATACTGAGAGAACAATGTTGGATTCTGGGTGCAGGCGAACTGTGAGAGCAGTTGTTAATTCATTTGTCGGATGTAAGAGGCACATTGCCAAGAAGATTGAAACAATACCTACTCCACTTCCAGAAGAAAGAGTGTATATATAGGTATTTGAGATAACGGGAGTGGTCATGGCAGGTCCATTATACTAAAAGGCAGAACGAAACGAAACTAAGAAGGCATGGATTTGTCTTTTCACATGTGGTGTGTATAGAGGAGTGCACCTAGAACTTGTATCTTAACTATCCACGGATAGTTTTCTGCTAGCTTTCAGAAGATTCATAAGTCGAAGGGTGTGAACTCACACAGTATACAGTGATCATGGGTGCGACTTCCTCGGTGCGGACAATGCACTACGGAAACTTGATTGGGCCATTATTCAAGAGTACAGTTCTGTAAGAAAAGTTGTTTGGAAATTTAATCCACCAGCTGCTCAATGGTGGGAAGATTGGTGGGAGCGCTTGGTTAGTGTTGTTAAGAATCTTTTGCGAAGAGTGCTAGGCCGTACTTCTGTAGATTATGAAGAGATGCAGACCATCTTATGCGATTGTGAGTGCATCATCGATTCTCGTCCACTAACATATGTCTTGCAAGACCCCATGCATTTGACCCCTCTTACACCCAGCATGCTCTTTCAAGACGTTGAAGACGTAGTAGTTCCCGACTTCGACTTGGTAGAGGCTTCTGATTTCAATCGCAAGTTGTAGTACCGAAACAAGTTAAGGCAGAATCTACATGAACGTTCTCGTTTAGAGTAGCCTATTTGGGTCAACTACGGTTGCTAGCTTATATGAACACAGTGAGAGAGATTTCTGTGGGAGAAATTGTGTTAATTGGGAATCATAATAAGAAAAGCCCTTAGCTCGAGTCACTGAACGTATTAAGGGAAAGGACGGATATGTAAGAGTTGTCCTTGTTAAAACTTCTACTGGAGAATTGGTACGTCCTGTTAAGCGGATCTATCCCCTGAAGCTGGAGTTGAAGCCAGAGAACGACAGTCAGGTCATCGGCGGGTGACTACTAGAAGTTGCAAGGAGATCAGCTACAGACTTGGGTGTGCCAAAGAAGATGACAACTGTGATTCCAACTGATGAAGTTAAGAAGACAGTGAACAAACCATTGGCTACACAAAGTGGTAGTCTGGTGAAAAACACAAAGAGACTGGATCTGTAAATCTGGACAGTTTTTATACAGTATAAGAATTCATTCATTTTTGTGATGTTTTTCTTTAGTGTAAATTTTGTATGTTAATTTGAAGAGTGACATAGAATTAACGTAGGTGTGAGTATGTCATGTTCGATAGGCTATTTGAGCCTGAAGATGTACTCTTGCGGTACTGAGCACAAACACGACCGCTTGTTCTGAACACCGTACGTAAATTCCATGCTCTGAGTATTCTGATGCTCAGATTTTTCGTCATTGTTTTTGCAATTCTTCTTCATACTAGTAAACAGTTTTATGTTGATAGTCTGTGCTGAGGAATAAAATAAAAGTGGTCGTATATTTGATAATGTGGAGTTGAATTTTCGTTTATCACAATTACATTACTTCGCATCAATTATAGGCCTATTGAAATAAGATGGCTGAGCCGTGGCAAAATGTTGAAGCGAGTGTTTGATCTAAGAAACGAAATACAAACATTTATGGAGGAGAATGGCAAACCTATTGTTGAATTTAAAGACGCAGAATGGGTGTGTGATTTTGCCTTCTTGGTAGATATAACAACACAACTGATCGAACTTAATTCACGTCTCCAAAGTAAGGACCAATTATTATTGATCACTACTAAGTTTGAAGGAAAATTGTGACATTGGGAATGATAAATAAAAAACAACTTAGTGCATTTCCCAGATCTACAAAACTGTAATAATAAAGATCCTAAAAGTATGCAGTATTTGTATCAAAATTAAGAACCAATTTCAGCGTTAAGTTTCAAGATGTCCAGGACAAAGTTATAAGTTTCAATATGTTTTCTTCCCCCTACTCCATTTTCATAGACGAGGGTCCCGAGGATCTGCAAATGGAGTGCGTTTATTTTCAATGTGCGTTCCAACTAAAGAATAAGTTTAACAATGTCCTCTTACTACAATTCTAGCGCGACTACTTTCCCAGGGAAAATTATCCGGACATACATATGCCTTCACTTCTTTCGCATCACTTTTCGGTAGCACATACATATGCGATCAAGTGTTCTCCAGGATGAAATATGTGAAGTGCGCAACGAGAACGCGAATCGCCGACATTCATCTGTGGAGTTCGCTTCCAGTTGCTACAGCATCAATCAAACCAGATAGTGGACGCCTTCTTCGTGAGAAGCAGTGCCAGATGTCGCATTGACACGTAAAATATTAACGCAATTATTTTAATATAACATTTATATATACCGTATTGAATTTTTAAAAATAATTAACTAATATATGATTAATATTTTAATGAATAAAACATATCAATATAATTGATATATTAAAATTAACTGGTTCATCTTAGAATTTAGATCCAATTTAATACTGCAGAAAAGTCGAATCATGTGGCCCGGAAACCAATTCACCTTATCGACAGTGGTCCTTTTCCGAAAAAGGTTGGACACGCCTGGTTTAGAGCAAAATTTTCTCAAATAGATATTAATTAATGTGAACATATACATATTTTGAGACCAAAACCCATTTTTTTAAATATTTGGATTGTTGTACTCACAGACGTTTTACATATACGCATCCTTGTAATACGAGTGACCCACGAAGATCAGTTTATTTGTGTACATACACATAGGCGAAAAGAATGTGGGCATACGATCATGGTTAATCATAATATTGCCTTTGATGGTCAACATAAAATACATGAGATTATATTGAAAGATATATAAGCAATCATTGCTCTTATGGATCGTTAGAGATTATCGACTGGTTAATATAAAATTGCACATGATAATTGGACTGTTAATTTGAGTCGACAAACCAGTATGTCAGTAATCTGAATGTGCGTAGCACAACTAATGATAATATTGTTGTATGTGTAATGATATATGTGAATATCAGATTATGAGAGCTTAAAAGTGACAATTTGAGTTGAAAATCTGATAAATACTTCATGTATGCATTACATACGGTACTACGGGAGAATTTTCAACACGACGGTTGCATTAAAGCGGCAAGTACATAACCTAACACTGTTTGGCAAATTTAAAGAGGAACTTCTGATACTGTAATTCCATTTCAAGAATCCCAGTATTTCTTCTAAACGTTTTGGACTTTTATTAGAATTGCCACATATCCATATTGGGCATTTCAACTCAAATTCTTGTATGAATTTCCGAATTTCTCCATCCCATATAACGAGACGGTTGCATTAAAGCGGAAAATACATAACCTAACACTGTTTGGCATATTTAAAGAGGAACTTCTGATACCGTAATTCCATTTCAAGAATCCCGGTTTTTCTTCTAAACGGTTTAGACTTTTATTAGAATTGCCACATATCCATATTGGGCATTTCAACTCAAATTCTTGTACGTATTTCCGAATTTCTCTATCCCATACAACGAGGTTATTTCATGTCATCGTAATACTGGTTGTCACCTATTCAAAATCGTTATTAATCTCCGTATTGAAGAGGATTCAACTTATTTAACTCAAGCGCCGAACCGAATTATTTTATTGATTTTCTAAATTATTTTGTTTATATTTTGATACATTTTTTAAAGCTTAACATTTTTACACTCACCGTTAATAGTTCTTATTTTCTAACTACTTTTTTAAAATTATTGTTAAAAGACCAATCTTATATTTATTTTATTAATACTACATTTGTAAGGATATCCATTTTTATTACTATATTTCATTTATTACAATTATTATCATTAATTTTTCATTTTAATTTAGATTTAAGGCACATATGTCATTTTAGTTTTTAATTCTTAATTGATTTTCTTTTTAGGCTGAGGATGACCCCATTGAGGGTCGAAACATGTACTAATATATAAAATATACATTTGTTTTTGTATTGATTTGGCGTAGAATTTAAACGTTTAATTCTAACATCAATATGGATATTTAAAAACATTTGTTATCAATGGAAAATGTGTTGGCATTCTATAGGGAATTATAAATAAAAAACAACTTAGTACATTTCCCAGATCTACAAAACTGTAATAATAAAGATCCTAAAAAGTATGCAGTTATTATATCAGAATTAAGAACCGAATTCAAGATTTGCAGGATAAAGTTATATGTTTCAATATGTTTTCTTCCCCCTACCCCATTATCATAGACGAGGGTCCCGAGGATCTGCTAATGGAGTGCGTTTATTTTCAATGTGCGTTCCAACTAAAGAATACGTATAACAATGTCCTCACTACAATTCTATCGTGACTACTTTTCCAGGGAAAATTATCCGGGCATAAATATGCCTTCACTTCTTTTCACATCACTTTGCGGTAGCACATACATATGCGATCAAGTGTTGCACCGCTTTGTGCTTTTACGTTAAACAAAATAGCAGAGGCATGAGGAATACAGAGGAAGCAACAGCAACAAAAACTAAACAGGATGGCTAAGGAGCGGGGAAAGGATGTCTCTTTCGATGCGTGCTGGTTCCAAGATTCCGGATCGAAAGAAAGATGATTTCCAAAAGAGGAAACGAATGAATTGTTTAAAGCAAATCAAAACCGGAATAAAATTTATCTAATTGATCGAAGAAACCAGAAGCGTGTAGGCCGTGACTGCGTTACAGTACGAAGCCAAGACCGACGAAATCGAACGAGAGATAAGGGAACTTAAGATTACAAATGAAAGAGAACGAATCTAAAATGAACTACTTACTAATGTATTTAAAGTAAACTAAAACAAGTGCGCGTAAGATTAAGGATTAATCTAAACACAAAATAAAAGATTAACTTGAAGAGGCATTAAAATCAATTAATAACAAACAAAATAAAATTAATGACCAAGGATAGTACCCAAAAAAGGGGTACACAAAAAACAATATCATGAGAAAAATGTATAAATGAACTTAAGTACAAACAAAGATGAAACAAGATAAATTAAAAGGTACTTACAATTAATGTGCAACTAAACCGTAAGCGCGACTCGATAACCAAAATTAAAAAAAAAAAAAAAAAAAAAAATAGAAGAGTATGGACGATACTCATGGAGTCGAATGACAAAACACCTCTACTTACGAGGATGACCTGGACTAGAATGCCAGCGCCAAAAACAGAACTAAGACGCTCATGATGTTGTGAAATCATGGGGTAGGGGGTGAAAGGGTGGGGAGTGGAGGAGTGCGTATGTAGGAAAAGAAACGGGGGGGGGGGGGGATGGCACAGAGTTACGTAATATAACGAAGTCAGAGGAAGTAACACAAAATTAACACATAAAAATAAAGGAAATGAACATTACATTAAATTACTTGACATTACCGGGACAGGAAATGAAAGGAAAATACAATCAATTAAGAAATATGCTTTGCAGGAAAATAATTGGCTTACGTAGAGGTAGAAATGTCGAAATACAAGGACATACGACGAAACAAAGGAAATAAGATGCGGCGAATGGATTATGACTAACACAAAGGCCATCGCTTACATACATTTCCTAAAACAGAGGGAAGGATCAACCCGAAGGCGAATGAGACATGCTCCGTTACTTCAGTGATCCCTTAACACAAAAATCAAACTCTGATACGACAATCAAATGACAGATGCCTCGAGAGAGTGCACATCAATTTGTGACGTAATACAGAGCGTTGGTAAGCCTCGCAGAAAAATAGCAGATATTTCAGAACTGAGAGATTTATGTAAAAATAAAAACCGATTACATGAAAGGGAGGGAAGACAAATAAAAACAGAGACTTCGCTAAATCAACGTGAACGAAAGTGAAAGGACTTGAGTTCACAGGAATGACCTCACATCATCATAGGAAAGAAAATCAAAGGAGACACAAAAAAAAATGCAAAAGGCGAAACAGACATTTAAAATGACTTCATAGTAAAATAAATCTGATGATTGAATCGTACTTACTTAGTTGCGTTGGTCGCGAGCGAGAGCTCGCCTGAAAGCGTGTGGCCTACATGGCCACAGAAAATGGAAAGACGAACCTTCCTGCTTAGGGTGCAGGTACGCGCCTTGTAAAAATAAGACGCAGAACACCCCCTTTCCAGAACATGAAGGGGGCCAATGGGAGAAGAAAAGCTTAGCAACAAGTTATGTCTCAGCCAATGGAATAACATTGCGTCAGTAGGGGTGAAAAGTTTCACCATCTGGTGAAACGTTTACGCAGAATTACTAAGTTTGAACGCAGTATGTGTGACAGAGAAACGTATGTCACAATAATGCGACATGAAGGAAATGATGATGATAATAATAATAATAATAATAATAATAATAATAATAATAATAATAAAATGAGAAAAAAATAATGAACCTGATAAAAACGGTTCAAAATTCCCCTGCTCTCCAAAAAAAAAACCATTTTCCCGGCCGTGGAAAATTTCTTTTTTTGTACAAATAGAGAGGCAAAAAATGTAAAGGGGGAAAAATTGAATACAAAAAAAATGGGTACTAAAGACCTCTAGAAGAATACAAAAAAATGAATAGTGGACTAATCTGACCGCGAAATGAAGGTGGTACCCCCTTCATTGCTCGTCAACACTAGCCACTAACGTCAAAAGTACTGCGTTCAAAAAGAAGTACAGTGAGTTCATATAGTAATAGTAATTGTTGTTCTTGCTAGTTCATGATGATGCGGATGTCAAAGTCTTGAAGATGGACGTTACCCCAAAGACTGCCAATCTCTCCAGTCTCTGATGAGAAAAGACAGACAAAGTTAAATCGTGAACACATAAAAAAAAATGGGACACTCCGTATATAGGACCGCTCGTTGCGTCGACGAGGAATATGTAATAGTGTCATAATGTCTTCGAAAGGGAAAGTACTCCCCTTTTCAGCAGCTGAAAATAAAGCCATGTATAGATCCAGTGGGAGTGACTGATCCACTAACGAGTTCCGAGAAGACCCCAGCTGTGTTAGCCCAGGTACACGCAGGCTGCTTGTTGTTACTCGCTGCCCGTCTGGATGGTTGCTAGACAAAACACGACATTCTAAGAACACTTGGCAATTTAAAACAAAACAAAATGCATGATCTCACAGTAAACATCAAAACCAAGATGACACAAAAGTACATGATATCCCAAAACCGTGACACAAAAAGTCAATTACATCAATAAATTTAAGGGACACTGGGACTGAAATTTCCAAATTCTATATTAAGTAAGGTACAGTTTTGAAATTTTATATGGTTATGAATAGTCGTAATATAAACCACTGTGGGAAACCTGAGCATTCTAAGTTGATTAGTTCCTGAGATATTAATTATTTTATATACTTTCATGTGCAAATTATTCAAGTTTTTGAAAGGTCAGCCGCGATAAACAAATCAGGATAGTGTAACTTTTAGGTTACATTCTATTACAATATAACAATTGGAAGAAACCTACGGATCCTTTTTTGAATTGCATTAATGAGTGTGAAGAAATATTTTTTTTTATATCCAAGTTTTATTTTACAAAAAATCTTGAATTTTTCCAGTTTGAATTTTTTTGGCAGCCAGACCAAAAGAGCAATCAAAAAATCGATCCGAAGGTTTATAGTCATTGCAATGAAGATAATACATGCACATTTTGAAATCAATATCATAAGATTTATAACGCGTGTAACAATTTGAATGCCTGAAAAAGTGAATCAGAGAAAACAGCAATTTTCTAAAATAATGCACCATTTACAAGGTTCCAGCTTACCAAGGACATTAGAACTGTCCTTCAGCATAGGTGACACCCTCCTTCTTGTGTTTTGCAGCCTCCTTCTTCATTTTTGTCAGTTTCACCTTCCGTCGACATGCCTTTCGCTTCTCCAATGATGACCGCAGACTTTCATACTTCCTGCGACTGTCACATCTTTCAAGTGTTTGTGCTGTGACATGAGATACTGAAGTTTGCCTTATTCCTGATTTCAACTCTGTTGTTGCACTGCACCCCATGTTGAATTCTGCTACAGAATTACAAACAGCAATTTCAAGTCTCTTCCGTGAAATAAAAATCTCTTTTGGGCACTTCCTCCAAATAACAGAATGCAGAGACTCATTCTGATTTTGAGTAGCACCCCGGATGCATCTGGATAGTAGCTCATCTGATGCCAGCCTTTGATAAACAGGCATAATCTTGACAACTAAGGGTTATGAAAGCTTTACAGCCATTTTGTCATGGCTCTGTGGTGTTTTACCAGCTGCGATACTTCGATTGTAAAAGCACCAAGACTCAGAACCTTCAGGACACTTCCTGTGCTGGGGCTTACTATCAGTAGACATGTAGTGGCATATAGTGGCATACACTGCTTTCTTCATATCTGCAATATTAGGTATGTTCTGTACTAATGCATTCCTATAATAATTTGTTAATTTTGTTATTGTGGCATTAGTAAGCCCACCGGTACGACCACCAAGTTGCACACCTTTTAGCTTCCAAGTTTGTACTGCCTGTCGCAAGCCTGTTCCCATTCTCTTTGCTACATGGTTGACACATTCCTCCTTCTTTAATACTGTACTGGTACTGCTACCATACACACTTTTTGACACCAAATTATTAAAGGTTTTGGAATCACCATCTGACAGGATGGTGGTGTACCTCATCTGGCAATTAGTGACTGAACGTTTCCATAAAATTTCAGCAGCACACATTTCCATTGCCACAGAACTACCTTCATGATTCTTTTCACATTCCCCACTCTTTACATGACAGGTATGCCATACATGAAATTCAGGAGAGTCAGCCTCAAGTTCAGCAGTGCTAATGACACACATAGTACAGTACTTGGACAGTATTTCATAGTCTATAACCAACCCTGTTATCTATCACTATGCCAATACCATATGCAGAAGTGTGTACTCTCGTGTGCCACGTGCCATCATAGGAAACAGAAATGTCTATAACAGTGTTACTTCCTGTAGTACCATCAACTGTACTATATGCTCTTCTTACAATTTCCCTTGACTGTGACAGACAATCCTCTTTCAATAATTTAGCCTGAGCTGCTAAAATAGTCATGTGCTTGGTGAATGTCTTAGAATCAATACTAGGCATCCCCAGAGCAGCACAGAATTTTTCCATACCCCTATGTCCTACACCTAAGCTTAGAAAGGCATCCACACTCTTCCTATTCACATCAAAAGGGGGCCTCTGGGATTTAGAGTAACTTTTAACACGAGGACTTGAATATGTATGGATTGGACAGAATCCACATCTAGTACACTTCACACATAGTTTACATGCTAGACCATGTCTTTCCCTTACTTGAATGGTTAGTGTTGTTTCTCCACATTCAATGCAATTTAAATTATTTACCAGTTCATCCAATGTACTTGAGTGAATCAAAATATACTCACCACCTGATGGGTGTATATTAGGCCTAGTTTCATGAACATCTTCCTGAAACAAAGCTAACTTGTTAACACTCTTGGAATTATTGTTACCTTCATGTTCAGAGCTCTGGGATGTGCTGGGGGCTTCATTATGTGGGCTTTCAAGTACCTTTTCATTCTGATCATCACCATGCTCATAACCTCTGTTACCAGCTGATTTCCAACGAGCAGCTGATAATCTCAAAGTAATATCTTGTCTTCTCTTACTTTTGGGTTTTGGCTTATGCCACCGAGAACTTAATGTATGCATTTCACAACAGAACTACACCAAACAATAGTTGAAATTACTCACACACTTCAATACAATCACACTGGGAAAAACTTGTTTGTACACAACCTGGAATAGGCCTAGCACATGGCCAGTACGAAAATAGTAAAAATAATGTTGAAACTAATAAATATACTTTTTATTCCTTTAATAAGTACTCAGTGTCTTCGAAAATAGGTTTAAAAATTATACACAACATCACCTGTAATATCCATTCGGATTTCTACAACATTTGTAGTTATTATATAGTAGCCTACATTATTTAGGCCTATCGTAGTTTACGTAGTAAATGTGCCTACATCCTTCACTAGAGAGCAGCACAATGCAGACCTCCAGATGCAGGAGGCCTTTTTAAATTATTCCTATGAAAAGAAATCGAGAAATCTGCTTGAATACTTCACTAATGTGTGCTGATCGTGAGTCTAACGAAAGTGGGCGTTTAAAGAACTGCACGCCAGGCATTTAAAAGCTACGTCAGAGCTTTAAAATTGGCGGAATTCGGGTAAAAACACTGCTATCTGATCCGCAGGGGATAGGGGTGTATTAATATGGAAAAAACCAAAAATCGATATTTCTTACATATTTCACTAAAATTTCAGTCCCAGTGTCCCTTAAAATAAATCCAAAGTTCCTACAAGGTAAAGCAGGAAGTGTTGAAGGGTCCCTGTCTGTCGCCGAACAATGGGAGTTAAGCCGAGGAGCAGAACAAAAGAGGAGTAAGCGTGCGGGTGTTACAAATAGCGACCGACCAGGTACATGCTGACAGCCTCAGGCAAAGACTTAGCTCGACAGAGATGTCAAGTATTCACGACACACTCGCGTACGAGAAAGAGGCCACGGGTGTCTCCTGTCTTGTCACAGGAATAAATGAAAAGGAAGCACACGAATTAAAATCTGAATAGGCACACATGCTAGGTTGGCTATTAAGGAGCTCGGGCATCCAATTAGAATAAAAGGAAAACAAAATACAACATCATAGCGAGGTGAAATCCACAAGATCATTTGACAAAATTTTTCAACTGCGTGACGTGGGCCGAAGTCACTGAATTATCGTGATCGCCCACCAACTCAACCGAGACAGGATTTAAAAAACGTGCAATAGTCTTGGGAGTTGACCAACGTAAGCACAGCTTACTGGAAATTTGTTTGGTAGCGTCACTCAAAGGATGTAAACGGCACAAAACTTTGTCCCCAATTTGGAATTTAACATCATCACGGCCTAGGTTGTAACGCTTCGCCACTCTGGCTTTTGCTTTCTTGAGGTGACCGGTAGCGATGGCCCATTTTTGAGCAACAGAGGTGGTGCGAGAAGGTTCAGAAAGATATTCAATATTCCATTTGAGTAGTAAGGGGTCGACAAGCATTCGGCCTAGGAATAATTCAGCTGGAGTAGTTTAAACGCACGAATGGAAAGAGGTATTGAACCCGAGACTGAAATACTGTAGGTTCGTATCCCAGGAGGTTTGATCGGCATTGTGAAAAGCGGACATACAAGCCTTCAAATGTTTGTGCAAACGCTCTACGTGATTTCCCTGCGGTCGATACGGTGACAAGAAAATATGTTGGATGCCCCAGTTAAATACCATAGTTTCAAAAGCTTTGGAACGGAACACAGAGGCGTTATCTGACACGAGGCACTTGGGAGGACCAAAAACTCCAAAGATATATCTAGACAAGAAATGGATAGTAGTCTGAGAAGTGATATTCTTTACTGGAAATAACCAAACAAACTTCGAAAAACCATCAATGACAGTTAAAATGGCTTGATTGCCAGATTTTGATCTCACGACTGGACCAAAGTAATCAATGAAAAGGCGTTCGCCGGGACGAGTGACAATACCGGCTTGGTGGAAGCCGACACGAGTGTTCTGGGCAGGTTTAGAACGCTGGCAGACTAAGCATCTTCTGACATGAGCAAAAGCATCTACCTTAATTGAGGGCCAATAAAATTCACCGGATATCTTACGGAAAGTGCGCTGCATCCCTGCATGAATTCCCAGTGCATAATCATGATAATATGTCAAAAGCATATCACGTACTGCTAAAGGAGCAAAATTTTCTAAATTTAGAAGAGTTAGGAAGAACATAGCCAATAACATCATTTCGAACACCAAAATTGCTTACTGCCGGATCTTTGTTTGCAATTTTTGCATGGAGGTCAGTGCTAAATGGATCCTCAGACTGGAATTTCCGGATATCCACAAAAGACCAAGGACAATGTTGCAATAGGAAACGATCTTCTTGAAGTGGTGTACTGATAGAAACGCTCTCGATTGGAGTCCTAGGGGTCTCTTCAAACATGCGTGACAGGCAGTCAACTACCGGGTTCTCGCTCCCTTTTACGTGGATGATATCAAACTTAAAATATGACAACTTCAAAACCCACCTGTTTATGCGTCCAAGCTTTTTTACGTGAGAAAGACTCCATTTCAAAGCTTTATGGTCGGTAAAAACAGTAAAGTGACGGTGTTCCAAAAAAGTCCTGAACTTTTCACATCCAAAAACCACAGCAAGACTTTCCTTCTCGAAAATTGAGTAACGTCGTTCATGTTGATTTAACATACGCCTCGCGAAGGCCACTGGTGCAAATTTCCCATCCACACGCTGGCTCAAAACACTAGAAATGGCCAAATCACTGGCGTCACAATGTAAAAAGAAAGCTGATTCGAAATCAGGAGTGTGCAGTACTGGTGCTGACATAAGGGCTTCTTTGAAAACATTGAAAGCTTTGTCCTGTTCTGGCCCCCACACAAATTTCACATTCTTCTTTTTGAGAGCATTTAGAGGTGCCGAAATATCAGAGAAGTTTTTGATAAAACGAGAATAGAACGTGAACATACCCATTACACATCTCAAGGCCTTAACTGTGGTGGGTACAGGTAACTGCTGAATGCAATCTGCGCGCTCGGGTATGACACGGATACCATCGGCTGACAGAACGTGGCCCAGAAATTTAATTTGAGTGCAGCCCAAAGAGGTCTTTTTTGGATTGATAGTGAGACCGGCCTTCCTGAGGTGGAAGAAAACTTCCCTAAGATGAACGACATGTTCCTCAAAAGATCTGCTGTATACGACTAAATCGTCAAGATAATTAAATACAAAATTGAACTTCAGGTCTCCCAAGATGTCGTCTAGCACGCGACTGAGATCTTGCGCACCAACAGCTATACCCATCGGGAGACGCTTGAAATTATATAATCCGAAAGGGGTGTTAAAAGCAGTGAAGTCGCGACTCTCAACATCCAAAGGAATTTGATGATATGCACTATTTAGATCAATCGTCGAATACACATTGGCCCCGTGGAAATGCAGAAAAGCACTCTCAATAGTAGGCAGTGGGAAATTATCAAAGACTACCTTCTTGTTCAATTTTCGGTAGTCTACGACTAGCCGGTACTCGCCCTCTTCTTTCTTGGGAATTAAGAAAGCAGGAGACCCATAAGCTGATTTGGAAGGAACCACTACTCCCCGATCTTGCAAATCATTGATATACTTTTTCATGGCCAAGAGCTTGGGCGGATTACAAGGAAATGGAGGACTGCGAACAGGTACATTGTCGCTCAAGTCAATGTGGCATTCGTGATTTACAGCAGAACCTAAATCTTCTGTGAGGAGATCAGAAAATTCGTCAACTAAATCATTCAGAGTATCACGTTGCTCGGACTTCAAAGTTAATGGAAGATGTACGGAAAATACAGGAGACACATCAACGTAGTTAGAAGTACATTCTTCAAAGGGGAACATTTTATCTGAGCGAAATTTGAAACAAAATGAATCGTTAATAAAATCTAACTGCATACCAGTTGTATGCATAAAGTCAATTCCTAGAATACATTAACGACATGAAAAACATGTTTCCAAGAAAATCCGTGAATTTTAGTGCGACATAAAATAGTTTCGGCAACGTCGATAACTGACGATCCCGCAGACAGGAACCGACATTTATTCTGTATGGCGTGTTTTTGTGAAGTGCGAATGCCATCTGCCACTGAACGGTGAATGAAACTTCTGGTGGCGCCTGTATCCAAAATAGCAGGTGCCGAGACATTATCGAAATTTACTGAGACTCCTGGTTGTAACACAACATTAAAATTAGATGCATTGTCAAGTTTGGATGGAGGACTGCTCCGGGAGTCGAACTCAGAACACCTCCCTATGAGTTTTCCTGGTTGGAATTACAATTCGGACAGGAACGAGTCGTGACCTCATTCACCCCACAGCCGAAACAGAATTTTCGACGTTTCAAAGAACACTTGTTAAAATGATGTCCAAGTTCATTACAGTTCCAACAAGTTATGCGACCAGAAGAAACATTACGTGTGACTGCTGTTGGGTTGTTTGTAGTCCCTTCACGGGAGACAGCAGACGAATTACGAGCCACAGAAGGGTTTGGATTAGAATTCATAGAAAGGGGCTCAGCACGGAGAGCGGGCGGCTTAAACCGTAAGGTGTTGTCTTTTGTTCGGTCGTCAGCTGGGCTAGACAGTGTTGTCTGGGGGGAGTAGGCTAACTCGGGGAAAATCGCATTATCGGCTCTTGGAGGTGGAGTATAGTTCGAACAGGCTCGTGCATTTGATTCATACTCACGGCCTTGTAATATGATGTCCTCGATGGAAAAGACGGATGTACGGCGAATAAAGTATTTATACGTGGGATTTAAATTCCTGTATACAATTTCCAACAGATCGCTGGGATGAAAGGGTTGTGGGAGTTTCGCTGCTAACAGACGGACTGTGGTTACATAATCGTCGATCATCTCTCCAGGAGCCTGAGTACGGGAGTATATTTCTTGTTTGAGAGCGAAATTGAAATCTAGTGGCGTGAAACGGTCCTTAATGCAACCAACAAATTCGTCCCATGACATATAAAAATTTGGAGAAGTGAGGTGACACATCAGCGCTTTTCCAGGCAAAAGAATAGGTAAGCAACGTACAATACTGTCGGGATGAATACCGTGACAATAACACAATTCCTCCACACGTTGGATAAAACAAAAAACTGATGAGGTATTGTCTCCTCCAGAAAACGTCAAACCCCACCTACTCACTACTGATGCAACATTTTCGTTGTGGCGAGCACTATTAACAGTACCAACAGGGGCGATGGAGCAATCTAGAAGAGGAGGGTCTATCATTAGCAGGTCCTGTGTCGTATCTTGCAATAGTGGCGTGGGCATTGTTAAGGATTCAAGGCCCATAAAATTTAACTCCTTTTTGACGGGTGGGAATTCTGACTTAGACATGACAATAGACGAGGAGAAAAGTAAAACACTTTAACTTAGTAAAATAAAGGTCACAATACCGTAATGTGTCCTATTCCAGCGTTGCGAAGTACTCACTAACTTGTTGCACTCTTCACCTCGGAACTAGATTCTTTGGATGTCTTGTACACTCGAGAAATGCTTTCACACTCCACACTTTCTTCGGGGATGGGGGAACAATTCAGTACAGGTATCTTAAACTCAGAAAGACAACATTGTAATAATTGCAAAAATAATATAAGTTTGGTAACCCAAAGGGGACGATTTCGCACGTAACCTTAGCTCTGATACCATCTGCACCGCTTTGTGCTTTTACGTTAAACAAAATAGCAGAGTCATGAGGAATACAGTGGAAGCAACAGCAACAAAAACTAAACAGGATCGCTAAGGAGCGGAGAAAGGATGTCTCTTTCGATGCGTGCTGGGCCCAAGATTCCGGATCGAAAGAAAGATGATTTCCAAAAGAAGAATCGAATGAATTGTTTAAAGCAAATCAAAACCGGAATTAAATTTATCTAATTGATCGAAGAACCCAGAAGCGTGTAGGTCGTGACTGTGTTACAGTACGAAGCCAAGACCGACGAAATCGAACGAGAGACAAGGGAACTTAAGATTACAAATGAAAGAGAACGAATCTAAAATGAACTACTTACCAATGTATTTAAAGTAAACTAAAACAAGTGCGCGTAAGATTAAGGATTAATCTAAACACAAAATAAAAGGTAAACTTGAAGAGGCATTAATATCAATTAATAACAAACAAAATAAAATTAATGACCAAGGATAGTACCCAAAAAAAAGGGGTCCACAAAAAACAATATCAAGAGAAAAATGTATAAATGAACTTAAGTACAAACAAAGATGAAACAAGATAAATTAAAAGGTACTTACAATTAATGTGCAACTAAACCGTAAGCGCGACTCGATAACCAAAATTAAAATACAAATAAATAAAAAATAAATAGAAGAGTATGGACGATACTCATGGGGTCGAATGACAAAACACCTCTACTTACGAGGATGACCTGGACTAGAATGCCAGCGCCAAAAACAGAACTAAGACGCTCATGATGTTGTGAAATCATGGGGTAGGGGGTGAAAGGGTGGGGAGTGGAGGAGTGCGTATGTAGGGAAAGAAATGGGGGGGGGGGGGATGGCACAGAGTTACGTAATATAACGAAGTCAGAGGAAGTAACACAAAATTAACACATAAAAATAAAGGAAATGAACATTACACTAAATTACTTGACATTACCGGGACAGGAAATGATAGGAAAAATCAATCAATTAAGAAATATGCTTTGCAGGAAAATAATTGGCTTACGTAGAGGTAGAAATGTCGAAATACAAGGACATACGACGAAACAAAGTAAATAAGGTGCGGCAAATGGATTATGACTAACACAAAGGCCATCGCTTACATACATTTCCTAAAACAGGGGGAAGGATCAACCCGAAGGCGAATGAGACATGCTCCGTTACTTCAGTGATGCCTTAACCCAAAAAACAAACTCTGATACGACAATCAAATGACAGATGCCTCGAGAGAGTGCACATCAATTTGTGACATAATACAGAGCGTTGGTAAGCCTCGCAGGAAAATAGCAGATATTTCAGACTGAGAGATTTATGTAAAAATAAAAACCGATTACATGAAAGGGAGGGAAGACAAATAAAAAAAAATCCTCTCGGCACGCCGGAAGGCGGAGGTAGAATTCACCGGGTAGACTAGAGGATAGGCTAAATTAGGCGAAATATGGTGGTTTTCGTAGGTGGATCAGACCTCATTTATCGCGAGAATGTATTTTACAATTGGAGGTTAATTAACCTTTTTTTCGTCATTCTATGCATATTTTTAACATTTTATTGTCTTATGGGGATGGTAACTTTCTTGTCATATTAGGGGTTCATTTTAATACTTTTGATCACAATGTCCTTATGCAAGATTTGGAACTGATGTGTAACTATCTAACAGTCTGTTACTTCTTCGCGGAAAATTTTATCTCCCGCAGAGATGTTGGTTGGTTCCTCAGTTTAGGGGCTGCGACAACGTGGTCATGTAACCCCGTGTACATTGGGTTTGTGTAGAGTCTGTCTCATAAACGGTGTTAATAGTGATGACTGTATTAGTCTCTAATTCAGTTAAGGTCTGCAGAAGGTCAATTTAAAGTAGTAGTACCTAATTTTGTACCAAATACTACCGTCAACGACACCTACTGTGAACTTGGCTGCTAGATTCCACCGCAACCAGCAACTTGCAATGAACGTTGGAAATTCCCCTCCGAAGGAAAGCATACTGAGGGATTTTTAGCGCTCTTAGAAAATCCGACGACTTTGGCCGGTTTTAAACCAGCGACCTTGGGCATAGAAGTTCAGCATGCTACCAGTTAGCCGCTCCCCACATAGTCAGATGGAACAAGAAGTTCCGTGCAGAACTAAAGAGCCTACTTTTCTTAAAATTGAGATTCATGCCAATGATTAATCTACAGTATATGAACCTATCTAAAATAATGACGAAATTAAGTTGGTAATATCGGAATGTCTTAATTAGTTCGAAATACTCTATACTAGGCATAATGTAGCCTAATGCAGCAATACAGTTGGCAGCCCTGGTGACTGAATATATTCTTAATTCCATCTCTTAAGGTACAGAATACAAAATGTGGTTGAAGTCCAAAGGATGTTACATGTAGTTATACATTGGATCTATCAGCACACGTAAAAGCACGTTGGCAACAATGTAATGCGTATGCTGGTCACAAATAATCGGAAATATTATGATATATTTTTGTGCCAATTTTGGATGAAATCCATTTTTTAGTATAGAAGTTATATGTATTTTAATATTGGAGCTATCATCAGGCATAGAATCATGCTGGCATCACTGACTTATATTAATTACTCCAAATTAATCTAGAATGTCAGGTGCTATACGTATGCAAAGTATAGACCTGTTGGCTTGCATACTTTCTGATATATTGATATTAGGGTAAAAAATATAGACACCATTTATTAACAGTTGGCAGCCCTAATTGCTCATAAGAATACTTATCTGTTATATTACACATAGCACATACAAAATTTGATTGAAATCCAACTGACAGTATAGAAGTTACATGTATTTAAAAATTGGTCCTATCAGCAGGCTTAGAATCATGTAGGTAGAACTGACGTATATAAGATACTCCAAATTAATGTAAAATGTCAGGTACTATACGCGTGCATAGTTTAAAGCTGTCGGCTTGCATACTTTCTGATAAATTGGTATTTGGATAAAAAGTAGAAAGAACAATTATTAACAGTTGGCAGCCTGGTGGCTCTTAATAATACGCTCAGTCATAGCTGCTTATGTGCTTATATTACATACATAATTTGGTTGAAATCCAATTGATAGTGTAGAAGTTATGTGCATTAAAAAATTGGACCTATGAGAAGGCTTAAAATTATTTTGGCAACACTGTCATGTATGGCCTCCTGGAAATTAAACTGAAATAGTATTATCTACATGTGTGCCAATTTTGGAATTGCTCCCATGTATGCCTTCCATGATATCCAACATGGAGCTCAAATTTCTAATGCGTTTTTTAGCAGTTGGTAGCACTGACATCTTTTTCAAATATGGGCTTGAGATATTCCGGTATTCATCTTTACTCATACTAAATTTGGTTTCGATTGCTGCAGCCGTTTAGGAGTAGATAAGGGGGGGGGGGCGGCACACACACAGCCAACCAGACAGAAGGACAGACAGACAGACAGACAGACACTTTTTCCCGGATCGATCTCATAAGTCTACTCTTTCCTCATTTTTGCAAAGTGTGAAAAGTAGGCTAAAAATGAATGTGATCTCGTCAATGGCGTTGTCTTGGCAACCTCTGATAGCTCATCCCTGATCAATTTAGAAGCGTTGTCATGGTAACCTCTGATGACACTTGGCATTTTCTTTAATTCCGAAATCGTTTTTCTCAACCCTTGGCGTAATGGTGGGTCATATCAAAATTTCTTTCAGACAAAAGGTTTAGGTAATTATTAGGGGAATATTTTCCATTTTGTACGGTTTTGACATTGTGCCTATTAAGAGAGATATGATTAATGTTTCCCGAAAAACCCACTTTTTCCACCCCTTTGGTCAATGGTTGGTGCTATCAAAAAACGTATTTGACATAAATTTTTGGCACTTATCCGACATATATTATGAACTTTGAATGGATTCGATATTTCATGTATTAAGAGAGTTATAGTGATATTTCACTTTTTCGAAAAAAAGACCCCCATTTTCACCCCCTTTGACCGATTTTGCCCATTAACGAACTCGACCGAGAATTTAATGGGATAGTTATTATGTAAAAAATTCAAAGTGATTTGGGCAAAATTACGGCAGTTACCGTGTCCACAAGAAACTGATATATATATATATATATATATACATATATATACATACATAAATTATATATAAACTTTTGAACTGACGGTGGTTTTGGGGTCTGGGGGATGTGAAACGCGAAGATATGTCGAAATTTTCCGGAAGTCGAAACATGGGACCCATTGCAATAGTTAGCTTTCTAATGAAATCTACCTAACAGAGACTTCGCTAAATCAACGTGAACGAAAGTGAAAGGACTTGAGTTCACAGGAATGACCTCACATCATCATAGGAAAGAAAATCAAAGGAGACACAAAAAAATGCAAAAGGCGAAACAGAAATTTAAAATGACTTCATAGTAAAAGAAATCTGATGATTGAATCGTACTTACTTAGTTGCGTTGGTCGCGAGCGAGAGCTCGCCTGAAAGCGTGTGGCCTACATGGCCACAGAAAATGGAAAGACGAACCTTCCTGCTTAGGGTGCAGGTACGCGCCTTGTAAAAATGAGACGCAGAACACCACCTCTCCAGAACATGAAGGGGGCCAATGGGAGAAGCAAAGCTTAGCAACAAGTTATGTCTCAGCCAATGGAATAACATTGCGTCAGTAGGGGTGAAAAGTTTCACCATCTGGTGATACGTTTAAGCAGAATTACTAAGTTTGAACGCAGTAGGTGTGACAGAGAAACGTATGTCACAATAATGCGACATGAAGGAAATGATAATAATAATAATAATAATAATAATAATAATAATAATAATAATAATAATAATAATAATAATAATAATAATAATAATATGAGAAAAAAAAATGAACCTGATAAAAACGGTTCAGAGTTCTCCAGGATGAAATATGTGACGTGCGCAACGAGAACGCGAATCGCCGACATTCATCTGTGGAGTTCGCTTCCAGTTGCTACAGCATCAATCAAACCATATAGCGGATGCATTGTTCGTGAGAAGCAGTGCCTGATGTCGCATTGACGCGTAAAATATTAACTCAGTTATTTTAATATAACATTTATATATACCGTATTGAATTTTTTTAAATAATTAACTAATATATGATTAATATTTTAATAAATAAAACATATCAATATAATTGATATTTTAAATTAATTGGTTCATCTTAGAATTTAGATCCAATTTAATACTGCAGAAAAATCGAATCATGTGGCCCGGAAACCAATTCACCTTATCGACGGTGGTCCTTTTCCGAAAAAGGTTGGACACGCCTGGTTTAGAGCAAAATTTTCTCAAATAGATATTAATTAATGTGAACATGTACATTTTTTTAAATATTTGGATTGTTGTACTCACAGACGTTTATCATATACGCATCCTTGTAACACGAGTGGCCCACGAAGATCAGTTAATTTGTGTACTTATATATAGGCGAAAAGAATGTGGGCATACGATCATGGTTAATCATATTATTGCCTTTGATGGTCAACATATAATACATGAGATTATATTGAAAGATATATAAGAAATCATTGGTTATCTTTTCTAACTTACTAATGATTCACGAATGATGTGACATGATGTATTATATCTTGAGATTATAAAAATAGTATATAAATTACCAGCCGGAAAAAGGATTGGATGGATAAGTGTAATTTAAATAGCAACCTTTCTTACGGCAAGGTCGTTGTTGTGGGAAGTTGTGGAATTCTCGGACACGAGTGAAACGTATATGGTCATAATTACCGATATTGACTTATGTTAAACACGGACGTTTTATGGATCGTTATAGATTATTGAATGGTTAATATAAAATTACACATGATAATTGGACTGTTAATTTTAGTCGACATACCAGTATGTCAGTAATCTGAATGTGCATAGCACAACTAAAGTTAATATTGTTGTTTGTGTAATGATATATGTCAATATCAGATTATGAGAGCTTAAAAGTGACAATTTTTGGATCAGGTTTGGGTACGAATAATAGGGCCTACTGTTTTTATTGAAACATAGTGAGTTGAAACTTGATGAAGTAATTGATCGGGAATTTCATTGTGTTTATTTGTTTTGTCGTCAACTGTTATGGAGAGCACAGTATTCGTCGTATTTAGGTATGCCGAACTCACGAAATGTTAAATGTTGGTATGAACAAGAGTTCACATCTGACATCCTCCGCGAGGACTAATTTCTCAAACACTTAAACACATTCTCCGCAATCTTCTACCTTGATAAACATACTTCTATGATAGATAAATGGAAATAAGATCAAAATTGTAGGATGTCTTTCTATTATAGAAGCGTCCCTTTACATCTAGATTTAGATGAGCAAATCCTTTTCAGCCTAAATTAGTACGGGCGTGTTATGGAATAAGTATAAAATGACCAAAAATTGAAATTTAGATGTTTATTGATCAAGTAGTTCGTGCTATTATGTAAATTTTTACTTATTATCAAGTTGCCACATGACTCGACTTATATTCTCTTGGGACTACTCGACGTATACATTTATAATTGAATATGTGATCCTCATAGTGGAAAGTAGTGCGACCCAGCCGGGCTGTATTCAATAAATACACACTAACTAATAGGTAGAGTGTAAACTCTTACTTCCATTTATATATGGTCGGGGAAATGGCAAATTGTCATGGTAGGATGCCCATCCTGACACCTACTTCAGGTGATAAGAGGAGGACATGGTATTTGAATGATCTGGTCAATCATACCATCCGTGGATTTGTCTGGAATCCAGAGAATATTAATTCTTTGTCTTCCCAATGTTGGAATATTACAGAAATATCTTCTGTGTCCGATACCAGGTTCCATAGGCTTAAGTGTCATCACACTTATAAATTGATACTTGCTTGGTTACTAGACACTCAACTTGTTCGGATGACAGGAAATTTCCATTTTAAATGGATTATTCACCATAAATTGTTTGTTGTGACCTTACGAAATTATTCCAAAGGAATCGATATACGGTACCGGTATTTATTAGGGAATTATGATCATACCGGCAGGTTTCGTGAACTCCATACTTAATAAACATAACGGTTTTTTAAGTTTTCAGTCTTTTGAGTGCCTCGAAGCCGCTCTTAATGCCTTACTGTCCTGACATTAGTTTCATCTCTACTATGTTTAATGAAAAATAAACCCAGACCCCGTATTATTCTGGTACTCCCCACTGGTTAGACATTATTGTGCATAATAGCACCAAGACCCAGACCCGGCAAATTTCTTGGTTTTGAGACCGGCTCACCATTACTCTACTCTGCATAACGAAACAAACACCCAGAGCCGTCATACAAGTTCTGACCTAGTGTAATTTGTGGAAAAGAATAGAAGGAAACCCTATTTTCAAACCTTGATATTCATTTATAATTACTGTTGCCTCTTACTTAGAAGTGAACCAAAGTACTGTACCCGTTTCCGTAGAAATACGAGATTCAATGGCCCGGCTAGTATAGTTATATCCCACCAGGAGCGGAATACACACGCTATTTTTATATTATATTCATGCTTTTGTGTCTGATTTAATCACTTTGAAGCCCACAAGAGGTATATGGAATCAATTGCAAGTAGATTTCAAGGAATCAAATCCAACAATGCACAAACTTGGCCTACTCAACCAAGCAAAGGATTAAAACAGCAACAACAAACATTCTACAAAATTCTCCCAACTCTCCACGTCATGTATTCCTTATACATCTTTATCATCATCCCTGTCGTCAAAATCGATACATATTGATCACAATGATGTAATTTCCAACTCACCTAATGTTGTTAATGTTAAGTCATATCAAGGAATATTTTACATCACATTGCTAATTATAATAATAGTCCTCCACTGCAATTCTGTTCTGTTCTTGGGATCTTCCCTGAATCTGAGGCCAGGAGGGTTTCGGCTACGTATACAAGGAACAGTCGTCCAATGGCTGCTTCCTGGAATTTCTATTTGGAAGAAGTGTTTTGTCACGAAAAATGCAGCAAATGTGCTTCCGTCCAAGGAATTCATGAAATATTCAACCTCACCTTTTGCGTACTGCACGGTGAAGCGTGCTTGTATATCATGCACCATAGCCGCGTGGACAGCTGCAGCTAGTCCAGAGATCGCAGGTTCAAATCCCGGCGCTGGCAGCAGCTATCCTGAGTTTGGATTTTCCCCGATTAATTCACACTCTCTCCAGGCAAATGCCGGAATAGTACCTAATACAGTTACACATACTATTTCAGGCATCATAGCAACACAGGTTATCACACACCCTTAACACTCACCCACCTACACTCGGCTGATGAGTTAGCAACCATCTTTTGTTTCAATATAGTGGAGTATGATTACCCACTTAGCTTTTGTTCTTCCGATGTGGTACTGGTCGAACAGGTGCAGCCCTACACCAGTGGGGAGGGGGGGGGGGGGTTGATAGATTCTCCCCGATGTGACTGCGGTTTTGAAATGCAGACTATCGAGCATATTGTGCAGGAGTGCCCTCTGCATTCATATCCCGGCGCCTTGGATGATCTCCACTCAGCAACTCCTGATGCAATTGCGTGGATTACAGACCTTCCTGTCCAAATTTGAAGAGATGGTCCTAATGCTGTGAATAGTGTTTATTATTATTATGTGCGTATGGACCCTATTGGATCACGCATTACATTTATGATTCGCCTTTCTAACAGACCATATTGCTTTCATTCTTTCACTGTGCGCTTGTTTCCTTTCTTCTGAACACATAGTCCACGATCTTCTGGGGACTTCATTCTCTGGCTGTACCACCCAGTTATTTATCTTCTGACGGTAGACATTTCTGTCTAGTATTTCTGACGTTTCTATCCGGGCCTTTTCCAGGTCATTTTTAACATCTTGTATACAAGATACGTTCTTCAGTTTTCCAGAGTATGTCAAAATCTTGTGAGTTAACCTTGAAGATGAGAGTCTGTGAACGTGTCCATAGAATTTCAATCTTCGTTTCCTGATGTCTGCGGCGAGGTCGGATAGTTTTTCCGTGGCTTTGTGTGATATGAGTCTATACCCTTCTTCACTTTTCTCTGGGCCCAGAATTTTCCTCAAGATCTTTCTTTCCTCCTTCAAGATGTTTTCCAGATCACCTTTCTTATTAAGTACCAAGGTTTCACTTGCATACAGCACTTCATGTTTAATCACCGTATTATAGTGTTTGATTTGTGTATGTATGGACATGCATTTCTTGTTATAGATGTCACGGGTTCTCCAATACGCTCTTTTGAGTTTTTGTAATCGGAATTTCTGAGCTTCATTTTCCAATCCTGTTGGTTCTAGGATCACCGAGATATTTAAAGTGTGGAACCCGTTTGATGTGCCCGTATTTTGTTTGTCGTTCCTGGATGTCGAACCTAGTGCAAATAAACTTGGTCTTCTCGAATGAGATTTGCAACCCAGTTTTCTCAGCGCATTCCTTGAGGACTTCAATCTGTTTGATCGCTAAAATATCGCTGTCTGCTAGTATCGCTAGGTCGTCTGCGAAAGCTAAACAACTGACCTTGATGTCATCATTCTTTCTTCCAAGTTGAATGGGTTTCCAGAGCTTCTGGGCATTCAAGTTCTTCTCCCATTCTCGAATGACTTTATCTAGAACAAGGTTGAAGAGCAGTGGTGACAATCCGTCACCCTGTCGCACGCCGGTCTTAATCGCAAAGGGCTCAGATAATTCACCCAGAAATTTTACTTTTGACTTCGTGTCCGTGAGTGTTTCCTTGATGAGTCTTAATGTCTTTGGATCAAGTCCTAGTTCTTCTAAGATGTTAAAGAGAGACTGTCGATCGACCGAATCGTACGCATTCTTAAAGTCGACGAAACTACAAATGATCGGAGAGCTTCGGGTCGCTCTATATTTCAATATCGTCTTCAAGTTAAAAATTTGTTCAACACAAGAACGCTCAGGTCGGAAACCAGCTTGATATTCACCAATTTTGTGTTCAAGCTGTTCTTGTACTCTTTGAAGAAGACACGCGGAGAGAATCTTGTAGGTGACTTGAAGGAGAGAAATCCCTCTGTAGTTATTCACATCCGTTCTGTCACCTTTCTTGTATAACGGATGGATAAGTGCACATTTCCATTCTTCAGGTAGCTTTTCTGTTTTCCAGATATCCATGATGATTTGTGTGAGCTCCTCAAGTGTATTTGGGCCTATGTTCTTTAATAGTTCTGCAACTATGGCATCTTCTCCAGACGCCCTGTTACTTTTGAGTCTGAAAATGTGTCACTGGATTTCTTCTTTAGTAGGTGGTGGAGAATCAGGGTTTACATGTACGGGAGTCACTTTGGGCCATCGTGATGTTGGCTCCTCGCAATTGAGTAACTCAGAGAAATACCGAGCCAGTTCACTACAATTATCCCGGTTGGACAACGCGAGGTTTCCGTCTTGTTTTCGGAAACACAAGTTCTGTGGGGTGTATCCTCGGATTCTTCCTGCGAACGTCCTGTAGAAATCTCGCGTTTTGTGATCTCGGAAGTCTTGATCTATAGATTCAAATTGGTCCTTCATGTGCTTCCTCTCAGTTTGTCTGATTACTTTTGACACTTCCTTCCTGGTCTGAAGATAGTGTTGTTGAGTCTCGAGTGACTTCTTACTGTTGTATTTCTGAAAAGCTCTCTTTCTCATTTCCAGTGCTTCTTCACATGCAGAATCCCACCACGGGTGTTTCGTATTCTTCTTCAATGGAATAATCTCTTTAGCTCTCGTAATGATCTTGTCATGGAACTGCTTCCAGGTGCTTGCCTTTTCCTTTTCCCATTCCTCTGTTATGTTACTTTCCTTTATCTTTTTCGTGTCAAATTTCTGAAGATGAGATTTCTTGGGGTGGATTCTTTTCGGGGTAATTTCACTTTGATTCGCACTAGATAATGGTCGGAGTCAATATTGGCTCCTCTTCGAACTTGCACATCATGAATTTCTTTCTGTAAAGGATGTGTGATGGCCACATGGTCGATCTGATATTCTCCAAGAGATTGCACAGGTGATCGCCAAGTCTTCTGTTTCGAGGGTGCTTCCTCAGAGAGGTGGACATTATCTTCAAGTTGTTCTGTTGGCACAGTTCAATGAGTCTCATGCCATTCTTGTTGATGAATTTATGAGCTGGGTATTTGCGAACAGTCTTTTGGTATTCATTTTCTTTGCCAATCTGTGCATTGAAATCACCTAGTAATATCCTTGTGTCTTCTCTAGGAACCGTTGCCACGATCTTTTCGAGTTTAGACCAGAACTGTTCTACCTTCTGCGAGTCTCTTTTATTTTCAATGTTCGTGGGGGCATGTTCGTTAATTAATGTGTATTTTTTGTTCGCACATTGTATGCGCATAGTCATTACTCTATTACTTATGGGAGTGACTTCTTTTATCGAATCAACTATGCTCTTGTGAACTACAAATGCCATACCCAAGAGGGGGGTGCCACCTCTTCCTATTCGTTTTTCCGTTTTACTTTTGAAAATACGGTAGTTACCATAGTCTAGTGTGCTCTCATCTGTAAAGCGTGTTTCCTGAAGAGCTAGTATCTGTATCCTTTGTCGATCTATTTCTGATGTTAAGGTGTGTAGTTTGCCTGGTTTTAGTAATGTGTTGATGTTGAAGGTCCCGATGTATGTGGGTGTCTTTGATGGTAGTTTACAAGAGAACTCCGAATTTCTCTGTGATCGTGGTTGACCAGGTCCCCCAGAGTCCGAAAACCTGGTTGCCGTCCATGGACGGGTGGATTGGTTACCACCTGGGGGTAATTCTGTAGTTACTCGCACGAATCATAACTGCTTGTAATCAAGGATCAATCCAGTGTTTCCACTGGGAGTTTAGGACCAGGGATTGCTAGTTCCTGGAACATAAGCTATGCAGCCGTACCTGCTAGGTAAACAGACGCTGACCACTTGCCACTCGATCCAAGTCAGACGCAAAGTGGATTTCAATTTTGGTTCTTCCGCCCTCGCTGCCATTGAGACATAGGTCCTCCTCTGCCATCGAAGCCGTTGGCCATTGTTTTATTCACCTCAGTTGATCCGCGGGTGCTTATTTGACTAGGTCTTATTCGCACCTTTCCTGTATATCTACAGGAAATTCCCCATCAGCCATATAATATATAATTCTTTTCTGTCTTGTAAGCATCATACGCTAAATAATAATAATTGGGTAAATGCTTAGTTGAGATAATGTAAATATTGTATATTGGATTTTACGGCCAGTGAATTAAATCTCAACAATGTTTGTAGGTTTGTGCCGTGTCTTGTGTGGGGTTTCGACTAGGACAACAAGCTGGCTCATGAGCAGGTTATTTGTGTCCGGGCGCCTCCCAACTCCCTTTCATACCTCAATCCCACTCCTAGTCTAATCATTAACCTTAACAATTCTTTCCCTCTACCCTTCCTTCCTAAACTAAGTGTGTTATTTCTGACTGTCTTAGTTTTCTACCAACCTATACCTTGTCTTTTTTATCAGTCACCACAAACATCTCTCTTCTCCCACTCCTCTTAATACATGTTATTTTGCAATTCTATGTGTCTGTCCTTCTGTCTGTCTGTTTGTGTGTGTCTAACTATCAACTTCTAAACGGCTACAGCTATCGTAACCTAATTTGGTATGGGTAATGTTCTACCTATCTATCTCTCGTCTTTATTAACTGTTATCATGGTTTGTCACGGTGGGTGAGTGGTTATCGTGTCGGATTACTAACTCCAAGCTTGCAGGTTCGCTCCTGGCCGTGGTAAGTGATTTTTTTCGAAAGGCGGCAAAAATTACAACACGCATGTCATACGATATTGGCATGTTAAAGAACCCATTTTAATTCAGTAGGCCGTGATCATAATGGCAAAATTAATCTCGGGATTTTCCGCCAAAACAAAGTTCCTCATTTTTCTACTAGAAAGCGCTAGAGTGCCAAGGAGCTTAGATATCTAACCTACTTGACTTTCATAGTGCTTCAAGGAACGACAAATTTCTACGTGCAAGCTTGCACCCGCCACCCGAGGCCATACGATATTATTATTATAAACTGTTATCATAAACATATCTCTTCTCCTACCCTTAAAACCTATTATTTTGCTACTCAATCTACTCATCTGATTTTTATTATTCTCCAGTAACAATACATTGGTGATGTGACTTGGAAAAGATGCTGCTGTGACATCCATCCCAGCATTCGTCTACAGTAAAAGTGTTAACCATATAATTAAGTAGTAAATTCTCCAAGTTCATCTCTGGTAAATATGTTGTCAATGTAAAACTATAATTTCCTTCCACCCTCGTGTGTTATCTGTTACGTCATAATCTATTTTTAGCCTACTTTTCACATTTTGCAAAAATGAGGAAAAAGTAGAATTATGAGATCGATTTGGGAAAATGTGTGTCTGTCTGTCTGTCTGTCCTACTGTCTGTCTGGCTGTGTGTGTGTCGCCCCCTATCAACTCCTAAACGGCTGCAGCAATCGAAACCAAATTTAGTATGAGTAAAGATGTATACCGGAATATCTCAAGCCCTTATTTGAAAATGATGTCAGTGCTACCAACTGCTGAAAAAGCGTACTAGAAATTTGAGCTCCATGTTGGATATCTTGGAAGGTATGCATGGGAGCAATTCCAGAATTGGCATACATGTAGATAATAGTATTTTAGTTTAATTTCCAGGAGGTCACACAGAACAGTGTTGCCAAAATAATTTTAAGCCTTGTGATAAGTCCAATTTTAAATGCATATAACTTCAACACTCTTAATTGGATTTCAACAAAATTTTGTATGTAATATGTGCACATAAACAGATATGACTGAGCGTATTCTTAAGAGCCACCAGGGCTGCCAATTGTTAATAATTGCTCTCTCTATTCTTTTATCCAAATACCAATATATCAGAAAGTATGCAAGCCGACAGCTTTAAACTATGCACATGTATAGTACCTATCATTTTTAATAAATTTCGAGTAACTTATATATGTCACTGCTACCAACGTGATTCTAAGCCTGCTGATAAGACCAATTTTTAAATACATCTAACTTCTATACTATCAGTTGGATTTCAACCAAATTTCGTATTTGCTATGTGTATCATAGCAGATATGACTGCAAGTATTCTTAAGAGCAATCAGGGCTGCCAAATGTTAATAAATGCTGTCTATATTTTTTTGAACCTAATATCAATATATCAGAATGTATGCAAGCCAACAGCTCTATACTTTGCACACGTATAGCACCTGACATTCTAGATTAATTTGGAGTAATTAATATAAGTCAGTGCTGCCAACATGATTCTATGCCTGCTGATAGCTCCAATTTTTAAATACATATAACTTCTATATTAACAAATGGATTTCATCCAAAATTGGCACAAGAAGATTATTTCTGTCCAGCACACGCATGACATTGTTGCCAACATGCTATTACGCGTGCTGATAGATCCAATGTCTAACTGCATGTAACTACCATTCGACTTCAACCGAATTTTGTATTCTGTACCTTAGGAAATGGAACTAAGAACATATTCAGTCACCAGGGTTGCCAACTGTAGTGCTCTATTAGGCTACATTATAACAGGTATATTTCGAACTAATTAGACATTTCGATATTACTAACTTAATTTTGTCATTATTCTAGATAGGTTCATATACTGTAGATTAATAATTTGCATGAATCTTAATTTTTAGAAAAGTAGGCTCTTTAGTTCGTCACGGAACTTCTTGTTTAAAATTAATTTAAATGTCTTAGAGTTGCGAAACCTGCCGCTGTACATTTAAAGGATCCAAACTGTGGTCCGTCAAGCGCTCACTGTACAAATCCAGCTAATTACCTGCCCGCTTTAATTTGTGTTCATTACAAACTATCATTCTTGTTACTGAGATAACTTTACTACAGTCCCAATTGTTAACCTTCCGGTATGACATTAAAGTATACTACGGGTAAATTTGGGGTGAATCTGGGAAAATGTGGTTTGATTTAAGGAATTCTTTTGATATTTTAGGTAATTTTGGTAACATTTAGCGAATTTCGGGGGATTTGAGGAATCTTGGTATATGTTGATAATTTTTAGCCTACTTTCGATTTTTGCAAAAAATGAAAGTAGACTTATGAGATCAACACAGGGCGAAAAACGTGTGTCTGTCTGTGTGTGTGTATGTGTGTGTGTGAGTCTGTGTGTGTGTGTGTGTGGGTGTGTGTACTCTGAATGTCTGTCCCCCCCCCTATCAATTCGAACACGGTGAACGCGAATTGAACGAAATTTGGTACAAAGATAGCACTAGCAAAGGACACCTCAGTGTCATATTTTATATCGCCGCCATCTTGACGGAAACGTAATGGCGGCCACACAAATGTTCAAAGCTTAAATCAAATTACGACTAAGCTAATCATCCGATCTCTACCAAATTTTGCAGCAACATACCTTTATGGGGGGAGCATCCTTTGACCAAACCAATAGGCCATCAGCATAATAGTTTGTGGATAGCGGCCATCTTTGTGTGAAAATCGATTCCCCCTATTAATTCGAACACGGTGCAACCGAATGGAACGAAATTTGGTACTGCCCCCGTAATTGAATTATGTAGAGACCACGGTGGCTATATTTGAAATTAAAAGGAAAGTTATGGCTGTCATAGTTATGACGTGGGTAGTCATGACGTAAGCACGGATGACGTAAATGTTATGCCAGCAGGCTACTTGAGCTGAGATTCTCAGTGACGTCAGCATTTAGTCGAGAATGTTCCAAGATTTACGACGCAGTCGCAGGAAACGAGGAATTCGGCTGAGGAAGAAACTATGCTATTGGAGGAGAGGCATGAACCAATCAACGATAGTTTAAAGGAAGACGGAGATTGCTGAAACTATGGTATTTTTATTACTTGTGGAATGCAGAATTGTGGAAATCCATTTGCAGTAAAAGCATTGATTTGGAATTTTGGTGAAATTTATTTTCAGTTTTTGAATTTTGAAAATCCGTCATGTATTAACGAAGTTGGAAGTTTTAGCGATGACGCAGTACCACGCTTTGGAAGGGATGGTAACGCCCCTCGAGAAGTTAATAAAAGGGCTTGCGCAGAAGAGAGGAGTCCCTTTCGTTCTCTGATCATTCTGAGATCTCATTCTCAGATCATCGAAGTCTATTGTGAAAGTTCTTTTCTTATACATTCATTATAGTGAGACGTCGAAGTGAACAGCAGTGAAAAGAATCGTCTTTATAACGTGTGGCGAGGCCACTATATTAACGAGATCCAAGTCAAACTAGGTGAAGTTGAAACGGACCTTAGAAAGCTTCTACAAGTTTAGCTTCGAACAGTTAGCGGTCTACGATAAGCTAATTGTATTGTGCAGTGCTACATGCAGTTATAGAGAAAAGCTGAACAATTTCGACCGATTAGTTCGAAAGATATTAGCAGTTTTATACGACTGAGAAAAGTGATTATCTCGCCACAAGAGAAGCACTTTCGTATAGCCAGAATCAACGCCACGGCTGACGCTGCGAGTGGAATAGAAAGACTTCAGATTGCTTGGTTACAGAACAATACGGTATAATGGAGCAATTGAATACGGCAGTTTGTTCTTCTAACACTACAACTGAAGAGCAGATGGAAGGCTAAGGGCTTATTGCAATTGGGACATACTTCAACGGAGTAAGATTGCGACATGGAACTTCGCTAATTGCTATTCCGCACAAGCGAACATGCGGTGAATACCATCTACACCCATGTTTCGTAATTAAAGGCTGAATACCATCGAACAGCCATAGAAACAATTTCATACTCTGAATATGAATAATTTCTTCGGAAATTTCTACATAACTTCATGGCGATTGTCTACTGGAACTTCAGGGAATTTTTCAAGAGAGGTCAGGGTGGACCCGACTCACAAAGAAGATTATTGCCGGAAGGATGTCTATTCGTCTTCGAGGAGCAGAGCGATTCACGGAGAAGGAAGCAGTTCGATTCTCTGAGGGTGCTATTTCCTATTTCGAGGATGGAGCTCAACTTTAACGTGGTGAAATGGATCCATCAGCAGTCTTCTTTGGGGAATTTTCCTCTGGAACGTCAATCGGCAGATAAGGTAGTCGTGAACGTTTATTGTATTTGAGTATATTAATGATGTTTGAGCAACCATTTTTCCCATATTTTTATCCTCATGTATTTTTGCCCTATTTTCTTGTTGAGATTCATATTCTCAGTACACTTTGATGAGTTTTGCATTTTTCGACGATTTATTAAGACATTGTTATGTCATGGGCATAGTTAACGATTTTGAATCAGTTGAGACTGATATTTAGAATTTTTCAGTAATTAATATTTTTGTAGTCACGATTTGACTGTAAGTTAATGATTTTTATGGCAGATTTAAATTCAGACAGCGTGTCATTTTATTAAAGTAATTCTACCCCTGTTTAATTACTTTGACCAATCTTCTGTCATCATCAAGAAGGAAGAACAATTAATTGATTTTAGAGCGTTAAAATCTCTTACGTTGTCGACGATCTTGGAAATACTAGTCGTTATTTGTATTGATTGCAACACAGACATTTATCGTCAGTTATGAATGAACATTGCATTATAGACACTTTTGTGAAAGAGTAACTTTAATAATGAATTATTGAATGCATTAAAATCAAGTACTTTTGTTAGGAGTTTTTCTCAATTAGAGATTTATAGAACGATGTTTGCATTCCCCAGTCTAATGGATTCTATTCGACTACTTTTCATTTTAGTCGCACTTTATTTGATGATAGTATTTTTATACAACACATTTTTTTTTAAGATGTTAATCTTAAATTTTGATAGACCAGACAGGCGTATATAAGCGTATTCACTATTAAATTTGTTTGTGATTGGCAAGTTTTGACTTCATTTCGGTTCATGAATGAAATCCACGAAGGTTAAATAGAAAAACAGTTTTGAAACAATTAATGATTATAAAAATTTTTAAGTGGAACTATGAATGTATAATCGCTAGTGCAGCGCGTGTTGAAAGTCGCTGAGGTATAATGCCCTTGAATATGAAGGAAGTTCCCACAGGAATAAATGTTAAAGAATTATTTGTGGAAGTTTTGTAAGTTATGTGAAAGTTTAATGCCATATAGATTAATATATGATGATTTTGGGCATATTTTTAATGCAGTTTGTGCATTAACTTGTTAGCGAAGGATTTTCCGCTGGAGTAAGATTGTCATAGTTCGTTGAAAATAAATCAAGTGAATTACTGTTATAATTAACACGAGTTTTGAAAGAATTTGAGATAAGATTTTGAATGAAGGTTGTCGTCACAAATCATTATTAAAACCTTTATTAAACCAGATTGTGACATTAACATGTATAACTAACCTTCATTGGTCGATTATATTAAACACGATTCTGAAAATTACCAAACGAATGAACATGTGGTTAATGTATTTATTAAATCAATAATTTAAACAATTAAAATGTTAATATTGTAAATAATTGCTGTAAATATTTTTGAAAATAATGTGAAACGAGAGTGATGTTAAAGGCGTGCTTATAATATTTTTATTGTCTTTGACAAATATTATAAACAATTTCTAATTGTTATAAATAATTTATGTGATTTTGTTATAAACATTTAAGAGCTAATTAAACATTTGGATTGAACTTAACAAGTTTAAGGAATTAACATAATGATTCAATAGGATGTGAGCAAAGTACTTGAAAGATTTGCGTAAATATAATGTGAGTTGTCTTGTAGACAGATAAAGGTTTGAGAGAGCAAGCTGTATGTTACGTAACAGCAGGTGAGAAGGGAGTCCATTTGACCAGTATGCAACAGGTTCGAGGTTAGCTCGCAGCTGGGCCAACATCTGGTTCACAGAGAGTGAGGTCGTCCGCACTCCGGCCTTGCGACTATAAATACCATTCTCATGTTTATTAAAAGGAAACCAAATGCTCTATATATGTCACACCTTGACGTCCTTTTCCAATCCAATAGTGTTATGAATATTACGTTATTTGGAGCTCTTGGGAGCTAAAATGTTTTATATCATGTTGTATGATAATTTTTGCAAGTCCTACTGAGGACGTAGTCAGATTGACTTGGGCTACTGATAGCCACGTTGTTTTTGTTGTGTTAGTAAAATCATACCCTTTATTAGAAATAAAGCTTTTGTACAGTTCAAAGTTCTCGTCTTCGTTTCTGGTTCATTTTTAAATATCATGGTGGAGGTTATTGTGTGAACAGACTTTTAGTGATCCTGTTGTCAACTCAAACCCCGAGATAATTAAGAGGTAAGTAACGGTAAGTATGAACCCCCGTCTATTTTGGTGTGTTCCACAATGATTTCCTGTGAACTTCTGTGCTCTTATCTCGATAGTATCTGTCAGTGCCATTTTCATTGATGTAACTGTGCCGGTGCGTTTGATAATTGGCAATCCGATTGAGGGGGCGGATATCTGACAGCCTACTGTCCAGGTAAACGGGGACAGAAAGATTGGCGCCGTCAACGTGTGGGGCTTGTTCAACAACAATGGATCACCAGGTTGAACAATAGAAAGATTGGCGACCCAAGAGCGTGGGGCTGAGTCAACAGAAAGATTGGCGCACCTAAAACGTTGGGGCTCGATTCAACATAACTGGATTACCAGGTTGAACGCCAGAAAGAGTGGCAAACCTAAAACGTAGGGTTCGATTAGACTCAAATAAAGAGGTTGATTCTTTGTTAGATGTCTAGGCCAATTGTAGTATTTGAGAGTGTGATTATATAGGAATTAAATGTTGTATTGTATTAGGAAAATTACACTCGGAAAAGATCAGATCTTATACAACTTGGGAAAGGTTAAATAGGCTGGAAACTTAGGAAAATCGCCTATGATCTGGAATCTTATTTTGATTTGACCGGCTTATGACATTTTAGTCATATTAAAGATAAAATTAATTATTTGGATTGTAAATGTAAATTATTTGTGTTAGGATATTTTAAAACGAGCCAGAGAAATTTGAACATGTGCTTGAGTTTGTTTCAACATGAAGTATCTTCGAAAGTTAATTATAAGGTAGTTATAAGTTAGATTTAAGACAGAAAATTGATCAAAATTATATATGGTGAAAAGTGTTGCTCAAATGTTGTTATTTTGCTCTTTTGATGTATGTCCCTACAGCAATCCATTTTTTTGAATAATATTGTAATGGCAGATGAAAGTTTGAAGAAAATGTTAGAGGAGATGTCTGCTAACATGAAGCAGATGATGGAGGAAAATGCTAGTAATATGTCTGCTAATTTGAAAGCAAGCATGACTAGTAGTATGAAGGAGATGGAAGCTAGGAATACTAGTCGAATGGAGGAGAATGCTAGTAATTTGAAAGCTAGCATGGATGAAAGTTTGAAGGGTATCCAAACTAGTACTGCTAATTTGGAGGATAATATGTCGCGTTTGCAGATTAATACCCTAGGAATTGAGAATACTGTAAGTGACATGCGCACAGAGGTGTCTAATGTCCATAAAGATGTGTCTATTGTGCATAAAAGTGTTGATGATGTTAAATTTGATGTGTCTAAGGTACAGAAAGACCTTACAATGTTAAATCTAGATGTAGCTAATGTCCGAGGGGATATTTCTTGTGCTAGAGCCGAAGTTGTAGTTGTCAAAAACGATGTAGCGACTGTCCAAGACAAGGTCGAGGAAGTCCAAAAAGAAATTCAAAAAGCTAGAACTGATGTATCTAATGTTCAGGTAGACATTAATAATATTCATGCGGATATAACTGAGGTGCAAAGTGACATAACTAAGATTCAGGTAGAGGTCAACACAGTTTTCGTAGATATTACTAAAGTCCAAACTGACGTAAATAAAGTCAGGGAAGAAATCGAAAACTCAAAAACTATTTGTACGCGTAATATAACTGCATTAGCGACTAGGTTAGTCGATGAATCAGTTAGAACAACAACGTCTTTAGCAGAGTTGAAGTATGATGTAGAGGTCATGAGAACCCAGGTAATAGACCACAATAGAGTATTAAAAGAGGATATCGAAGTAGACATAGCCGAAATGTTAACAGCAAACGTAGTGGTATGGAAAGACGAGTGGAATAAGTCAAGTGGGGAACATGTAACCCAAATTCAGGAAAGGATTGAAAGAAAACTTGCCAGTACGCAGATAGAAATTAACAATGAAGTAGTACAGATTAGGAAAGATTTAAGCGTCAGGATAAATTCGTTATCCGAAAAACAAGTTGACGATAGAACACAACTAGATCACGATATGCAAACTTTAAAATCTACATTAGAGGATCAAATTCATAAAGTTGTCTCGGATGTAAATGAAACGACGAGTAAACTGAAAAATTTGAAGTTAGGAGAGGCTAGTTTAATGGAGAACTACAAAGAAGAGATTATCAAGAAAGTCTTAACAGAAATCACCGACAAGGATACAGAAGGCTTAGCTTGTGAATTGAATAGGAATTATGCTAGAAGACATAACCTAGAGCCAGAAGAAAGAGACGTGACTCCTGAAGAACGTGTATCCAGATTCAGAGAGGAGGATGACGAGAGGAATATGGAACCTGAGTGGAACTACCGAGATAGTGGGAAAAACTATCCGGATTCATATCCGAGGAACGTGACGGTCATTAGGAATTTCGAAGACAAGCCACAAAAATTCAGTAACACTGATAGTTTGACACCTATAGAGTATGTAAGGAATCTCAAAGATTATTTCATCGAAGCTCACATTCCCAGAGAGAGAGAGATGAAGATAGTAGAGAGATATCTGATTGGAGGACCCCTTGAATGGTTTCGCGCATTTAGATACACATTCAGTAACTTTGACGAGTTTGCAGAGGCATTAATCAAGCGATTTTGGTCTATAGAAGCGCAGAATTCGTTAAGAGCGGAGGTGTATTCAAGAAAATACTCAGGTACTCTTCCAACGAGGTACGCTGATTTCTTTACGAGTCAGTTGTCCCGCTTGAGATTTTTGCAACCCCCATTGTCCACGGAGCAACTAATAGATGCGATTTCTCGTATGCTGCCAGTTGAGGTGAGGAGACTTATAATTTCGTCCAACATCAGGGATTTATCCAGCATGGATGAATTACTAAGAAGGTTAGACTACACAAGTCCAATGCCTAACGTAGTCCAGAAAGGTCAAAGGCAGGAGTTTAAGGAAATCAATACGGTATACATGGACCAAGTCCAACAAACTGACAAGCCAGAGGAGGAGAAAAATGACAATGTAGGTCCTCACAGGAATAATCAGTTTAGAAATTACAGATCACAAGGTTACCGACCGTATCAACAGAGAAGAGGTTGGAACTACAACCGAGGAAACTACAATGGAAGAGGCAGATATTACAACAATAATGGGTATAACCGTAACTATAATAGGAATAACCAAAACCAAAATAGAAACCAGAATACTCAAAGTCAGGTTATGACACCTGATCAATATCAGCAAAGAGAAAAGGAAAGCCAGCAATACTTAAAAGAATTAAGGGATAAAGAAGCTGACAATCAAAAGAAAAGGCAGGATGTTGTAATCGATCCTGGACCTTCTACGAGCCAGCAGAACTTTGAAAATAGAAATACTGGTCAGAAGAGAAAGTAGAGAGGAAAGGAATACATTAACCACATAAACCCAGAGTAGAAGAAAAATATGATTAAGGAACATAGAGGAAATATCATGCTAGAGTAAGCCAGTTATAATTCAATTTCGTGTTCAAGAGAGTTGAGATGCTTGTAACACTGAGTTTAAAAACAATTTGCAACTGTTTTTAAAACGTGGTGGGAGGAGAATGCCCCCGTAATTGAATTATGTAGAGACCACGGTGGCTATATTTGAAATTATAAGGAAAGTTATGGCTGTCATAGTTATGACGTGGGTAGTCATGACGTAAGCACGGATGACGTAAATGTTATGCCAGCAGGCTACTTGAGCTGAGATTCTCAGTGACGTCAGCATTTAGTCGAGAATGTTCCAAGATTTACGACGCAGTCGCAGGAAACGAGGAATTCGGCTGAGGAAGAAACTATGCTATTGGAGGAGAGGCATGAACCAATCAACGATAGTTTAAAGGAAGACGGAGATTGCTGAAACTATGGTATTTTTATTACTTGTGGAATGCAGAATTGTGGAAATCCATTTGCAGTAAAAGCATTGATTTGGAATTTTGGTGAAATTTATTTTCAGTTTTTGAATTTTGAAAATCCGTCATGTATTAACGAAGTTGGAAGTTTTAGCGATGACGCAGTACCACGCTTTGGAAGGGATGGTAACGCCCCTCGAGAAGTTAATAAAAGGGCTTGCGCAGAAGAGAGGAGTCCCTTTCGTTCTCTGATCATTCTGAGATCTCATTCTCAGATCATCGAAGTCTATTGTGAAAGTTCTTTTCTTATACATTCATTATAGTGAGACGTCGAAGTGAACAGCAGTGAAAAGAATCGTCTTTATAACGTGTGGCGAGGCCACTATATTAACGAGATCCAAGTCAAACTAGGTGAAGTTGAAACGGACCTTAGAAAGCTTCTACAAGTTTAGCTTCGAACAGTTAGCGGTCTACGATAAGCTAATTGTATTGTGCAGTGCTACATGCAGTTATAGAGAAAAGCTGAACAATTTCGACCGATTAGTTCGAAAGATATTAGCAGTTTTATACGACTGAGAAAAGTGATTATCTCGCCACAAGAGAAGCACTTTCGTATAGCCAGAATCAACGCCACGGCTGACGCTGCGAGTGGAATAGAAAGACTTCAGATTGCTTGGTTACAGAACAATACGGTATAATGGAGCAATTGAATACGGCAGTTTGTTCTTCTAACACTACAACTGAAGAGCAGATGGAAGGCTAAGGGCTTATTGCAATTGGGACATACTTCAACGGAGTAAGATTGCGACATGGAACTTCGCTAATTGCTATTCCGCACAAGCGAACATGCGGTGAATACCATCTACACCCATGTTTCGTAATTAAAGGCTGAATACCATCGAACAGCCATAGAAACAATTTCATACTCTGAATATGAATAATTTCTTCGGAAATTTCTACATAACTTCATGGCGATTGTCTACTGGAACTTCAGGGAATTTTTCAAGAGAGGTCAGGGTGGACCCGACTCACAAAGAAGATTATTGCCGGAAGGATGTCTATTCGTCTTCGAGGAGCAGAGCGATTCACGGAGAAGGAAGCAGTTCGATTCTCTGAGGGTGCTATTTCCTATTTCGAGGATGGAGCTCAACTTTAACGTGGTGAAATGGATCCATCAGCAGTCTTCTTTGGGGAATTTTCCTCTGGAACGTCAATCGGCAGATAAGGTAGTCGTGAACGTTTATTGTATTTGAGTATATTAATGATGTTTGAGCAACCATTTTTCCCATATTTTTATCCTCATGTATTTTTGCCCTATTTTCTTGTTGAGATTCATATTCTCAGTACACTTTGATGAGTTTTGCATTTTTCGACGATTTATTAAGACATTGTTATGTCATGGGCATAGTTAACGATTTTGAATCAGTTGAGACTGATATTTAGAATTTTTCAGTAATTAATATTTTTGTAGTCACGATTTGACTGTAAGTTAATGATTTTTATGGCAGATTTAAATTCAGACAGCGTGTCATTTTATTAAAGTAATTCTACCCCTGTTTAATTACTTTGACCAATTTTCTGTCATCATCAAGAAGGAAGAACAATTAATTGATTTTAGAGCGTTAAAATCTCTTACGTTGTCGACGATCTTGGAAATACTAGTCGTTATTTGTATTGATTGCAACACAGACATTTATCGTCAGTTATGAATGAACATTGCATTATAGACACTTTTGTGAAAGAGTAACTTTAATAATGAATTATTGAATGCATTAAAATCAAGTACTTTTGTTAGGAGTTTTTCTCAATTAGAGATTTATAGAACGATGTTTGCATTCCCCAGTCTAATGGATTCTATTCGACTACTTTTCATTTTAGTCGCACTTTATTTGATGATAGTATTTTTATACTACACATTTTTTTTTTTAAGATGTTAATCTTAAATTTTGATAGACCAGACAGGCGTATATAAGCGTATTCACTATTAAATTTGTTTGTGATTGGCAAGTTTTGACTTCATTTCGGTTCATGAATGAAATCCACGAAGGTTAAATAGAAAAACAGTTTTGAAACAATTAATGATTATAAAAATTTTTAAGTGGAACTATGAATGTATAATCGCTAGTGCAGCGCGTGTTGAAAGTCGCTGAGGTATAATGCCCTTGAATATGAAGGAAGTTCCCACAGGAATAAATGTTAAAGAATTATTTGTGGAAGTTTTGTAAGTTATGTGAAAGTTTGATGCCATATAGATTAATATATGATGATTTTGGGCATATTTTTAATGCAGTTTGTGCATTAACTTGTTAGCGAAGGATTTTCCGCTGGAGTAAGATTGTCATAGTTCGTTGAAAATAAATCAAGTGAATTACTGTTATAATTAACACGAGTTTTGAAAGAATTTGAGATAAGATTTTGAATGAAGGTTGTCGTCACAAATCATTATTAAAACCTTTATTAAACCAGATTGTGACATTAACATGTATAACTAACCTTCATTGGTCGATTATATTAAACACGATTCTGAAAATTACCAAACGAATGAACATGTGGTTAATGTATTTATTAAATCAATAATTTAAACAATTAAAATGTTAATATTGTAAATAATTGCTGTAAATATTTTTGAAAATAATGTGAAACGAGAGTGATGTTAAAGGCGTGCTTATAATATTTTTATTGTCTTTGACAAATATTATAAACAATTTCTAATTGTTATAAATAATTTATGTGATTTTGTTATAAACATTTAAGAGCTAATTAAACATTTGGATTGAACTTAACAAGTTTAAGGAATTAACATAATGATTCAATAGGATGTGAGCAAAGTACTTGAAAGATTTGCGTAAATATAATGTGAGTTGTCTTGTAGACAGATAAAGGTTTGAGAGAGCAAGCTGTATGTTACGTAACAGCAGGTGAGAAGGGAGTCCATTTGACCAGTATGCAACAGGTTCGAGGTTAGCTCGCAGCTGGGCCAACATCTGGTTCACAGAGAGTGAGGTCGTCCGCACTCCGGCCTTGCGACTATAAATACCATTCTCATGTTTATTAAAAGGAAACCAAATGCTCTATATATGTCACACCTTGACGTCCTTTTCCAATCCAATAGTGTTATGAATATTACGTTATTTGGAGCTCTTGGGAGCTAAAATGTTTTATATCATGTTGTATGATAATTTTTGCAAGTCCTACTGAGGACGTAGTCAGATTGACTTGGGCTACTGATAGCCACGTTGTTTTTGTTGTGTTAGTAAAATCATACCCTTTATTAGAAATAAAGCTTTTGTACAGTTCAAAGTTCTCGTCTTCGTTTCTGGTTCATTTTTAAATATCATGGTGGAGGTTATTGTGTGAACAGACTTTTAGTGATCCTGTTGTCAACTCAAACCCCGAGATAATTAAGAGGTAAGTAACGGTAAGTATGAACCCCCGTCTATTTTGGTGTGTTCCACAATGATTTCCTGTGAACTTCTGTGCTCTTATCTCGATAGTATCTGTCAGTGCCATTTTCATTGATGTAACTGTGCCGGTGCGTTTGATAATTGGCAATCCGATTGAGGGGGCGGATATCTGACAGCCTACTGTCCAGGTAAACGGGGACAGAAAGATTGGCGCCGTCAACGTGTGGGGCTTGTTCAACAACAATGGATCACCAGGTTGAACAATAGAAAGATTGGCGACCCAAGAGCGTGGGGCTGAGTCAACAGAAAGATTGGCGCACCTAAAACGTTGGGGCTCGATTCAACATAACTGGATTACCAGGTTGAACGCCAGAAAGAGTGGCAAACCTAAAACGTAGGGTTCGATTAGACTCAAATAAAGAGGTTGATTCTTTGTTAGATGTCTAGGCCAATTGTAGTATTTGAGAGTGTGATTATATAGGAATTAAATGTTGTATTGTATTAGGAAAATTACACTCGGAAAAGATCAGATCTTATACAACTTGGGAAAGGTTAAATAGGCTGGAAACTTAGGAAAATCGCCTATGATCTGGAATCTTATTTTGATTTGACCGGCTTATGACATTTTAGTCATATTAAAGATAAAATTAATTATTTGGATTGTAAATGTAAATTATTTGTGTTAGGATATTTTAAAACGAGCCAGAGAAATTTGAACATGTGCTTGAGTTTGTTTCAACATGAAGTATCTTCGAAAGTTAATTATAAGGTAGTTATAAGTTAGATTTAAGACAGAAAATTGATCAAAATTATATATGGTGAAAAGTGTTGCTCAAATGTTGTTATTTTGCTCTTTTGATGTATGTCCCTACAGCAATCCATTTTTTTGAATAATATTGTAATGGCAGATGAAAGTTTGAAGAAAATGTTAGAGGAGATGTCTGCTAACATGAAGCAGATGATGGAGGAAAATGCTAGTAATATGTCTGCTAATTTGAAAGCAAGCATGACTAGTAGTATGAAGGAGATGGAAGCTAGGAATACTAGTCGAATGGAGGAGAATGCTAGTAATTTGAAAGCTAGCATGGATGAAAGTTTGAAGGGTATCCAAACTAGTACTGCTAATTTGGAGGATAATATGTCGCGTTTGCAGATTAATACCCTAGGAATTGAGAATACTGTAAGTGACATGCGCACAGAGGTGTCTAATGTCCATAAAGATGTGTCTATTGTGCATAAAAGTGTTGATGATGTTAAATTTGATGTGTCTAAGGTACAGAAAGACCTTACAATGTTAAATCTAGATGTAGCTAATGTCCGAGGGGATATTTCTTGTGCTAGAGCCGAAGTTGTAGTTGTCAAAAACGATGTAGCGACTGTCCAAGACAAGGTCGAGGAAGTCCAAAAAGAAATTCAAAAAGCTAGAACTGATGTATCTAATGTTCAGGTAGACATTAATAATATTCATGCGGATATAACTGAGGTGCAAAGTGACATAACTAAGATTCAGGTAGAGGTCAACACAGTTTTCGTAGATATTACTAAAGTCCAAACTGACGTAAATAAAGTCAGGGAAGAAATCGAAAACTCAAAAACTATTTGTACGCGTAATATAACTGCATTAGCGACTAGGTTAGTCGATGAATCAGTTAGAACAACAACGTCTTTAGCAGAGTTGAAGTATGATGTAGAGGTCATGAGAACCCAGGTATTAGACCACAATAGAGTATTAAAAGAGGATATCGAAGTAGACATAGCCGAAATGTTAACAGCAAACGTAGTGGTATGGAAAGACGAGTGGAATAAGTCAAGTGGGGAACATGTAACCCAAATTCAGGAAAGGATTGAAAGAAAACTTGCCAGTACGCAGATAGAAATTAACAATGAAGTAGTACAGATTAGGAAAGATTTAAGCGTCAGGATAAATTCGTTATCCGAAAAACAAGTTGACGATAGAACACAACTAGATCACGATATGCAAACTTTAAAATCTACATTAGAGGATCAAATTCATAAAGTTGTCTCGGATGTAAATGAAACGACGAGTAAACTGAAAAATTTGAAGTTAGGAGAGGCTAGTTTAATGGAGAACTACAAAGAAGAGATTATCAAGAAAGTCTTAACAGAAATCACCGACAAGGATACAGAAGGCTTAGCTTGTGAATTGAATAGGAATTATGCTAGAAGACATAACCTAGAGCCAGAAGAAAGAGACGTGACTCCTGAAGAACGTGTATCCAGATTCAGAGAGGAGGATGACGAGAGGAATATGGAACCTGAGTGGAACTACCGAGATAGTGGGAAAAACTATCCGGATTCATATCCGAGGAACGTGACGGTCATTAGGAATTTCGAAGACAAGCCACAAAAATTCAGTAACACTGATAGTTTGACACCTATAGAGTATGTAAGGAATCTCAAAGATTATTTCATCGAAGCTCACATTCCCAGAGAGAGAGAGATGAAGATAGTAGAGAGATATCTGATTGGAGGACCCCTTGAATGGTTTCGCGCATTTAGATACACATTCAGTAACTTTGACGAGTTTGCAGAGGCATTAATCAAGCGATTTTGGTCTATAGAAGCGCAGAATTCGTTAAGAGCGGAGGTGTATTCAAGAAAATACTCAGGTACTCTTCCAACGAGGTACGCTGATTTCTTTACGAGTCAGTTGTCCCGCTTGAGATTTTTGCAACCCCCATTGTCCACGGAGCAACTAATAGATGCGATTTCTCGTATGCTGCCAGTTGAGGTGAGGAGACTTATAATTTCGTCCAACATCAGGGATTTATCCAGCATGGATGAATTACTAAGAAGGTTAGACTACACAAGTCCAATGCCTAACGTAGTCCAGAAAGGTCAAAGGCAGGAGTTTAAGGAAATCAATACGGTATACATGGACCAAGTCCAACAAACTGACAAGCCAGAGGAGGAGAAAAATGACAATGTAGGTCCTCACAGGAATAATCAGTTTAGAAATTACAGATCACAAGGTTACCGACCGTATCAACAGAGAAGAGGTTGGAACTACAACCGAGGAAACTACAATGGAATAGGCAGATATTACAACAATAATGGGTATAACCGTAACTATAATAGGAATAACCAAAACCAAAATAGAAACCAGAATACTCAAAGTCAGGTTATGACACCTGATCAATATCAGCAAAGAGAAAAGGAAAGCCAGCAATACTTAAAAGAATTAAGGGATAAAGAAGCTGACAATCAAAAGAAAAGGCAGGATGTTGTAATCGATCCTGGACCTTCTACGAGCCAGCAGAACTTTGAAAATAGAAATACTGGTCAGAAGAGAAAGTAGAGAGGAAAGGAATACATTAACCACATAAACCCAGAGTAGAAGAAAAATATGATTAAGGAACATAGAGGAAATATCATGCTAGAGTAAGCCAGTTATAATTCAATTTCGTGTTCAAGAGAGTTGAGATGCTTGTAACACTGAGTTTAAAAACAATTTGCAACTGTTTTTAAAACGTGGTGGGAGGAGAATGCCCCCGTAATTGAATTATGTAGAGACCACGGTGGCTATATTTGAAATTATAAGGAAAGTTATGGCTGTCATAGTTATGACGTGGGTAGTCATGACGTAAGCACGGATGACGTAAATGTTATGCCAGCAGGCTACTTGAGCTGAGATTCTCAGTGACGTCAGCATTTAGTCGAGAATGTTCCAAGATTTACGACGCAGTCGCAGGAAACGAGGAATTCGGCTGAGGAAGAAACTATGCTATTGGAGGAGAGGCATGAACCAATCAACGATAGTTTAAAGGAAGACGGAGATTGCTGAAACTATGGTATTTTTATTACTTGTGGAATGCAGAATTGTGGAAATCCATTTGCAGTAAAAGCATTGATTTGGAATTTTGGTGAAATTTATTTTCAGTTTTTGAATTTTGAAAATCCGTCATGTATTAACGAAGTTGGAAGTTTTAGCGATGACGCAGTACCACGCTTTGGAAGGGATGGTAACGCCCCTCGAGAAGTTAATAAAAGGGCTTGCGCAGAAGAGAGGAGTCCCTTTCGTTCTCTGATCATTCTGAGATCTCATTCTCAGATCATCGAAGTCTATTGTGAAAGTTCTTTTCTTATACATTCATTATAGTGAGACGTCGAAGTGAACAGCAGTGAAAAGAATCGTCTTTATAACGTGTGGCGAGGCCACTATATTAACGAGATCCAAGTCAAACTAGGTGAAGTTGAAACGGACCTTAGAAAGCTTCTACAAGTTTAGCTTCGAACAGTTAGCGGTCTACGATAAGCTAATTGTATTGTGCAGTGCTACATGCAGTTATAGAGAAAAGCTGAACAATTTCGACCGATTAGTTCGAAAGATATTAGCAGTTTTATACGACTGAGAAAAGTGATTATCTCGCCACAAGAGAAGCACTTTCGTATAGCCAGAATCAACGCAACGGCTGACGCTGCGAGTGGAATAGAAAGACTTCAGATTGCTTGGTTACAGAACAATACGGTATAATGGAGCAATTGAATACGGCAGTTTGTTCTTCTAACACTACAACTGAAGAGCAGATGGAAGGTTAAGGGCTTATTGCAATTGGGACATACTTCAACGGAGTAAGATTGCGACATGGAACTTCGCTAATTGCTATTCCGCACAAGCGAACATGCGGTGAATACCATCTACACCCATGTTTCGTAATTAAAGGCTGAATACCATCGAACAGCCATAGAAACAATTTCATACTCTGAATATGAATAATTTCTTCGGAAATTTCTACATAACTTCATGGCGATTGTCTACTGGAACTTCAGGGAATTTTTCAAGAGAGGTCAGGGTGGACCCGACTCACAAAGAAGATTATTGCCGGAAGGATGTCTATTCGTCTTCGAGGAGCAGAGCGATTCACGGAGAAGGAAGCAGTTCGATTCTCTGAGGGTGCTATTTCCTATTTCGAGGATGGAGCTCAACTTTAACGTGGTGAAATGGATCCATCAGCAGTCTTCTTTGGGGAATTTTCCTCTGGAACGTCAATCGGCAGATAAGGTAGTCGTGAACGTTTATTGTATTTGAGTATATTAATGATGTTTGAGCAACCATTTTTCCCATATTTTTATCCTCATGTATTTTTGCCCTATTTTCTTGTTGAGATTCATATTCTCAGTACACTTTGATGAGTTTTGCATTTTTCGACGATTTATTAAGACATTGTTATGTCATGGGCATAGTTAACGATTTTGAATCAGTTGAGACTGATATTTAGAATTTTTCAGTAATTAATATTTTTGTAGTCACGATTTGACTGTAAGTTAATGATTTTTATGGCAGATTTAAATTCAGACAGCGTGTCATTTTATTAAAGTAATTCTACCCCTGTTTAATTACTTTGACCAATTTTCTGTCATCATCAAGAAGGAAGAACAATTAATTGATTTTAGAGCGTTAAAATCTCTTACGTTGTCGACGATCTTGGAAATACTAGTCGTTATTTGTATTGATTGCAACACAGACATTTATCGTCAGTTATGAATGAACATTGCATTATAGACACTTTTGTGAAAGAGTAACTTTAATAATGAATTATTGAATGCATTAAAATCAAGTACTTTTGTTAGGAGTTTTTCTCAATTAGAGATTTATAGAACGATGTTTGCATTCCCCAGTCTAATGGATTCTATTCGACTACTTTTCATTTTAGTCGCACTTTATTTGATGATAGTATTTTTATACTACACATTTTTTTTTTTAAGATGTTAATCTTAAATTTTGATAGACCAGACAGGCGTATATAAGCGTATTCACTATTAAATTTGTTTGTGATTGGCAAGTTTTGACTTCATTTCGGTTCATGAATGAAATCCACGAAGGTTAAATAGAAAAACAGTTTTGAAACAATTAATGATTATAAAATTTTTTAAGTGGAACTATGAATGTATAATCGCTAGTGCAGCGCGTGTTGAAAGTCGCTGAGGTATAATGCCCTTGAATATGAAGGAAGTTCCCACAGGAATAAATGTTAAAGAATTATTTGTGGAAGTTTTGTAAGTTATGTGAAAGTTTAATGCCATATAGATTAATATATGATGATTTTGGGCATATTTTTAATGCAGTTTGTGCATTAACTTGTTAGCGAAGGATTTTCCGCTGGAGTAAGATTGTCATAGTTCGTTGAAAATAAATCAAGTGAATTACTGTTATAATTAACACGAGTTTTGAAAGAATTTGAGATAAGATTTTGAATGAAGGTTGTCGTCACAAATCATTATTAAAACCTTTATTAAACCAGATTGTGACATTAACATGTATAACTAACCTTCATTGGTCGATTATATTAAACACGATTCTGAAAATTACCAAACGAATGAACATGTGGTTAATGTATTTATTAAATCAATAATTTAAACAATTAAAATGTTAATATTGTAAATAATTGCTGTAAATATTTTTGAAAATAATGTGAAACGAGAGTGATGTTAAAGGCGTGCTTATAATATTTTTATTGTCTTTGACAAATATTATAAACAATTTCTAATTGTTATAAATAATTTATGTGATTTTGTTAAAAACATTTAAGAGCTAATTAAACATTTGGATTGAACTTAACAAGTTTAAGGAATTAACATAATGATTCAATAGGATGTGAGCAAAGTACTTGAAAGATTTGCGTAAATATAATGTGAGTTGTCTTGTAGACAGATAAAGGTTTGAGAGAGCAAGCTGTATGTTACGTAACAGCAGGTGAGAAGGGAGTCCATTTGACCAGTATGCAACAGGTTCGAGGTTAGCTCGCAGCTGGGCCAACATCTGGTTCACAGAGAGTGAGGTCGTCCGCACTCCGGCCTTGCGACTATAAATACCATTCTCATGTTTATTAAAAGGAAACCAAATGCTCTATATATGTCACACCTTGACGTCCTTTTCCAATCCAATAGTGTTATGAATATTACGTTATTTGGAGCTCTTGGGAGCTAAAATGTTTTATATCATGTTGTATGATAATTTTTGCAAGTCCTACTGAGGACGTAGTCAGATTGACTTGGGCTACTGATAGCCACGTTGTTTTTGTTGTGTTAGTAAAATCATACCCTTTATTAGAAATAAAGCTTTTGTACAGTTCAAAGTTCTCGTCTTCGTTTCTGGTTCATTTTTAAATATCATGGTGGAGGTTATTGTGTGAACAGACTTTTAGTGATCCTGTTGTCAACTCAAACCCCGAGATAATTAAGAGGTAAGTAACGGTAAGTATGAACCCCCGTCTATTTTGGTGTGTTCCACAATGATTTCCTGTGAACTTCTGTGCTCTTATCTCGATAGTATCTGTCAGTGCCATTTTCATTGATGTAACTGTGCCGGTGCGTTTGATAATTGGCAATCCGATTGAGGGGGCGGATATCTGACAGCCTACTGTCCAGGTAAACGGGGACAGTACAGAGGTAGTACTAACAAAAGGCACCTCAGTGTCATGTTTTATATCGCCGCCATCTTGACGGAAACGTAATGGCGGCCACACAAATGTTCAAAGCTTAAATCAAATTACGACTAACCTAATCATCCAATCTCTACCAAATTTTACAACAACAAACCTTTATGGGGGGAGCATCCTTTGACCAAACTAATAGGTCATCAGCGGAATAGTTTGCGGATGGCGGCCATCTTTGTGTGAAAATCGATTCCCCCTATTAAATCGAACACGGTGCAACCGAATGGAACGAAATTTGGTACAGAGGTAGTACTAACAAAAGGCACCTCAGTGTCATGTTTAATATCGCCGCCATCTTGAGGGAAACGTAATGGCGGCCACACAAATGTTCAAAGCTTAAATCAAATTACGATTAACCTAATCATCCGATCTCTACCAAATTTTGCAACAACATACCTTTATAGAGAAAGCATCCTTTGACCAAATGACTAGGTCATTGGCCTAATAGTTTGCGGATGGCGGCCATCTTTGTGTCAAAATCGATTCCCCCTATTAATTCAAACACGGTGAAACCGAATGGAACGAAATTTGGTACAGAGATAGCACTAGCAATGGGCATCTCAGTGTCATGATTTATATCGCCGCCTTATTGACAGAAACGTAATGGCGGCCACACAAATGTTTAAAGATTAAATCAAATTACGACTAACATAACCATCCGATCTCTACCGAACTTTGCAACAACATACCTTTATGGAGGGAGCATCCTTTGACCATTCTAATAGGCCATTAGCCTAATAGTTTGCGGATGGCGGCCATCTTTATGTCAAAATTGATTCCCCCTATTAATTCGAACACGGTGGAACCGAATGAACGAAATTTGGTACAGAGGTAGCACTAGCAAAGGTCACCTCAGTGTCATGTTTTATATCGCCACCATCTTGACGGAAACGTAATGGCGGCCACACAAATGTTCAAAGCTTAAATCAAATTACGATTAGCCTAATCATCCGATCTCTAGCAAATTTAGCAACAACATACCTTTATGGAGGGAGCATCCTTTGACCAAACTAATAGGTCATCAGCCTAATAGTTTTGCGGATGGCGGCCATCTTTGTGTGAAAATCGATTCCCCTTATCAATTCGAACACGGTAAAACCGAATGGAACGAAATTTGGTACAGAGGTAGCACTAGCAAAGGGCACCTCTGTGGCATGTTTTATATCACCGCTATCTTGACGGATATGTAATCGCGGCCACCCAAATGTTAAAAGCTAAAATGTAATTACGACCAACCTAATATTCTAGTCTCTACCAAATTTTGCAACACCATATCTTTATGTGGGAAACATATTCAGACCAAACTGCAAGAACATCAGCCCAATAGTTTGCAGATGGTGGCCAAGTATGTTTGCAAATCGATTCCCCCTATCAATTCAAACACGGTGAAACCGAATTGAATGAAATTTGGTACAGAGGTAGCACTAGCAAAGGGCACCTCATATTCATGTTTAATATCCCTATAGCACGTTGTATTTCAACAAGCTACTACAACCAACATTCAATCATACTCCTTGAAAAGGACAAAGAGTTATAACAATACCCATGCATTTAGGAGAAAGTAGGCTATATGTTCTTTACTGAACATCTTGTTTGAAATTGATATCACTGATTCCAACGATATAAACTTGTGAATTTCTGCCAAAAATGAAATTAAATGTGTTTTTTTTTTGGGGGGGGGACGATTTCAATGATTTATCACAAACATAACTTGCATATTTAAGAACCGATATCTTCGCACGTTTTCAAACTAATCGAGTCATTGGTGTTGCAAATTGCTCTGCTGTATGTTCAAAATGATGTATAGCAAAATCCTTTTTGTATCATTCATTGAGGAAAATACACAATTCAAAAAAATTAGGGGAACATGTTTCATAACGTCTGGTATGTGAACGTTTATTTTGTAGATTGGGTTCCAATGGTCGTACAGCATGCCTTAAGACCTTAGCTACGCAAGGTATGTCAAATCGAAGTTATACTCCATCTCTAGGCGTAACCATGCATTAAAATGTCAGGTGACCCCTCAAAACAAAGTGAATAGCGGTGCGTCCGTGTGTTCTTGTGAGCACATGGCATGATACATCTTAACGAGGTTCAAGTCGCAAGGGCGTTCACTTTAATCCAGGCAGGATGGCATATTCGTCGTGTTGCTGTGGATCTCAATGTCTCTCCGTCAGTTATTTAACCCTTGTGGAATCGCTACAAAAGACAGGCCAGTCCACAAGGAAGGTTGGACAAGGTAGTGGTCACATGACAACCCTCAAGATGACCGATATCTGACCATATGTGTGTTGCGGTGTCGTTCAGCAACTGCCAGAGAACTGCAACAAGACCTTAGGAGGGTCACTGGAGCCACGGTGTCCGACCAGGCAGTGAGGAACAGGTTAAGAGAAGTGTCCTTACGACCCGGACGTCCTGTTCGAGTTCCCCATTTAACGCAGCAACATCACTTCGCTCGCCTACTGTTTACCCGTACCCACGTCAACTGGCAACTTCGCCAATGGAGTCCTGTGTTGTTCACAGACGATTCCAGATTTCCACTGACACGGCGTGATGGACATCAACGTGTATGAAGACGCCGTGGTGAGCAGTACATGCCAAATATTGTCTAGGAAGTCAACCGATTCGGACAAGGTTCTGTGATGGTGTTGTGACGCACCAGTATTGATGATCATACGGATCTTGTCGTCGTCCACGGTAATCTTACTGCTGCGGGGTACATCGAGCAGATACTGCTACAGCATGTGTTTGGCTGCTGCATACGGTTTTTGGCACTGAATTCGTACTCATGCACGACAATGCTAGGTTTCATGTAGCGCGCATCACCAGAGCTGTCTTGCGAGAGCTGGAAATTCAAGAGTTGGAATGGCCAGCAGTGAGTCTCGACCTTAATCCCATCGAGCATGTGGGATAGGCTTGACAGAAGTGTCCGTGGGCGTCCTGTTCCACCACAGACGCTCCAAGACCTCGAACAGGCCCTCATTGAAGAATGAGACCTGATACCGCATCATGACATCCGTCGACTAATACGGAGCATGCCACGTAGGTGCCAAGCTGTGATAATGCTCGTGTAGGACATACTCCGTTCTGAAGCTTCCCAACTGGGATAAAATCCACCCTGGAGTACTGTTTTCACTTTGGTTTCGCCACTTTTTGGACATTTCCGTTTGTGTTTTGACAACGGACGAATCCTTCGATATTCTTTTGTTTACGGCAACTGTAAAGAATAAAGGCTTAGTTGGTAATTTACCTGGGTGTGAGGTACTGTTTTTTTGGAGCACGGCATACGTTCAAAAACATGTTCCCCTAATTTTTGAACTGGGTATATTAGCTTTGTATTACAATTTACATTATTCTGTTTGAAAACAAAATTAAATTGTGGGGGCGGGACACCTAATTTCAATTTAAGAGCATCATTCTGCTATACAATATAGCTGCTTTATTTTTTCTATATTTTAGTTTTAAATGAAACTAATATCTGCACTCTAAGTGGACATTTTAACTGCCCAAGTCAAAACAAATATTGAAAAATTGAAGGGTGTGAAAATGTAACTTTAAGTTGAGGCACACATTTAGAGTATAGAGTCTTATTAGCCTACTTTCGATTTTTGCAAAAAATGAAAGTAGACTTATGAGATCAACACAGGGCGAAAAAAAAGTGTGTCTGTCTGTGTGTGTGTATGTGTGTGTGTGTGTGTGTCTGTGTGTGTGTGTGAGAGTGTGTGTACTCTGAATGTCTGTCCCCACCCTATCAATTCGAACACGGTGAACGCGAATTGAACCAAATTTGGTACAAAGGTACCACTAGCAAAGGACACCTCAGTGGACATTTAGAGTATCTTGACGGAAACGTAATGGCGGCCACACAAATGTTCAAAGCTTAAATCAAATTACGACTAACCTAATCATCCGATCTCTACCAATTTTTGCAAAAACATACCTTTATGGGGGGGAGCATCCTTTGACCAAACTAATAGGTCATCAGCCTAATAGTTTGCGGATGGCGGCCATCTTTGTGTGAAAATCGATTCCCCCTATTTACTCGAACACGGTGAAACCGAATGGAACGAAATTTGGTACAGAGGTAGTACTAGCAAAGGGCACCTCAGTGTCATGTTTTATATCGGCGCCATCTTGACGGAAACGTAATGGCAGCCACACAAATGTTCAAAGCTTAAATCAAATTACGACTAACCTAATTTTCCTATCTCTACCAAATTTTGCAACAACATACCTTTATGGGGGAAGCATCTTTTGACCAAATTAATAGGTTATTAGCTTAATAGTTTGCGAATGGCGGCCATCTTTTTGTCAAAATCGATTCCCCCTATTTATTCAAACATGGTGAAACCGAATTGAACGAAATTTGGTACAGAGGTAGCACTAGCAAAGGCCACATCAGTGTCATGTTTTATATCGCCGCCATTTTGACAGAAACGTAATGGCGGCCACACAAATGATCAAAGCTTAAATCAAATTACGACTAACATAATCATCCGATCTCTACCAAATTTTGCAACAACATACCTTTATAGACGGAACATCCTTTGACCAATCTAATAGGTCATTAGCCTAATAGTTTGCGGATGGCAGCCTTCTTGTGTCAAAATCGATTCCCCCTATTAATTCGAACACGGTGAAACCGAATGGAACGAAATTTGGTACAGAGGTAGCACTAGCAAAGGGCACCTCAGAGTCATGTTTTATATCACCGCCATCTTGACAGATACGTAATCGCGGCCACCCAAATGTTAAAAGCTAAAATGTAATTACGACCAACCTAATAATCTAGCCTCTACAAAATTTTGCAACAACATATCTTTATATGGGAAGCATATTCTAACCAAACTAATAGGTCATCAGCCCAATAGTTTGTAAATAGCGGCCATGTATGTGTGCAAATCCATTCCCCATATCAATTCAAACACGGTGAAACCGAATGGAATGAATTTTTTTACAGAGGTCGCACTAGCAAAGGGCACCTTATATTCATGTATAATATCCCTATAGCACGTTGTATTTCAACAAGCTACTACAATCAACATTCAATTATACTCCTTGAAAAGGACAAAGAGTTATAACAATACCCATGCATTTAGGAGAAAGTAGGCTATATGTTCTTTACTGAACATCTTGTTTTGTTAATTTGAGGGAATTTAGAAACATTTAGGAGAATTCTGGGTTGGGTGTGAGAAATCATACAGGGCTTATTATTATTATTGTTATTTGTTCTTTTGCTCATTTTTATTATTTTCATTATTAATTTGCACAATTATTATTCTTATTATTGGGTTTGGCTACAGGTAGGGGGAAGGGGTGGGATGTAGGGTGGTTGGTAGTGCAATCCTCAACCGACATAGGGAGGAAGCCTCTAGTGTGCATGGTCATGTAGGGAGGTGTGGGTGGGGGTAGCAATCGATAACCTTCGGGGGTTTTCGGCAATGTTCGGAGAGCATAGTGTGACCCGTTTATCTCTATCTCTATCACTATATATATAAAAATGAAAGTTTGTCTGTTTTTTCTTAATTTCCACGGAAATTTGCGATATTTGCGCGTTTCAGACTGTTTTATGATGGATGCGCGCAAAAATAATTTTTTTGTCCGTCTGTCTGTTTGTTTGTTTGTTTGTCTGTCTGTGGACAATTTTTTGTGTCCTTATAACTCGAGAATGGCTGAGTGGATCAACGTAAAATTTGATACAGATATCCTTCAGAGGCACGACACCAATCATCGATGTAACTCGTCTCCGTACCTCTCATAAAAGGGGCCCTACCCCCTTAAAATACATGCTGAAATAGGCGTAGAAGGGTGAAACAAAGCTCATTTTCAGCCCCTCAATGTGAGAAACGAAACTCGGGGCGAAAACCACATTTTAAGGCCCTAAAACTGACAGTTTTTGAGATATTCCCAGAAAACTAATTTGATTTAATAGAATAATGAAAGTATGCAACCCGGTAACAATGGCAACAGAATCTCACAGGTCCATCTATGGCTGTAAGTCGCAATACAATTCTATTTATTACATTACTGAGATAGTTTGCTAACGGCTATAAGGTTATCACGGAACTAAATTACGCTGTAAAATGCATCAATACATACAGTAAACTGCGCTTAAGGGGGTCAAGAGGTACTCTAGAATTTCTTCACGTGATTTACACGTGTGGGTGTGGTACGGAAGGTCTACTTAATCCCTCTCTCTATATAATTATACAATTATTATTATTATTATTATTATTATTATTATTATATAATGGCACACAACGACGAGACAAAGCTATTTTCAGCTCCTCGGTGTCGGAAACAAAACACGGGGGCCCTAAAGTGTCCCCGAAAACTAAATTTTAAGGCTCTATAACCCACAGTTTCTGAGGTAATCCATGAAAACTAATTTCATTTAATAAACTAATCAAGGAATGCAAGCCGGCAACCATGACAACAGTATCTCAAGAGATGACATCCAACTTACCATCTCTTTCTCTAAGATGCAATACCACTCCATTTATTACATTTCTGTGAAAGTTTGCAAATGGCTATAAGGTTATCACGGAACCAACTAAGACTGTGAAATTCGTCAATGCGCTTAAGGGGGTCAAGGGGCTCTCCAGAATTCATTCACCCGACTTACACGTGCGATATGATGTACAGAAGGTCTATTATATCTCCAAACGGCAATATTATTTTCAAAAATTCCTGAATTGAAATAGTATTTTTGCGGCTTTTTAGGAATTTGAGGTATTCAATTTTATTTTCACGTCAGGTAGTACACGTTAGGTGAATTTAGTTTGAGAGCACATTTTAACAAATCATTCTTTTTTGTCAACAAACGGGTACATCGTAAGGATGATTTTGTTTGAGTTAGTTAGTTATTGTTGTTTTAAAGGGTGGAACTTCGAGGTCATCTGCCCCTTGAATTTGTTTGATACTTTGTGGTTGATATATCCATATTTGGACATCTGGGTGATACTTTGTAGTCAATAGAGTTAGTTTGCCTCATGGCCACTAGCTGCCTTTGCTCTTGCATAAATACACCTATCTATAAACATATGATTGTTTGTTTATTAAAGTTTCAATTTTGTTTCTTTTACGCGTTTCGGTATGTTTTTTTACGGATGCAAGCAAAACGTGGATTTGTGTGTCTGTATATCTGTGTATCTTTATGTACTCCTATAACTCGTGTTCGGATGCTTGGAGCATCGTAAAATTAGGTAGGTATCCATGAGGGTCAATCCACTAATCGTTTATAAAACTCTTCACTGTACTTCTCATAGAAGGGTGGGTATAGGTAAAAAGTTTCAACATACATGCTAAAATAGACGAAATATAAAAATTATTCTGGAAGGACGACCAAAGCATATGTTGCGCTTCTCAATGTGAGACACAACATTCGGGGGTCTATAAAGGGTCTCCGAAAACCACATTTTAAGGCCCTTAAATTAACAGTGTGTGTGATATTCCCAGATAACTAACTTTGTTCTGATAAAACTTTTGAAGGAATGACAAACCGCTAACCATTGCAACAGTAGCTGAATTGATAACGTCTGGTTATTCATACCAAAGACCGTTCGAAGAACGGGTACTTCTGCTAGTTACCTATATAACAGAGAAGTTGGTTTCACGGATTGTGATTGGTGCTATGAAAGAAAAATTAATCATGAATGTACATGGACTTGGAAATAGGATATGAGTTGTAAAATATAAAAAAAACAGTATTACCAGATGACTATTTCTTTTACTTAAAACACATGCACTATCGCAGACAGACTCACACATATAGAACCGTTTTCTCTTTTCAACTTCTCATATTTCTCATTTTGCAATTTTTCAACATTGTACATTTTACTTTTTCAATTCTCATTTTTGTCTTTGAAAAATTTTGCAATCACATTTCCAAGTTTTGTATTTTCGCAAACACATGTCAACGTTTCCATCTAGACGATAGGATTACTACACAACTTTCTTTTGTGTCTGGATACTAGACCCCATAGACTAATAAATTATTGATACGGTACTAGTTTGATCACTAGACACTTAAGTTGTTTGGATGAGAGGAAATTCCCATTTTAAATAGTTTATCCACCATAAGGTGTTTGTTGTTACATTACCGAATTGCTCCAGCGGAATTGATGTACGATATTTATTAGGGAAATAACATCATCCCGCCAGATTTCTCGAATTGGTGTTGACCTACTGGAATAGGACTAAGGCACACTGTAAAATGGCTTTTATCACTTCACCGTTTCTTGAACTCCACTCTTATTAAACACTAGCTGAAGTACCCGTGCTTCGCTACGCGTCATAAATAAATTAAAATGTGAAGGAGACAGTTAAAACAGGGGATAGGCTAGGTGCTGCGCAGAGGGAGATTAAGGATGGACCATTTTGTCCAACTACACCGCTCGGCGTTGACCGTGTTTTATAGCACAAATTTAGGTTTTACTCGCTAACCGTTGGAGATACCTTTCGGATAGAAAATGTAATTTTAAATCTCGTATATGCCATCAAAAGTTTGCTATTTCTTAGCGTTCTCTTTTTATTTGAAATGGAAATATAACTAAAATATTTATTTATGAAAATATTAAAGTTTGAAACCAAAGGGTGTAGTGACGTCACTAAAATGGTCGCCATCTTAAAATAGTGCAAAGTATTGAAATCAAAAATAGCCTATATGTTAACCAGGTAAATCAGCTACTTCCATGTAAAATTCATGTAAATCGGACCAGTGGTACTTGCGTGATTGAGGTATACACAGACACACACCATCTCATTTTTAGTCTCGCTTCGCTCGCGTCATAGTCGTGTCATATTGTTATTCAATGAAATGCAGGTTTAACACCGTTAACACCCCCTTAGAACCTGAATATCCAAAAATCCCTCCTTAGTAGACGTTCACGGCATACAACAAACATATCCCCAAAATATAATTCTTCTAACTTTATTAGTTTTGGTTGGTCGATGAGAGTGAACATCCAAAAATCCTTCCTTAGTGGACGTTTTTCTTCCAGAATTTCACCCCTCCCCAAAGGCCCCTTAAATTGGATTTATGAAAGAACGGTCGAACAACTATTTTTTTTTAAGCTGATTCATTTCCTCAGAGTTTCAAACTACTCGCCTATGTCGTTTAAGAGATACACGCTCCGTTAGGAATCTTTCAACCCCCACTTTTCACCCCTTTCACCTCATAATATACACCATATCGATAAACCCTTAGACATATGTCTGCTTATTCTTAATGATGAGTTTATATGCCGAGTATCCCATCCCCAAGGAAACCAATCAGGAGATATTGTTATTCAATTAAATGCAAGTCTACCCCCTTAATACCCCTTTAGAATATGAACATCCAAAAATCCTTCCTTAGTGGACGTTTTCGACATACAACGAACATAGCCCCAAAATGTCATGTTTCCAACTTCAATAATTTTGGCTGGACGATGATGAGTGAGTGAGTATGTCAGGACATTTTCTTTCATTTATTTTTCAGAATTTCTCCCCTCTTATGAACCCCTTAAATTGAATTTATGTAAAAAAAAACGGTCGAACACCTATTTACTTATTTTTGAGCTGTTCTTCCCCCCTGAGTTTGATGAGCGAGTGAGTTAGGACACTTTCTTTCCTGTTTTCCCCCCAGAATTTCACCCCTCTCCAAGGGCCCCTTAAATTGGATTTATGAAAAAAAAAGGTCGAACACCTATTTACTTATATTTTAAGCTGTTTATTCCTGCCGAATTTCAAACTTCTCGCCTATGTCGTTTAAGAGATACACGCTCCGTTAAGAATCCCTCAACCCCCTATTTTCACCCCTTTCACCTCATAATATACACCACATCGATAGACCCTTAGACATATCTGATTATTTTTAATGATTAGTATATATACCGAATATCACATCCCCAAAGAAACAACTCATGACATATCGTAATTAAATGAAATGCACGTTTACCCCCTTAACACCTCTTTAAAACCCGAATAAACAAAAATCATACCTTAGTTGACGTTTTCGACATACAGCGAACATATTCCCAAAATTTCATGTTTCCAACTTTAATAGTTTTCGCTGGGCGTGATGAGTGAGTGAGTCAGACAGGACATTTTTTAATTTCAATTATTTTTGCCAGAAATTCACCCTTCCCCATGGGCCCCTTAAATTGGATTGATGAAAAAACGCTTGAACACCTATTAACTTATTTATTAAGCTGTCTTTTTCCCCTGAGTTTGATGAGTGGGTGAGTTAGTCGGTCAGTTAGGACACTTTCTCTCCTTTTTCCCCCCAGAATTTCACCCCACCCCGTTGGCCCCTTAAATTATTTTATGAAAAAACGGTTGAACACCGATTTACTTATTTTTTAAGCTGATTTTTTTTCGCCGAGTTTCAAATTTCTCGCCTATGTCGTTTAAGAGATAAGATCTTTTATAAAAGATATGACAGTGTAATGGGGAAATCTTTTATAAAAGGTGGTTTTATAAAATTTCTTTTATAAAATGTATGTGGACCATGGTATCTTTGATAAAAGATTCAAACCAAAATGGCGGATCATAACAGCTGGAATATTATCACAGCAAATATGCTCATATCAGTGTGTGAAATGCATGAAATGTTACATAATATGTTACATAATGAATGGTATACAATGTAAAACATAAATAACAGATAGAAACTGTAGGTAAAAATAGCCGATGCTATATGCACTGCACACAAAGGACGCGCGTTTCAGGATATAAAGAGGAATTATATAGTTAAATAGGCTGAAATAAGCCGTGAATAGTGGTGCATTTTATGTTATAATATTTGTATTATCATTTTTCAATTGCACTTATGGTATTACTAACGAGTGTAAATAAGCACTTTATCCTTACCGGTAGATGTAATGCATCTAACCACGTTGGTTGCCAGTGTCTAGTTAGCGGAATGAGTAGATCGCTCGACTCTGGTTCGAGGGGACCTAGGATCGAATCCCACTTAAGGCGTGTTTTTTACTTCGTATGTTTCAATTTTATTTGCTTGGGCTGAGGTTTTTCCGAACGTTACGATCATTCATTTCATCATAATTATTAATAAATAAATATTAATGTAATTTTTCAAGTCCTCGTACTACAGTACGTTCACCAAGATTTTACTCTTATAGGCCTAAATACCATTCTTGTCACGCGGGCGAACTATGGTTTAACCCATAGACGTTTAGTTTATCTTTCCGTTTCTTTTACATACCGGTAGACTATTGCCATTACAGAATTTCAACTACCGGTACCGTAATGTACAGTAAAGTGAACAAGGAACTGTCCTTCATTCATTTTGCTGAACTATTATAAAATATTTGATGTAGTGTAATGGTGTGATTATTTCTTGGTATAATTTTTATAAAAGTTCCGTTTTATAAAATATTTGATAAAATTGCTTTGACAAATTTCTTTGATAGTGTAATACCGGCCTAATGATAAGTTTATATGCCGAGTATCACATCCACAAATGAAACCACTCGTGAGATATTGTTATTCAATGAAATGCAGATTTTACCCCCTTAAAACCCCATTAGAACCTGAATATCCAAAAATCCTCCCTTAGTGTACGGTTTTGACATACAACGAACATATCCCCAAAATGCCATGTTTCCAACTTCAATATTTTTGGCTGGGCGATGATGAGTGAGTGAGTGAGTCAGGACATATTCTTTCATTTTTCTTCTTCAGGTTTTCACCCCTCCCTATGAACCCCTTTAACTGTTGAAAACATATTTACTTATTTTTAAGCTGATTTTTTCCCCACTTAGTTTCAAACTCCTCGCCTATGTCGTTAAAGAGATACACGCTCCGTTAGGAATCCTTAAACCCCCACTTTTCACCCCTTTCACCTCATAATATACACTACATCGAAAAACCCACAGACACGTGTCTTCTTATTTTTAATGATGAGTTTATATGCCGGGTATCACATCCCCAATGAAACCAATCGGGAGAGATTGCTATTCAATGAAATGCAGGTCTACCCCCTTAACACCCCTTTAGATCCTGCATATCCAATAATCCTTTCTTAGTGGGCGTTTGCGGCCCTTGTGGAAGCTGCATACAAAATGTCATTCCAATCCGTTCGGTGGTTTCTGAGATTTCGTGATGAATGAATGAGTGAGTGAGTGAGTGAGTGAGTGAGTGGTATTAGACAAATATCTAGTAGATAGTGTCAAGTCTTTGTTATGCTACCTAGGTATACTCGGGGACAACGCTGTGTGAGCAGTTGAGTAACTAACGGGATTTCAAGTAAAGATCCTCATTTTCTATACCGGTAGTGCAGAGCGCAACTCGTATCCAGTCGGCCGTGTCTCTAATTGAGCTATGTTGCCATAGAAATGATCTGCCTTGCCATTCCTTCATGAGTATATTTTATGACTTTATATTAGCCTTTGCTCGAGTACAAAAGGACCGAAATCAGAAGAATGAGAAAGACTATCGAAAATTCATGTAGCCAGCGGTTCCTTCTGGGTCCTAAACTATGTGTATATGGTTGAGATTCGTGGAACGGTGTAGATTTGTATACGGAACCAACCCACATACATACATACATACAGACTTTCACTTTTATATATTAGATTACTGTTGTTGTTGTTTAATCATTTCACTGGATTGAGGACACACGCAATACCGCCCTGTCGTGAGCTAACAGTTTCATCTCTTCAATGTATAATGGAACATAAACCGAGACTCGGTTGTTTTCTACTTCTCCATACTAGTTAAACATGATTGTGCATAATTGAACAAAGAACAACCATAGGATATTCCATTATGGTTATCCGAGTTTAGGCCAACAAATTAACAGAGCTATTGAAAAATGTGTTATACCAATAAGGTACTTTACTTGTTTAAATTTGTGTTAGACTAAAAGAGCCAATTATTCTCAAGTTGATTTTCTCTTCTAATTGTGGTTGTATGAAACATTGTTCGGGATGTTGGCGTTTTTCTAGGAACTGCTCATTTAAAACTACATGTAGGCTAGTACAGGGGAAACTACTTGTCTGAGTGCAATGATATTTTTTAATGTTATAGGCACAAATATTGCTAGTGTAAAACTTAACTTTCAATGGTAGCCCATACTGGCTTTCATGGCCAGTGAATTAAAACTCAGCAATTTGCCCAGGTTTGTGCCGTATCTTGTGTGGGGATTCGCTTACGACACCAAGCTAGCTCATCATCGGGCTCTTGGTGTCTTCGCCCGGACCCCCACAGCAGTAGCGAACTGCGCGCTACCTCTCTTTATATAGAGTGCAACTGCACCTGTTTACTGCGAGAACTAAACGCTCAAGCAGCCTTAACCTCCCTTCGAAGGCTTCCGAAAAATGGTTTATTGACTTTTACGGCCAGTGAAGCGGGTACAATGTCGAACTCTCTAATGTACGATTCTCCATCGGTTTCTTTGAATTTCATCGTCTGAGAATGACGTTTATAAAAAGTAACCACGTAGCCTTCATCCACTTTTTGTAACACCTTAGCTACGTATAATCTGAAGTTATTCTCTTTTGCAAAAAACTTTCGCAATGCAATACTCACCACGTTCAAGAATAATTTTATCTTCATCATCATAATCTGAGAAGATTTCGAGGGGGTCTTCGTCACTTTCTTGGATAGAATATGCATCAGAATCGTTTTCATTACTAGAAGAGTCGTAGTGAAATTCTTGTGATTGCGATTTTCCATTCTTTTTTTTTTTTTTCGGAACTGTTTTTTCTTATTTGCTTTGTCATTTTCCTGGCTTTTCTTACGTTTTTCTTCTTTTTCGATCAAAGCTTTTCCTTTCTCCTGTACGTCTTTCTTTCATTTCAATGTATTTTGCAGTAGTTATTATTTCACAGTTGTTAACAATTATTTTCCTTTACTTTGGTTTGTCTGGGCTTCTGTCATTTCCTACAAGGTCCGGTAGCAATTCTTCAAAAGTATTTCCTTTTAATGTTGATGGCTGCTCGGGCTCAGATGTCGATGGCTGCTCAGGATTGATACCCATGGACTGCTGAAGCTCAGATGATGATGGCTGCTCAGGTTCAGCTGTCAGATGCTCCTCAGGCTCCACTGTTATAGAATCCTCAGGCTCGGTTGTTGAAGGTCAAGGCTCTGTTTCCTTGGCACCATCACAAATCGTGAGAAGACGTTTCTTGTATTTTTCAAGGTCTCTGGGGGAAAATATTGACTCCGGAATCGCTCTTCGGTTGGGTCCTTGAATTTCAGGGTCAGCGTCATAGATACCAGTTGCCCTAAAACCATTAATAATAGTAGACGGAGAAACCTCCTGGGTAGGTGTACTAAGAATACCTATAAAGTCTATCTTAGGGATCTTCTTCCTTTGCCATTTGAAAAGTTCTTTGAACCACTTCTGCTTTAAGCCCCTGAATACTGCAACATGTAAGGACTGCAGCACATGTGTTGTATGTGGGGGCAGTTTCATAATAGTCAAATTGTTGTTTTGTGCTAAACGTTTAAGCTTTGTAGAAATGTGGGTTGAATGCCCATCATGAAGGAGGAGCACTGGTCTCCCTATGCCTATGTTAGTTAAAAATACATATCTGAACCAATAAAGAAATAATGTTGTCTCCATCCACCCTTTTTCACTTGCAGATACTGCTGTTTGTGTGAGAACTTGTTGATTTACCCAAGCTCCATGACGAATTTGCCCTTGAAAACGCAAAGCTAATACATCTGTTTACCGTCAGCAGATACGCACAACAATGCCGTGGTATTATCTCTTCCAGAAGCACTTGTTCTGCGTTGGCTCTTCTCATTAATAGCTCCTACAACTCGGGTTTTAGAGGGGTCATGGCAAAAAGAGGTTTCGTCACAGTTGTATACTTTCCCAGGTTTCCCATTCAGTCCAAGTTCCTTAACAACCTATGTTAATTTATCAAAAAAGTCATTTATTATCCAAGGATTGGTTTGGTCGCAGCGAGAATGTTCAATGCTTTGTGGTAACTTAATTGATAGGCGATTCCTCTTTCGAAATGATTGAAACTGGTCTTCACCAGACCGCTGATTTTTGAATCGGGTTTTCAACTTGGTTTGGACAATGTAACATTGAACTATATCTAAAACCTCTTCATAACTGAGACCAAAACCATTTTTTTCCATAATTCTAATCCCATTGGCAAGTTCTTCTTCATTGTCAGCAGAGAGATAAGATTTTACACCCTCAACGCCTATATTCGGACCTTGGGAGACATTTCCCTTCCCACGAGTTCCAAGAACGTAATGTTTCAATGTACTTCGTGGAATGTTGTAAAAAACAGCTGCTCCTCGAGTTGTTTTTTTTGCCATTTTGCACATCACTTAGAGCTTTGTTGAGGTCCTCAGATGAATAGGCTGTGCCTGCACCCTTCTCAGTTTTTCTCTTATAGTTTCGCACCATGTCCTGCAACAAAGCAAAGAAAAAAAATAAACTGTATAAGTTTAAGTTAAATTAACTTAATTTTATTATTTGGAGGACGTGCTTGATTGAAATGCTTTTAAAAATAAGTAGGCTATACGACTCAAAGAAATATGTTGTATGGAATATGAAATGTTGAGTAGCCTACATAACAATACATGTAACTAGGTTTTACATAACCAAACAAACAAAAACATAGGCCTAATAGGCGACATGGTAAGTTAGTTTATTTTTACCTGTTCTAATTATATCATTGAGGTAACTGGATCCCTTCCCGGGGTAACTGGGCCACCTGGATCCAGTTACCCCAATAGGATGGCCCAGTTACCCCTTCTTTGAACATTTCTCGGGGTAACTGGGCCATCCCTGCTAGGCAAATAACAACAAGCCTACTGTAGGGGTGGTAATTAGCATATTTATAGACAAATTCATTCATTACGTTTATATCTAACTAGTAATAAGGAAACTGGTACTTACCAAACAAATCCGTTAAACATGTGGAAACACGACGATGTTTGAAAATAATTCACCTTACAAATTACTGAACCACTCACAACTACAAAATGGCTCCAACTGAAGTAATGCTTGTTGTTCCAGAGAGAAACAAGGAAGATGAAGGTGTGCCAACCAAATCTCTCTCTATATATATAAAAATGAAAGTTTGTCTGTTTTCTCTAAATTTCTATGGAAATTTGCGTTATTTACGCGTTTCAGACAGTTTTATGACAGATAAACGCAAAAATAATGTTTTTGTCTGTCTGTATGTCTGTCTGTTTGTTTGTCTGTCTGTGGACAATTTTGTTCCCTTATAACTCGAAAACGGCTGGGTGGATCCAAGTAAAATTTGGTACAGATATCCTTCAGAGGCACGACACTAATCATTGATATACCTCTTCTATGTAACTCTCATAAAAGGGGCCCTACCCCGTTAAAATACTTGCTGAAATAGGCGTAGAAGGGCGAGACAAAGCTCATTTTCAGCCCCTCAATGTTAGAACGAAACTCGGGGGCCCTAATGGGACCCCTAAAGCAACATTTTAAGGCCCTAAAACCAACAGTTTTTGAGATATTCCCAGAAAATTAATTTCATTTAAACGCAGGATTCAGGGAAAACCAACAAAGAAGTGGAATCTTGAAGCATTTAAAAGCGAGCGGACTAAAAAGCAATATCAGGAAGCCACTGATGACAACATATCATCATATGCAAACAACTCACAAACTGTTGATCATTTATGGTCAATAGCCAAACTCTCCATCGAAAAGGCTGCTGAAGACTATGTGGGATTTGTGGAAAGAGTGAATCGCAAACCATGGATCACACAGGACATTCTCTTAAAGATGGATGAAAGAAGAAAATTTAAAAACGACTCTTCAGAAGTAGGCAGAAATAACTACCGAATGCTAAAGAACCAGATTGATCGACTCTGTCGGGAGAAGAAAATGGAGTGGTGGCAGTCAAAATGCGAAGAGATCGAATTTCTGCAAAAACAAGGAAGAACAGATTTAGCCTACCGAAAGATCAGGGAAACTACTAAGAAACAAAAAGGATTCCGCACTAGACAGTTCCGAGATACACATGGGAATCCTATATCAGACCTGAATTACAAGAAGGAACACTAGAGGATGTATGTTGAAGATCTATACGCAGAACCAATTCCATACCTTTTGCCAACACGTGGCGAGGAAGACAGGCCAATTGCAGAAGATAGAATTATTAGATCAGAGTTCGATGAAGCTCTAAAATCAATATCCATGGGTAAAACACCAGGTATTGACAATGTTCCTGCCGAACTAATCAAGAATAGTGGGGATAGTACACTTGAATGGATATTCAAATTGGTAGCAAGAATTTTCGAAGAAGGTAAATGGCCTCAGGAGTTTTACACCAGCATCATCATTCCAATTCCAAAGAAGACTGTACCAGTTGAATGTAGTGACTATCGGACCATTAGTCTCATCCCTCATGCATCAAAGATACTTCTGCAGATTTTAAGGAAAAGGATGGAAATATACATCGAACAGTATCTAGACAACTCTCAATTTGGCTTTCGAAAGAATATGTCTACACGTGATGCTATCGGGTCCTTGCGATGTCTTGGAGAAAGGATGTTAAGTGTAAACAGAAACCTTTACGTGTGCTTTGTGGACTTTGAAAAAGCATTTGATAAAGTCAGCTGGCACAAGCTGTTTCCTCTTCTGAATCAAATAGGCTGTCCCCATCGATTAATCAGATTAATATTTGATCTGTATATAAATCAAACTGCTGTTGTTCGGCTTGGAAATGACGTATGAGAACCCGCTAAGATCCGCAAAGGTGTGCGACAAGGGTGTTTGCTGTCCCCTGGACTGTTCAATGCCTTCGCTGAAGCTATAACTAAGTGGGCTTTTAAAGGTTCTAATATGGGAGTGAAAGTTGGTGGAAGACTTATCCAGAATATTAAATTTGCTGATGATCTGGCATTACTTGCAGTAAATCCGCATACATTAACAAACATGTTGCAATGTTTAAATGATACAGCTACAGAATATGGAATGAAAATCAATTTTAAGAAGACCAAGATTCTGGTGATAAGTAAGTATCAACACGAACTAAATATTACCATAAATAAAGAACCAGTACAACAGGTCAATCGTTTTAAATACCTTGGCCAGATCTTCACAGAAGACCTACGATGTGAAGTTGAAATCAGGAGCCGTATAGCCATGGCCAAGTAGGCATTCCGTGAAAAGCATTCTCTAATTTGTCAACGCTCGATGTCCCTCAGCCTTAGAAAACAACTGGTTAAGACCTACATATGGCCAGGTGCAATGTACTGCAGTGAGACCTGGTCAATGAATAGAGGTGACATTAAACGACTAGAAGCGTTTGAGATGTGGTGTTGGCGCCGAATGGAAAAGATCAGCTGGGTAGAGAAAATGACCAACATAACGGTGCTGGATCGAATAAAGGAAAAACGGCAAATGATCCGCCAGATATATAGAAGGAGATCCACCTGGCTTGGCCACAGGTTACGACATGGTGGCCTGATGATCGACATTCTAGAAGGAAAAATACCCGGAAAACGCCCTCGCGGGAGGCCACGGAACACTTTCATGAGATCTTTCCTACATAGCTCTGGCCTACGAAATTATGAAATGGTCAAAAGGACAGCACAAGACCGAACAACGTGGAGAAGACTCATTGTAGGGGCAGACCAGTCGCTTGACTGAAAAACATGATGATGATGAATACAATAATGATAGATAGCAAGCCGGTAACCATGGCAACAGAAACTCACAGGTCCATCTATTGCTGTAGGACGCAATACAATTCCATTTATTACACTACTGAGATAGTTTGCAAACGGCTCTAAGGTTATAACGGAACCAAATTAAGCTGAAAAATTCACCAATACATATAATGCGCTTAAGGGGGTCAAGGTGTACTCTAGATTTTCTCACGCGATTTTCACGTGCAGGTTTGGTACTGCCCCCGTAAATTGAATTATAGAGAGACCACGGTGGCTATTTGTGAAATTATGCAGAGAATTATGGCTGTCATAGTTATGACGTGTGTTGGTCATGACGTAAGCACGGATGACGCAGCTGTGATGTGAACAGGCTACTTGAGCTGAGATTCTCAATGACGTCAGCTCTTGTTCGAGAAAGTTCCGAGATTTACGACGCAGTCGCAGGAAACGTGGAATTATGCTGAGGAAGAGATGATGCTATTGGAGGGGAGACTCGAACCAATGAACGATAGTCTGAAAGAAGACGGAGATTGTTGAAACTATGGTATTTTGATACTTTTTGGATTGCAGAATTGTGGAAACCCATATGCAATAGAAGCATTGTTCTGGAATTTTGATGAAATTTATTTTCTGTCTTTGAATTTTGAAAATCCGTCAAGGTTTGACGAAGTTGGAACTTATAGCGATGACGCAGTAACACGCTATGGAAGGGATGGATACGCCCCTTATGAAGTTTATATAAGACCTTGCGCAGAAGAGAGCGGTCTCAAATCATCAAATCGTCGAGTCTCAAAGCCTCAGATCTCAGTTGGTCAGATCTCAAATCCTCATACGTGATTGTGAATTCTTATATAGTCGTGTTGGTGAAACGTCGAGTGACATTAGTAGAGAGAGTCATTTTTATAACGAGTGGTGAAGCCACTGCAGTGAAGGAGATTTAAGCAGTGCAGGCTTACAGTGAAACTAGGTGAAGTTAAAACGAACATTATAACGCTTCCACAAGGTTAGCCATGAACAATTAGCGGTTGATTATAAGATTATTACATTATACAGTGCTACATTAAGGAATCCAGAAAGTTTGAACAGTTTCGTGGAATTATTTTAGAAGATATAAGCACTTTTCGAAGACTGACAAAAGTGATTTTCTCGCCACTTGAAAAGCACGTTCTATCGTCAGATTCTACGGTACGGCACACTGCTAGTGCAACAGCAAGGAGACTTGAGTTTGAATTGTGACACAGCGCTGCAGTATTATGGAACAGTTTAATATGGCAATTGATTCTTCTATTAATATAACCGAAGAGAGGATGGAAGGCTAAAGGACTTAATGCGACTGGGATATACATCGTTGGAGTAAGATTGCAACATGGAACTTCGCTAATTGCTATTCCACACCAGCGGACATGTGGTTATTACCATCTACACTCATGTTCCATAGTTCAACGCTGATTACTATCTAACAGCAATGAAATTGATTTCATACACTTTGAATATGAATATTTCTTTGGAATATAATACTACAACTTCACGGCGATTTTCGACGGGAACTTCAGGGATTTTTTCAAGAGAGGTCAGGGTAGTCCCGACTCACAAAGAAGAATTTGCCGGAAGGAAGGATGTCTTTCGTCTTCACGGAGGAGCGGTGCGATTTCCTGTTTGGAGGTAGCAGTTCGATTCTTCGAAGGTGCTGTTTCCTGTTTGGAGGATGGAGCTCAGCTGTAACTTGGAGATATGGAACATCAGCAGTCTTCTTTGGGGAATTTTTCTCTGGATCTTCAGACGTCAGACAAGGTAGTCGTGAACGTTTATTATTGTATTAGAGTTTTCTAGCGATATCTGAGCAACATTTTTCCTATATTTTGTCCTTATGTTTTTGCCCTATATTCTAGTTGGAGATTCCTATTCTCAGTATACCTTGTTGAGTTATGCCTTTTTCGACGATTTCTTAAGATATGGTGATGTCATGGCATAGTTAATGATTTTGGATCAGTTGAGACTGACATTTAGATTTTTCAGTATTTTGCTTATTTTGGTAGTCACGAGTTGACTCTGTAAATTAATGATTTTCATGACAGATTTAAATTCAGACCTTATGTCACTTTAGTAAAGTAATTCTACCCCAGTTTAATTACTTTGAGCAATTTTCTGTCATCATCAAGAAGGAAGAACATATAAATGATTTTAGAGCGTTAAAATCTTGCATTGTCGACGATCTTGGAAATACTAGTCGTTATTTGGAAATGATTGCAACACAGACATTTATCGTCAGTTATGAACGAACATTGCATCATAGACAATTTTGTGAAAGATGAACTTTGATTATGAATTTTGAATGCATTAAAGTCATGAAACTTTGTTAGGAGTTTTTCTCAGTTAGAGATTTGAAGTATAAATGTTTGCATTCCCCAGTCTAAGTGAATTCTATTCGACTATTTGGCAGTTTTAGTCGCATTTTGTTTGATGTTAGTATTTTTATACTACAATTCTTTGAAGATGTTAATCTTAAAATTTTGATAGACCAGACAGGCGTAGATAAGCGTATTCAGTATAAAATTTTGTTTGTGATTGGCAAATTTTTGTTTCATTTCGATTCATGAATGAAATCCACGAAGGTTTAAGATAACAGTTTTGAAACAATAAATGATTATAATAATTTTTGGAGTGGAACTATAAATGTATAATCGCTAGTACAGCGGACATGTTGAAAGTCGCTGATATATAATGCCCTTGAGTAAATGAAGAAGGTTCCCACAGTAATGGATGATGTTAAGGAATTTATTAGTGGAGGTTTTGTGAATTCTGTGGAAGATTATAATGCCATATAGATGAATATATGATGAGTTTTGGGCCTATTTGAATGCAGTTTTGTGCATTATTTTGTAAGCGAAGTATTTTCCGCTAGAGTGTATTGTTCCTTTGAAGATTAATCAAGTGAATTAACTGTTAGAATTTAACAAGAGTTTGAAATAATTTAAGATAAGATTTGAATGAAGATTACCGTCACAAATAATAGTAATGATTATTAAAAATTTATTAAACCAGAATGTGACATTAACATGTATAACTAACCTTCATTGGTCGATTATATTGACACGATTATGGAATTACCCACCGGATTATTATGTGGTTCAATGTATTTCTCAAATTGATAATTTGAATAATTTAAATGTAAATATTATAAATAATAATGTAAATTTCTTTAAATGTGATGTGGAAAGAAAGTAATGCTAGAGGCATGTTTAAAATTTTCAATTGTCTTCGACAATATTATTAACTATTCCTAATTGTTGTAAATAATTTTGAGATTTGTTATAAACATTTCAGAGTTTGTTTTATACTCTGATTATTAAACATGTGGATGATAACTTAACAAGTTCAGGGATTGTCAGATTAATCCAGTGCTATCTGAGTAAGGCACTTGTAAGATTTACGTAACAATTTTTGTGTGTTGTTTGGCGGACGTTTAAAGCTTTGGAGAGGGAGCCAGATTCTTACGTAACGTAGCAGGACATGTGCGTCCATTTGACAAGGTGATTGTCAGGTTGAGTGTAGACCGCAGCTGGCCCGATAACAGGTTATGAGCGGGCAAGGTCGTTTACATTGTGGCCTTGTGCCTATAAATACTAGTGTCATGTTTATTAAAAGAAACAAATGCTCTGTATATGTCACGTCCTGAATCCCTTTTCCCAGTCCAGATGAGTGTTTAATATTACGTTATTTTGAGCTCAGGGGAGCTAACTTGTTGTGTGATGAATTGCAAGTCCTACAGGAGGACATCGTCAGATTGACATGGGCTACTGATAGCCTTATTTATTTTGTTGTGTGCTATTTCATACCCTTTATTTGGAATAAAGCTTTTGTACAGTTCAAAGTTCTTGCTTGCGTTCTGGTTCATTTTTAAAATGTCATGGTAGAGATTATTGTGGGATTATACTTTAGTGATCCTGTTGTTAACCCAATCCCCGAGATATTTTTAAGAGGTAAGGGCAGGTAAGTATATACCCCCGTCGATTTTGGTGTGTTCCACAATGATTTCTCGATAACTTCTGTGCTCATACTTCGGTAGTATCTGTCAGTGCCATTTTCTTGGTGTAGCTGAGCCGGTGCGTTTTGATTATTGGCAATCCGATTGAGGGGGCGGATATCTGACAGCCTACTATCCGGGTAAACGGGGACAGAAGGATTGGCAACCCTAAAACGTGGGGCTCGATTCAACAAAACTGGATTACCAGGTTGAACGCCAGAAGAATTGGCAAACCTAAAACGTGTGGATTGATAGACTCAAATAAAGAGGTTGATTCTTTGTTAGATGTCTTGGCCAATTGTAGCATTTAAGAGTGTGATTATATAGGAATTAAATGTTGTATTGTATTAGAAAAATTACACTCAGAAAAGATCAGATCTTATACAACTTGAGGAAGGTTAAATAGGCTGGAAACTTAGAAAAATCGCCTATGATCTGTAATCTTATTTTATTTGACCGGCTTATGATATTTTAGTCATATTAAAGATAAATTTAAATTATTTTGATTGTAAATGTAAAATTATTTGTGTTAGGATATTTTAAAAATGGACCGGGGAAATTTGAACATGTGCTTGAGTTTATTTCTACATGAAGTGTCTTCGAAGGTTAATTATAAGATAGTAATAAGTTAGATTTAAGACAGAAAATTGATCAAAATTATATATATGGTGAAAAGTGTTGCTCAGATGTTGTTATTTTGCTCTTTTGATGTATGTCCCTACAGCAGTCTATATATTTTGAATAATATTGTAATGGCAGATGAAAGTTTGAGGAGGATGCTAGAGGAGATGTCTGCTAGCATGAACAGCAATATGAAGCAGACGATGGAGGAGAATGTTAGTAATTTGAAAGCTAGCATGAATGAGAGTTTGAAAGTTCTCCAAACCAGTTCTGCTCATTTAGAGGATAATATGTCGCGTTTACAGATTAATACCCAAGGGATAGAGAATGCTGTAACTGATATTCGCACAGACGTGTCCAATGTCCAAAGAGATGTGTCTAATATCCATAAAGATGTTGCCGATGTTAAAATAGATATGTCTAATGTGCATAAAGATCTTACAATGTTGAATTTAGATGTGGCTAATGTCCGTAGTGATATTTCTTGTGCTAGGGCTGAGGTAGTTGTTGTCAAAAATGATGTTGCGACTGTCCAAGATAAGGTTGAGGAAATCCAAAAGGAGATCCAAAATGTTAGAAATGATGTATCTAATGTTCAGGTTGATATTAACAACATTCATTCGGATATAAATGAAATGCAAAATGACATTAATAAAATTCAGGTAGAAGTCAACACAGTTTTCGTTGACATTGCTAAAGTCCAAACTGATGTAAATAAAGTCAGGGAAGAGATAGAAAACTCTTTGTACACGTAATATAAGTGCATTAACGACTAGATTAGTTGATGAATCAGTTAGAACGACAGCATCTTTAGAAGGTTTAAAATACGATGTAGAGGTTATGAGAACCCAGGTATTAGACCATAATAGATTATTGAAAGAAGATATCGAAGTAGACATAGCAGAAATGTTAACGGCAAATGTAGCTGTATGGAAAGACGAGTGGAATAAGTCAAGTGGGGAACACGTAATCCAAATTCAGGAACGTATTGAAAAGAAACTTGCCAGTACTCAAATAGATATTAACCATGAAGTAGTACAGATTAGGAAAGATTTAAGCGTAAGGATGGATTCGCTATCCGAGAGACAAGTTGAAGATACAACACAGTTAGATCGGGATGTGCAAGCATTAAAGTCTGCATTAGAGGATCGGATTCATAAAGTTGTCTCTGATGTAAATGAAACGGCGAGTAAACTGCAAAATTTGAAGTTAGGAGAAGCGAGTTTAATGGAGACCTATAAAGAGGAATTAATCAAGAAAGTCTTAACGGAGATCACTGACAAGGATGCAGAAGGCATGACTTGTGAAACAAATAGGAATTATATCAGAAGATTTAACCTAGCTCCAGAAGAGAGAGATGTGACTCCTGAAGAACGCATATCTAGATTCAGGGAGGAAGATGACGAGAGAATTATGGAACCTGAGTGGAACTATAGAGATAGTGGGAAAAACTACCCGGATGCATATCCGAGGAACGTAACGGTCATCAGGAATTTTGAAGACAAACCACAAAAATTCAGTAACACTGATAGTTTGACGCCCATAGAATATGTCAGGAACCTCAAAGATTATTTCATCGAAGCTCACATTCCCAGAGAGAGAGAAATGAAGATAGTGGAGAGATTCTTGATTGGAGGACCCCTTGAATGGTTTAGAGCATTCAGATATACATTCAGCAACTTTGACGAGTTTGCAGAAGCATTAATCAAGAGATTTTGGTCTATTGAAGCGCAGAATTCGTTAAGAGCGGAGGTTTATTCAAGAAAATACTCAGGGACACTTCCAACGCGGTACGCGGATTTCTTTACGAGTCAATTGTCCCGCCTAAGATTTTTGCAACCCCCATTGTCAACGGAGCAACTAATTGATGCGATTTCTCGTATGCTACCTGTGGAGGTGAGGAGACTAATTATTTCGTCAAACATAAAAGATTTAACCAGCATGGATGAATTATTGAGGAGATTAGATTACACAAGTCCAATGCCCAACGTAGTACAGAAAGGTCAGAGGCATGACTTTAAAGAGATAAATACTGTATACATGGACCAAGTCCAACAGACTGACAAGCCAGAGGAGGAGAAAACTGACAATGTAGGTCCTCACAGGAATAATCAGTTCAGAAATAACAGATCACAAGGTTACCGTCCGTTTCAAAATAGAAGAGGATGGAACAATAATCGAGGCAATTATAACAATGGAAGAGGCCGATATTACAACAATAATGGTTATAACAGAAATTATAACAGAAATAACCAGAATCAAAACAGAAATCAAAATCCTCAAGGTCAGATGATGACACCCGAGCAATATCAGGAAAGAGAAAGGGAAAGCCAGCAATACCTGAAAGAACTACGGGAAAAAAAAGCCGAAAATCAAAAGAAAAGGCAGGATGTTGTAATTGATCCTGGACCTTCTACGAGCCAGCAGAATTTTGAGGTCGGGAATATAAAAAAAAACGCCGATTTCTCAACGTCAGTGAGAACCTGGAAATACATTGCCACACCACACCTGATTACAATTAATGAGATATATGAAGTGACTGATGAAGACTTACTAGAAGAAAGAGGCATTGTTATAGAGGAAAGACCATGTGCCTTACCTATTATTCCTGTATTGATAGATGGTCAACAGTACAAAGCTCTGATGGATACTGGTGCTATTATTTCCATCATTTCAGAGGATTGTTATCAAAGTCTGCTAAGAGGAGAGAACATGACAGTTCTACCTGTTTCCACAGTTAAAGTAAGAGGGATATTTCAAGATAAGGCAGTGAAGTGCAAGATTCAAGTGCTATTGAACTTTGAGATCAATGGAAGGAACTATGAACAGATCTTCATTGTTGTGAGTAAGATCAATTTTGATATGGTGCTTGGAATCGATTTTATATCGAAGGTCGGAGCTGTTATCGACATGAAGAATCGAAGTATTAGCTTTAATGATGGGTACATAATCACAGAAGAGATAGAAGAACAGGACGTGAAACACAGTCTGGAAATAGACCTTAGGGAAGAAATTTTGAATACCATAATTAATGAAGTGGAAAATTTAGCAGAAATACCCAGTAGAAAAACTGAAGGATTTGAAGAAATTCAGGGGGAATTTGAGGATCTGATTAAAGAATTTGAAGATATTTTTGATGAAAAGCCTGGATTGATTAAGGATTATAAGTACAAGATAAGGCTAACAGATGAAACCCCTTACCAGAAGAGAATATACCCCATTCCTGAGAAATACTATCAAGAAGTACGAGGATTAATCAGAAAAATGGAGGTAGACGGGATTATTAAAAAACAGGCGTCGTCTTATATAAACCCCATCACAGTAGTAAAGAAAAGTAATGGTCAGATACGTCTTTGTCTCGATGCCAGGACCATCAACTTGAAGATTCTTCCAGAAAATGACAGACCACCCAAGATAAGAGATCTGCTTCGGAAATTCAAAGGAAGAGCATGTTTCAGCGTTCTTGACTTGACGTCTTCTTTTTATCAAGTTCAACTAGAAGAAGAGAGTATGCAGTACACTGGATTCTTATTTGATCAGACGTCATGGGTCTTTGTCAGAATGCCTTTTGGTATGGTTAACAGTGGACCAGCACTTATTCGAGCACTTGACAGTAAGCTCACTGAGGAAGTGAAAGAAAATGTAATTTGCTACATTGACGATTTAATCGTATCTTCACCCAGCGCCGAAGAACACTTAGTGCACTTAAGAAAGTTGTTCGAGAATTTAAGGGAGGCCAATATCAAGGTGAATTATGGAAAATGTCAGTTCCTAAAGAAGGAGATAAATTATTTGGGGCATACTATAGATAAAGATGGATATCATCCAAACATGAAAAAGGTAGATGCAATTACGAGATTTCCAAAGCCAACTAAGGTAAAGCAAGTTAGAGAATTTGTAGGCGCATGCCAATTTATTAGCAGCCACTGCCCAAGATATTCAGAGATTATGGCTCCTCTGTATGATTTACTCAAGAAAAATAACAGATGGAAATGGAGTACAGCAGCAGACGAGGCTTTTGAGAAGGCAAAGGAGATGCTCAGGAATAATGTGAAACTGGAGTACCCAGACTTTGAAAAAGTATTCTATATTGAGTCTGATGCATCAAGAGTAGGCATTAGTGCAGTCTTCTACCAGAAAGACGAGGCAGGCAACAAGCACTACATTGCATTCACTAGTCGGAAGTTGAAGAAACACGAGGAAAACTACTTCACGACAGAACTTGAAGCGTTAGCTTTTGTGACAGCTTTGCAAGCGTGGAAGAAAATCCTGCTGGGACATAAGGTCATAATTATTACTGACCATAAAGCACTACAGTTTATGCTGCAAACTGACATGTCGAGTGACAGATTGACACGTTGGGCTTTGTTCACCCAACAATTTAACGCTACTATTGTCCACCAGCCTGGGAAAGATAACTTACTGGCTGATGCTTTATCTCGTAACCCTATTAAAAATGTGCAGATACACCATGTACAATTGGAGCAAGAAGATCAAGAAACCGTTAGGAGACTAGCCCGAATCGGTGTGTCACAGAAGAGACACGCTCGAATAAGGAAAATGTACAGGTTCCTCAAAGGTTACATGGACAATACGGATGTTGACTATGCAGCTACACGGAGAAATTCACGACACTTTGTCTTGAGTGGAGACATCGTATGCAAGTATGCTGACTCTGCGCATACAAAACTTCGAATAGTCGTGCCACCTAAACTTGTTGTCAATTTAGTGTGGGTAGCTCATCATGCAACTGGACATGCTGGTTTAGATAAGACTCTTGACACACTTAAAGAGAGATTTGTTTGGACTAACATGCGTTCCAGCATTGCCAAGGTCATTCGATCATGTGACAAATGTCAACGAGCAAAGTATGCTTCTGCTTTATTAAAGGGAAAACCGAAGGCTATGATTCCTTCTAAGCCAAACGAACTTATGGCGACAGACATATTTGGCCCCTGTCCGAAGGGATATCAGGGTAACCAGTACTTGTTGGTAACCGTGGATGTTTTTTCAAAATTTGTTACAATGAGTCCCATGCAGAAAGCGAACACCAGGAATGTTGTAAGCAGACTGGAAAATGCTGTTTTTCCTAAAGCTGGTAAACCAAAATACCTACTGTCAGATCATGGAACGCAGTTTACATCCGTGGAATTTGCAGCGGACATGGAAAGGCTTGGCATTAAGCACTTATTTTCAAGCGTGCGTTACCCAGAATCGAATTCCTCTGAGAGATATATGGCTGAATTTTCGAAATTCTGTCGAATTTTCTGTCCTAATGATCATTCTGGTTGGGTGAGATTTGTACCCCTTATAGAGGAATGTTTGAACTCTACAGTGCAGGAGAGCACAGGAGAAGTGCCAATGCGATTGCATCTAGGAAGAAACCCAGAAAGGCCGTGGGATAATCTTTTTAACCACGTTCCTAGAGATCCCGACCTAGAAAGGCAGCAGAGGATTGACAAGGCAAAGGAACAACTCCAGAAAGCAGCTGAGAAAAGACTGAGAAGAGTAGCTGGTAAACGTTTTGGTGCACCCTTACAAGTTGGAAATCTTGTATTATTACGCAGACCTGTCAAGGCTGACATGAGCAAGAAAATCTATCCCAAGTTTGGAATTGTATTTATGGGTCCATTTAGGATTACAAATGCCTATGGAAACAACTGTTACGAGCTCTACGATGATGAGAATAATGTCATTTACGGCAAGTTCAATGCTGGAAATTTGAAAAGATACTATCCTAGAGTAAACCAGTGATAATTCAATTTCGTGTTCAAGAGAATTGTGATACTTGTAACACTGAGTTTAAAAACAATTTGCAACTGTTTTTAAAACGTGGTGAGGGGAGAATGCCCCCGTAAATTGAATTATAGAGAGACCACGGTGGCTATTTGTGAAATTATGCAGAGAATTATGGCTGTCATAGTTATGACGTGTGTTGGTCATGACGTAAGCACGGATGACGCAGCTGTGATGTGAACAGGCTACTTGAGCTGAGATTCTCAATGACGTCAGCTCTTGTTCGAGAAAGTTCCGAGATTTACGACGCAGTCGCAGGAAACGTGGAATTATGCTGAGGAAGAGATGATGCTATTGGAGGGGAGACTCGAACCAATGAACGATAGTCTGAAAGAAGACGGAGATTGTTGAAACTATGGTATTTTGATACTTTTGGATTGCAGAATTGTGGAAACCCATATGCAATAGAAGCATTGTTCTGGAATTTTGATGAAATTTATTTTCTGTCTTTGAATTTTGAAAATCCGTCAAGGTTTGACGAAGTTGGAACTTATAGCGATGACGCAGTAACACGCTATGGAAGGGATGGATACGCCCCTTATGACGTTTATATAAGACCTTGCGCAGAAGAGAGCGGTCTCAAATCATCAAATCGTCGAGTCTCAAAGCCTCAGATCTCAGTTGGTCAGATCTCAAATCCTCATACGTGATTGTGAATTCTTATATAGTCGTGTTGGTGAAACGTCGAGTGACATTAGTAGAGAGAGTCATTTTTATAACGAGTGGTGAAGCCACTGCAGTGAAGGAGATTTAAGCAGTGCAGGCTTACAGTGAAACTAGGTGAAGTTAAAACGAACATTATAACGCTTCCACAAGGTTAGCCATGAACAATTAGCGGTTGATTATAAGATTATTACATTATACAGTGCTACATTAAGGAATCCAGAAAGTTTGAACAGTTTCGTGGAATTATTTTAGAAGATATAAGCACTTTTCGAAGACTGACAAAAGTGATTTTCTCGCCACTTGAAAAGCACGTTCTATCGTCAGATTCTACGGTACGGCACACTGCTAGTGCAACAGCAAGGAGACTTGAGTTTGAATTGTGACACAGCGCTGCAGTATTATGGAACAGTTTAATATGGCAATTGATTCTTCTATTAATATAACCGAAGAGAGGATGGAAGGCTAAAGGACTTAATGCGACTGGGATATACATCGTTGGAGTAAGATTGCAACATGGAACTTCGCTAATTGCTATTCCACACCAGCGGACATGTGGTTATTACCATCTACACCCATGTTCCATAGTTCAACGCTGATTACTATCTAACAGCAATGAAATTGATTTCATACACTTTGAATATGAATATTTCTTTGGAATATAATACTACAACTTCACGGCGATTTTCGACGGGAACTTCAGGGATTTTTTCAAGAGAGGTCAGGGTAGTCCCGACTCACAAAGAAGAATTTGCCGGAAGGAAGGATGTCTTTCGTCTTCACGGAGGAGCGGTGCGATTTCCTGTTTGGAGGTAGCAGTTCGATTCTTCGAAGGTGCTGTTTCCTGTTTGGAGGATGGAGCTCAGCTGTAACTTGGAGATATGGAACATCAGCAGTCTTCTTTGGGGAATTTTTCTCTGGATCTTCAGACGTCAGACAAGGTAGTCGTGAACGTTTATTATTGTATTAGAGTTTTCTAGCGATATCTGAGCAACATTTTTCCTATATTTTGTCCTTATGTTTTTGCCCTATATTCTAGTTGGAGATTCCTATTCTCAGTATACCTTGTTGAGTTATGCCTTTTTCGACGATTTCTTAAGACATGGTGATGTCATGGCATAGTTAATGATTTTGGATCAGTTGAGACTGACATTTAGATTTTTCAGTATTTTGCTTATTTTGGTAGTCACGAGTTGACTCTGTAAATTAATGATTTTCATGACAGATTTAAATTCAGACCTTATGTCACTTTAGTAAAGTAATTCTACCCCAGTTTAATTACTTTGAGCAATTTTCTGTCATCATCAAGAAGGAAGAACATATAAATGATTTTAGAGCGTTAAAATCTTGCATTGTCGACGATCTTGGAAATACTAGTCGTTATTTGGAAATGATTGCAACACAGACATTTATCGTCAGTTATGAACGAACATTGCATCATAGACAATTTTGTGAAAGATGAACTTTGATTATGAATTTTGAATGCATTAAAGTCATGAAACTTTGTTAGGAGTTTTTCTCAGTTAGAGATTTGAAGTATAAATGTTTGCATTCCCCAGTCTAAGTGAATTCTATTCGACTATTTGGCAGTTTTAGTCGCATTTTGTTTGATGTTAGTATTTTTATACTACAATTCTTTGAAGATGTTAATCTTAAAATTTTGATAGACCAGACAGGCGTAGATAAGCGTATTCAGTATAAAATTTTGTTTGTGATTGGCAAATTTTTGTTTCATTTCGATTCATGAATGAAATCCACGAAGGTTTAAGATAACAGTTTTGAAACAATAAATGATTATAATAATTTTTGGAGTGGAACTATAAATGTATAATCGCTAGTACAGCGGACATGTTGAAAGTCGCTGATATATAATGCCCTTGAGTAAATGAAGAAGGTTCCCACAGTAATGGATGATGTTAAGGAATTTATTAGTGGAGGTTTTGTGAATTCTGCGGAAGATTACAATGCCATATAGATGAATATATGATGAGTTTTGGGCCTATTTGAATGCAGTTTTGTGCATTATTTTGTAAGCGAAGTATTTTCCGCTAGAGTGTATTGTTCCTTTGAAGATTAATCAAGTGAATTAACTGTTAGAATTTAACAAGAGTTTGAAAGAATTTAAGATAAGATTTGAATGAAGATAACCGTCACAAATAATAGTAATGATTATTAAAAATTTATTAAACCAGAATGTGACATTAACATGTATAACTAACCTTCATTGGTCGATTATATTGACACGATTATGGAACTACCCACCGGATTATTATGTGGTTCAATGTATTTCTCAAATTGATAATTTGAATAATTTAAATGTAAATATTATAAATAATAATGTAAATTTCTTTAAATGTGATGTGGAAAGAAAGTAATGCTAGAGGCATGTTTAAAATTTTCAATTGTCTTCGACAATATTATTAACTATTCCTAATTGTTGTAAATAATTTTGAGATTTGTTATAAACATTTCAGAGTTTGTTTTATACTCTGATTATTAAACATGTGGATGATAACTTATCAAGTTCAGGGATTGTCAGATTAATCCAGTGCTATCTGAGTAAGGCACTTGTAAGATTTACGTAACAATTTATGTGTGTTGTCTGGCGGACGTTTAAAGCTTTGGAGAGGGAGCCAGATTCTTACGTAACGTAGCAGGACATGTGCGTCCATTTGACAAGGTGATTGTCAGGTTGAGTGTAGACCGCAGCTGGCCCGATAACAGGTTATGAGCGGGCAAGGTCGTTTACATTGTGGCCTTGTGCCTATAAATACTAGTGTCATGTTTATTAAAAGAAACAAATGCTCTGTATATGTCACGTCCTGAATCCCTTTTCCCAGTCCAGATGAGTGTTTAATATTACGTTATTTTGAGCTCAGGGGAGCTAACTTGTTGTGTGATGAATTGCAAGTCCTACAGGAGGACATCGTCAGATTGACATGGGCTACTGATAGCCTCATTTATTTTGTTGTGTGCTATTTCATACCCTTTATTTGGAATAAAGCTTTTGTACAGTTCAAAGTTCTTGCTTGCGTTCTGGTTCATTTTTAAAATGTCATGGTAGAGATTATTGTGGGATTATACTTTAGTGATCCTGTTGTTAACCCAATCCCCGAGATATTTTTAAGAGGTAAGGGCAGGTAAGTATATACCCCCGTCGATTTTGGTGTGTTCCACAATGATTTATCGATAACTTCTGTGCTCATACTTCGGTAGTATCTGTCAGTGCCATTTTCTTGGTGTAGCTGAGCCGGTGCGTTTTGATTATTGGCAATCCGATTGAGGGGGCGGATATCTGACAGCCTACTATCCGGGTAAACGGGGAGAGTATGAAGGTCTATTATATCCGTATATTGTTATATTATTATTATAATTATTATTATTATTATACTACGGCCTACAACGACGAGACAAAGCTTATTTTAAGCCCCTTGGTGTCAGAAACAAAACTCGGAGCCCCTAAACTATCGTACAGGGCCCCCAAAAACTACATTTTAAGGCACTAAAACCAAGAGTTTCTGTGATATTCCCAGAAAACTAATTTCATTTAATAAAGTAATGTAGGAATGCAAGCCAGTAACCATGACAACATTAGTAGTGTGTTTCTACGGGTTCTAGCACCTCCTCCTCCTCCTCCTCACCCTCCTCACAAGATGGCGGCGGTGCGATATCTCTCGACCGCATGGTCGGACTTTGACAAATGAGGTGTCATTGAACTCGGGCTGATACCCTCTTTCCTATGGACAACATCTTTCCACCCCAAAATAAAACCTACCCCTACTAGAGGGTGAAATTGTAATTTCTTTTTGAAAATTTCGCTTTTCAAGTGCAACATGTGAGAGTTTGAATGCTAATATGAAATTAAACGTTGTTCTGCAAACCAATAATTAAAGAGGGGCATGTCAGGCTTTGAGGCGAGAGCCCCTGTCATTGTTGACGAGTCCCTGTGGACGGGTGCTTGTTGGCGGGTCCCTGTTGATAGGACATTTTTGACAGGTCATTGTTGATGGGTCATTGTTGATGGGTCCTTGTTGACAAGTCCCTGTTGATGGGTCATTGTTGATGGGTCATTGTTGATGGGTCCTTGTTGACAAGTCCCTGTTGATGGGTCATTGTTGACAGGTCATTGTTGACGAGTCATTGTTGATGGGTCCTTGTTGACGAGTCCTTGTTGACGGGTCCTTCTAGACGGGCCCCTGTGGACGGGTCCTTGTTGACGAGTCCTTGTGGACGAGTCCTTGTGGATGAGACCCTTTGGACTGATCGCTACGGACTAGCCCATGAATTTATTTAAATTATGTCAAAGGGCCTAACTACATTTTGCGTGTAAAGCAGTGTGTTGAACTGACGTTATTCACTAATCCCCCACTACTATAATGTGATAACGATATGAAAAGAGTGAGGACGTGTGAGGTGTCATTATTACCATCCTCCTTGTGAAACAAGTCACATCCTGTGTTGGTTCATACGTGAGAAAATGCAAGTTGATGTGTAATATGACCTAACACACAAGTGCACGTGCACGATAAGAGCTAACAAGTCACAGCCTGTATTGTCAGTGGTGGGAAGTGAAGGGGAGGAGAGGGGGAGAGTTGGTGTAAGAGAGAACACAGGTGAAGAGAGAAAGAAATATGTATTGCTCATAATACATGTGGAGCTGAGGACTGTACATAGGGCTGTAGGTTAAGTACAACATGAGTGAATAAATAAATACAAGGCACACGGGTTCACACACCATGTAATTTATTAATCCAAGAATTAAAGGCTGAGCTAAATCCCAACCATTTTACATATAGTTTATTTCCTTTTTGTTTCAACACTTTTCCCACAAGGTAATGTTTAGGAAACGCTGTCTTTTGGAGTTCTTGAAGATAAAACCTGCCTTTTATGGGTTGATGGTTGAGGTCCTCAAGTAAATAGGTGACTGGACTGTTCAGGTTGACTTGACGAATTCGAAATAGTTCAGTCCCCCAATTTGGTGTGTAGCCCTTGTCAAAGACGGACTTGAATTTCCTCACACGCACAAGGTCCCCAATGTTAAGGCGATGACGTTTAGGGTCTGCTGTTTTTATGGGGTTAAACAGTTTATCCAATTGTGGAATATTTTTGGTTACAAGTCGTGGCTTGTTCCCAATGGTTCTGTGTTTGGTGTCATTGTAACGTGACACTAGCTCAGGTAACAAGTCTAACCAGCGATAAGTGCCCTGAGCGGTAAACGCTTTCCACATATGGGTTTTCAATGTTCAGTTGAACCGCTCAACCACGCTGGCATTGAGATTGCTGTACATGGTGTAATAGCGAATATCCTTAGATATGAGAAAACTGGAGAAATCCATGTTGAAAAATTATTTTCCCTGATCGGTTTGTAGCAGCTGAGGTTGACGTTTGGAGTGTTGAATAATATGTTGAAAGGCCTTGCTGACTAGTGGACCAGACTTGCGACGCACAGGTTCAAAAAACGCCATTTTGGAATAAACATCAATGACCGTCAACATGTAGCGTACACCATCATTAACGCTAGCATAGGGAATCATTTCAACCAAGTCTGCTTGCCAAAGTTCATCCACACCCTGTGAAATCACCTTGAGTCGCTGATAGTGACGTCTAGCTGGACGTTGTAAATCATGAGCAATACCCATTTTAATGGGTGAGGGCTTAAACAATAATTTTGCCATTTCGAAGTTCTTCCTCAATTTCTTGAATTTCCCAATCGTGACCAGTATGACTGGCTTGACGTGAACCATGCAACAGCTGTTGTCGCTGGACGAGTTTATTGGGATTGTGCCAGTAGGTAACATCCACAAGGGGTTTTAATGGCTTAAATGTCACCCCTGAAGCGGACACTTTACGACGACCACTTTGACTAGTGAGGAACATTTCTGCAATTATGGTTTTATATTTTTGAGATATATTGGCATTCACTTGTTGAGTGGGATCATACTGTCTTTTGTGGGCATGGGTGTCCAATAAAATGGATTTATATTTACCAAGGTCCTCTAGCGTATAATCTTGGGATGAGGGAGTCCGAGAGAATAGTAGCATTAACAGTCCTGGTGTTAATTTATAGTTGATCTTTTTATGACAGCTTTAGTACGACTAAATTTAATCGATGAATCACCAATTTTAAAACTATCATCCTCATAGCGAACACTATATGTGGTATCTGTGTTTTCAATAAATCGATTGGTGAAATAGGGTTCCAGTGTTGATCCATAATATTTTATTAAAATGTTTTTCAGTTGCGCTTTATGTTGAGGGGTGGCTAAGAGTTGTGAAAATGGAGACGATCTGGAAGGGCAAGGTGTTTCGACCATGACCAAGGATTTCACTTTTCTTAAAAACTCTGCAAGGGGTGATGCCTTTTTGTTGAGGCGTAAACACTTGTTCCTCATTATCCTCAACTTCGCTAACACTAGTTAAATCTTCCTGTTCCTCTTTCTCTTCCTCTTCCTCAGGGTCCTCGTGGTGCGTTTGAGTGGCTTGTGAAACGGTGGGTAGCGTTTCAGATGGCTTGAAAGGGGGTTTCAACATGGCTTTTAGCGGAGGGGCTAAATGTTGTTGAATAAACAAAGCATGATCCGCACGTGATCGTTTCAATTGACGGAACTTTTGGCGAAAAGTATTTTTTGCTCTAATAATATGCTTTTTCAATTGACTCTCTGCTAACGCCATGGTGTCTTGACAAATGACTTGACAGGGAATGATACAGGGCCTTAAATAGCAATAAAATGATCAAACCCTAAGCGATACCGCCCTTGGTTGAGTTCACTTGGTTTGTCAATCACTAAACAGGCATGGCGTTGAGTGTTCCAGCACTTGGCACACAATTCTGTAAACATTTGAAAGGTCATATCCGGATTCACATGTTCATTATAAATGTGACGACTGTTCCTCTCGTCCTGGCGAAATAAAACAATGACATTGGCATTGTCACGAATCAACTGTTTGGACATTTTTGAATACGTTTGTCCAAGATAAAAGCAATCGATATGTTTGTGCCGACCCATGCTGAAATAGCTCTGAATGAAGCCTTATCGTTCAGTAGATACATCATCGAAAATCATGAGTGAATCAGGCTTTACCTCATCCGGTGAAATAACATTTTCTTGCGTGGAAAATGTGAAATACCCCATATTCTCATTTTGTAATCCAGACATGACTTGATCCAGAAACACGTAGAGGGGTTGGTAGAGAGATTTTGCGAAAATATAAATAATTTGAAAACACAGACCATTGGGCGCTGTAATAAGTGTCAGCAAAAGATTGGTCTTTCCACAGCCGGAAGGTCCCACAATAATGCAGCGAATGGAAGATGGAAACAGTGAACCATGGCGTTGTTCTCGTGATGTGGGGCAGAGATGGGAAACCATGTCCCTCACGGGGAATGACTCTTGCTGCTTAATTATCTTCATACCAACTAAGGCTTAGAGAGGCTAGCAGGCTATCTATATACATCGCACCGAGCCTTGTCATAGAAACAGTAGACTCGTACTACAGGTTGACGATGGATGTCTTAGGACGTGCGTTGATGGCCAAAGCTAAGTCTGTTCCCATACATGATCCTAAACAAGAAACAGATCCTGCTAATAAACACTATGTGGATAGGTCTGTAGTGCCAGACACTAAACAGGGAGATTATGGTTTTAAGGGAAAGCGAGTGACCCATGTGAATCATCCTCAAGTGTCTACAGACGTTACTAAAAAAAAGTATGTGGATAACAAGGTGTATGAGTTTTATGATAAAGTGCCTCAGCTTACGGTGGATGGCTATAGCGCTAATCATCACCGCATTATTCACGTGGAAGACCCACAAGAAGATGATGATGTCTGTACCAAGCGATACGTGACCTATGAAATAATAATAATAATAATATCGTATGGCCTCGGATGCCTGGTGCAAGCTTTGCTATTTGACACCCAGAGGGTAGCTTGCATGTCGTATTTCGTAGTTCCTTGACTATGAAAGTCAAGGAGGTTAGTTGTTAGATATCTAATCTCCTTGAACACAATAGCGCTTTCTAGTAGAGAAATGAGGAACTTTGTGCTGGCGGAAACTCCCGAGATTAATTTTGCCATTATGAACTCGGCCCACTGAATTCAAATGGGTTCTTTGACATGCCAACATCGTATGACATGTGTATCGTATTTTTGCCGCCTTTCAAAAATCACTTACCACGGCCAGGGGCGAACCTGCAATCTTGGGGTTAGTAGACCGACACGCTATCCACTCACCCACCGTGGCAAGCTATGAAATGAAAAGGCTTTATAAATTCATCCCATCTGTATTTTTAATGTATCTGACAAATGTAAAACCTGTGAATGAGAGAAACCATATACCGCTAGTTCATGACCAGCACTTGACCTATGTGCTTGCTTCGGGTTTAAGCCACTATCGACTACACTATGAGGAAACCATTCACATCATATATGCCATACCTGATGAGTACCATTTACAAATAGAGATAAATGGTCATAGGATGTTGGTCCACAACCATGAAATGGTCAATGCAGGAGACGAATTATCCTTTCATCTCATGTTGACATGGGATGAAAAGCAAGCTGGAAAAACCGTAAACGATTTCCCACCTTATGTGGAATTGGAATATACAGCCATGAAATAACAATCTGACGTTAGTTGTGACTTAAACTTTCTTGTGAAAGGTTGTTGGTCATCATCATCATGGTGAAACAAAGGTATGTGGTGAGAAAGACTAAAAATATGACCCTGTCCTTGGCAAAGCCTGGGCTTAAGACATTCATGGACAAGCCCTTGCGAAAGAAAAAATAAAAAATAATGTGTTGACCATAAGGAAAGCTTTTCGAGCAGCACAGAGACATGTTATTCCAAAACGTCAGCGACAGGGTTCAAAACAAGGGCGAGTGATTCCCGTCCCCAAACGAGCGGGATTTTACCTGCATTATTCGCTGGTCTGGCTGCTCTAGGATCACTTTTAGGCGGCGCCAGTGCAGTGGCAAAAACTATTAAAGCCGCGCAGCAGGGCAAGCAACAACTCAAAGAAAGTCAGCGACACAATGAAACGATGGAAGCCATTGCTATGGGGGCTAGAAATGTTAATTTGAAGCCAGCCTTTTTTCAACAAGGATTTGGAATTTCACCTTTTCGAAGTAAAAAAAACATCTTTAACCTCAGCCATAGCAAGACATGCCCTGACACATCAACAAGTGGAAAGCTATGCTAAACAACTGAAGCTTTCTCATTTTCGAGGTGTGATTATGCGAAACCAATTACCCTCACGACCCTGGAAACATGAATGTGCTGTTGTCAATTTGGATGATCACCGAGGACCTGGAACACATTATGTAGGTTATGTCAAAGAGGGATCCACTGTATGGTACTTTGACAGTTTTGGGAATTTGCCCCCGCCCATGGAACTAGTGACCTATTTTGGAAACAGGATCAAGATATATTATAATGTGAAACGTGAGCAAACGTTTAACAGCCAACAGTGTGGACGTTATTGTTTAATTTTTTTATATAAGAAGCAGCATAAGCAATAACGTCAACAGTATGTCGGTGGAAAGTAAGACGTTTACACTGCATGGACGTGGACCTGAAGTGAACCTATCGAATTGAGTGAAAGACCTTATGGTTTAGGACTTGTTTCACTTGAAACATACAATAGAATATACAACATACGTGAAAATGTGAACAACACGTTTTACTATGATGATTGTGTGCTTACCCTGAACTCGGGTGCAAACAAGATAGATGACATTTATGAACACATTTATGTGGTGTTGATCAATGAATATGGTTTAAAGTCATTTCTCGATGGAACGCGAGGGTTTGAACTTGTAGGAAATACCAACACTCATCGCTGTAGTATTTTTTCTACATTCAAAATTGACTTTAAAACACACCCCGATTCCATTGGTCCATTACTAGGATTTAAACCACGCGTGTTGGAGCCCAACAAAAAACATGAATCAGACCATGAAGTGAAATTCATTGAGGACCATCATGTGTCGGTGACGTGTAATATTATTAGCCAAGTGTACACCAATCAAGAACAGTCGCATTCGTTTTATGACTTTATTGTAACATCGCCCAATGGCTATATTATTCGTGAAAACCCTCCAGTGGTGCTTTTTCATTCTGTGGCTGTCGATGGTATTAGTAATATAACATTAAGACTGATCAATAGAGAACAACAACTCATTGATCTAGATTCTACCACACCAGTGACTTACAAGTTGGTGCTAAAACCACTATGAAGTTTGTATATAAAGCAACAGCACCGTCTAGGAATGGTGTTAGTTGTTTACCACGTCAATACACGTTAACATCTCAGAACAAGCATATTTTACAGCATTTGGGTTACCACGTCAACCCCCATGATGAATTCTATCCTAGAGGTAGCGAACCACATCGAGGAGCAGCCAGGAGTGGTAAGATTTGATCTCCATTCTTATCAAGCTCAAACACCTGGACTCAATAACAATGATGAAATTCAATTTGTTATCAACAACCAAGATATTTACACTCTACCGCATGAAAGTGTTATTCAGATTGAAGGTCCGCTCACCAAAGCCGATGGTTCTACACCCACCACATCCAAGTTAGCCAACCATGCTTTCGCCTTTCTGTTTTCTGAAGTGCGTTACGTGATTAACGATATCGTGGTGGATAGCACTTGAAATGTGGGTATTTCCAGTGTCATGAAACTATATCTCTCTTATAGTGAGGAAGAAGCTAAAACACTTTGCATGGCGGGTTGGTGCCCTGACTCGATCAATGACTGGATGGTACACACCGATGGCACCTTTACTGGATATTTACCTCTTAAACTGATTTTCGGCTTCGCTGAAGATCACCAGCGCATTGTGGTCAACACATGGCAAGTGCTTTATCTGGTGAGAGACAGGAGTGATAATAATGCACTCAAGGGAGCCGACAATGCCTCCATTGATTCAAAAATTCAACTACAACGCTTGCTATGGAAAGTGCCTCATGTGACCCTTAACGATAGCAAAAAACTGGACATACTCAAAATGGTAAAGAGAGATATACCTCTACCCATCGAATTTAGAAGCTGGGCACTCCATGAGTACCCGCTATTGCCCACCACCACACACAGTTGGTCTATAAAATCAGCCCGCTATACAGAGAGACCTCTCTACATGATTGTGGGTTTTCAAACGAATCGCAAGTATCAACAAACCAAAGATGCCACGCAATTTGATCACCTGCAATTGAGAAATGCACTTCTTTTCCTCAATGGTGCAGTGTTTCCCAATGAAGGACTGGATTTAGATTTTTCAAAAAATAAGTTTGGCCCCCTGTACGACTTGTTTTGTAAATTTAGATGGTCGTATTGTCATAAAGAGAATTGTCGTATGTTGTCACCCCAAGCTTTTAAGACAAGGGTGCCACTGATTGTCTTTGACTGTTCCTACTTGGAAGAGTCTGTTAGACCATCCAATATTGACATTCGACTAGATTTTGAAACGCATGACAATGTTCCAGCCAATACGACGGCCTACTGTTTGATTATTCATCACAAACAAGTCAACTATTATCCACTGTCCATCCAAGTGACAAGTGTATAAATTGCAGGTCAACCCACATCAAACCGCTCATTCATGTCTTGCTTTCAAGCCTCAAGAGAAGTTACATCCATGAATTTATAATCTGAGGAACAACGTTTCAAGACCTTTGCGACGTGGCCGGTGCCTTTTATAAACCCTCAAGCCTTAGCGGCCGCTGGATTGTACTATTTAAAAACAAGAGATGAAGTGAAATGTATGTTTTGTCCCATCATCTTAGACCAATGGCAAGAAAGTGATGAACCCATGCAGGAACATGAGCGCTGGTCACCTGCCTGCCACTACCTGTGCAGAATGGAGGTGGGTAATATACCCTGTCATTCAAGTTACCCCTCATTCGTGCCTCTAAGCGATGAAAAAAGTTATGATACATGTGGACTTTATGGTGTCAACAGTGTTTCAGTGAGCAGCTCACAGTCAAAAACATCCAGTTTAGAGACATTGGGATATCATCGGTGTTATGGACACTATAAACACAAAAGACTTTTTTGTTGTATGAGTTGGTACCGCCTCTATCCTAGAATGAAAAAAGAATGTAAAACTTGTTATGCTAATAAAATAATGTAATAAAAAATTGGTTGTTGTTGTTATATTATTATTTCTTATGTTTTTATTTTCTTTTACTAGAATGGAATGTAAGTAAATGACATGGGTACACCTTACTGGACGATAGTAAGTCTGTGGTCTGTTGGACTTGATCCAGACAAGAGTGAATATGTTGAGTACACTAATCGTCGACTGTCAAGGATATAAAATTGGAGATAACAAATTTATATTTAAAGAAGTGGCCATTATCGATTGTTCCACTTTTTGGGTTTCGCAAGCTACCCATTTGGTGTTTAAACCACCTTATGCGTTTGATTTGTTGTGTGATAAAGACCGTAAACAAACCCAGTGGATTGAAACTCATATGCAACTAGACTGGAATCAAGGAACCATTTCATACAAGCACCTGGACATGGTCATGAAAGCCCACTTGCCTTCTGCCCATGTAGTATTTGTGAAAGGTAGTGAAAAACGTCAATGGCTACAACCATTTTGGCGTCTTACTGTCAATGTATCGATTTAATGGACATGGGCTGTCCCTCGCTGCAAATACTCATGGACCGCTGCCCATGTGACAACATTACCCATAAAGCCATGGCACAGGTGTGGCAATTGTTTCATTGGCTAACCACCAATGCCTGCTGGGAGTTGTTAAATAAAATTAAAACTCTAGGTTTACCTGTGAATGACACCAGTGAGATTTCTACAAGCGACGTGTAAACATCTACATTATACCATGGAGAAAGGGGATGCTACCGATAAAGCGATTGGAAAGTACTTTGTGTGTAAAAAGAAACTAGAGAGTTTTACCAAAGAAGAATTATTCGCTCTCCCAAAATCGTTCATTTATTATGTGGCAGCAAATGCATTGAAAGAAATCTGGCAACATGTACCAAAATCATGGACTCAAGACCCTGTGTTAAGTGAATTGCAACCATGTACGGATTATGATCACCATAAGCAAGTGGCTATGGCAAAAATACCATCTATGGGACAGTGCGCCACTTGCCAGCTGGTCAAACTGTATCACGGTCATAAACGTCCGTGTAAAGACTTTGTTTCTTTATTCCACGGGTGTGATGGAGAAAAAAAGCAGCAACAACAAACATCATCCACAGAGGAGGAGGAAGATCAAACCTTTTCTCCACCTATTGAAAAGGATATGCCAGACCTGTACTGGCAATGGCGTCATTGAAAAAGTCATTGAATACTTGACTTTCGAAATCTACCGACCTGGTTATTATTTGTGTGGTCCTGGAACTTGTCTTGAAGAACCTTTGCAGCGTGGTGATATACCTATTAATCCTTTGGATCGAGCATGCACCTATCTTATCATCACAGTCGTCCTGCATTAAGACGTGTAGCGGATAAAGTATCGTTGAAAAGCTAAACAACGTTTGACATCCTGTGATGTCTCAGTGGGAGAGAGGTTGGCAGCCCTCATTGTGATTAGTGCTATATAAGGAAAGTTAATGATGAGTGGAAATGAACATTGAAAAGGATTGAGGAATTGGTATTTCTTTGTATTCATTTTTGTAAAGCTCTATTTGTTGTGAAATAAAAACAAAGTTTACAAGATCACAATGTCTTTTAATTTTAAAAATGGTGATAGCCATTTCTTCATTTTCATTTTTTCACACATGAATATTTACAATTTCCACTTCCCCTTTTTACATTCCCCTTGTTTAGTTCACACATTCTGTACATTTTTTGTTGTTGTGAAATAAAAATAAGGTTCACTTGATCACTATATCTTTTAATTCTAAAAATGGTGATAGCCATTTCTTCATTTTCATTTTTTCACACATGAATATTTACAATTTCCACTTTACATTTTTTTATATTCCCCTTGTTTAGTTCACACATTCTGTACATCTTTTGTTGTGAAATAAAAAATAAGGTTCACTAGATCACTATATCTTTTAATTTTTAGCCTATTTTCAATTTTGAAAAAATAGGCTTATGAGATCACCTTTTGTCCGTGTGTGTGTGTGTGAGAGAGGTGTGTGTGTGTCTCCCCCCCTAATAAATTCTAAACGGCTGGAGCGATTTCAATGATACTCGGTAAGTTTATAGCACTATTGCGGACTACCCCGACCGTGCCCATCAAATTGTGTTTAGTCTCACCAATCCAACATGGCGGCTGTGCGAAATATTTCACCAGCATTCAATATCTCCGAAACTATTCCCGATATCACCCTGGAATTTTGTAAGGCGATAAAGGGAACTACGAGAAGTTCCCCTATGTGACTTTTGAAAAACTGGTAACTACAAAACCAACATGGCGGCCACGCGAATTTGCGACATTTAAATAGACGTTTCTCGCGATTTAGCCAACCAAACGCAATACAACTTGGTACAGTATATGTTTATACACATTGTAATGCACCAAAATCTAACTTCGTTCAATTGTTTACATAGCCAGAAGATGGGGGATTTGCGAAGTATTTCACCGGTATTCTATATCTCTAAAACTATTAGCGGTATCACCCTGAAATTTTGTACGGAGATAAAGGGCACTACTGGAAGTTCATCCATAAGACTTTCAAAAACCGGTTAACTACAAAACGAATATGGCGGCCAAGCGAATTTGAAAATTTTAATAGACCTTTTTCTCGATTTAATGTTTCAAACGCAATGAAATCTGTTACAGGAAATGTTTATACTCATTGTAATGCACTGGTATCTAATTTAGTTCAATTGTTTACATAACCTTAAAATGGCGGCTGTGCGAATTTTAAAATTAAGTTTTTTATTTCTTGTGTCATAATCATGCGATCGAAGTAAAAGTTTGAATAATGATCCTACGCAATAATTTTCCTTTAATGGTACATGACTCTATGGCCCATACATTTAACAATCCAACATGGCGACCATCCGAAATATATAGACGGCTCTGTATATCTACGAATCTATTATAGCTATCAAACTGAATTTTTAATGTACATAGGGGCTATGAACATAAGTTCACCTATAGCATTTTAAATAACCTAGTGATCACAAATACAACATGGCGGCGAAGCGAATTATAAATATTCACATGTACGTTTCCCGCAACTTAACCATCCGAGTGCAGTGAAACTTGGTACAGTAAGTCCTTATATGAACGTTAATCCACTGGCATCTAATTTATTTCAAGATGGCAGCTGTGCGAAATTTTAAAATCTCCTTGTTACTTCTTTTAACTTAATCATGCGATTGAAGTTTGAATGCTTCACGTACACAATAATCTTCATGTAACAGTACATATCTCTAGGACCTACATATGTAAAATCCTACATGGCGACCATCCGAAATATTTAGTCGGTTCTCAATATCTACGAATCTATTACAGCAATCAAACTGAAATTGTGTATGTCGATAGTGGCAGTTAACATAAGTAGGATATATGAAAATAGTCTGTATAGTTCTTCACGGATCTACTTGTTATAAATGGTGATAGCCATTTAATTTTTTTCACACATGGATATTTTCAATTTCCATTTTTAATTTTTTTACATTCCCCTTGTTTAGTTTACACATTCTGTACATTTTTGTTGTTGTGAAATTGTGAAATAAAAACAAGGTTTACCAGATCACAATGTCTTTTAATTTTAAAATGGTGATAGCCATTTCACTTTTTCACATATGGATATTTACAATTTCCACTTTACATTTTTTACATTCCCCTTGTTTAGTTCACACATTCTGTACATTTTTTAAAATCTTTTTCGTAATATACAAAAGCAAATATTTTACACTAAAATGTATTACTTATCTTATTGTTACTAAAACTACAGTAGCCTAACATTATACATTCTACTTACAGTTTTTACAAAAATATTACAATATAAAACACACTACAAATATTACAATATACATTAGACTTAAGTAAAGTAATAGTTGTCAATGCGACTGTTTCCCCAAGCAAGAGCATCAAATGTGTTGGGTATAATGAATCGTTTGTTGTCTTCATTACTTAAAGCAACTTTGTTCAGCAAATTGGTATGTAGCTGATGATTTTTACTTCTAAATACACACACTCTCTTATATAATACAGGTGGGTTACTAACTATACAGTTTTTTAAATCCCTTATATCTAACTCTTTACTAACAACATTCTTTTTCACTCCTTCTAATTTTGTTACTACTACATCATCAATTGTCATATAGCTGTATGATTTAGATTTTGTGCCTACAAAGGTGTCTATAATAACACCAGCACATTCATCCTTAAATTTCCCAAGAACCTTTTTGTTTACTAGAGGTAAATGGTAAATATTATCCTCGGGATAGTCACTTGTATCAAACTTATTTAGCTCAGTTTTGATATCCTCATAAAAATCATCAGTTTTAAACTCATAAATAAAAGAATCTGTGTCTGTGTAGAGTAATTTAGCATTATCAAGATAGTTTTTCTTTACACAATCATAGTGAAATTCATACATAAGTGTTTTTGATAATTCCAGAATGGTGTAACCCACATATATGGGTTTGTTGTAAGTTACTTTAAGACGATTCAATTGTATTACAACTAAATCCTCATGAATAATTGAACAGCTATGAAAGTTATGCTTGCTTATTAAGTTGCTCGCACCATACCTTTTACCATCATTCTCCCACTTTGTTATCAGCTTTACATCAACTCGTTTATCAACATTCTCCATAGTCTTTCCAAAAACACTATTATTCATAAGTTTATAAAAATCTTCTTCAAACGCGTTTGTTTACTGTGTTCTTAAATTATTGTTTAGATCAATATACGGTTTGAGCCATGCTGACTGATGAAATTGCAATACGCGATGAATTTTAGTTAATCTCAATCCATGCTGTAGACACTGTCTCAAGTTTTGATAATGTATTACATATTTACATTTATCATTTACATTAGCAATTAACATTTTTGTTCGTGATGTGATGTATGGAGATTTCATATTCTCAGGACAAAAAGGTAAATCATTATGATCATCATGTAACTCTTTAGGGTACTCAAGATTTACCTCTAAAATATATCCTTTATCATCGTTATCATTAAGAGTGTCAACATGTAAGACATCAAATTCAAGTTGTGTCAGCCAGCGAAAATCTTTCAGTTATAGATATTGACTCATAGCCCAACCATATTGGTTATTTGCCTCGAGGTAGACAATATACTTTGACTCTTCACAAGGGTTGTAGCTACGCATGTATTTATTATTCGCTTTAGAGTACCGTCCACTACATTGGCTTAATCCACCTCGAATTGATGATTTTATAAAATTGATCATGTCTATATCAGTCATTAATTCTAAATTTACTTTCGTTTTTTTCAACATTGAACTGAAACTTAATCCAGGAGCAGTGAAATACTGACAAGGATCAAGGTCATAAGTTTTCATACAAACATTCCGAAAATTTTCAAAAACATCTGCTAATAACAACACATCTGTCTTCAAATATATGTCTGAAAATTCTCCTAAAGTTTGAATGTGGAACTGTGTCCATACACGTTGTGCATGTAAATATTCCTGATCACTGATATGACTTGTGTTTAAGGAACTGTAAAATGCATCTTTCGGTGGTAAGGAAGACTCCTCAAGACGTTCCACACAGTTAATATATGCATAAGGGAATATACCCTTTTGACGAATCAAATTAAAATCATCTTCTTTAGGAAAGACACGTTGAATTTCATGAAACTGATCTGATTTTAAATTACTAGCCAGCTTATCAAGACTACTCGGCATAAAGCGGAATGAATCTAAAAATCGCAGTTTAATGTTTTTTTATTGCTAGTTTTGATGTATTTTGTGAACGATATGTATTGATCCTTATCATTTGCAATCACATCAATTTTCACATCTGAAGCTCCAAATTCTTTAACGATAAAGTGGTTATCGTATTTGCTAGCGTTATATAGAATGACCGGAATGAATTTACTTACTCTATAATTTAGTTTACATTCTTGGTGAGCAGCACCACGATATTTTCCTGTTAAATGGTCATGATCGCGAACCCTGTCTGTATATAAACATTCACGACATATAAAACAATTAGTTTCAGTTTCAAAATTCATTTGCTCTGATGAAGTTAGTGGCTCCATTGGAATGATCGTGTTTAAAATAGAGGATATACGGATGGCATCTTTCTCAAGCCTTTCCATAAAAACTTTAGGTGCATCAGGTCCTTTATAGAGCTTAAACTTATTTAAAGAGTCATCATAGCTACATTTAATATAATATGCAAAGCTAAAAGGTTCATGAATGTGAGTAGTGTTGGTGAAAGGTTGGGCTGGATTCGATGAACATGTATTAAATGGTTTTAGCAAAGCCTCGAAGTCAGCATATATAACAAATGGTACTCGAAGCTGTTTCTCATAATCCTTAAATTTTAGAATGTTATTTTTAGGAGTCGGTAATACCGTACACACATGATTACATCCCCATTTTTGATGTTGAGTTAATTGATCCTCTTTTCCAAAATATAACAAACAACCATCACAAAACCACTTCTTAGATTTATCTTTCGATATCTGACTACCGATAAGTCTACTTAAATGTTTTATCCAACAATAGTGGGCATTTTCACCTTCAGTTATGTACAGTAAATTTACATGAGCAATTCTTTTTTTCCTGAGTATAATATAGAGGACCTACTATACTCTTCTTTTCAATTCCATACACATTAATACTTACATTGTTCAACTCTTCAAAACGTTGAATGTCTTTTATCGCCATAGGAAATTCTATTTCTTTCAAATCGAAAAATGAAGAATAGTGCGGATAAGATGATGTTCTCTCTACAGCCTTTTCGGATCGATGGAGAGCTGAGGTTACAGCCCATGCAAAACATGCATGGTCACTATTCATAACGTTCACAACAGCTTTCTTTCGTTTGATCCATGCAGGTAAATCAATGTATGATGATGCTCGAAGTGGGTTATATTTATTCATGTTGGTTTCTAAATAAAGTACTTCAACCAACGCCCAGCCTGACTCCCTTTCCTGGAACTCTTCACTCTTCACAATGATAGCACTTGAAATATCTTGGTACATATCACTGATATTAGTTGATTCACTAACAATTATGTTTTTTGTATTAAAGGATTTGATATTTGTAATTTCACCTTCACTCCCAGTTTTTACATAGAGTCCAAAAAGTTCAAAATTCATTTTAGATGTTTTATGCTCCACTAAAACATTATCTATCAAGTCAAACACAGTAGGTTGAACATTCTTTAAGAAATTTTCAATACTTTGAGTTTTTTTCTTCACTATGAAGTCTGTAACTAACAATTCGACTTTTAAATGCACTGCCAATTTGTTGAATATTCGCAGAATTTCTTTCATGGCAAGCGTTGTTTTTATGATGAATACTGCGTAAATGTCCATGAAGGATTGAAGAAGGTATATCAATATTACATACATCAAAATGTGTTATGGAAGGTTCAACATTCTTCATTCTTTTTGTTGTACAACTATTTTCACAATCTTGAGAACATTTACGCTTTTGAGCATCACATTCGTTTAAAGGTTCCGTGCTAGTTAATGGTTTTACAGTTTTTAATTCCTGTTGTTCCCCATGCATTTCAACCATGTGGGATTGATATCGCTTTACAGCAGAAAAACCAAGATCACAAACTGAAAACGAAAATGGTGCTGAACTAACATGCATTAAATTTACATGACGTGCAAGATTATCTTGTCTGTTAAATGTGGTAGCACAATGACTGCACACAAACATCTTAAGGTCATGTTTAGCATTTGTGTGTCGTTGAAGGTTGTCAGGTCTTGAGAACTGTTTCTTACAGTCACCAACTTGAATATGATGAACACTTTCGAAATTACCTATAAAAGAAAGAAATCATAAATGTTAATAAATGATAAAACAAAGTACAATATAAATAGTTTAATTATATTCCAGTCAATGGTTATAGCAGGGTATTTATATCAATCATCTGTGAACTCCTAGCAAGTCTAACTTCATGTAGTTCTAACTGGGGGTTACTATATACCACTGTCACTGACACCTAGCGGTGAGCATTAGAACTTGATAGAGTGGTAGAAACCAGCGGTCGCCAGTTAAGTGAGCTAGGTGTGACGTTATAGTCAGTCTTAAAGCAAGTCTAAACTTGTAGAACATGTCACGTGATAGAAACCAGCGATCGCCAGTTAAGTGAGCTAAGTGTAACGTCATAGCCAGTCTTAAAACAAGTTTAAACTTGTAGAACATGTCACGTGATAGAAACCAGCGATCGCCAGTTAAGTGAGCTAATTGTGACGTCATAGCCAGTCTTAAAACAAGTCTAAACTAGTAGAACATGTCACGTGATAGTAACCAGCAGCCACCAGTTAAGTGAGCTAAGTGTGACGTCATAGTCAGTCATAAAGCAAGTCTAAACTTGTAAAACATGTCACGTGACAAGGGTAAGTTAGGTTATGTTAGGTGAACTGAGGTTAAATCTTTAAATATTCCCTCTGTCACTGACACTTAGCAATGAACATTCAGACTTAATAGAGCGGTAATCAAAATCTAACCTACAAAATTAACTTTACACACCATGGTCAAGTAGTTCCAACTTTTGACTGCCAAATATACCATTTTCACTGACATGTAGTGGTGAACATCGGAAAATATCACTCTAACTGTTTAAAAGTTATTAGAGGGGCACTTACCTTTTTATAATTTATCAACTGCTGCCACTGAATGAACAGATTGTAGGAATCTGGTAACCTACAGGTACCCAATTATCTGTAAACAAATCAATCAATCAATCAATCAATCAATAACTTCAACATCAATTAGTAATAAAAGACTACAATCCATTAATAATAAGTACTTACCTTGCAAAATAATTTAATGATTTTCTACCAAAAAGTTCTTTTTACAATTCAAAGCGAGCAATAAAGACTGACAGTAGGGAAATATATGACACCTCGCTTATATAAACTCTCATCGCTCGTGTCAGCAGTTTTTTGCAGATCATTGCAATTCCTTTCCCAATACAGCTGAGAGTTCAAAGTACACTAGGAACACCTGTGTGGTATCCAATTACTACTGACTTTGCATGATCATCACCCATTGTCTTCATGAACACTTGCGGTTTCAAATTACTGCAGCGTTAGTCATAGCAACAGATCTGTGCGCTCTCTGTCATGTCTGTAATATGACAGAGGAAGTAACAAGTCGGTTTACTGTACATACCATCTCCTCAGTTTTAACATCTTAAGAACATGTCTCTTTCAACTACAAATGACCCGTTAGAACACATCCATCCACCAAGTTAGATCCCTTGCATGTTCACATGTATTTCATCACTTTCTTTTCATATCGTTATCACATTATAGTAGTGGGGGATTAGTGAACAACGTCAGTTCAACACACTGCTTTACACGCAAAATGTAGTTAGGCCCTTTGACATAATTTAAATAAATTCATGGGCTAGTCCGTAGCGATCAGTCCAAAGGGTCTCATCCACATGGACTCGTCCACAAGGACCTGTCCACAAGGACCCGTCCACAGGGGCCCGTCCACAAGGACCCGTCAACAAGGACTCGTCAACAAGGACCCGTCAACAATGACTCGTCAACAATGATCTGTCAACAATGACCCATCAACAGGGACTTGTCAACAAGGACCAATCAACAATGACCTGTCAAAAATGACCTGTCAACAGGGACCCGTCCACAGGGACTCGTCAACCATGACAGGGGCTCTCGCCTCAAAGCCTGACATGCCCCTCTTTAATTATTGGTTTGCAGAACAACGTTTAATTTCATATTAGCATTCAAACTCTCACATGTTGCACTTGAAAAGCGAAATTTTCAAAAGGAAATTACAATTTCACCCTCTAGTAGGGTTAGGTTTTATTTTGGGGTGGAAAGATGTTGTCCATAGGAAAGAGGGTATCAGCCCGAGTTCAGTGACACCTCATTTGTCAAAATCCGACCATGCGGTCGAGAGATATCGCACCGCCGCCATCTTGTGAGGAGTGTGAGGAGGAGGAGGTGCTAGAACCCGTACAAACACACTACTAACAGTGTTTCAAAAAGTTACATCCAACTCTCCATCTATTTCTGCAAGAAGTAATGCCACCCCATTTATTAAATTTCTGTAAAAGTTTGCAAATGGCTATAAGGTTATCACGGTACCAACAAAAACTGTAAAATCCATCAATGCGCTTAAGGGGGTCAAGGGGTACCCTAGATTTTTTCACAAGACTTAAACGTGCGATATGTCGTACAGAAGGTCTATTATATCATCAAACAGCAACATTATTTTCAAACATTTCTGAATTGAAATAGTTTATTTTTTATTTTATATTTTTGGTTTTAGGAATTTCGGCCATTGGAGGTTAAAAAACCTGAATTTTCATGCACCACAAGCCTTTATAATTTATTAAGGGGGGTCTTCCTCTGGATGCGGAGTTGACACAACAGTGAGGGTCAGTTTTTATGTGACGTGTATTGCGTTTCGTCTACAAGATTTTCAATTTAATTTTCACGTCAGGAAGTACACGTTAGGTAAATTTAGTTTCAGAGCATATTTCAAATAATCATTTTTCTTTGTCGACAAACAGGTTCCAAGCCCCTAACGATTGCGACAGTAACTCATTTGATTACGTCTGGTTATTAATACCGAAGACCGTTCGAAGAATGGGTACTACTGCTACTTTTAAATAAAAAGAGAACGCTAAGAAATAGCAAACTTTTGATGGCATATACGAGCTTTAAAACGTAATTTTCTATCCGAAAGGTGCTTACTACTTTTCGTGTATCTCCAACGGTTAGCGAGTAAAACATAAATATGTGCTATAAAACACGGTCAACGCCGAGCGATGTTAGTCTATGTTAGTCTCTACATGAACTGTTTTATTTATAGAGGTAGTCTGCGGGGTCTGAAACAAGACGTGGTTTTGAGTCTAATTTTATACTCTTTGTGCCGGTATTTGTATGTGAGTATTTGGATCTTTACGCTGTTTCACAATGTTATAGTGCTTTCTACTTTGCACGGTATGCCTGCATCCTTTTTATCAATTAGTTTTTTGTTAACTGAATATTTCTGTTGGCCAATATTTATCTGCTTTTTGTCGTTTTTTACCATGATCAGAAACCCAAATTCACAGACGAATGTGTCGAAGACTATCGACTGTCACATTAGTTTATTTAGTGTTCATATTAATCTTACTGCAGAAGTGGGCAAATTCATTTCAATTAAGTTGGTATTTTGCCTTTCACGGCCAATAAAAGAACCCCGCACAAAACACGGCGTAAACCGAGAAAAGTTGCTGAGTTTTAATTGCTTGGCCCTGAAATTCAATATACAATCATTTTGGAAGCCTTTATAGGGAGGTGAAAGACCGTTTTAGCATTTAGCTCTCGCAGTAAAGTAGCGGAGGTGTTCTAAAAAAGAATTGAGGTATCGCGCAGTTTGCTGCTCCTTTGGTAGACCGCAAATAGACCACAACAGCCCGCTGATGAACCATCACGGAGTTACTAGGCGTAATCTCGCACAAGACACGGCATAAACTTAGAAAATTTGTCTGTGATTAATTTGTTTTTGTTATTAATACTTGGGATGATTGAAGTTTGTTCCGTTACTGTTAGTCTTTATCATGACATGGTACGTAGTGTCCGCAATATTACTTATTGCGGATATGATAATTGCTATCAAGTATGATGTATTTTTAGCATAATGTTTATATGTTTAAATATAGTATGAATACGTTAAATGATAGGTGTTCAATATTTAAGACAGGTTATTTAACTTTTACTACATAGAAGCTGATATATATTTCCAATATATAAGTTAAACGCACTTTCTCACCTACAAAGCGAAGGCAGACAGTCTTTTCTCCGGGTACTCCGGTTTTCCCTGTCATAATTTCATCCCAGCAACAATCTCCACTATAATTTCACCTGTCATTCATTTAATCATTGCCACAGGGGAGTGCGACAGGCTTCGGCATCCGGCACAGTTCATAACCTCGCTGCTAGATGGGGGTTTCATTCATTCCATTCCCTGACCCGGTCGGTCGACTGAAAGCAGGCTGAGGATTTTCACTTTCCTACCTCTGATTAATAATTGGGTGAGTGAAAATGCATGTAGTCGTAGTTGGTAACATGTAAATAACATAACTACCTAACGAATGTGTGATTATATATATATATATATATATATATTAGGCCAGCAAGTACTAAAAGCCGTTCGAAGAACGGGTACTTCGGCTAGTAACATTATAATTCCCACAAATATGGATATGAATAGCCCATGGACCAATTACCACAAGGGCCCAGAAACCCCGGAGCACCCTACTTTGTGTTTTTCGATCGAGTTACTCAGGCCACTTTCCGACATGACGAACACATTTTAAATTATAGCCTTAAAGCATACTTTGAGCAATCTAAAGAGAATTTACTGCTGGTCGTGCCCTAAAATACATTCCTATATTATCGGTAGGTTAGGTACCGGTACCACATAGGAATTCCGTCACTGAAATTAGTATTTGTGAATATATAATTCGGCGAGATGTAATTGTTAGGTTACAAAGAAAAAGAAACGTAAGTAAGAAGTCCACGTTAGAAGAATTGAAATGTTCTGATGGGACAAGACAAAACCTGGATTAATGATAACATGTCATATAGCGAAAATAATACGTACGGTAAGTGCCCAGCACATAATCGGTGACACTCAATTTACAATATTCAATTGTCGAAGATACAGAGGTATGGAATGTCAAGGTTTCTCAATATACTAAGGTGGAATGTCAATGGTACCTAGGAACAACCCTTGACGACAATTATACAAGTTACCCACCTGAACATTGCGTATCTAGTTTGAACTGGGTGTTATGTACCCCTAGGAGGAAGTTGAATATTTGTGGCGTCTGATGGCCTGTAAGCAACTAGAACCGATTTACAATAAATACATTTGCAGCAACCTAAGTACACTTTCACGTAGCCTTATTAAACGTGTTGATAGGTTTCTAATATAGTTACGGTACCCTAAGGTCTGACAATATAATATTTAATACCGGTATGTTTGCCTCAATGCAAGTTTGTGTGTATAGGAATATAGTGTTACCGTATGTAGGATACCGTACTTATTTTATTTGCCTGTTCTACAAGCCGGCACCATTCTTTATTCAATTTATCTATGGAATGGCTATTGAATTCGACCATGACGGTCAACTTTTAAACATATGACTTAGAGTAATGTTGAGCGTTATGATTGTAAAAGTTTTACTGTTGTTGACAAACATATAAGCGCTCCTTATCACTGTGCACTTCCAGAGGTTTGAAATTACCTCATTTGATTTATTAAATTACTGATTTGCCCCCCCCCCCCTCCCCCCTTCCCCTCCCCCCTTCCCCTCCCTCCCTTACCCGAGGGGGCTCACATCTTGCGGGACGTGGGTTGGCGACCACGGGTCCCCAGCTGAGTCCAGCATTGCTTCCACTTACTTGTGCCGGGCTCCCCTCCGGCTTCTTTCCTGCCCCTTCTGGTGCACCCTAGAAATTGCTATACACTCAGGGGCTCATGGCTGGTGAGTTCGGGAGTTGGTGACTCCGAGGGATTCGTGAGCCTAGTCCGGTTTCCCCCTTTTATCCATTACCTCTGGGGCGGACCCTCTCCTCTTTCTCGTTCCTATCTGCCTTTCATGGCTCTCCTTCCTTCCCAGTCCCTCAATCCGCATTCTTCGAGGGTTGAGGGCTTTTCTTTTCCTCCTGTCCTTTTTTTGCCTTATGCCCCTTTTGTTTTCCATTTCTTATTCTAGTATATAAGTTAGTAGTTAGGTTTAGTTATGGTTTACATTTCATTATCATCTTCACGATCACCCAAACCATTAGGGCCGATAACCTAGATGTTAGGCCCTTTAAAGCAACAATTATCATCATCATCATCATCTGATATGGGGCACTGATGTAAGTAAGGTGCTTTATTGATTCTTAGGTGGACTCTCTTTTTTCTAGGTTCCAAGTTATAATGGGGGAGCAACCATCGATCAAGGGTGAACCAGAATGGTTGACTCATACACATGAATTCTCTAACCTGGTAAGTTGCGTATTAATTCGTATATTGTGTAACATTGCAATCTTACTGATGTGCATGACAAGCAAGGTTTAGTGACTTAATACAGCACTTCACTGAAAACAGTAGGCTAAGTATCTGTTAACTTTTGCTGTTTGTGATACACAAAACTTAGTGCTCATATTAACCTTGGATCATACTTGCAATACTCTGCAGGTGTCAAGTGAGCTGTTGCCCTCTGATAACCTGCAGGACAAGGATGGTGATATTGAAAGGATAGCAGTTAAGGAGGAACATGAACTACAGGTAATTATAGGTTCTGCATTACTTCTCTTATAATAACACAAATGATTTCAGATTGAATATTATTTGGAAGATTGGATCACTTAGACTTCTTTTCTATAAGAACACCTCACAATAGCTGATGTAATTGTATTGGTACTGCAGTTACACTCTGCTTGCACGCTATATCCTACTGTAGGCCTACCCGTAAATTCGGGAGGATACCTATTGGGCATTCAAAGAAAAAACTGGATTGGTTTAATTTCTGAATGAGCTCCGGCCTATTCCTTCAGAAATCGCTCCAACAAGATCCTCGAGAATCCACACAGTATCGATCAGTGGTATCGGGCTACACAACATAAATACACTTGCTCAGAAGCACCTACCTTATAGTTTTCTCGGGGTCTCTCAGGGGCTTAGCTCCAACCTATAAATGGATCCGCAATACCACTGTTTCTAACTATACATAAATAAATCACTAATAGACAACTTAGAAAAACGAACTGGTAAATTTATTAACAATAGTAAACTAATTCTAATATTTAAACATTAAATAACAACAATTTAAAAAAATAACACACACTTTCATACGTACTCCTTCACTACAACAAATACTCTATTAGCTTTATGGTGCTGTAAGTTGAATATAAACAAATGTTGAAAGGCCTGAGCCGACTGGAACTATTTAAAACGTTTAAGGCAAGTTCCACACGCGCCATGCATTCTTGAATAGCAATTAAAAAAAACTGGCACGCTTGCTCATAATGCACCTGGCCGAGCGGGATGAATGACCCACTTCTGATTCAGCCGTTCAGTCGTCTGACAACAGAGGGCTGTGTGTTCTCCAACATAACAGACTGGCTTTGAGCGAAGCAGTGGGCATTCACGTCCCCACGCTGCTGTGCTTGTTTTTGTCCAGCGGACATTCGCCGTGCTAAATGTTACATTATCTAATTATAAAGTTCTTTATATCTCGCACACCTTTCATACAATCTCTCTCAGATTTAAACGTTAGCATCCATGCATCCTCCCTCAACATTCATGACTGCCGGGGTTCAGTTATTTTTAACAATAAACAAATCATTCATTCCAATAGCATGCATTCAACAATACCCTGAAAAATGAAAATCCACAGCCTGCTTCCAGTCTCCGACCGGGTCAGGAATGGAATGAATTTCCAAAAAACATTGACCGAGAAATTATTTCAAAAATTATTTGACTAATTAAATAATTATGCTATTATTTACAAAAGTTGAATCGTTATAATTAACGTTCTAAAACAGAGTCATAGCTCTCTTTAAACAATACTCCTTCTCTCCCTGCTATATACAACGTAATCTTCAAATATACTTTCATTAAACATTTACTAATGTTTTATTCTGCACACACATAGTCATTATTAGTGTTATAGACAAAATCAGTCCAGTGCTTTCAATCATTTAAGTTCAAATGCACGTAAATACTCAAATCCTTGTTAATAAAAATTAATAAAGGTATTAGCAATAACCTGTGGATAATTACTTTCTCCAATATTTTTCTGCTTACATCAAACTCTTGTCAATACTGCTAAAGTTGTAGATTTATATACTTATAGGAGTTCTCAACACACTGACTCCTCTTCTATACAAATGCCATGTTCTTATCAAAAGAACAATACTCCAGTAATTCCGTCCAATGTGGCAACACCTTCACATGAGTACACATATCTCGAATAACCTCATATATCCACTGTATATGGTAATAAAAACTCATCTACTATGTCGAATAATTCTTAATACAGTCATTGTTATCAACATCTCTTCTGTAGGAACTTCAATTAATTACTGGAATTATTTTCAGCATTCTAACACACAATTGCTGGTATAGTGAACTCTTCCTCTAGTTCTTAAAAGACACATCCTTCAAATAAATGACGACCTCAGACAAGTCGAATCTGACCTTCGTAAATTTACTTCATAAAAGATACTTAAACCTCCACAGTATATATCACATAATATTGTATATTATACAATTAATAAAAATACTGTTCCGTCCACATCTATCTGATCTAGCTTTAATTTACACGTTAATGTAATATCGAGTCCACAATACGACACGACACCACATATTGTGTATAAATAACCACATATGTTATTTATCATGTCCATTTGAATTCTATCTTGACTAGGGTAAACCAGCTTCGAATCCCTGTCGTAAGATAAAAATTATCTTCTATCAAATTATGTTTCCTTAAAACAATCAAGTGAAGAAAGCTGTTAGCTTTCACAAATAAAGTAAGGATTGTCACTATCGCAATGAGTCTCCATTCGATACAACGAATGTCTATGAGTATGACTTCTATCACATCCTGTTATACAATTCTTATCAATGCGACGTGGAGTTCATAGTAGTTATAATGATATAACAATATCATTCGTGGTTTCTTCTGATCATGATGACTTCTGTACGATGAGGTGCCCAAATCAAATTAATTGAAAAAGAATTTAATTGGCACAAAATGTCTACAGCCATAACTCGAAATAAAATTCAAATCGTAGAATGTTAAAATGACTGGTCTAAAATAAGGATTACTTATTCCTTAAACAAAGAATGTAAGTCAGTTCAGAAACTGATCCGTAGAATATAATAAAAACTGATGAAAGACTATCATCTCAAATGATCTTGCAGAATAAAATGTCGTTACACACGTGAAGAATAAAAATATGTCGAAACATGGAAATACATGAAAATATGGAGTAAAACGTTTGCTCAGAATGTCACTATAAAGCTCTCAATAAACAAATAAGTAACACAGCTACCTTATCAGACGACATCTAGAAGCTCAATGTAAGTATTTTGGGAAAATACTTAGTTGCTCCTCAATCCAAGGTACTGAGTTGGACCTCAGTTCGATTCCCTGGACCAGCAATCTCGGATAAGGAAAGACGTTTCCTCCTCGATAATCGCCAACCTCCGTTTGGACTCGAATGACATCCTTCTGGCATATTCTTCTTTGTTTGCCGGGATCTTACCCTGGACATCTTAACTAATCTTCTTATGTTGCATCTTCTTTCGTCGCCATAGATATGTTTCAGTGTCATCATTGCGTAGAATCGTAGAAATATTCATATGGATAGTGTATGAAATATCTCTAGAGCTTGTAGTTGTTAAACAATGTTCGTATAATGACGTGAATGCACAAGGTGTAAGAGTACATAACGTCTACATTCTGATGTATTCTGGTTAACGAAGTTCCATGTTGTATCTATATATCTGCATCAGATATGTCCCACGTGCATAAATTTCTTATCTCATCATCATAACATGGTGATAAATATCGAATAAGTTCTGATGAATGTTAGCAGTCATAGTGAAAATGTTTGTACACTGCTCCAAAACGTAAGTAAAGACACTATTACTCACTTGGTTATTGTTGAATGCTGCCTTGCATCAACTAAAATGCTTTTCACCTTCAATTTCCTGCACTTTTCTCTGTCACTTTTAAAATGCCTAAAACTTCAACACTATACAACTTGTGATGCTTAAATCTGCACACATACTATAAAACAGTTTGTACTGTAGGATAATTCAATTGGCTAAAGTCTATTCTCACTTATCGCTGAGTTATTGCAGTATTAAGAACTTGCAAACTATGCCTAGTTTCGAAGTGCGAAGATCAGCTATCTCGCCTCGGCGATTCTGCTATCTCCACGAGTGGTCTCGCCACCGTACTCGTATAACCCCCGGGATCTCAGTTAACGCGGTGAACACAACTATCTTCTTCGAAGTCTGTCGGAATAACAGCCTCGATGCTTGGGTCTCCCTCTCCACGCCGAGATTTTGGCGGCCATTTCTGACTCCCTCCAAAAATTTTGCGCGCAGTTTAACAATGGTTATAACTGCGTATTTAGACCTTTCTACTGCTTTTAAAGTCTCTGTAATATTTTCCTTTAATTTTCTTCTCATTACCAATAAATAAAATATTCATCTTGGGTCCTAAATACGTAAATTATCCAAATAATCTAGTTGAAGATATTCCCGTCTTCCATAAGAGCTCTCCTCATTGGTTGGGGCTTATGTCCAATGAAATAAATTATAACAATTAATATAATATTCCTTAGCAAGTTCCCTGTTACTATGTCAATTCACCGTTCTAGAAGCGTCTATTGCACAAGATATCACGTGATCGGATTTTCCCACTGCCTCGAGCTTGTAACACGAATCACATGTGTTACAGTTCCAGGATTTATATTTGCTGGTTAAATTTTATCATGGGCTTGGAAAATATTCTAATTTAAGTCCAAAATAATTCAATTTTCGGGGGGCAATACTATTGGTGAAATGTGCACAACGTGCCATGTAAAATCTCAATCATATAAGGCATTTGAGATATGATTGCCCTCAAGTGAAGGCGCTGCAGGTTGTGTATCCTATTACTAATAAGCTAGTGGGGAATTGGGAAGACCTCCATAGCAAAGCAAACTCGTTACCGGCATGTTATGATCGTAACAACAAACATATTCCTAATGAATGAGCATCCCTGCATCATTCTTCTTCTTTTTATTGAAACGTGGCTGCCAACGGAACAACAGAATGTATCAGTTACCAGGAAGTTGTCCTATGCAATAACACAACTAATGGTCTTTGCCTGTGGTAGCTCATTTGTGAACCTTTAATGTGTAAAACTCCGTAGAATAATTTGTATACATTCTTATGATAGCTTAATTGAGCACATAGCATCTAAATATTAACTCACCACAATTACAGAAATTGGAAAATGCTAGAGACACACCTGACCTGAGTAGAGCCAGACATTGCATTGGCACATTCTGTGCAACACCATCAAGAGAACATTGAAATGCAATTTCCCTACCCCACTGAAGCGTTGTAGGAACATTTATCAGATCTGAAGTAGGACATGCGTGATGTAACTTAGTTTCGAAATGCACGATGTGCCAAGCATAATTAATGCGCACTTGAGAGACAGAAGGGTTGCCTTGTTCCCTTATCCTCTCCTACAAAGTACACTCTGCAGGCACATTCCATGGTATGTTTTGTATCCCTTTAGGTATGTAGATAGACCGCTGGGGACTAGTATAGATCGCGATACATTTCCGTATAAAATTCCCCTAAAAAGAAAATGGCGGCGTTGATGACGGCACGAAATATTCCTCTAGCAAACTTACGGGAAAGGCCTGGGGAATTGGGGGTTTTGGGTGGGGGAAACATAAACAGAAATTAGCATTTACAAGAAACGTTGGAAACAAGATGTTTCAAGTAAAGATCGCCACACACATCGAAATTTTGGCATTTCAGGTGATATTTAAAAAATTGCAATACGCATAGAAATTTTCGCATTTCCTCTCATATTTTAAAAATATTTATCGCGATCTCTACTTGACCTGTATAGGTGAAGCACTTATATAGAGTAGGTGAAGTAAAAATCGCGATACACATCTCGTTTCCAACGTTTATTGTAAATGCTGATTTCTGTTCATGTTTCCCCCACCCAATACTCCCTATTCAGCAGGCTTTTCCTGTAAGCTTGCTAGAGGAGTATTTCGAGACGTCGTCGATAACGACATCAACGCCGCCATTTTGTATTTAGGGGAATTTTATAGGGATAAGTATCGCGATCTATAATGGTCCAAAGGCTCACTTCCCAGTAGTGCAATCAGTAATTTTCATCCGGACAATTGGCTAACCAAGAAATGGCCAATATAGTGAAACTGTTCTAAATACAAAACAAACCTACCTGGGTCTTACGCCCCAGACCCCTTTGCTTGTAGCGCAATCAGTAATTTTCGTCCTCACATTAGTCTAACCAAGAAATGTCCAATACAAAAACAACCTTGTGCTTCAGACCACCTTCCTTGTAGCACACGCATGAATTACTATCCTTGGGCTTATGCCCCAGACCCCCTGCACAAGCAGTAACATACTTGTTAATAACGCTCTCCAGGAATACACAAACCTAACCTGGGGCTTACGACCCAGACCCCGTAGCATGTAGCACACGCATTAATTTCCTTCTTATGCCCAGGTTGTAGTATAGCAGGGATTTCCATTTCAGCTAGTAGCGACCAATGATTTCGTCCAGACCTTTGTCTAACCAAGTATCGACCAATGGCTTTAGAAGACTACAATGAAACTTTTCAACTAAATTCAACAACTAACAGTAATGTATCAACATTTGTAACTCATTAGTCATCACCAAACCTCACTTCTACACATATGATGTCATTGGCATGTAACGATTCACTATTTTAAACCACTTAATGCGACTCAATGGAGACAATGGAAGCCACAACATTAAATATATAAACATCTACATCCGTATGCCATTCAATTCACTAAAAATCACCCTTGATACGTACAAATCATGATATAAATCCCCCTGACAGGGAGTATAATCATAAATATAACAGACCTTATGTCATCATCTAGCCTATTTTATATAATAAGTCTACATATTCACAACATCCATTAAGTTGTCAATATCTAGTTCAAAACAGGTATCCCCTAATTACTTGACCTATATAGGTCTGGAAACAATCCTGGTGCACATCCAAATTTTAACATTCTACCTAATAATTACAAAACATGTCTCCCCAGACCTATATTGGTCTAATACATAACACTATCATATCTCTTTTCCAGGTGTTATTGTAAATGCCAATTTCTGTCTATATTTTACCCACCCAAAACTCAGGTGTACCGTACTTGCCTAACATTTCGTTACATTAAGGCTTTACATACAAACTTTCCTTGTAGTAGAAGCAGTAATTTTCGTCCAGATAGTGCCTAACGTAATATTTTCGTCCAGACCAATGGCTTTATCTATGGTTTTAGAAGAGTACAGTGCAACTTTTCAATTGAATGCAACAACTAAAAGAAACATATGAACAATTTTATTGCAACTCTCCGACACATCCTGCAAACCACATGACTGCACATGTAAAAATCTCACGAAACACTAATAGGTGACAAAATGGCTATCACTATGGAAACGTCCAACAAACGAGCATTAACATCAACACGTCATAGGTGAAGTCACCGAGGACCCAAAGATCCCACTTAAGTATTCGCAATCTATACTTCAGCCGACTGCTATGGGAATGGTTGAAGTAGTGAAGTAGGTTGTAAGGATATGAGAATGCAGTAAGCCCTTTCCTATGGGCTGCTTCATGTGTGGCTCAACTTCTTCCTTCTAAGTTCCTTATTGTTTGAAGATTAAGGCTATTCGTTGAACTTTTTCTACTAACATATTTTTTCTAGAAAATGAGGAGCCATTTTTAGCCTAATTTCCTAATACAGAAAACGCTTATGATAACACATTTGTCCCAGTGTGCGCGTGTGTGTTTGTGGTTGTTTTCCCGTAATAAAATCTAAACGAATGGAGCGATTTCAATGAAACTAGATAACAATGTTTAACTTCGTTTTCCGACCTCAACCGTGCCTTAAACTGTTAGTACAATTGACCAATCCAACATGGCGGTCGCACGAAATATTTCACTGGTATTTTATATATCCGAATCTGTTACTGATGTTACCCTGAAATGTTGCATGGGGATGGAGAATACTATGATAAGTTCACGTATTTGACTTATATAAACCTGTTTCATACAAAACCAACAAGGCGGCCAAGCAATGTTTAAATATATAAATGGAGTTTATTCGCGATTTAATCATCCGAACTCAGTTAAGAACATTTTCAACATTTAATCCACTGGCATCTAACTTAAATCAATTGCTTTCATATATTTCATATGGCGACTGAGTGAAGGTGTGATTGGTCAAAATTAAGATTTTTTAGTCCTGGTCTTGCGATCAAATTGAAAGTTTGTATAATGAACCAACGCTCGCAATAACCTTCATCTACTGGTGCATAACTCACTTGTTAACATTAGAACAATACAATATGGTGATCATCTGAAATAATTTACCTGTTCTCAATATCTGCGAATCTATTAGATCAATCGAACTAAAATTTTGTAATTTGGAAGAGGCCATTAAAACAAGTTCACTTATTGAACTTTAAATATCCTCGTGAGCATTCAACGAACATGATGGTCACGCAAAATTTAACTATTTAAATGGATTCTTCTCGCAATTCCCATTGAAAATCAATTTATCCCTCCCATTTCTAATTTCTGCGACGGCGTTTATTCTTGAAGGGGTAATTATATGTGTTGTACACGTATGGCTCCGAAATACCGCAGGCCTGAAGGCCAAAATCGATCTTCGTGAGATCCAATCACAAAGATATACATGCACTTGAGCTAGTCCCAGCTCGGGTATGTTACTCTAAGAGCATCGGGTAAGGATTGGGTGGAGTAACGAAACTATCAGAAAATACTTGTTAATTAATGAAGAGGCTAATCATAATCTACTACATGTAACCATCCATTTAAAATAACGTGTCCTCGAAAGATTCAATTATCTGAGAGAAATTCTCAGCAGTGTAACAACAACAAAAACATTCCCGAAAGTAATAATACCCTGCACGGTTGTCCTAACGTCCTCTTAAGGACTTCTTTCGTACAAAAATTCGAAGTACTTAAAAATAAGGAATGGCGCAAAATAAATTCATTCTCAAATACAAATGTTATTTACTCATAAGATTTAATCCTGTTGCTCCTATTTTTGTTTGCAGACGGCTAATACCTTGACGTTCTACAACGACTTAGTAAGCAATGCAAATACATTCTGAGTTATGTTGGTAACATTATCCACATTCAATTAATTTATAAACCAAGCTAGGTAAATCCTGATGCAAAATCCTATATTTACCACGCAACAGACATTTTACGCTATGCTGTAAAATATACAAAAATATTTACACAATTATGTACAACAAGAACAATGTCAACTGTGTCATAATCGTACGCTTACAGTCAGTCCGCTGTTTCACCTTTAAGTCGTCTCACCTTGAATGAAGTCTCGAAATTTGGATTAAAATATCATGGCATGTTCGTCAGCTTATCAGAATATCGTGGTGTTCAACATCTGATGTAAATTTCATTGCATTCATTTCTGACCAGCACGTTTGGATACATTCTGAATCAACATAACATTCGGCTGTACAATATGCTTTTATACTCGTCTGTAATATTTGTCAATGTTTGTCTACACATGGCTTGTCATTTTGTTTACACCCATATCTTATACAAATATTTACTCTCAGATTGTTGGCTCTGTTGCCGTTCTCAAGGTTTATATTTCAATACAAAAATACGAAAAATAAAAAAACATGCTTGTACCTGCAACTTCAGATAATATCTATAGTCGCCCATAGCTTTCTCTATTCTCCTGATGTTAGCAAGCCTCTGTGCTTTTGCTAAATTACACTTATCATAAGAAATTTCATATCATGCCTGTCCTAGCGAATTGTACAACTACTATTCTACGAAGGTTGCCCTGTTAACACTTCTAAACGAATAACGAAATACATCGGCAATTTAATAAGACAATAAGGTGAAGTAGTTAATATCATCAGGACCTGCGTTCCCTTAAATGAACCCTTTGATAGTCGTTAGGGTTATCCCTTCTAGAACAGATTGGATTGCCATCGTGTTCACGAAGGTACCTGCTCACCCTTCGTGTATGATTTTTTCTGGCTATAACGTGATTTAGAACTAGTGATATCGCGTACATTTCTCCATCATCGACGGCTTCTACCCTTCATGTTATGTGATAAAAAATTGCTCTGCTTTCAATCTAACACTGATTCCTGCGCTGTTGCACTTGTTAATATTTTTACATAGCACAGTCGCTTGGCCACTTCCTCGTTAGGTATTTGATGATTATATTACTGCAACCTGGCTCCCAAAGCCTTCTATAATAAAGTAACACTACGAACACTGTGTCATACATTATAATATTAGTTCTGCTCTTTAGCTCTGATATAGTAATTTGCATTTTGTAGCAAGTAATCACACACCACGACAACTGACCTTGCGGTGCACAGTTTCCACACTCACTCTGCCAAGAAATTCAACAAGTAATGCACTGTAATAAGTAAATGTTTCCGACTTTCACCTCATGTCCTTCCGGATCATTCTAATTGTTAATTATTTCCATGTTTACAAATGCCCAAAATCTTGCAGTTCATTGTATTGTCTATCTCTTCTGTTATTTAATTATTAATTTCCTTTAAATCTGGCACAGGTCACAGATCATTCGCTCATGCCACAGCCTTCCCATGCACTTTTCTCCATGTAATATCTTCCTAAGTACACTCGGTTCGTAATATCGGAGTATACTTTGTTGCCGTCCTGTATATACTGTACATACGGTTACAAGCTAAAGAACTTACCGAAGTCTGGTATGTTAGATCTGAAATAGAACCAATATTCTACACAAAATTACTGATCGAGTTCTTTTATGTCGCATTGTGTTTGGAAGGAGTTCATAGCAATGGAACCCCTTGTAAGATTAAATTCCACCTGTGCAATGGAACGTGTTTGTGAAACAAGTAATTTCTCTGCAGGATGATTCTAATCTCACTGAGGATATAGAGACAGAAGGAATTTCCATACCGGTACCAGAGTTTGTTTCATGCATCAAAATAGAAACACCATCTTTAGTGAGTGTTGGAGATTTGAAAGCGGTAAGTACCTTTTTGGGTTACTGTTTGCTGCATCTTATAAATGACATGATTTGATCGCCATCGTATTGTCAAGAGTGAATTTCGAAAGACACATTACCCTTTTCAGGTAGGTAGTTTTCACCTTCTCCAACTCTACGAGTTGCTTATACTTAAGGTGATGCCAAATACTTTCCAAACCATACGCATCTACAGGAATGATCATCAGCGAGAAAAGTCTCATCACTGTCTGTAATGACAGTGTTCGGAGATGTCGTATGTCACTCATGGCCTTTATAGCCGCGTTTGTTCTGTCCTTGATGTGAATAGTGAAGACGTTTCAATGAGTCTGGAACGTCACCCCCAGATACTTGAAGTGCGTAACACATTCCAGCGGTCTATTTTTGTAGTGAATTGTCGCTCCTCTTTCCCCTTTTCTGAAAGTCATTGCAACTGTTTTCCTTTCATTCAGATATAGTTCATTCTCATAATGATATTTAGGGGTTAACGGATTGTGTATTCAAACCGTGCGGATGACAAATTGAAGCGGTCAGCTTATATGTTGTGTATGGTACGAAATGTACATGACGGTGAATGAAAGATAGTCATTATATTGTCTGAATAGTGGTAGACTCGAACCCACGACTCCCTCTTGGTATGCCGTTGCTCTATCCACTGAGCTATTGGAGGATAGATCTTAGTTATGGTAGGTGAAATGGACATCCTGTGAAGTCAGCATATCTTAGCACATCCTCCTGTTATTAGTTGCCTGTTGTGATCTTTGTATATTTGTGTGGATTGCAGTATTTTTACGGTAAGGGTATCAAAATGATCCGGGGCCGTCCAAATTACTATAATATTCTTAAAACAGGAAAACTGAGATATCCCGACATGAGAGAACTGGTGGGGGATGGTTTTGACCACCTCCAAAATTGTCTTATTGTTCTCCTTTGACATGTCTTTTTAATTTTATGCAATTGGAGGAATGCAATGGCGACAATCCTTCGTAATTATTCATGATTATGCATCAAGATGTTATGTTTTTTATGTTTTTCAGTCGGTCAACGCGATTGTACCCAATGTAATGTGTGGTTCGTTAATCCTGAAACAAATTTACGAGGTTAATAAATACACTTGGATGACCAGTTTCCATCGTCAAGCGATCATCTGATTCTTTACACTTAGCTTATTAAATGTATGCCTACAAGTGTGGGTTTTGATTTTAAATTATATACACTTATTTACTTGCAGTAGTAATTAAACATTTTGCACAGCTTAAAAGTGTTTTTATCAATCATAAAAATATGTTCAAATTTTAAATTTGATCATGGGAATTATATTAATAATGGCTTATTCGATCACGTGTAGAACCCTCGGTCATGTGACTGGATTCAACAATGTCGTTTGTTTCTCTCGCGCAGTGCTATATAGTCTCTGCTTCTTTCATAAAATATTCTGTTTCCATCGTGCAGGATCACACAACCTCATCATACTTGGCTGAAATTTTTAGTTCTCTTCAATTGCTATAATTCCTTATGGATCATTATATTTCTAAATTCGCGTTCTGTATGGGCATGTCTTCGCTGTTCCATGTCGCGCTCCGTAGGTTTCTGTAGTCTCAGGCCTCGACTGGAGATTAACCGAATCGACACCTGCCAAGGAGTTGTCGGTACGTAACTTGGCCTTCATCCTGTATATTTGTTATCTACTGTATTTTGCCAGTCCCATTTGTCAACATGCATTATAAAATCCATCCCTTCTTTCCTGTATTTATAACTTCTACATGTTGATTTGTATCAGCTTAACTTTAAACTTTAAACTTAACTTTAATGCGTATGTAAAATCTGGAAAATCTTTGTTACTATATTTCTCATTAATCATATGTCTGATAAAGATGTGTATATATTTTCTACCCTATTATTCCAGTTGATACAGTCGGATACCTTCCGCCAGTACTAGAGAGGAGTTTATAAGAACAAAACACATATGTATATGAGGATCTTCCAGCAGCGTTAATATGTTGGTTTTGTTCATGTCCTCAGTGATCCATCATGTGTGATATTTCTCAATATTGCTACGTGTCTATACAGGCATTAAGCAGTGCTTTATGCGGTGGGGTGAGGGAATTGTTGATTAAATCACAAAAGACGAGATTGTCAAGGCAATGGATGATGGATAGAGACGGGTCGAGTCTGCTGTGGTGGTGTGTGATTGTAGAGACTCTGTGTTTGTGTTAGAAAGTGTGGTGAATAAATATGAGATTTAGGAAGAGATAAAATTATTTTATAATTTTACCCACGGAACGTAACAATTGGCGTCAGAAGCGGGATAGAAATTGGCCGTGAGTGTGACTTTTATTTTTGAAACTTGTAACTGTTTTCGTTCCTGGGATTATGGCTACTGTGAGAGTAAAATTAAGTGAAATGAAGGTTATAGAACTGAAACAGGAGCTGGATGAACGCGATCTAGACACTACTGGAAACAAGGCCGCTTTGCAGATGCGACTTCGCTCGGCCTTGGAGGATGAAGGTAAGGATCCGGAGGCCCCCCCCCCCCCGTTCGAAAGAGTCATAAGCATGAAGGACCTTGCCGAGATGATGAAGAACCAAGCTGAAAGCTCCAGACTTCTAGAAGAAAAGATAAGTGAAATTTCCAGAAACCAAACTGAAACTTCACGGTTATTGGAAGGAAATATGGTGGAGATGCACCAGTGGTTGGAAAACAAGTTAAAAGAAAGAATTCATGAAAATTCTAGGGCGTTCAGAGAGGAACTTGAGAAAGTTGAAAAGGATGTCCAGTTAAGAATTACCGCCATCGAAGAAACATTTGATTAATTCCAGAAAATCATGGAAACAGGTGCCACCGAAATTATACCAACAAACGTAGGCAATGTTAGGAGCGTCCATATAAAGCCAAATTGGCAAACTTAAAACAAGAAATCCAGTTTCAACCAAGCAAGCAAGGTGAATAGACGTGCAGTGAAGTGTAAGGAAGAATGGGAATCGCTATTCAGCAGTACCGGGCGGTCATCGGCCGCTGGCAGGCTAGAGTGAAGTGCGATTTCGGTGTCGGGAAGGTGATAGCGGGCAACGTTACTGAACAGATGGGGGTTTTGGCGATGGGGATGGTAGCGCTGGTTGTGGCGACGCTACTATTAATTGGAGGAGTGGAGTCAAACCCAGGGCCTGGTCAGCTTGGATGGCAAGAAATGGAAAAAATAAGGGAAATTGTAAAGGAAGTGTCACAAAATGACCAGATCCGGGACATTCTTCGTGAGCAATGTAAGGAATTTAAGGAGATGAAGACTTGTATAAGAGAAGAGATGGGAATAGTGACAGAAAGGCTGACCGAGAATAGTAGAGAGATAAAAGACCTAAGAGAAAAGGTGAAGATATTAGAGGTGGAGGTAAATGAATTAAGGAAGGCCAAGCTGGATGAGAGAAAGAAAAACGTCTTCATTTACGGAATCAAGGAAGATGCCATGGAAAGCACCGATGATCTAACATCCAAGGTGCTCCGAGTGATTAGTGAAGGCATGCGGATAAACATTGGAGTCTCAGAGATTGACAATGTGACCAGGATAGGCCGGGGAAGGGGCACGAGGCCCGTGAAAGTGTCATTAGTTTCTTCGCTGATGGCTCACAGAATTCTGGCGAACACAAAGAACCTGAAAGGGGAGAGGATATGGGTAAGGAGAGAAATGAGTAAAGAAGAGGCAAGCGAGCAACGGACCTTGCAGTTTCATTTAAGGAAGGCAAGGAGTTCTGGTCTCAAGGCTTATGTAAAAGGCAACAGACTGGCGGTTAGCGGCAACAACTGGGATCGGATTTGGACAGTGGCACAACTCCAGGATATGGAGAAGCTACAACAACAGGAGACAGTTAGACCTAACAACCAGGTGGAAGCAGCTGTCGGTTCAGAGGGACGTGCGGTGATGATTCAACAGAGAGCATCGACCTCCAACTCCAACACGGAAGTGGCGCGAGCAGGAACGACTAACGTCAGCGCCAGGAACACCGGACAAGTGCGTGGTTTGCAGAAAGGTGAGACTGTCAAACAACGAGTTACTAGTCTAAAAGAACTATGGGGCAAGAAAACCTTGACAGAGCAGTTCAATGTGGAGAAGGAGGTCATTTCTTCTCCAGGTGGCAGTATACTAGAACTTGAGAAAGCTAGAGTTACTAGAAGTAAAGCTACCGCCAGCGAAGAGGGTAGGGGTAAAAAATAACTAAACTGGAATATTGCTAGCGTAAATATAGAGGGTTTTTTAAATAAGAGAGGGAACGATGAAGTTTTGACCCTAATAGAAGATATGCAGATTGTAGGATTTGTTGAGAGTTGGCTCCCTGTAGGTTGCGAGGTTAAAATAGATGGCTTCAATATATATACAAAACCTAAGATTAGGAAAGCTCGTTCAGGTAGGTTTCCGGGGGGAATTGTTGTTTTAATTAAAGAAGAGGTGAGGGAATTATCAGAATTTATTAGTTCAGAACTGGAAGAAGTAGTGTGGGTAAAAGCAGATATTAGGGGGAGGGGGAAAGGAACGGTATGTTTCGGCTTTGTCTACAACCCTCCGGAGAATTCCCCGTATGCAAGAGAAAGCTTTTTCGATGAGTTAGCTATTGAAATAAACAGAATTCAAAATATATATGAAGAGGCAGAGATTGTACTTTTAGGGGACTTCAATGCGAGGGTTGCAGACAGAAAGCCCCTTTACAGCAAGGGGGTTGCCGAGGCCATATGTGGGGATAGGCACAGCAAAGACAAGGAATGTAATAAGAACGGAGAAAAGATTTTGGAACTATGTGGTGCAGAAGAGCTATATATATTAAATGGTGTCTGTGTGGGGGATGAAGAAGGTAACCTGACGTATATAACTGAGATTGGAGGAAGTGTAATAGATTTAGCAATATGTTCCAGAGGAGCACTAGCACTAATTAAGAGGTTCACTGTTGAAGAATGGGGGGAATCACACCACCTACCAATTGTCGTCAACATGCAGGGAGCGGTGACAAAATCAAAATCAAAAGGGAACCCACAAGTTAAAGCTATAGAGAGAAAAGTAAATAGATTCAGATGGAGGGAGGAAAGCTGCAGAGAGTTCCAGAACTACTTCCAGGGAGAAAATTTTGAGCTGATAAAGGTAGGGATAAGTTTAATGATCAGTAATGATGAAATTGAAGGGGTAATACGTATGATTGAGAATGCAATTATGATGGCCGGGCGGAAAATGCGCGTGAAGGCTAGAGGAAAATTAGGGAGAATTAAAGGATGGTACGATGAATCTTGTAGAAGGAAGAAAACCGAAGTTATTAGGGCACTGAAGTTATATAAGAGAGGAGGGGATGATACGATGAGAGTAGAATTTTGTCGTCTAAGGAAAGAATATAGGGAACTGCTCAGCAAAATGAAAGATGAATGGCAGGGTAAGGAAGCTACAGCACTAAATAAGGATTCTAAAGCTAACGACTGTAGCAAAGTGTGGAGCAGGATAAATTCTTACTGTAGGGGGAGCAGAAGTCGTGGGGGGAGCTCTATTAGTGATGAAGTATGGATTGCATATTATGAGAATCTGTTAAATGCTGAAGATAATTGGAGGAAGAGGGATGAGTTTGGCGTCCCGAGGGGGCTGGAGGTCGCTCTGCCTATGCTGGACCAAGTCATATCGATAGAGGAAATTAAGAAAGTAATAGCAAAAAGTAAGGGAGGGAAGTCAGGTGCTATTTCGGGGATTACAAATGAATTTTGGCAAGAATTGAGTAACAATAGGTTCATGATGGACAGCTTGGTAAAAATCTTTAACAAAATCTTTGAAGGAGGTAGATTTCCGCGGGCGTGGCAGGAGGGGATAATTTGTCCAATATATAAGAAGCGTGGGGACAAACTAGACCCAGGCAACTATAGAGGCATAACTTTGCTTGATAATTTGAGCAAAATGTACACCGGGGTCTTATCCAAGCGTTTAATAGCATGGGCAGAGGGCTGTTCGGTGTTCTCGAGACTCCAGACAGGGTTCAGAAAAGGGATGAGAACCAGTGACAATGTAATGGTGGTTAAGACGGTGATGGACAAGTACATAAGAAGGAAAAGAGGTAAGCTGTATATCACAGCTATTGATTTGGAGAAGGCGTTTGATTCAGTGAGCAGGGGAGCTGTCATGGCTAAGCTGGGAAAATCGGGGTGTCACATAAAATGATACGAGCAATTGAGAATGTGTATTCCGAAGTGAAATGTGCAATTAAAACTAAAGATGATGTAATTGTAGGAGAGATAACGTCTAATATAGGATTAAAACAGGGATGCAAATTATCCCCGGTGCTTTTTTTGCTATTTATCAACGATATTTTCGATTCAAAGGGCTTTGAGCAACGGTCCAACCCTTGCTTGGACAATTATGATATCCCGGGCCTAGCTTTTGCTGATGACATCCTTCTGCTTGCTCTAACACCCTATAATATGCAATATAGTATTGACGATATTGTGAGATATTGTGAGGACTGGAACTTAAAAATTAACCCGAGTAAGACCAAAGTTATGGTCTGCAAAAAGGGAGTTAAACTGGCTAAGAACGAAAAGTGGGTCATGTATGGGTCGAAGTTAGAGACGGTGAAAAAACTTGAGTATCTAGGGACGATATTGGCGAGCAATGGTAAATGGACCGAACAAATTAAAAGGGCAAAATCGAAAGGGCTAGCGGCATTGGCGAATGTTAAAGTGTTAGAACGTAGGTTACCGAATCTTGACTACAAAGTGTATAAGAATGTGTTCAACGCACTCATCGTTTCAAGAGCACTCTATGGAGTGGAAGTATGGGGTTTAGAGGAAGGAACGAAAACCCTGGACAGTATTGTAAGTAGGTTTGCCAAGATAATTTTGGGGCTACCTAGTTGCACGGCGAATTGTGGAGCGAGAATGTTGTGTGAGGATGTAAGCATTAGACAACATATCATAAAAAAGGTCATAAAGTCTTGGATTCGTTTAAAAGCAGGTGGAGGGGGGGAAATGCTTAAGGTAGCCTACCTGCACCAAATGAAGCATCAGCAAGAGGGTTACTGGGTGGACGGGGTAAGAAGTGTACTGGAAAGATTGGGAATGGGTTATCTATGGGATAGGGACTTACAAAGAGAGGAAGGTAGGGTGTGCAAAAAAGTGTGTAGAAGGGTTAAGGACGTAGAGTTGCAGGTGCTAAGAGAAGAGTGCACCAGTAGGAGAACCTTAACGGAGTTCTGCGAAATAAGGAACTTTATGAGCATAAAGCCTCAATGCCTAATGAAAAGAGAAATGAGAGGGATAATTTGGTGGTTAATGGGGGTGTATAAGAACAAAGCATTGAGAGAAGTGGGAAAAGAGGACATTTGCCTATTTTGTGGGAAGGTTATGGGTGCAGCGCACCTGATCAGGGAATGCAAGGAAATTAAAATGATAAGAGCAAAGTTTGTAGACAAAGCAGATCTAAACAGAATAGAAAATGAAAGTGAGTATCACACTTTAATTAAATTACTAAAAAGGGAATGGGGGAAAGCAGGTCAATTAGCAAAATATTTTAATACCATCAGGGCAATGTGGAATAAGAAAGCGTCGGATGAGATTCAGAACAAAGATGCATGTAAATTAAGCATTCAAGTACAGGAGACGGCTTCCTAAGCTATAAATCTTGTTAAAGCCTAGGAGAGCCTATCTGTATTAACTAGGTAGCCTATACGATTACTACAGTACAGCCACATATTGCTGTCTGTAGATTTTTCCTGTGAGTTTGATGGGTTTTTTTTTCCTTACTACAAAACTTATCAGACTCTTACAGTCAGTAAGGGCTCGATAGGGAAATAAAAGTAATTCTTTCTGTGATGTGTCTCCCATGGAGAACTGTCTAAATTGAAGAACACTGTATCCACATTTATGATTAAGAAAGAACTTTGTGCAGTCTCCATCATAAAAGTTGCCCAGTGATATTGTGAATGAAGATAACTACTGCAAAGCATTATTAAGTTTTGAAATAACGTGGAAGCTATGAAATGCCGAATGAACATTTGGTTTAATTATTTAACGCCATACTGTAAATTTATGTTATATATGTGTTTATTGTCTGTATGTCACGATATGACTCTCTGAGTTAAAGTGACAATTAACAAGTAGATTTGGTTTAAATAAAATAAATAAAAATAAAAATAAAAAAATAAAACAAGAAATGAACGTGATTTATATCCTTTATGGAATAAAGTTATACCAAATATAGCAAAGCCAACTCCGTACAGGCCATAGAGGCCCTGGGAGTAGTGGAAGGTAGAGACTTCCACTTTTTGTGACATCGGCACTGGATGGGATGGCGTTGTCAGCTCCACGCCCGTCCGTCTTTGATCCCAGTAATTACCCTGGTACTCATTTCTGGTGTAGACTGAGTGAACCGCAGGGCTATTTGCGTTTCCGAAAGTAGTAGTTTTGTTTCTAAAATCCACTACCTGGATGGGGATCGAACTCACTCCCTTTCAGTTAGAAGCTCACCGCCTCTACCGAATGCGCCACGCAGCCCCCTTGATACCTACTATGTAAATATTTAATATTTAGTATTTTATGGATATACAAAGACTGACGTTCAGGTATAATCTCGATTAGCGAGGGAGCATTTGAGATGCTGAGGAATGCTTCTGATTGCAGTTGGGAACCTGGAAAATGATCAATTGTAGCAAAAACTTCCGCCCCTGACTCAAATGACTCAAGTTCAGGGGTGTCATTCTTTTAAATGATCGCTATGAATTCATTCAGAGTAAGAACCTTGCTAAAACAAAAAAAATACATCGTATTTCCCTGACGTCCTTCTGGAAGGATACGCAGTTTTAGGTAACAATAACTTCAACTAATATTGGTACAGCGTACAAAAACATCATCACATATGTCGAACAACAACCATAGAGTTTGTGCGACAATGTTTTTTAATCACCCAGGCATACCTGCGGTCGCAATACTTACCCTTCTACAATGATGTCAGTCAATTCGCCCATCACAGAAACATCGGTTCACCTTTAACGCTATTGTTGCTGACAAAAAGTCTGCAGGGCTGTGCATTCTGTCACAAACTGATGACAAGTTATTGGCAGGACTGTAAATACACGCATGCGTGGAGATAGCTAGTTGTTTTTACCACTAGAGCACACCGAACTTGAACTATTCATTCGTCCTTCTGGAAGGACGTCAGGGATATCTGGGTAATATTTGTCAATGTTTGTCTACACGTGGCTTGTCATTTTGTTTACACCCATATCTTATACAAATATTTACTCTCAGATTGTTGGCTCTGTTGCCGTTCTCAAGGTTTATATTTCAATACAAAAATACGAAAAATAAAAAAACATGCTTGTACCTGCAAATTCAGATAATATCTATAGTCGCCCATAGCTTTCTCTATTCTCCTGATGTTAGCAAGCCTCTGTGCTTTTGCTAAATTACACTTACCATAAGAAATGTCATATCATGCCTGTCCTAGCGGATTGTACAACTACTATTCTAAAAAGGTTGCCCTGTTAACACTTCTAAACGAATAACGAAATACATCGGCAATTTAATAAGACAATAAGGTGAAGTATTTAATATCATCAGCTCCTGCGTTCCCTTAAATGAACCCTTTGATAGTCGTTAGGGTTATCCCTTCTAGAACGGATTAGATTGCCATCGTGTTCACGAAGGTACCTGCTCACCCTTCGTGTATGATTTTATCTGGCTATAACGTGATTTAGAACTAGTGATATCGCGTACATTTCTCCATCATCGTCGGCTTCTACACTTCATGTTATGTGATAAGAAATTGCTCTGCTTCCAATCTAACACTGATTCCTGCGCTGTTGCACTTGTTAATATTTTTACATAGCACAGTCGCTTGGCCACTTCCTCGTTAGGTATTTGATGATTATATTACTGCAACCTGGCTCCCAAAGCCTTCTATAATAAAGTAACACTACGCACACTGAGTCATACAGTATAATATTAGTTCTGCTCTTTAGCTCTGATATAGTAATTTGCATTTTGTAGCAAGTAATCACACACCACGACAACTGACCTTGCGGTGCACAGTTTCCACACTCCCTCTGCCAAGCAATTCAACAAGTAATGCACTGTAATAAGTAAATGTTTCCGACTTTCACCTCATGTCCTTCCGGATCATTCTAATTGTTAATTATTTCCATGTTTACAAATGCCCAAAACTTGCAGTTCATTGTATTGTCTATCTCTTCTGTTACTTAATTATTAATTTCCTTTAAATCTGGCACAGGTCACAGATCATTCGCTCATGCCACAGCCTTCCCATGCACTTTTCTTCATGTAATATCTTCCTAAGTACACTCGGCTCGTAATATCGGAGTATACTTTGTTGCCGTCCTGTATATACTGTACATACGGTTACAAGCTAAAGAACTTACCGAAGTCTGGTATGTTAGATCTGAAATGGAACCAATATTCTACACAAAATTACTGATCGAGTTCTTGTATGTCGCATTGTGTTTGGAAGGAGTTCATAGCAATGGAACCCCTTGTAAGATTAAATTACACCTGTGCAATGGAACGTGTTTGTGAAACAAGTAATTTCTCTGCAGGATGATTCAAATCTCACTGAGGATATAGAGACAGAAGGAATTTCCATACCGGTACCAGAGTTTGTTTCATGCATCAAAATAGAAACACCATCTTTAGTGAGTGTTGGAGATTTGAAAGCGGTAAGTACCTTTGTGGGTTACTGTTTGCTGCATCTTATAAATGACATGATTTGATCGCCATCGTATTGTCAATAATGATATTTAATAAATTTATTAGAGCACAAAATATGCAATTGAATTAAACATGACTTATCTTTTCCTCGAACATCATCATCATTAATTATTTATCACTAGTACAAAACTGTGACAGAGATAACTTCCTCTGATCACACTGCATTACATGATATCTGTCACATGCCTTGCCGCAGAAGGCACACACGCACCAGCAATCCGGCTGATGGTACAGTTTGTTTGCACACAACCTGAAGTGGAATCCATGAACCGCGAATCTGGTTATCAAGTGTCTCATCTCATAGAAACCCCTCCTCCAATCCCGCGATGTCACCGCATCCGTGATATAAAACTCCTGCCATATGCTTCCTCTCTTTAACTTCATTTCCTGCATTAGTCTCTCATAACCCGATGTAGATGGCAGGAGCAGCTGTAATCTGAGGTCTTCAACAAAAGGAGGCTCTTTCGCGAGTTCATACACCAACCGAGAAAGAGTGAATTTCGAAAGACACATTACCCTTTTCAGGTAGGTAGCTTTCACCTTCTCCAACTCTACGAGTTGCTTATACTTAAGGTGATGCCAAATACTTCCAAACCATACGCATCTACAGGAATGATCATCAGCGAGAAAAGTCTCATCACTGTCTGTAATGACAGTGTTCGGAGATGTCGTATGTCACTCATGGCCTTCATAGCCGCGTTTGTTCTGTCCTTGATGTGAATAGTGAAGACGTTTCCGTGAGTCTGGAACGTCACCCCCAGATACTTGAAGTGCGTAACACATTCCAGCGGTCTATTTTTGTAGAGAATTGTCGCTCCTCTTTCCCCTTTTCTGAAAGTCATTGCAACTGTTTTCCTTTCATTCAGATATAGTTCATTCTCATAATGATATTTAGGGGTTAACGGATTGTGTATTCAAACCGTGCGGATGACAAATTGAAGCGGTCAGCTTATATGTTGTGTATGGTACGAAATGTACATGACGGTGAATGAAAGATAGTCATTATATTGTCTGAATAGTGGTAGACTCGAACCCACGACTCCCTCTTGGTATGCCGTTGCTCTATTCGCTGAGCTAATGGAGGATAGATCTTAGTTATGGTAGGAGAATGGGACATCTTGTGAAGTCAGCATATCTTAGCACATCTTCCTGTTATTAGTTGCCTGTAGTGATCTTTGTATATTTGTGTGGATTGCAGTATTTTTACGGTAAGGGTATCAAAATGATCAGGGGCCGTCCAAATTACTATAATATTCTTAAAACAGGAAAACTGAGATATCCCGACATGAGAGAACTGGTGGGGGATGGTTTTGACCACCTCCAAAATTGTCTTATTGTTCTTCTTTGACATGTCTCTTTAATTTTATGCAATTGGAGGAATGCAATGGCGACAATCCTTCGTAATTATTCATGATTATGCATCAAGATGTTATGTTTTTTATGTTTTTCAGTCAGTCAACTCAATTGTACCCAATGTAATGGGTGGTTCGTTAATCCTGAAACAAATTTACGAGGTTAATAAATACCCCTGGATGACCAGTTTCCATCGTCAAGCGATCATCTGATTCTTTACACTTAGCTTATTAAATGTATGCCTACAAGTGTGGGTTTTGATTTTAAATTATATACACTTATTTACTTGCAGTAGTAATTAAACATTTTGCACAGCTTAAAAGTGTTTTCATCAATCATAAAAATATGTTCAAATTTTAAATTCGATCATGGGAATTATAATAATAATGGCTTATTCGATCACGTGTAGAACCCTCGGTAATGTGACTGGATTCAACCATGTCATTTGTTTTTCTCGCGCAGTGCTATATAGTCTCTACTTTCATAAAATAATCTGTTTCCATCGTGCAGGATCACACAAGTTCATCATACTTGGCTGAAGTGTTTAGTTCTTTTCAATTGCTATAATTCCTTATGGATCATTATATTTCTAAATTCGCGTTCTGTATGGACATGTCTTCGCTGTTCCATGTCGCGCTCCGTAGGTTTCTGTAGTCTAAGGCCTCGACTGGAGATTAACCGAATCGACACTTGCCAAGGAGTTGTCGGTACGTAACTTGGCCTTCATCCTGTATATTTGTTATCTACTGTATTTTGCCAGTCCCATTTGTCAACATGCATTATAAAATCCATCCCTTCTTTCCTGTATTTATAACTTCTACATGTAATTAATTTTTGAGTTTCATTTTAATTAAAACATTAACATATATAAACCTTAGGATTTTATCCTGTGGTGGTCTTGGTTTTGAGTCATAGACTAAAGGGCACAATACGTTCCACTGAACGTTATATTTGTAGTTGAGGTAACTGTGGTCAAGCAGAGGGCATTTCATTTTAAATATTAAGTCCAAAGGAAGTGTATATCCACCTCGAAGTGGGAGCTGTGTGCCAGACACACGGAAGAGAACGGATAAGATCTGAAAAGAGGCGTTCAAGGCCTTACATGTTCGCCGTTGATTTGTATCAGTTTAACTTTAATGCGTATGTAAAATCTGGAAAATCTTCGTTACTATATTTCTCATTAATCATATGGCTGATAAAAATGTGTATATATTTTCTGCCCTATTATTCCAGTTGATACAGTGGGATACCTTCCGCCAGTACTAGAGAGGAGTTTATAAGAACAAAACACATATGTATATGAGCATCTTCCAGCAGCGTTAATATGTTGGTTTTGTTCATGTCCTCAGTGATCCATCATGTGTGATATTTCTCAATATTGCTACGTGTGTATACAGGCATTAAGCAGCGCTTTAAGCGGTGGGGTGAGGGAATTGTTGATTAAATCACAAAAGACGAGATTGTCAAGGCAATGGAAGATGAAGGGAAGAGACGGTTCGAGTCTGCTGTGGTGGTGTGTGATTGTAGAGACTCTGTGTGTGTGTTAGAAAGTGTGGTGAATAAATATCAGATTTAGGAAGAGATAAAATTATTTTATAATTTTACCCACGGAACGTAACAATTGGCGTCAGAAGCGGGATAGATATTGGCCGTGAGTGTGACTTTTATTTTTGAAACTTGTAACTGTTTTCGTTCTTGGGATTATGGCTACTGTGAGAGTAAAATTAAGTGAAATGAAGGTTATAGAACTGAAACAGGAGCTGGAAGAACGCGATCTAGGCACTACTGGAAACAAGGCCGCTTTGCAGATGCGACTTCGCTCGGCCTTGGAGGATGAGGGTAAGGATCCGGAGGCCCCCCGTTCGAAAGAGTCATAAGCATGAAGGACCTTGCCGAGATGATGAAGAACCAAGCTGAAAGCTCCAGACTGCTAGAAGAAAAGATAAGTGAAATTTCCAGAAACCAAACTGAAACTTCACGGTTATTCGAAGGAAATATGGTGGAGATGCACCAGTGGGTGGAAAACAAGTTAAAAGAAAGAATTCATGAAAATTCTAGGGCATTCAGAGAGGAACTTGAGAAAGTTGAAAAGGATGTCCAGTTAAGAATTACCGCCATCGAAGAAACATTTGATTAATTCCAGAAAATCATGGAAACAGGTGCCAACGAAATTATACCAACAAACGTAGCCAATGTTAGGAGCGTCCATATAAAGCCACAGGCGTATGACGGGAAAACCCTATGGTCCACGTACGGTACCTGAAGCAGTTCGAGGCTGCAGCTACTGCCAACAGATGGACAGAAGCAGATAAAGCCGTTAGCCTGGTAACTGCTCTCCAAGGAGGCGCTCTGAACATTCTACAGACCATTCCAGACAACGAGCAAAAGGATTACACATCCCTGGTGGCAAGATTAAATATGAGGTATGGGGACATACATCTACAGCAAGTCTATCGTAGCCAGCTGATTAACAGACAACAGAAAAGCGGAGAGACTCTGCAGGAATTCGAGGCGGATATCGAGCGTCTTGCTCGGGTGCATAACCTTCTGCCTCGAATGATTCCGTCGAGCGGCTGTCTGCGGGAACCTTCCTCATTGGCGTGAAAGACCCAGAACTGCAACGAGACCTCCGTCTTGCTCATCCTCAGACGCTAGTAGACGCGTTGGCACGTGCATTGGAGTTCGAGGCTGCCACGCAGACGTCAAGGGCGAACGCACAGCTACGATGCATCGTCGAGGAAGAGTCCCTGGACGAGAAGGTTCAACGGATCGTCTCGAAACTTCTCCCGAGCAACGTTGGTCCGCGCCGGAGAAGGCAAATACGCTGCTGGAACTGTGGTGAGTTAGGTCACGTGAGAAACCGCTGCCAGAATGAAACCAAGAACCAGAAAAACTGGATTGGGCCGGTGCTGAGGGACGAGAATCGAGGAATGGCCCTACAGCCCCTAAAGGGCATGTGCAGGTTATCTCCCTAATGCGTCAGACACAGAGTTTCTTCATGGATAGAATCATCAATGGTATGGAACGTGACATGCTCCTTGATACTGGGGCTACTATCACGATCGTGAGGAAAGGCACTATTTAAGGAGCCCTCCAGCCGACGAGAGTTGTATTGAAGACAGCGACGGGTGTGCCGGCGAACACTTACGGCGAAATCAACGTCAACATCCGACTGGGCAGCAAGGAGATCAGCCACCGAGTGATAGTGGCCGATAACACTGAAGATGTCATCCTTGGTATGGACCTGATGATTAAATTAGGACTAACCCTGGATTTAAAACATAGAAGCCTCAGATTCGCTGATGAAGAAATCATCCTTCATGGACGAAGTGATGCAGTGATGCGAATGGTCCTGAACACGGATCAAGTTCTTCCTCCCAGAAGCGACAATGTAACCCTGATTTGACCGGACAGCGATAACCAGGAGGCTACTGGGATCATCGAAGCTGTTAGAGGTGAAGAGATTTGTCCAGGGGTTTTACTGGAAAGAGCTGCTGTCAACGCCACGGGACCGGTGCCGGTTCGAATGATGAACCTGAATGACTACCCAGTCACCCAGAAGAAAGGAACTCATGTCGCTTGGTGTAGCCCGGTATCAACGATTGTGCATGGGAAAACTCCGAATGACGTCTGGAGAGACATCAAAGCCGTCGGGAAGCTGACGGAAGATCTACAACTTGATGATGATGATTATTATGATAATTGTTGTTTTAAGGTGCCTAACATCTAGGCTATCGGCCCCATCTACAACTTGAACGAGCAAGGCTAACCAAGGATCAAAGAACCAGGATCGAGGCACTTCTGACGAAATATCTGGATGTCTTCGCCATCACAAAGGACCAGCTCGGCAGGACGAATGTGGTGAAGCATCGGATTAACATTGGAGATGCTCAGCCAATCCGACAGCGCCCTCGACGTTTGCCACTGCCCAAGAGGGAAGAATCCGAGAAGATAATCTCTGACATGTGCCAACAGGGTGTCATCGAGCCTTCTAATCGCCCTTGGACTTCACCAGTTGTGCTCGTAAAGAAAAAGGACGGCCCAACAAGGTTCTGTGTGAACTACAGACAGCTCAACAGCAAGACCGTCAAGGACAGCTATCCACTGCCCAGGATTGACGATACTTTCGATACCTTATCTGGGACCCAAGTGTTCTTCACATTGAACCTGAAGAGTGGATACTGGCAGGTTGAAATGGAACCCCAGGATAAAGAGAAGACGGCTTTCTCCATTGGGTCGGGGCCCTGGCACTTCACTACGATGCACTTAGGATTATGTAATGCGCCAGCTACGTTCGAGAGGCTGATGGAGACGGTGCTACGAGGCCTTTCATGAAAGACTTGCCTGATCTACCTGGACGACGTCATAGTTATTGGGAAGACCTTCGACGAACACCTGTCGAACCTGGCGGACGTTTTCAGACGACTGCAGAGCGCCAACTTGAAGTTGAACCCGAAGAAATGCCAGCTCTTTCAGGAGGACGTCAAGTTCCTGGGACACGTCGTATCTAGGAATGGTGCAGCCGTAGATCCTGAGAAGGTCATCGCGTTGAGAGAATGCCAATCCCCAAGGACGTACATGAACTACGGAGCTTCTTGGGGTTATGCTCCTACTGCAGGGGTTTCGTACCCGGAATCGCCAGCATAGCCAAACCGTTGACGACGCTCACCGAGCAAGGACGAGACTATTGTTGGGACGAACACTGCCAATCATCATTCGAACAGCTGAAGACGTTCCTGGTTACTGCACCTATCCTTAGTTATCCGTGCACCGTCGGCATGTTAATACTAGACACTGATGCTAGCAACAAAGGCATTGGTGGAGTTCTGTCACAGATACAGGATGGCCGAGAGAAAGTAATCGCCTACTTCAGCAAGGTACTCTCCAAGCCCGAGAGGAACTACTGCGTCACTCGACGGGAGTTACGGGCTGTGGTGGAGTCTGTGGAACACTTCTATAAGTACCTGTATGGACGACGCTTTCTACCGAGACCGGAACATGGAGCCCTGAAATGGCTTATGCGGTTCAAGAACCCCGAGGGACAGATTGCTCGAAGAATTGAACGCCTACGGGAGTACGACGTCCACATTGAGCATTGAGCCGGGATCAGCCACAAGAACGCGGACGCACTCTCAAGAAGACCATCCCCTGCGGACTGCAGCCAATGTGCACAGCAAGAATCGAAGGCTGGTCTGGTCAGACGACTGACAGTCGTTAGCGACTCATGGCAACCTGGAGAACTTCAGAAACTCAGAGTGCGGACGCAGATCTTGGCCATATCATCCAGTGGCTCAAGAGAGGACGTCAGCCTACGTGGGAAGAAGTCGCTCCGCGTAGCCCCAGGGCTAAATCATATTGGGTCCAATGGGACCCGTTACGTCTGGAAGATGGAGTACTGAAGCGCATCGTCGAAGACTCGAATGGTACACTACCAGGACTCAGATCGTTGTTCTCAGAAGAAGACTTCGGATGTTCTGCATCATCTGCACAACGAGAGTTCAGGAGGACATCTTGGCGTGAACAAGACCCTTGCGAAAGTCAGAGAAAGATTCTACTGGGTTTGTTGCAAGGAAGGCGTCAAAAATTGGTGCAGGAAATGTGAGGTCTGTGCTGCTGGAAATGGTCTGAGGGGAAGGAAAAAGGCACCCATGCGCCAGTACAATGTTGGAAGCTCATTCGAACGGATTGCGATCGACGTAGCAGGACCATTCCCCGACCAGACGCCGGAAAGAGGTACATTTTGGTGGCCATGGACTACTTTTCAAAATGTGTGGAAGCTTACGCAATCCCCAACCAGGAATCGGTCACCGTCACGAAGATCCTAGTGAACGAGTTGTTCTCGCGGTTTGGTGGTCCTTTGGAATTACACTCGGACCAAGGGAGGAACTTTGAGTCGGCAGTGTTCCAGCAAATCTGTCAAATCATGAGAATTCGGAAGACCAGAACAACGTCACTGCACCCACAGTCGGATGGAATGGTCGAGCGGATGAATCGGACAATCTGGAAGCATCTCTCTAAGGTGGTGGCAGAGAGCCAATGCGACTGGGACGACATATCCCCCTGTTCTTGATGGCATACCGATCTTCGGTCCACGAGACAACGAGGCAGACACCGGCTTCTGTACTTTTCGGGATGGAACTGCGATTACCCTGTGATTTGGCATTCGGCTGTAAGCCCGGCAAGGAACTTGTGGCAGGAGACGATTACATCATCTGCCTGAAGGAGAAGATGAACCAGATCCACAACCTCGTCCGAAGGAACCTCGGAAATGCTAGCGACCGGATGAAGCACGCCTATGATGCACGGGCACGAGGAGGTGGCTTTAACGTGAAGGATTTGGTATGGCTGTTCAACCCACAACGAAGACGCTGTCTCTCACCCTAGCTGCAGCGATCTTGGGATGGACCGTACGAGGTGATAAAGAGGATCAACCACGTCATCTACCGTATACGAAGACTTCCACACGGGAAGCCTAAGGTGGTCCATTTCAACCGACTAGCACCTTATGAGGGAGCTAATCCGACGGTTGACAACGGTTCCGTAATGACCTTGGACTGTTCCGGGACGGAACAGGCTTAAGGAGGGGGCAGTGCTACGTGTCTATACAGGCATTAAGCGGTGCTTTAAGCGGTGGGGTGAGGAAACTGTTGATTAAATCACAAATGACGAGATTGTCAAGGCAATGGAAGATGAAGGGAAGAGACGGGTCGAGTCTGCTGTGGTGGTGTGTGATTGTAGAGACTCTGTGTTTGTGTTAGAAAGTGTGGTGAATAAATATCAGATTTAGGAAGAGATAAAATTATTTTATAATTTTACCCACGGAACGTAACAATTGGCGTCAGAAGCGGGATAGAAATTGGCCGTGAGTGTGACTTTTATTTTTAAAACTTGTAACAGTTTTCGTTCTTGGGATTATGGCTACTGTGAGAGTAAAATTAAGTGAAATGAAGGTTATAGAACTGAAACAGAAGCTGGAAGAACCCGATCTAGACACTACTGGAAACAATGCCGCTTTGCAGATGCGACTTCGCTCGGCCATGGAGGATGAGGGTAAGGATCCGGAGGCCCCTCTGTTCGAAAGAGTCATAAGCATGAAGGACCTTGCCGAGATGATGAAGAACCAAGCTGAAAGCTCCAGACTGCTAGAAGAAAAGATAAGTGAAATTTCGGGATACCAACCTGAAACTTCACGGTTATTCGAAGGAAATATTGTGGAGATGCACCAGTGGTTGGAAAACAAGTTAAAAGAAAGAATTCAAGAAAATTCTAGGGCGTTCAGACAGGAACTTGAGAAAGTTGAAAAGGATGTCTAGTTAAGAATTACCGCCATCGAAGAAACATTTGATTAATTCCAGAAAATCATGGAAACTGGTGCCAACGAAATTATACCAACAAACGTAGCCAAAGTTAGGAGCGTCCCTATAAAGCCACCGGCGTATTACGGGAAAGCCCTATGGTCCACGTACGGTAACTGAAGCAGTTCGAGGCTGCAGCTACTGCCAACAGATGGACAGAAGCAGATAAGGCCGTTAGCCTGGTAACTGCTTTCCAAGGAGACGCTCTGAACATTCTACAGACCATTCCAGACAACGAGCAAAAGGATTACACATCCCTGGTAGCAAGATTAATTATGAGGTATGGGGACATACATCTACAGCAAGTCTATCGTAGCCAGCTGATTAACAGACAACAGAAAAGCGGAGAGACACTGCAGGAATTCGAGGCGGATATCGAGCGTCTTGCTCGGGTGCATAACCTTCTGCCTCGAATGATTCCGTTGAGCGGCTGTCTGTGGGAACCTTCCTCATTGGCGTGAAAGACCCGGAACTGCAACGAGACCTCCGTCTTGCTCATCTTCAGACGCTAGTAGACGCGTTGGCACGTGCATGGAAGTTCGAGGCTGCCACGCAGACGTCAAGGGCGAACGCACGGCTACGATACATCGTCGAGGAAGAGTCCCTGGACGAGAAGGTTCAACGGATCGTCTCGAAACTTCTGCCGAGCAACGGCGGTCCGCGCCGGAGAAGGCAAATACGCTGCTGGAACTGTGGTAAGTTAGGTCACGTGAGAAACCGCTACCAGAATGAAACCAAGAACCAGAAAAACTAGATTGGGCCGGTGCTGAGGGGCGAGCATCGAGGAATGGCACTACAGCTCCTAAAGGGCATGTGCAGGTTATCTCCCTAATGTGTCAGACACAGAGTTTCTTCATGGATGGAACCATCAATGGTATGGAACGTGACATGCTCCTTGATACTGGGGCTACTATCACGATCGTGAGGAAAGGCACTATTTAAGGAGCCCTCCAGCCGACGAGAGTTGTATTGAAGACAGCGACGGGTGTGCCGGCGAACACGTACGGCGAAATCAACGTCAACATCGGACTGGGCAGCAAGGAGATCAGCCACCGAGTGATAGTGGCCGATAACACTGAAGATGTCATCCTTGGTATGGACCTGATGATTAAATTAGGACTAACCCTGGATTTAAAACATAGAAGCCTCAGATTCGCTGATGAAGAAATCATCCTTCATGGACGAAGTGATGCAGTGATGCGAATGGTCCTGAACACGGATCAAGTTCTTCCTCCCAGAAGCGACAATGTAACCCTGGTTTGACCGGACAGCGATAACCAGGAGGCTACTGGGATCATCGAAGCTGTTAGAGGTGAAGAGATTTGTCGAGGGGTTTTACTGGGAAGAGCTGCTGTCCACGCCACGGGACCGGTGCCGGTTCGAATGATGAACCTGAATGAGTACCCAGTCACCCAGAAGAAAGGAACTCATGTCGCTTGGTGTAGCCCGGTATCAACGATTGTGCATGGGAAAACTCCGAATGACGTCTGGAGAGACATCAAAGCCGTCGGGAAGCTGACGGAAGATCTACAACTTGATGATGATGATTATTATGATAATTGTTGTTTTAAGGGGCCTAACATCTAGGTTATCGGCCTCATCTACAACTTGAACGAGCAAGGCTAACCAAGGATCAAAGAACCAGGATCGAGGCACTTCTGACGAAATATCTGGATGTCTTCGCCATCAAAAAGAACCAGCTCGGCAGGACGAATGTGGTGAAGCATCGGATTAACATTGGAGATGCTCAGCCAATCCGACAGCGCCCTCGACGTTTGCCACTGCCCAAGAGGGAAGAATCTGAGAAGATAATCTCTGTCATGTGCCAACAGGGTGTCATCGAGCCTTCTAATCGCCCTTGGACTTCACCAGTTGTGCTCGTAAAGAAAAAGGACGGCTCAACAAGGTTCTGTGTGGACTACCGACAGCTCAACAGCAAGACCGTCAAGGACAGCTATCCACTGCCCTGGATTGACGATACATTCGATACCTTATCTGAGACCCAAGTGTTCTTCACATTGGACCTGAAGAGTGGATACTGGCAGGTTGAAATGGAACCCCAGGATAAAGAGAAGACGGCTTTCTCCATTGGGTCGGGGCTCTGGCACTTCACTGCGATGCACTTAGGATTATGTAATGCGCCAGCTACGTTCGAGAGGTTGATGGAGACGGTGCTACGAGGTCTTTCATGGAAGACTTGCCTGATCTACCTGGACGACGTCATAGTTATTGGGAAGACCTTCGACGAACACCTGTCGAACCTGGCGGACGTTTTCAGACGACTGCCGAGCGCCAACTTGAAGTTGAACCCGAAGAAATGCCAGCTCTTTCAGGAGGACGTCAAGTTCCTGGGACACGTCGTATCTAGGAATGGTGCAGCCGTAGATCCTGAGAAGGTCAGCGCGGTGAGAGAATGCCAATCCCCAAGGACGTACATGAACTACGGAGCTTCTTGGGGTTATGCTCCTACTTCAGGGGTTTCGTACCCGGAATCGCCAGCATAGCCAAACCGTTGACGACGTTCACCGAGGAAGGACGAGACTATTGTTGGGACGAACACTGCCAATCATCATTCGAACAGCTGAAGACGTTCCTGGTTACTGCACCTATCCTTAGTTATCCGTGCACCGTCGGCATGTTTATACTAGACACTGATGCTAGCAACAAAGGCATTGGTGGAGTTCTGTCACAGATACAGGATGGCCGAGAGAAAGTAATCGCCTACTTCAGCAAGGTACTCTCCAAGCCCGAGAGGAACTACTGCGTCACTCGACGGGAGTTACGGGCTGTGGTGGAGTCTGTGGAACACTTCTATAAGTACCTGTATGGACGACGCTTTCTACCGAGACCGGAACATGGAGCCCTGAAATGGCTTATGCGGTTCAAGAACCCCGAGGGACAGATTGCTCGAAGAATTGAACGCCTACGGGAGTACGACGTCCACATTGAGCATCGAGCCGGGATCAGCCACAAGAACGCGGACGCACTCTCAAGAAGACCATCCCCTGCGGACTGCAGCCAATGTGCACAGCAAGAATCGAAGGCTGGTCTGGTCAGACGACTGACAGTCGTTAGCGACTCATGGCAACCTGGAGAACTTCAGAAACTGAGAGTGCGGACGCAGATCTTGGCCATATCATCCAGTGGCTCAAGAGAGGACGTCAGCCTACGTGGGAAGAAGTCGCTCCGCGTAGCCCCAGGGCTAAATCATATTGGGTCCAATGGGACCCGTTACGTCTGGAAGATGGAGTACTGAAGCACATCGTCGAAGACTCGAATGGTACATTACCAGGACTCAGATCGTTGTTCTCAGAAGAAGACTTCGGATGTTCTGCATCATCTGCACAACGAGAGTTCAGGAGGACATCTTGGCGTGAACAGGACCCTTGCGAAAGTCAGAGAAAGATTCTACTGGGTTTGTTGCAAGGAAGGCGTCAAAAATTGGTGCAGGAAATGTGAGGTCTGTGCTGCTGGAAATGGTCTGAGGGGAAGGAAAAAGGCACCCATGCGCCAGTACAATGTTGGAAGCTCATTCGAACGGATTGCGATCGACGTAGCAGGACCATTCCCCGACCAGACGCCGGAAAGAGGTACATTTTGGTGGCCATGGACTACTTTTCAAAATGTGTGGAAGCTTACGCAATCCCCAACCAGGAATCGGTCACCGTCACGAAGATCCTAGTGAACGAGTTGTTCTCGCGGTTTGGTGGTCCTTTGGAATTACACTCGGACCAAGGGAGGAACTTTGAGTCGGCAGTGTTCCAGCAAATCTGTCAAATCATGAGAATTCGAAAGACCAGAACAACGTCACTGCACCCACAGTCGGATGGAATGGTCGAGCGAATGAATCGGACAATCTGGAAGCATCTCTCTAAGGTGGTGGCAGAGAGCCAATGCGACTGGGACGACATATCCCCCTGTTCTCGATGGCATACCGATCTTCGGTCCACGAGACAACGAGGCAGACACCGGCTTCTGTACTTTTCGGGATGGAACTGCGATTACCCTGTGATTTGGCATTCGGCTGTAAGCCCGGCAAGGAACTTGTGGCAGGAGACGATTACATCATCTGCCTGAAGGAGAAGATGAACCAGATCCACAACCTCGTCCGAAGGAACCTCGGAAATGCTAGCGACCGGATGAAGCACGCCTATGATGCACGGGAACGAGAAGGTGGCTTTAACGTGAAGGATTTGGTATGGCTGTTCAACCCACAACGAAGACGCTGTCTCTCACCCTAGCTGCAGCGATCTTGGGATGGACCGTACGAGGTGATAAAGAGGATCAACCACGTCATCTATCGTATACGAAGACTTCCACACGGGAAGCCTAAGGTGGTCCATTTCAACCGACTAGCACCTTATGAGGGAGCTAATCCGACGGTTGACAACGGTTCCGTAATGACCTTGGACTGTTCCGGGACGGAACAGGCTTAAGGAGGGGGCAGTGCTACGTGTCTATACAGGCATTAAGCGGTGCTTTAAGCGGTGGGGTGAGGAAACTGTTGATTAAATCACAAAAGACGAGATTGTCAAGACAATGGAAGATGAAGGGAAGAGACGGGTCGAGTCTGCTGTGGTGGTGTGTGATTGTAGAGACTCTGTGTTTGTGTTAGAAAGTGTGGTGAATAAATATCAGATTTAGGAAGAGATAAAATTATTTTATAATTTTACCCACGGAACGTAACAATTGGCGTCAGAAGCGGGATAGAAATTGGCCGTGAGTGTGACTTTTATTTTTAAAACTTGTAACTGTTTTCGTTCTTGGGATTATGGCTACTGTGAGAGTAAAATTAAGTGAAATGAAGGTTATAGAACTGAAACAGGAGCTGGAAGAACCCGATCTAGACACTACTGGAAACAATGCCGCTTTGCAGATGCGACTTCGCTCGGCCATGGAGGATGAGGGTAAGGATCCGGAGGCCCCTCTGTTCGAAAGAGTCATAAGCATGAAGGACCTTGCCGAGATGATGAAGAACCAAGCTGAAAGCTCCAGACTGCTAGAAGAAAAGATAAGTGAAATTTCCGGATACCAAACTGAAACTTCACGGTTATTCGAAGGAAATATTGTGGAGATGCACCAGTGGTTGGAAAACAAGTTAAAAGAAAGAATTCAAGAAAATTCTAGGGCGTTCAGACAGGAACTTGTGAAAGTTGAAAAGGATGTCTAGTTAAGAATTACCGCCATCGAAGAAACATTTGATTAATTCCAGAAAATCATGGAAACTGGTGCCAACGAAATTATACCAACAAACGTAGCCAAAGTTAGGAGCGTCCCTATAAAGCCACCGGCGTATTACGGGAAAGCCCTATGGTCCACGTACGGTAACTGAAGCAGTTCGAGGCTGCAGCTACTGCCAACAGATGGACAGAAGCAGATAAGGCCGTTAGCCTGGTAACTGCTTTCCAAGGAGACGCTCTGAACATTCTACAGACCATTCCAGACAACGAGCAAAAGGATTACACATCCCTGGTAGCAAGATTAATTATGAGGTATGGGGACATACATCTACAGCAAGTCTATCGTAGCCAGCTGATTAACAGACAACAGAAAAGCGGAGAGACACTGCAGGAATTCGAGGCGGATATCGAGCGTCTTGCTCGGGTGCATAACCTTCTGCCTCGAATGATTCCGTTGAGCGGCTGTCTGTGGGAACCTTCCTCATTGGCGTGAAAGACCCGGAACTGCAACGAGACCTCCGTCTTGCTCATCTTCAGACGCTAGTAGACGCGTTGGCACGTGCATGGAAGTTCGAGGCTGCCACGCAGACGTCAAGGGCGAACGCACGGCTACGATGCATCGTCGAGGAAGAGTCCCTGGACGAGAAGGTTCAACGGATCGTCTCGAAACTTCTGCCGAGCAACGGCGGTCCGCGCCGGAGAAGGCAAATACGCTGCTGGAACTGTGGTGAGTTAGGTCACGTGAGAAACCGCTGCCAGAATGAAACCAAGAACCAGAAAAACTAGATTGGGCCGGTGCTGAGGGGCGAGCATCGAGGAATGGCACTACAGCCCCTAAAGGGCATGTGCAGGTTATCTCCCTAATGTGTCAGACACAGAGTTTCTTCATGGATGGAACCATCAATGGTATGGAACGTGACATGCTCCTTGATACTGGGGCTACTATCACGATCGTGAGGAAAGGCACTATTTAAGGAGCCCTCCAGCCGACGAGAGTTGTATTGAAGACAGCGACGGGTGTGCCGGCGAACACGTACGGCGAAATCAACGTCAACATCGGACTGGGCAGCAAGGAGATCAGCCACCGAGTGATAGTGGCCGATAACACTGAAGATGTCATCCTTGGTATGGACCTGATGATTAAATTAGGACTAACCCTGGATTTAAAACATAGAAGCCTCAGATTCGCTGATGAAGAAATCATCCTTCATGGACGAAGTGATGCAGTGATGCGAATGGTCCTGAACACGGATCAAGTTCTTCCTCCCAGAAGCGACAATGTAACCCTGGTTTGACCGGACAGCGATAACCAGGAGGCTACTGGGATCATCGAAGCTGTTAGAGGTGAAGAGATTTGTCGAGGGGTTTTACTGGGAAGAGCTGCTGTCCACGCCACGGGACCGGTGCCGGTTCGAATGATGAACCTGAATGAGTACCCAGTCACCCAGAAGAAAGGAACTCATGTCGCTTGGTTTAGCCCGGTATCAACGATTGTGCATGGGAAAACTCCGAATGACGTCTGGAGAGACATCAAAGCCGTCGGGAAGCTGACGGAAGATCTACAACTTGATGATGATGATTACTATGATAATTGTTGTTTTAAGGGGCCTAACATCTAGGTTATCGGCCCCATCTACAACTTGAACGAGCAAGGCTAACCAAGGATCAAAGAACCAGGATCGAGGCACTTCTGACGAAATATCTGGATGTCTTCGCCATCACAAAGGACCAGCTCGGCAGGACGAATGTGGTGAAGCATCGGATTAACATTGGAGATGCTCAGCCAATCCGACAGCGCCCTCGACGTTTGCCACTGCCCAAGAGGGAAGAATCTGAGAAGATAATCTCTGTCATGTGCCAACAGGGTGTCATCGAGCCTTCTAATCGCCCTTGGACTTCACCAGTTGTGCTCGTAAAGAAAAAGGACGGCTCAACAAGGTTCTGTGTGGACTACCGACAGCTCAACAGCAAGACCGTCAAGGACAGCTATCCACTGCCCTGGATTGACGATACTTTCGATACCTTATCTGAGACCCAAGTGTTCTTCACATTGGACCTGAAGAGTGGATACTGGCAGGTTGAAATGGAACCCCAGGATAAAGAGAAGACGGCTTTCTCCATTGGGTCGGGGCTCTGGCACTTCACTGCGATGCACTTAGGATTATGTAATGCGCCAGCTACGTTCGAGAGGTTGATGGAGACGGTGCTACGAGGCCTTTCATGGAAGACTTGCCTGATCTACCTGGACGACGTCATAGTTATTGGGAAGACCTTCGACGAACACCTGTCGAACCTGGCGGACGTTTTCAGACGACTGCCGAGCGCCAACTTGAAGTTGAACCCGAAGAAATGCCAGCTCTTTCAGGAGGACGTCAAGTTCCTGGGACACGTCGTATCTAGGAATGGTGCAGCCGTAGATCCTGAGAAGGTCAGCGCGGTGAGAGAATGCCAATCCCCAAGGACGTACATGAACTACGGAGCTTCTTGGGGTTATGCTCCTACTTCAGGGGTTTCGTGCCCGGAATCGCCAGCATAGCCAAACCGTTGACGACGTTCACCGAGGAAGGACGAGACTATTGTTGGGACGAACACTGCCAATCATCATTCGAACAGCTGAAGACGTTCCTGGTTACTGCACCTATCCTTAGTTATCCGTGCACCGTCGGCATGTTAATACTAGACACTGATGCTAGCAACAAAGGCATTGGTGGAGTTCTGTCACAGATACAGGATGGCCGGGAGAAAGTAATCGCCTACTTCAGCAAGATACTCTCCAAGCCCGAGAGGAACTACTGCGTCACTCGACGGGAGTTACGGGTTGTGGTGGAGTCTGTGGAACACTTCTATAAGTACCTGTATGGACGACGCTTTCTTCCGAGACCGGAACATGGAGCCCTGAAATGGCTTATGCGGTTCAAGAACCCCGAGGGACAGATTGCTCGAAGAATTGAACGCCTACGGGAGTACGACGTCCACATTGAGCATCGAGCCGGGATCAGCCACAAGAACGCGGACGCACTCTCAAGAAGACCATGCCCTGCGGACTGCAGCCAATGTGCACGGCAAGAATCGAAGGCTGGTCTGGTCAGACGACTGACAGTCGTTAGCGACTCATGGCAACCTGGAGAACTTCAGAAACTCAGAGTGCGGACGCAGATCTTGGCCACATCATCCAGTGGCTCAAGAGAGGACGCCAGCCTACGTGGGAAGAAGTCGCTCCGCGTAGCCCCAGGGCTAAATCATATTGGGTCCAATGGGACTCGTTACGTCTGGAAGATGGAGTACTGAAGCGCATCGTCGAAGACTCGAATGGTACACTTACCAGGACACAGTTCGTTGTTCTCAGAAGAAGACTTCGGATGTTCTGCATCATCTGCACAACGAGAGTTCAGGAGGACATCTTGGCGTGAACAGGACCCTTACGAAAGTCAGAGAAAGATTCTACTGGGTTGGTTGCAAGGAAGGCGTCAAAAATTGGTGCAGGAAATGTGAGGTCTGTGCTGCTGGATATGGTCCGAGAGGAAGGAAGAAGGCACCCATGCGCCAGTACAATGTTGGAAGCCCATTCGAACGGATTGCGATCGACAGACGCCGGGAACAGGTACATTTTGGTGGCCATGGACTACTTTTCAAAATGTGTGGAAGCTTACGCAATCCCCAACCAGGAATCGGTCACCGTCACGAAGATCCTAGTGAACGAGTTGTTCTCGCGGTTTGGTGCTCCTTTGGAATTACACTCGGACCAAGGGAGGAACTTTGAGTCGGCAGTGTTCCAGCAAATCTGTCAAATCATGGGAATTCGGAAGACCAGAACAACGTCACTGCACCCACAGTCGGATGGAATGGTCGAGCGGATGAATCGGACAATCGGGAATCATCTCTCTAAGGTGGTGGCAGAGAACCAATGCGACTGAGACGAACATATCCCCCTGTTCTTGATGGCATACCGATCTTCGGTCCACGAGACAACGAGGCAGACACCGGCTTCTGTACTTTTCGGGATGGAACTGCGATTACCCTGTGATTTGGCATTCGGCTGTAAGCCCGGCGAAGAACTTGTGGCAGGAGACGATTACATCATCTGCCTGAAGGAGAAGATGAACCAGATCCACAACCTCGTCCGAAGGAACCTCGGAAATGCTAGCGACCGGATGAAGCACGCCTATGATGCACGGGCACGAGGAGGTGGCTTTAACGTGAAGGATTTGGTATGGCTGTTCAACCCACAACGAAGACGCTGTCTCTCACCCTGGCTGCAGCGATCCTGGGATGGACCGTACGAGGTGATAAAGAGAATCAACCACGTCATCTAACGGATACGAAGACTTCCACACGGGAAGCCTAAGGTGGTCCATTTCAACCGACTGGCGCCTTATGAGGGAGCTAATCCGACGGTTGACAACGGTTCCGTAATGACCTTGGACTGTTCCGGGACGGAACAGGCTTAAGGAGGGGCAGTGCTACGTGTCTATACAGGCATTAAGCGGTGCTTTAAGCGGTGGGGTGAGGAAACTGCTGATTAAATCACAAAAGACGAGATTGTCAAGGCAATGGAAGATGAAGGGAAGAGACGGGTCGAGTCTGCTGTGGTGGTGTGTGATTATAGAGACTCTGTGTTTGTGTTAGAAAGTGTGGTGAATAAATATCAGATTTAGGAAGAGATAAAATTATTTTATAATTTTACCCACGGAACGTAACAATTGGCGTCAGAAGCGGGATAGAATTTGGCCGTGAGTGTGACTTTTATTTTTAAAACTTGTAACTGTTTTCGTTCTTGGGATTATGGCTACTTTGAGAGTAAAATTAAGTGAAATGAAGGTTATAGAACTGAAACAGGAGCTGGAAGAACCCGATCTAGACACTACTGGAAACAAGGCCGCTTTGCAGATGCGACTTCGCTCGGCCTTGGAGGATGAGGGTAAGGATCAGGAGGCCCCTCTGTTCGAAAGAGTCATAAGCATGAAGGACCTTGCCGAGATGATGAAGAACCAAGCTGAAAGCTCCAGACTGCTAGAAGAAAAGATAAGTGAAATTTCCAGATACCAAACTGAAACTTCTCGGTTATTCGAAGGAATTATGGTGGAGATGCACCAGTGGTTGGAAAACAGGTTAAAAGAAAGAATTCATGAAAATTCTAGGGCGTCCAGAGAGGAACTTGAGAAAGTTGAAAAGGATGTCCAGTTAAGAATTACCGCCATCGAAGAAACATTTAATTAATTCCAGAAAATCATGGAAACAGGTGCCAACGAAATTATACCAACAAACGTAGCCAATGTTAGGAGCGTCCATATAAAGCCACCGGCGTATTACGGGAAAGCCCTATGGTCCACGTACGGTACCTGAAGCAGTTCGAGGCTGCAGCTACTGCCAACAGATGGACAGAAGCAGATAAGGCTGTTAGCCTGGTAACTGCTTTCCAAGGAGACGCTCTGAACATTCTACAGACCATTCCAGACAACGAGCAAAAGGATTACACATCCCTGGTGGCAAGATTAAATGTGAGGTATGGGGACATACATCTACAGCAAGTCTATCGTAGCCAGCTGATTAACAGACAACAGAAAAGAGGAGAGACACTGCAGGAATTCGAGGCGGATATCGAGCGTCTTGCTCGGGTGCATAACCTTCTGCCTCGAATGATTCCGTTGAGCGGCTGTCTGTGGGAACCTTCCTCATTGGCGGGAAAGACCCGGAACTGCAACGAGACCTCCGTCTTGATCATCTTCAGACGCTAGTAGACGCGTTGGCACGTGCATTGGAGTTCGAGGCTGCCACGCAGATGTCTAGGGCGAACGCACGGCTACGATGCATTGTCAAGGAAGAGTCCCTGGACGAGAAGGTTCAACGGATCGTCTCGAAACTTCTGCCGAGCAACGGCGGTCCGCGCCGGAGAAGGCAAATACGCTGCTGGAACTGTGGTGAGTTAGGTCACGTGAGAAACCGCTGCCAGAATGAAACCTAGAACCAGAAAAACTAGATTGGGCCGGTGCTGAGGGGCGAGCATCGAGGAATGGCCCTACAGCCCCTAAAGGGCATGTGCAGGTTATCTCCCTAATGTGTCAAGCACAGAGTTTCCTCATGGATGGAACCATCAATGGTATGGAAAGTGACATGCTCCTTGATACGGGGGCTACTATCACGATCGTGAGGAAAGGCACTATTAAAGGAGCCCTCCAGCCGACGAGAGTTGTATTGAAGACAGCGACGGGTGTGCCGGCGAACACTTACGGTGAAATCAACGTCAACATCGGACTGGGCAGCAAGAAGATCAGCCACCGAGTGATAGTGGCCGATAACACTGAAGATGTCATCCTTGGTATGGACCTGATGATTAAATTAGGACTAACCCTGGATTTAAAACATAGAAGCCTCAGAATCGCTGATGAAGAAATCATCCTTCATGGACGAAGTGATGCAGTGATGCGAATGGTCCTGAACACGGATCAAGTTCTTCCTCCCAGAAGCGACAATGTAACCCTGGTTTGACCGGGCAGCGATAACCAGGAGGCTACTGGGATCATCGAAGCTGTTAGAGGTGAAGAGATTTGTCGAGGGGTTTTACTGGAAAGAGCTGCTGTCAACGCCACGGGACCGGTGCCGGTTCGAATGATGAACCTGAATGAGTACCCAGTCACCCAGAAGAAAGGAACTCATGTCGCTTGGTGTAGCCCGGTATCAACGATTGTGCATGGGAAAACTCCGAATGACGTCTGGAGAGACATCAAAGCCGTCGGGAAGCTGACGGAAGATCTACAACTTGATGATGATGATTATTATGATAATTGTTGTTTTAAGGTGCCTAACATCTAGGCTATCGGCCCCATCTACAACTTGAACGAGCAAGGCTAACCAAGGATCAAAGAACCAGGATCGAGGCACTTCTGACGAAATATCTGGATGTCTTCGCCATCACAAAGGACCAGCTCGGCAGGACGAATGTGGTGAAGCATCGGATTAACATTGGAGATGCTCAGCCAATCCGACAGCACCCTCGACGTTTGCCACTGCCCAAGAGGGAAGAATCCGAGAAGATAATCTTTGAAATGTGCCAACAGGGTGTCATCGAGCATTCTAATCGCCCTTGGACTTCTCCAGTTGTGCTCGTAAAGAAAAAGGACGGCTCAACAAGGTTCTGTTTGGACTACCGACAGCTCAACAGCAAGACCGTCAAGGACAGCTATCCACTGCCCAGGATTGACGATACTTTCGATACCTTATCTGGGACCCAAGTGTTCTCCACATTGGACCTGAAGAGTGGATACTGGCAGGTTGAAATGGAACCCCAGGATAAAGAGAAGACGGCTTTCTCCATTGGGTCGGGGCTCTGGCACTTCACTGCGATGCCCTTAGGATTATGTATTGCGCCAGCTACGTTCGAGAGGTTGATGGAGACGGTGCTACGAGGCCTTTCATGGAAGACTTGCCTGATCTACCTGGACGACGTCATAGTTATTGGGAAGACCTTCGACGAACACCTGTCGAACCTGGCGGACGTTTTCAGACGACTGCAGAGCGCCAACTTGAAGTTGAACCCGAAGGAATGCCAGCTCTTTCAGGAGGACGTCAAGTTCCTGGGACACGTCGTATCTAGGAATGGTGCAGCCGTAGATCCTGAGAAGGTCAGAGCGGTGAGAGAATGCCAATCCCCAAGGACGTACATGAACTACGGAGCTTCTTGGGGTTATGCTCCTACTGCAGGGGTTTCGTACCCGGAATCGCCAGCATAGCCAAACCGTTGACGACGCTCACCGTGGAAGGACGAGACTATTGTTGGGACGAACACTGCCAATCATCATTCGAACAGCTGAAGACGTTCCTGGTTACTGCACCTATCCTTAGTTATCCGTGCACCGTCGGCATGTTAATACTAGACACTGATGCTAGCAACAAAGGCATTGGTGGAGTTCTGTCACAGATACAGGATGGCAGGGAGAAAGTAATCGCCTACTTCAGCAAGGTTCTCTCCAAGCCCGAGAGGAACTACTGCGTCACTCGACGGGAGTTACGGGCTGTGGTGGAGTCTGTGGAACACTTCTATAAGTACCTGTATGGACCACGCTTTCTACCGAGACCGGAACATGGAGCCCTGAAATGGCTTATGCGGTTCAAGAACCCCGAGGGACAGATTGCTCGAAGAATTGAACGCCTACGGGAGTACGACGTCCACATTGAGCATCGAGCCGGGATCAGCCACAAGAACGCGGACGCACTCTCAAGAAGACCATGCCCTGCGGACTGCAGCCAATGTGCACAGCAAGAATCGAAGGCTGGTCTGGTCAGACGACTGACAGTCGTTAGCGACTCATGGCAACCTGCAGAACTTCAGAAACTCAGAGTGCGGACGCAGATCTTGGCCACATCATCCAGTGGCTCAAGAGAGGACGCCAGCCTACGTGGGAAGAAGTCGCTCCGCGTAGCCCCAGGGCTAAATCATATTGGGTCCAATGGGACTCGTTACGTCTGGAAGATGGAGTACTGAAGCGCATCGTCGAAGACTCGAATGGTACACTTACCAGGACACAGATCGTTGTTCTCAGAAGAAGACTTCGGATGTCCTGCATCACCTGCACAACGAGAGTTCAGGAGGACATCTTGGCGTTAACAGGACCCTTGCGAAAATCAGAGAAAGTTTCTACTGGGTTGGTTGCAAGGAAGGCGTCAAAAATTGGTGCAGGAAATGTGAGGTCTGTGCTGCTGGAAATGGTCCGAGAGGAAGGAAGAAGGCACCCATGCGCCAGTACAATGTTGGAAGCCCATTCGAACGGATTGCGATCGACGTGGCAGGACCATTCCCCGACACAGACGCCGGGAACAGGTACATTTTGGTGGCCATGGACTACTTTTCAAAATGTGTGGAAGCTTACGCAATCCCCAACCAGGAATCGGTCACCGTCACGAAGATCCTAGTGAACGAGTTGTTCTCGCGGTTTGGTGCTCCTTTGGAATTACACTCGAACCAAGGGAGGAACTTTGAGTCGGCAGTGTTCCAGCAAATCTGTCAAATCATGGGAATTCGGAAGACCAGAACAACGTCACTGCACCCACAGTCGGATGGAATGGTCGAGCGGATGAATCGGACAATCGGGAAGCATCTCTCTAAGGTGGTGGCAGAGAACCAATGCGACTGGGACGAACATATCCCCCTGTTCTTGATGGCATACCGATCTTCGGTCCACGAGACAACGAGGCAGACACCGGTTTCTGTACTTTTCGGGATGGAACTGCGATTACCCTGTGATTTGGCATTCGGCTGTAAGCCCGGCGAAGAACTTGAGGCAGGAGACGATTACATCATCTGCCTGAAGGAGAAGATGAACCAGATCCACAACCTCGTCCGAAGGAACCTCGGAAATGCTAGCGACCGGATGGAGCACGCCTATGATGCACGGGCACGAGGAGGTGGCTTTAACGTGAAGGATTTGGTATGGCTGTTCAACCCACAACGAAGACGCTGTCTCTCACCCTAGCTGCAGCGATCCTGGGATGGACCGTACGAGGTGATAAAGAGGATCAACCACGTCATCTACCGGATACGAAGACTTCCGCACGGGAAGCCTAAGGTGGTCCATTTCAACCGACTAGCACCTTATGAGGGAGCTAATCCGACGGTTGACAACGGTTCCGTAATGACCTTGGACTGTTCCGGGACGGAACAGGCTTAAGGAGGGGGCAGTGCTACGTGTCTATACAGGCATTAAGCGGTGCTTTAAGCGGTGGGGTGAGGAAACTGTTGATTAAATCACAAAAGACGAGATTGTCAAGGCAGTAGAAGATGAAGGGAAGAGACGGGTTGAGTCGGCTGTGGTGTTGAGGGTTTGCAGAGACTCTGTGAAGATATAAAATGTAGCAATTGTATTAGAAAGTGTGGTGAGTAAATATCAGATTTAGGAAGAGATAAAATTAATTTATAAGTTTACCCACGGAACGTAACAATATGTTCGTTTATGTTTTGAGACTAAACCCACTATTTTACCTCTATGTACTGTTTCATCAGATTGCAATATGCCGAGCATACGAAGGAAGTGTCCACGGTCCAGTGTCCACTGCCTAGAATTTGAAATGCGAAAAATGCTAAACCATTTCGAATTTGGCTGACTGTGGGTTTCAAACCTATTTGTCTTCAGAGGGCGGAACTACACAGACTACATGGCCTGGGTCTGAAAGTTTTGCTATATTATAAATTAGCCCAGAACCATTCTCGAAGGCATTTTTAGTATGATACTGACTACATTCATGAATGTTTTTGAAATGGCCAATCAGAGGGGCGAAACTATAAAAACGTTTGTCGAAGTCACTGCAATAAGAACTGCTTCAGGTATTTTATTGGAGTTAAACGCTACTGGCAATTCCACACGGAGATAGAAATACTGGCTCATGGCCTTGGATCTTTTTCAGTTTTGTATAGATAAACTCCCAGCACGCCTTTCAGAGGAACGATTTGAACGTGCATCAATCCAACCAGGAGGCCAGCCTTAAGAAGGGAACACATGATCTTTCATGTTGGCTTGTCGCATTTTATTTCACCTTTGTTGGCAGCCCGGGTTAACGGTATGGTTTTTCTAGAAAATAAATGCTATCTCCCTGTACCGAGGTAACTCTAATGACTGCTGTTGATATGTAATGTGAACACAGTTGGCCTACTGCTCGCAGTTAATAGCATTATGCAGTGGGAAAATGTATGTTAAACAGTCTACGAATCTTTCTCTCTAGAGGCACTTGCTACAATTGGCTCATTTTAAGTTTTTAAATCAAGAATTGGGCAGTGTTTTGTGAAATTGTCCTTGCAGTTTCTTTTGTGGTATATATGAGTGATTTATACGTTCATTCTTAAAAACTGTGCTAATACAACTATTGTGGGCCAAGTTACATATTTGTGACTTGTGCACGTATTAGGGGCTGTGACTGAAATGGGACGACAGATTGGACTAGTAAGGGAAAATCCTCTTAGAATCCTACTGCTAAAAAAGTAAAAATAAATATTGTTTGTTCAGTCCTTAAGCCTATTACTTTCTTTAAAGTACTGTTCAGCACATTTTCTATCATACTTTAATAGACCTGTGAGGCAGTGATTGCTTTTATATGTTTACGATCTAGGTAAGACATGTATAGTGCAGTATGATATACTACGGAGATTAAGGATGTAATCTCAATCAGCTTTACGGCTGAAATAGCCGTAGTTGTACATGTGCTGTGCTGTAAGTCATCCGGTCAAGGTGCCTTTCCTTTTTTCATTTTCTTAATGGTGGCATCTACTTCAACAAGCGTGATGGTTGGAGCTGGACCTGGCTCTGGATTTGCTGGTGTTATAGGCGGAAGTGGAAATTCTTTGTTGGAGATTGTTACAAAAGGTTTCTTCCATCAGTCAAGGATCATCAAGTTCGTCTGTGTAACAGTTTATGGTATTCATCCTTTATGGTCATGACATGTCCAATATCCTCTGTGAATATTATTTGCTATTTGTTGTAAAAGCATATGATATTCATGAAGTTAAAGATTCATTCTTGTCACTAGGTTATAAAAGAAGAAGCAAATAATGAAGAGATTCATACAAGCAAAAATCACCCAAATGAGTAAGTGGACAACCTAATTAGAAAAAAAGTATTCTTTCTGTTTTATGTATGTAAACAAAAGATGTTAGATTTCAATAAGTTTTGTTGGCATGATCCTATTATATTTATCATTGTATGTATTTGTTTTTGTTATTGTTTACCTTAAAGGGATATTGATATTCCCTTTTTATTTAGCAACTGAAATACTATCCGTTCTTATTCATAATTATTGGAAATATTTAGAAAAATTTATAACTCTATTATTGTTATTGAGCCTAGGAAATTTCCACTCTCGGAGTGTTCACTGTTGGAATTATTTATGTATAGAAAAATGATATCCAGTATGCATATTAGTGAGGAGATGAACTCTGCCCATATATTATATTTTTTGGAGACCGTTTCTGATGTGTGGAAAACCCTCTTACTTGTAGCAGAGATCAGATAATATCTGTGATATGAGTACCACTACTTACATCCTGCCCAATTGTGTCCGTGTATCCAGTGTATTTGTTCTCAGTCCCATAGATGTCTTTTGTTGTTGATTCACACAAAACTGTGAATGAAAGCAGCTTCCTCCTCACCCAATGCTGCTACATGTAGAAACCACATCAAAGGTCAATTATACTGATCTTCATTTCGGGTACGATTTAAGTAATTTCCGACGTTTAATTAATACATATTTAATGCATTATAAACTTTATGGAATTATTATCCAATATGCCCAACCCAATTTCTTATTTCTGCTTCTAAGGAGCTATGATTTACTGAAACCGTGTAGTAAACTCTTTTCAGCCCCAAATTTTCTTTGTCTATTAAATGCGATATAATGCGCTTCAAGTGCCATTTACTAAGACAAGGTAATCTGTTTCCTGTGAATTCACTGTAAATATATAACTGTTCTGTGGTTTCCTGGATGAGTTTTTGTGTTGTATTCTTTAACATATCTAAGCTAGAATGCAAGTCAATTAGGGGAATAGCGGAAGAATAAGTCCGTACAATGTTGGAGACGAAAGTCAAAAGATTCTTCGAAATGAATTCCCAAGTAAATTGGGCGTCTGAAAACAAGGCTATGCATATGGCACATTGTAATATTCGCTCCACGCAACTTCTTGATGGCACGCGACGTTTTCTGGGTAACTTTAAGTTTTCGGTTCCTTGTGCCTATATCTTTTTTCTTTTCTCCGCGCACGAAAATCATTAAATATTCAGTTATTTGGTGATCCTATGCAACAGAGATTAACCTTTTTTACCCGTCTCTCTAAACCCATGACGCTACGGCCAGCCGTTCGGGAGAAAACATCTGCCCTTGAACTGAAGTGATAATTTAGAGTGTGAAAAATTAGGTCTTAATTTATTAAAATTCGCTGCGAAAATTGAAACTAGAGGGACAGTATTCCCGAATCAATTCAGTAGTGGAGCTTTAAGAAGCGTTGAGAGCTGATGTTTTCAACTCATAATAATGCCCCTTAGCAAGCCGAGTGGCTGTCAGTAGGTAATATAAGGCATTTCAGGGACAGGGTGCTAATGGGCAAGATGGCGCAATTACCCTATGTTATTCTTATCGAGGGAGAGTTATAACTGGGCCAGGAGCTAGTGGGCAAGATGACCGCCACGCGCAACCACACTCTTAAATGGCGGCCTATTCAAATTATGTTGTATTTGTTATTAACTTCAAATTACTTATTATTTATATCTTATTTATTTTTTTGTTGATTATAAATTTCCTTTCTTTAATATTTATATATTTTTTATTTTTTATTGTGTCAAAGCACCAAACTACAAGGTCACATACCTTACCTAACCTAACTTGAAAGTGTGAGCAAATATAGATCAAAAAGTGGTAGCAAAGAAATTGCGAGCAAAAAGTGAGAGCAAAAAGTAAGAGCAAAAAATTGGGAGCTAATATGAGAGCACAAATAATAAACTTAGTTATAACCTAACCTAACCTACCTTCACCTATCCTAACCTAACCTAACTTCACCTAACCTAAGGTAACCTAACCTAACCTACAGAAACCTCGATTAAGCATTTTAATTAATGCATGTAAGATTTTTTATTTTTACATTTTACATTTTAGATTTTTATTTTTATTTATTAGATTTTTAGATTTTAGTTCTACATTTAAGGTTTTTTCCTTTTACATTTTAGATTTTACATTTTTTATTTTAGTTTTTTTTTTAGATTTTAAATTTTAAATTTAAGATTTTTTGATTTTAGATTTTCTGAAAAGAGTAAACTACATAGTCACATACCTAACCTCACTTAACCTCACCTAACCTAACCTAACTTAAGCTAATCCAAAGGCTAATGCACATGCACAAAGTATATCAGGACACATGCAGCTATTCTTATGCTATTCTTATAGGCCACTGTACAACATGTTCACTATCCCACCGGCTAAAATTTTTTTCATTTTGTTGTTTACACATTTGTCAATTTCCCAATTTCCCATTCCCTGTTTTTAAAAATGTCAGTTTTAAATTTTCGAATTCCATGATATGGAAACATAGATTTTCCATTTTTGCTGTTTACACATTTGTCAATTTACCAATTTCCCATTCCCAGTTTTTAAGAATGTTAGTTCTACGTTTTTTGAATTTTGTCAATACGGAAACATAGATTTTCCAATTTTGTTGTTTACATGTTTTTTTTAATTTTATTTAGTACATGTACAAAGTTCATATTTGCCAAACACGAATTTTCATTACATATAACAAGGCTGTATACCTTATCCCAAAGCATATAGGCAATACATGGGTTATACTATACTTTTGACTACCTAGTTTTAGCTAACTAAAGCAAATTCTCAAAATTACTAGAGATTAACAGTTTGGATTAGGAGTGAGAGGTGGGTAGTAATTAAAAATGTCCAAGCAGAGTTCATACAATATTTTTTTATTTATTTTAAATCTATTTACACTTTTTACACATAATACATTTGTTATAAATTGTACAGTTGTTTTTATTTTGTTTTCTATTTTTATTTATTTAGAGTTTGAATAACATTTTTTTCTTTTTGTGTTTTCTATTTTGTAGTGCTATTGTTTTATTTCCTAAATTGTTTTGTTTTATGTATTTTCTACATGCAGGCAGAGGATTTTGATATTCATAACTGAACTCTTTAAGCATGGACAATGATTGGGTAATGACCATAGGCAAGTGTAACTATACCATCCAAATCAATTACTCTTTTATCATCACCAGGACACGAAGCAATTTTGTTTAGTCTTATAGATGATATGTCATGTTGCTTAGAAGCGATAATGTCCATTGGTATTCTTTTTACCATCTTTTCCATAACACAATTCCTATAATCTTGAAAGCTTATGCAATTTTTGATGCTTTAATAATTTGTCCACAAGCCTCGTCTTTAAATTTCCCCAACATATTCTTGTTTGATGTGGAGAAACACAAATGATTAGTAGGATAATCTGATGTGTCCAGGTGTTCTAGGAGATCCAACTTGTCTTGATAAACATCTTGGGTATTAACCAAATAAATGAAAGAGTCGGTATCCATATAAATGAGTTTAAGATTGTCCATCCCATAACAGGGTAGAAGGACATCATAGTGGTGGGAATACATTAGAGTTTTTGAAATATCCAGTATACACATTCCAATATATATAGGCTTATTGAATACAATGTTACGTTTAGCCAGGTGGAGAGCAGCTAGATTAGGACCGTAAATTGTTCTTTCAATGAATGTTGGTTTAGCTATTAGCTTTTCAGCCTTTTTGCTGTCAGTCACAAGACGTATGTCTATTCTTTTACGAATATTTTCTATTGTTTTTCCAAAAATGGCATTGTTATATAATTTGTATAGATATTTCTCAAAATCATTTTACGCCTGTTTTATTAAGATGTTATTAAAATCAACGTAAGCCTTCAGCCAAGTTCTTTGTTTAAACTTTAACACACGATGAATCTTTATCAATTTTAGCCCATGATCTAGTGCCTGTTTAAGTTTCATGTAATGAAACCGCCTTCGATTTTCAAGATGAGGAATTAGTTTTTTCTGAGGAGAATCCTTAGGTTGTGTATTCTCTGGTAGGAAAGGTAAATCATTATGTAGATGATGGTCAGATGGGTTTTTATCAACATCTACGTCTAAAATGTATCCCACAGGGTCGTGTTTCTTAACGTTCCTTGATCAACAGTATCTGGAGAAACCCACTGAAATCCACCATAAGGAAGAGAGTGGCACATAGCCCACCCTTATTGGTTGTTGGCATCATCATAGGCAATAAACTGCGACGGCTTCTCAGATTCATAGGTTTCCATGTATTTATTGTTAGCTTCAGCATACCGATGAGACACCTGGCATATGCCTCCACGTATTCCTGACTCGATTAAAAGAATCTGATCGTAATTCTTCAGCAATTCCAGTTCAATGCCCGTGTAAAGGAGCATTGCCTCAAAACTTAAACCAGGCGAAGTAAAGAAGTGTGCGGAAACATTCGGTGTGTTTCTAGTGTTTTGTTTCGAAAAGTTTCAAAGCTGTCTGCAAGAAGAAGTACATCTGAAATTAGGTAGAGGTCACTATATTCCCCTAGAGTTTTAATGTTAAACTGATTCCAGATATTTTTGGCATGTTCATAGTATTTTTGACTAACATCTTCTTGACTTAATTTGTTAAGGAATGCCTCTTTCGGAGGTAAACACGTTTCACTTAACTTCTCCCATGAATCAATGTAATCATAACAAAATACCCCTTTACGTGTCATGAAGGTGGCATTTACTTTCCCAAAGTACTTGTCTGTTTTAGGGTATAATGTTAAGTTGAAAACTAAGTTTTCCAAACTACTTGGCATTAACCGAAACGTGTCCACAAATCGAAGCTTAACATTTCCTACATATTTGATAAAGGAAATGTACTTTTCTTTTGAGTTAGCGATAACATCCACTCTCTCAGTAGTACATCCCAATTGTTTTACAATGAAATTGTCGTCGTAGTCAATCATATTATTTAGAAATACAGGAACGGGATTACGTGTTTTACACCTCAAATTACAGTTATTATGAGCACTTCCACGATATTCCCCTGTAATATGGCAATGGTCTCGAACTTTCCAGTCCTCTTTGGTAAATGGTTTATGACAAAAATAACAGGTTTCAGAAGATTGGAACTCTGCTTCTTGATCCTCAGTTAAAGCCTTTGGAACATTTAAGCTGTAAAGGAGATCAATTTCATTAGCTATCGAGATCAAAGAGTCCATAAACTTTTCTGCAGCGTCAGGTCCACGATAAATAACAGGTTGGCTCGGAAGGTTTTTCTTTATATGATCCACAGCAGGTGAGGGTTTAACGTATATACCAAAGCTCATAGGAACATGATACTTGTATGGCACTGTATAACTTACCTCAGGATTTGGTAGACATGTTTGATATGGAAAGAGTATACTTTCAAAACTGCATAAATAACGTAGGGTATTCTCAACACTTTTTCCACATTTAAGAATTTCAGAATGGGGTTTCTAATAGGCATTTCAACCCTAGCAATGTCATGCAGGACACACAAAGCTCTATGTTCTTTCAATTTTTCTATTCCTTGTTGTCCATAGTGATTATCGAAGTGAGTAAAACACCGTTTACACGTATATATCTTATGTTCATTGTGGGTAATCTGATGTCTTATTTATTTATTTATTTAATAATTATTAGATACAGCCATGAAGGGTCATTTTACACTAATATTTTAACAATTTCAAATAATATTAACAAAAACAACAACAATAACAGGTAATAATTGGCAGTGATCGCTTTAAGGGTCAAATCTCGGGAAAGACGCAGGGAATGATTGGGGTAGTGGGTGATTAGGAGGGTGAGGGGGTAGGAATTGTGGATGAAAGGGATCTTCTAATGTTATGTTTGAATGTTCTATAGGGAGAGGATATGTCAATATTCGGAAGGGAGTTGCTAAGGGGAGGTAGACGGAAAATAGAACGCTTCTGTACTTCAAGACGTGGGCGAGGTAAGTGGTGTAAATGGTTCTGACGTGTTGAGCGGGAGGGCACATGGAGTGGGAAGTAGCTTAAGAGCATGTTACATTTTGTGTAACCATTTATAATTTTATGTAAGGAACACAGGTCAGTAAACTGTAGACCGCTTCCCAGGTCGAGTACATTGAGCTGATTTAGAATATCGGATTTGGCAAAGTGCCTTAGTGAAGGATGGCGAGTTTTGACTATTGATATGAAGAAATTAAAGACACTATTCAATTTAGAAATATTGGTTAGAGCCTAAGTAGACCAAATTGGAGAAGAGAAATATAGGATAGGGAGAACATATGTGGCGAAGTATAATTTAAGTGCAGTGAGGTCTTTAATTTCTGTGAATCTGTATAGAATGCCGAGACTGCGCATTGCGCGAAATTTGATATGGTCAATGTGGGAGAGAATGTTAGTTTAACATCGTGAATAATACCTAAATCTCTTGCCAGAGAGACCGTATCGAATATATTTTTACATATTTTATAGTCCGCTTGATTTCCAGATTTCAGTAGTGAGAAAGACACATTGAAGCACGTTTTGGGATTTGGAGATAACCTCCGTTTGTTGAACCAATCAGTACATGTATTCACTGCTTCCTGGAGCTCAGCGTGGTCGTCAGAAGTTTTTCTGAATATCTTGAGGTCATCAGCGTACAGAAGAAGGGAACACGGAGAATTTTGCACACATGTGTTTATATCGTTCATATACAGCACGAAGAGAAGGGGTCCCAGGATACTGCCCTGAGTTACTCCTGATAAGCCTGGGAGCCAGGACGATACAGACCCTGGAACCACTACCCGTTGTTGCCTATTGGACAGGAAGCTTTGTATTAGGGATAGGAAGGTTCCATGTACGTTGTATCGTAAAGCAAGATTGTGGAGGAGAAGGAAATGGTTCACGGAATCAAATGCTTTGGCCAGGTAAGGTAGATTACATCTAGCTGAGATTTTTGATCTATTGCAGAAATTATGTGATGGTTCAGAACAGTCAGATTTGTTAAACCTGATTTTCCAGGGACGAAGCCATGTTTGTTTTTCTGAGAGGTGTGGTTTGGTGAAAGTGAGGAGACGGCAATTTATTATTCTTTCGAAGACTGAAGTGAGTATTGGGACGATAGATATAGATCTGTATGAGGAAATTTCGTGCTTGCTACCCGATTTAAAGACAGGTGTGACATCAGCTCTTTTCCTTGAGTCAGGAAAAGTGCCGGAAGTCATGCACCTGTCGAGTATTATGGACAAGGGGATGCTGAGAGATTCAGAGGTGTTTTCCTGATATGACTGGGAACAGGACGATACAGACCCTGTCTGTTGGTCCGGTAGATCGGTATGCGAGCAGACTTTTTAAAATATTTTGGATTTCATCGGGAGTCGTTGAAATTTGAGACAGTGAATCAGAACAGACGCTAGGATGTTGAGGGGGACTGGGGATTGGTACAGGAACTGAAATGGCTGAGCGAAAATATTCATTGAAGTGTGTGGACTTCAATTCAAATGGGATTTCTGCATAATGGAGGTTTAGGTTAAGTGGAATTCTAGGAGACTTTCTACGGGATGATATAAGTGTCCAGAACTTCTTCAGGTTATTCTTGAGATTTCCTATTATGGAAGAAATGTAGCGGTTGTAATCTTCTGTCATATGAACTCTTGAAATTTTCCGTAGGTGAATAAATACATTGCGTGTGTGAGGATTAGGAACTGATTTTCACAGCGACCATGCTCGAGTTTTGTTTTGGAGAAGAAGTTTGGTGTTTTGACTTAGCCAGTGCGGGTATTTGTTGGATTTGGGTACGGAGAAAGGAACGTGTTGTTTAATGGCCGAGTCGAGTAAATTCTCAAACAAGGCCACTGCGCTATTTTCGTCTCTGTCAGGTGTTAGAAGGCACCAGGGTAGAGATGATAAATTCTGATTGACAGCTTGCCAGTCGACCTTCCTCCTAAGAGGGAAAGCTTTCTTATCGGCAGTTGAGCTGTTTTTATGTCTGCTGGCTGGGATGGTGAGGGTAGCTTCTATTGAACTGTGATCGGTGTTCAGGATATTTCTTCCAATGGTCACGGTGACATAACGCAGGGTTGAAAATATGAGGACCAGTGTTTCGGATTTCCTTGATGGGTGTAGATTGAACTGTTTCAGATGTAGACCGTTTATAAAATTTGATAAGATGAAAGTGTCTATTGGGGGAGACTGTATGGTACCATTGTCTATTGATGTCCAGGAGATATGGGAGTTAAAATCACCTTGTAACACTATTTCATTTTCTTGGTTGAGGGCAAGAAGAGTAGAATTGAAACATTCTTCTAAGGTGTCAATTTTGCTGGTAGGTGGGCGGTAGAAGCAACCTACGAGTAAATTCTTCCTTTTAGGGATATTAATCTCAACCCATATTATTTCACAAGAAGTTTCTAGGTCAGGCCGATGTTTTGCCTTCAGTTTGTTATGAACTGCGATTGCAACTCCGCCACCCCTTGAAGACCTATCGCGCCGAAACACATTGAACTCAGATGAAAACGGAAGTTCCCGACATGATACGAACTCTGACAACCATGTTTCTGAGAGGCAGAGGATATCAAATTGATTAATTTCTGTTACATTTGCTAAACAGTCGGTTAGTTTATTTTTTATGCTCTGTGCGTTCTGATAGTAGAGGTTAAGGGGTCCTGGGTTTAAATCAATGGCACCTGATAGTAGTAGTAGTATCAAGTAAACTGCACTGGAGGAAGCACGGCCAAGTTGTAACTGTCCACGAGGTGTAGTGGGAACATGGCGGTGCACTGGGAGGTTACAAGCTGCCGAGGTCGAGAAAGTTAAGTGTCTCTCTGCACAGTACCACTGAATTTCTTGGTCACACGACACATCACTACGGTCGGAAATGGTTTTAGACACAGTTCCACACCATATTGTACACTTAAACAAGCAAAATACCACTAAAATACAGTAATATGTCAGAGCTACTGAAACACGAGGTATGTCACATGCCGCCATCTTGCCGGTTCGGAATGTGCGAGTCTGCTTCATCGCAGGTGTGGTTTATCAAAATCTTTGATACAGACGTAGTGGTTCTGGCCAGATGAAGAACTTAGCAGACGGAGGTCGCAATGGTCTTGTAGCCCATGATCCACAACCTTTAGAGAAAACAGTTACTTGTCTTTTTCCAGTCCAAATACATTTATGGATATGTCGTTGGTTTTCTCAAATTTGGGAATGTCAGCTAATGATGTAGGAAACGATATCACTGAAATATCATACTTGTTTTCCAGGTCCTTGTATTTACTAACGCGTTCAGCTTTCGTCTTAACCCGTTTTGCTAAAATGGCATACATAAAACACTTTTCATCCTTTAAGATTTGAGGATTAGCGCAGGCTTTTCTTGTTTTTATAGCTGCTGGTAAAGGAATATATGTGCTACCACGCAAGGGATTGTACTTATTTATTTTCAATCGTACTCCTTCCACTGATAACAAAGCCCAATTACTGCCTCTAACCGGCCGCGGTGGCCGAGAGCGCTAACGCAATACCTCGTGCCTCGCTGGTATCGGAAGAGCGTGGGTTCGAATCACACCTCGGCCGTCCTGAAAATGGTTTTCGTGGTTTTACCTTTTTCACCACCAGACAAATGCTGGGACGGTTTCATTCAGTAGGTCCACGGCCGATTTCCTTCCAATATCCCTTCCCTCACCCGTGCTGAAAGGAAAAGTACAAGACCAATGGCTGCATTAATAATAAAAATTACTGCCTTTTAACTCCGATTCTTCCATTTCAGTAGTTAACTTCGTAAATTGTTTTTCCAAGAAACTACTTAAGTCTGTTTCCAAAAAATAGGGCTTGATTTCCTGTTTTAAAAGCCCGATCTGTAATTTCGTTGGAGGATGTATGAATAAATCTACATTCAGCCCCAAGATTCACTTTTATTGACTTGTGAATTGCTAGTTCGTTCTGCATAGCTTGTATTATTTGCTGTTTGGACTCTTTAAGGTATTAATTTAAATCCTTACACGTATCACAACGTATGAAATAGGATTTAAGTCAACCTTCAAAAGATGTCTCATATTCAATAAGTCCATTTTTGTCAGGGACCAATGACAGTTGGTAAAGTTGTGTCGGCTCCGCTTTCTGTCTTTTAGCTGCCGACACAACATTACAACATTCTTCATGACGATGTCCGTTGTACACATTGTTGAATGTACTACAACAGGTCATGATACTTCATGTCGCTTCCTATGATAGTCTCGAAGAAAAGTTTTTCCTCTCTGTTTGCACATATAGCTAGGAATGGTTTCTTCCATCATGGATGTTGTTTTCTGTCAAACAGCTGCTTTCTGTGTAGTACAAGGCTGTACAATGGTGGTTTCAACAGTCTTTCACGGTGTGAACTCCGTGAGAGGTAGTAGTCAACTGGTGATATTCTTGTTAAGGGTCATCTAATATACCCGAGTCTAGACCAACAGCTCTTTACAGCGTATGACAAGGCTGTAGACTGGACAGTGAGACGGTCTTTCACAATGTGAACACTGTAACAAGAAGTAGTATACTGATTGTATTCTTGCTAAGGGTTCTCAAATATTCCATAGTCTAGACCAACAGCTACTTGCTGTGCAGTACAAGGCTGTACAATGGTTGTTTTGGCAGTCTTTCACGATGTGGTCACTGTGAGAGGTAGTAGTCAACAGATAATATTCTTGCTAAGGGTCCTCTAATATACACCTAGTTAAAGGTAACAGCTGCTTACTGCTTATTACAAGGCTAAAGATTGGTTGTTTCAACGGTCTTTCACAATGTAAACACTGTGACAGGTATTAGTCAACTGAAAATATTCTTATACCCTACTCAAGGTAATCAGGTACTTACCGCATATCAAAAGGCTGTACACTCGTGGGTTAGACACTCTTTCTTGCTAAGGATCCGTATATTCCTACACTAGGATCTATATGTTAGTTCTAAACACTTAGTGGTTAATTGCATATAAAATTTATACACACAGCTTATACAAGCACGTTTTTTCACGCGGTAAAACTTTGTCAGAGAGCTACATGCGACACGCAAAGTATGTTTCCGCTATCTAGTGGTAACTATGAGAACTACCTGAACGACCAGCATGCTAAATAGCGCCCCATATCAACACTCACTCACTGAACGACCAGCATCCTATCTAGCGGATGATATGAACACTCACTCAACTACCAGCATGCTACATAACGGTCAATATAAAAACCCACTCAACTACCAGCATGCGTTGCAATAATGAGCGCAATTGTTTATTCCACTAACAATACACACAGTGGGTTTGCTTTATCGTTTAATACAAATATATCTTGTTTAAATAACCTAACAAGAAAGTTAAATAGTGCGATTGTATTGGCTTATATGTATGCATTTTGTTGGTATTTGTTGGAATTTTTTTGTTGGCTTTTGTTGGCCTTTTGTTGGCTTTTTGTTGACTTTTTTACTAGCTCTCTCATATTTGTTCTTGCTTGTTTGCTTATTTGGTCTTGGAAAGTATCTCAGCCCTTTTATCATAGCATAATGCCTACCGCCATGTATGTAAGCAACAACAAGAACAACAACACACCAAATTTCCAAAAATCCAAAGTACTCTAAGGATTATGATTGACTCTCAACTCTTACTCTTACCTCTATCCCATGCCTAGTCCAAAAATAATATAATTTTAAATTTTTCCTATAAAGTTGAATTGGAGAAGTAGGCTATATTTTTAAAGTAGAAATCCTAATAAGTCATATGTTAACTCTATACCTACCTTTATCCCACTCATTCCAAAAGTAGTGTATTTTTCGAATTTTCCAAAAATATTTAAACTAAAACTCCTAAAAGGTCATATGTTAACTCCTACAACTACCTCTATACCACTTTCAGTCCAAGAATAGTTTATTTTTATTTTTCCAAAACAATATTGGGAAAGTAGGCTGTATGTTTTAACTATACATCCTAAAAAGTCATATCTGAACTCATACACCTACCTCTATATTACTCGCAGTCCAAAAATTGTGTATTTTTCAAAATTTTCCCAAACATATTTCCGAAATGGTTTCTATTTCCAAAATTAGAAAGTTTACAAAAATGTTTGTTTGACATAAATGAATTGCATTTGCCTCCCTCTACAGCCATACCAAGTCCCAGGTCTCTAGAACAAAACAAAATATTTTTTTGAAAACAGGCTATATATCCAAAATTAGGAATTTTACTAAAACGTTTGTTGGATATAAATGAATGGCCTTTACCCCCCTCTACCCGAAAACCAAGTCCTAGGTCTGTAGGATAAAAATTAAAAAGTTAAATTGGGAAAGTAGGCTATAGTTTGAAAACCAAACATCCTAAAAAGAGTTATATAGGCTTAAAAGAATGGTCTTTACGTCCTTTATTTTTATAATAGAACTTAATATTTTATTTTTATTTTTTCCTATAATGACCAATTTTGAAATTGGTTATATTTTGGAAACTAAGAATTTTACAAAAATGTTTAGTTGACGTAATTTAATGGTCCTTACCCCTTCTACCCCTACATGAGATTCAAGTCTCTAGGACAAACAATAACAGTAGGTTAGTAAGGTGGTTTTAAGCCATAGCATCAGACCCGCGCAATTTATGTCAAACAAACTTTTTTGTCAAATTCATAATTTTGGAAATATAGCCCATTTTCAAAGAAAATAATTTTCTTTTGTCCGAGAGGCCTGAAATTTTGTATGGGGGTAGAAGAGGTCACGGCCATTCATTTATGTCAAACAAACGTGTTTGTAAAATTCCCAATTTTGGAAATATAGCCCATTTTCAAAAAAATAATTTTGTTTTGTTCTGGAGACCTGTTAGTGATAATGGTACTTACAGAAGAAGACATAACAATGAATTATTTGAACATATAGAAAATTTGGTGAGTGTAATGAGGAAAAGGAGAATGTCTTTCTTTGGATATTTGGAACGGATGGAGCATCATTGATTTTCATAGCGAATACACCCATCAATCTCTAAAAAAAACATATACTGTAAATGGTCGATGCAAGTCAAAAAGGACCTAACACAAGCTCGAATCAATCAATCTCTGGTTTGGGATAGGAACCTGTTCAGAAAGGCGGTTAAATCAACCAGTAATCTACACCCTTTAACATCTGTGATGCCTCGCCCTCACTGCAAGTTTACGGAAGGAAGGAGAGCTGAACATTCGTCAAGAATGATGATCAACTGGCAGACAAGAAAACAAGCATTACAGTGATCATATAAGTGAAGAACATCGTGGTCCATTGATGGTCAAAACGACTAAAAAAAGGAGACCTGGGACTTGGTTTGGCTGTAGAGGGGGGCAAAGGCCATTCATTTATGTCAAACAAACATTTTTGTTAACTATCTAATTTCGGAAATAGAACCCATTTTGGAAATATGGTTTGGAAAACTTTGAAAAATGTACTATTTTTGGACTGCGAGTACTGCTCGAGTCTAAGCTGCGTGAACCTGACAGGAATGTGCATCGCGGACTATGAGATACGGTGGTGACGAGTGATGAGGTTTCTCGGTCCGTGCATAGTACAGAACCAAATACATTGGTCGGTAACTCACTGACTCATTCGTAACACCACACTGGTTTCAGAGAAGACCCTATGTTAGCAGTATGGGAATAGATGAGCATGTCAAGTAACACTGCGGGCTGTTGACAGGCCCTTCTCTTCTCGCCTGACCCTTCCCTGCTCTTTCTCCTCACCCCGCAAGTTCATAGAGCTTTGACTCGCACAGTAGTATAGAGGTAGGTGTATGAGTTAGGATATGACTTATTAGGATTTTTAGTTTAAACATATAGCCTACTTTTCAAATAATTTTGGAAAATTTGAAAAAATACACTACATTTGGACTGAGAGTGGGATAAAGGTAGGTGAAGAGTTAACATACGATTTTAGGATTTTTAGTTCAAACATATAGCCTACTTTTCTAATTCAACTTTATAGGAAAAATTTCGTTTTGTTCTCTAATTTAAATTCCCTAATTTCTTTTTTAAATATGAAGTTTACCCTCCAGGGTGGTGGCTCCCACGGACTCAGCGAGGGAACGCACCCCTACAGCCTTTTCAGGCAGTGTCCTAGAGCTGGGAACATTAAAATTATATTACTTTGACTAGGCATGGGATAGAGGTAAGAGTAAGCGTTGAGAGTCAATCATAAACCTTAGACTACTTTCGATTTTTGGAAATTAAGTGTGTTGTTGTTTTTGTTGTTGCTTACAAATATGGCGGTAAGGATTATGCTATGATAAAAGGCCTGAGATTCTTTCCAAGACCAAATAAGCCAACAAGCAAGTGCAAATATGAGAGAGCTAAAACAAAAGCCAACAAAAAGCCATCAAAAAGCCAACAAAAGCCAAAAAAAGCATACATAAAAGCCAATACAAAAAAGCCAATAAAATTGCACTATTTAACATTTTTGTTACATTATTTAAACAAGATATATGTATATTAAACGATAAAGCAAACCCACTGTGTGTATTGTAGGTGATAAGAACAATTGCACTCATTATTGGAATGCATGCTGGTAGTTGAGTGGGTTTTTATATTGACCGATATGTAGCATGCTGGTAGTTGAGTGAGTGTTGATATCAACCGCTAGATAGCATGCTGGTCCTTCAGTGAGTGAGTGTTGGTATGGGGCGCTATTTAGCATGCTGGTCGTTCAGGTAGTTCTCATAGTTACCGCTAGATAGCGGAAACATACTTTGCGTGTCGCATGGGACTCTTTGACAAAGTTTTCCCGCGCGAAAAACGTGCTTGTATAAGCTGTGTATAAAAATTTCATATACAATTAACAACTAATTGTTTAGAACTAACATGTATAGCCTTGTGTAGGAATATATGGGTCCGTAGCAAAAAAGCGTGTCTTACCCAAGAGTATACAGCCTTTTGATATGCAGTTAGTATCTGATAACCTTGAGTAGGGTATAAGAATATATTCAGTTGACTAATACCTGTCACAGTGTTTACATTGGGAAAGACCGTTGAAACATCCAATCTTTAGCCTTGGCATAAGCAGTAAGCAGCTGTTTCCCTTAACTAGGGGTATATTAGAGGACCCTTAGTAAGAACATTGTCACTTGACTACTACCTCTCACAGTGACAACATCGTGAAATACTGCCAACACAACCATTGTACAGCCTTGTAATACACAGTAAGTAGCTGTTGGTCTTGACTGTGCAATATTAGAGAACCCTTAGCAAGAATACAATCAGATAACTACTACTTGTTGCAGTGTTCACATCGTGAAAGACCGTCTTTCTGTCCAGTCTACTGCCTTGTCATACGCTGTAAAGAGCTGTTGGTCTAGACTCGGGTATATTAGAGGACCCTTAACAAGAATATCACCAGTTGACTACTACCTCTCATGGTGTTCACATCGTGAAAGACTGTTGAAACAACCATTGTACAGCCTTGTACTACACAGTAAGCAGCTGTTTGACAGAAAACAACATCCATGATGGAAGAAACCATTCCTAGCTATATGTGCAAAGAGTGTGAAAAATATTTCTTCGAGACTATCTTAGAAAGCGATATGAAGTATCATGACCAGTTGTAGTACATTCAACAATGTGTACAACGGACGTCGTCATGAATAATGTTGTAATGTTGTGTCGGCAGCTAAATGACAAAAAGCGGAGCCGACTAAACATTACCTACTGTCATTGGTCCCTGACAAAAATGGTCTTATTGAATAGGAGACATCCTTTGAAGGTCCACTTAAATCCTATATCATACGTTGTGATACGTGTAAGGATTTAAATGCATACCTTAATGAGTTCAAACAACAAATAATACAAGCTATGCAGAAAGAACTAGCAATTCACAAGTCGATAAAAGTGAATCTTGTGGCTGAAGATAGATTTATTCACACGTCTACCACCGAAATTACAGATAGGGATTTTAAAACACGAAATCAAGCCCTATTTTTGGAAACAGACTTAAGTAGTTTCTTGGAAACACAATTTACAAAGTTAACAACTGAAATGGAAGAATCGGAGCTAAAAGGAAGTTTGGGCTCTGTTAGCAGTGGAAGGAATACGATTGAAAATAAATAAGTACAATCCCTTGCGTTGTAGCACATATATTCCATACCAGCAGCTATAAAATCAAGAAAAGCCTGCATTTATCCTCAAAACTGAAAGGATGAAAAGTGTTTTATGTATGCCATTTTAGCAAAACTGGTTAAAACGAAAGCTGAACTCTTTAGTAAATGTAAGGACCTGGAGGACAAGTATGATATTTCAGTGATATCGTTTCCTACATCATTAGCTGACATTCCCAAATTTGAGAAAACCAACGACATATCCATAAATGTAATCGGACTGGAAAAAGACAATAAACTGCTTCCTTTAAAGGTTGTGGATCATGAGCTACAAGACCATCGCGACCTCCTTCTGCTAAGTTCTTCATCTGGCCAGATCCACTATGTCTTTATCAAAGATTTTGGTATACTAATAAGACATCTCAATACCCACCATGAACATAAGATATATACGTGTAACCGGTGTTTTACTCACTTCCATAATCAATATGGACAACAAGGAATGGAAAAATTGAAAGAATATAGAGCTTTGTGTGTCCTGCATGACATTGCTAGGTTTGAAATGCCTATTAAAAACCCCATTCTGATTTCATGAATGTGAAAAAAAAGTTGAGAATACCCTACGTTATTTATGCAGATTTTGAAAGTATACTCTTACCATATCAAACATTTCTACCCAATCCTGAGGCAAGTTATACAGTGACATACCAGAATCATGTTCCTATGAGCTTTGATATATACGTTAAACCCTCACCTGCTGTGGAACAAATAAAGAAAACCCTTCCGAGCCAACCTGTTATTTATCGTGGACCTGACGCTGCAGAAAAGTTTGTGGACTCTTTGATCTCGATAGCAAATGAAATTGATCGCCTTTACAGATTAAATGTTCCAAAGGCTTTAACTGAGGATCAAGAGACAGAGTTCCAATCTTCTGAAACCTGTTATTTGTGTCATAAACCATTTACCAAAGAGGACTGGAAAGTTCGAGACCATTGCCATATTACAGGGGAATATCGTGGAAGTGCTAATAGTAACTGTAATTTGAGTTGTAAAACACGTAATCCAGTTCCTGTATTTCTACATAATATGAGTGGCTACGACGACAATTTCATTGTAAAACAATTGGGATGTACTACTGAGAGAGTGGATGTTATCGCTAACTCAAAAGAAAAGTACATTTCCTTTATCAAATATGTAGGAAATGTTAAGCTTCGATTTGTGGACACGTTTCGGTTAATGCCAAGTAGTTTGGAAAACTTAGTTTTCAACTTAACATTATACCCTAAAACAGACAAGTACTTTGGGAAAGTAAATGCCACCTTCATGACACGTAAAGGGGTATTTTGTTATGATTACATTGATTCATGGGAGAAGTTAAGTGAAACGTGTTTACCTCCGAAAGAGGCATTCTTTAAAAAATTAAGTCAGGAAGATGTTAGTCAAAAATACTATGAACATGCCAAAAATATCAGGAATTAGTTTAACATTAAAACTCTAGGGGAATATAGTGACCTCTACCTAACTTCAGATGTACTTCTTCTTGCAGACAGCTTTGAAACTTTTCGAAACAAAACACTAGAAACACACCGAATGGATGCTGCGCACTTATTTACTTCGCCTGGTTTATGATTTGAGGCAATGCTCCTTCACACTGGCATTGAACTGGAATTGCTACAGGATTACGATCAGATTCATTTAATCGAGTTTGGAATACGTAGCGGCATATGCCAGGTGTCTCATTGGTATGCTGAAGCTAACAATAAATACATGGAAACCTATGATTCTGAGAAACTGTCGCAATTTATTACCTATAATGATGCCAACAACCAATGCGGGTGGGCTATGTGCCACTCTCTTCATTATGGTGGTTTTCAGTGGGTTTCACCAGATACTGTTGATCTAGAAACGTTAAAGGAAGACGACCCAATGGGATACAGTTTAGACATAGATATTGATTACTCATCTGACCTTCATGATCTACACAATGATTTACCTTTCCTAACAGAGTGTACACAACTGAAGGATTCTCCCTTGGAAATCGAAGGCGGTACGTTGTTCATTACATGACACTTAAACAGGGCCTTGATCATGGACTAAAATCGATAAAGATTCAGCGTGTGTTAAAGTTTAAACAATGACCTTGGCTAAAGGCTTACGTTGATTTTTATAAAAACCGTAGAAAACAAGCCAAAAATGATTTTGAGAAAAATCTGTACAAATTATTTAACAATGCCATTTTTGGAAAAACAATGGAAAATATTCGTAAAGGAATAGACATACGTCTTGTAACTGACATCAAAAAGGCTGAAAAGCTAATAGCTAAACCAACAATCTTTGACAGAACAATTTAAGGTCCTAATCTAGCTGCTTTCCACATGGCTAAACGTAACATTGTATTCAATAAGCCTATATATATTGGAATGTGTATACTGGATATTTCAAAAACTCTAATGTATTCCCACTACTATGATGTCCTTCTACCCTATTGTGGGATGGACAATCATAAACTCATGTATATGGATACCGACTCGTTCACTTATTTGGTTAATACCAAAAATATTTATCAAGACAAGTTGGATTTCCTAGAACACCTGGACACATCAGATTATCCTACTAATCATGAGTTTTACTCTAGATCTAACAAGAAAACGTTGAGGAAATTTAAAGATGAAGCTTGTGGACATATTATTAAAGCATTTGTTGGACTTTGAGCTAAAACGTATGCTTTAGACTTAAATGGTAAAGAAATCAAAAAGATTAAAGGTATTAGCAGAGTCGTTGTCAAATATTGTATAAGCGTTCAAGATTATATGAATTGTGTTATGAAAAACATAGTAAAAAGAATACCAATGAACATTATCGCTTCTAAACAACATGACATATCATCTATAAGACTAAACAAAATTGCTTTGTGTCCTGGTGATTAGAAAAGAGTAATTGATTTGGAAGGTATAGGTACACATGCTTAAGGTCAATACTCAATCATTGACCATGCTTAAAGAGTTCAGTTATGAATATCAAAATTCTTTGCCTGCATGTAGCAAATACATAAAACAAAACAATTTAGGAAATAAAACAACAGCACTACAAAATAGAAAACACAAAAAGAAAAAAAATGTATTCATACTCAAAAATAAATAAAAATAGAAAACAAAATCAAAACAACTGTAAAATTTATAGCAATTAATGTATTATCTTTAAATAGTGTAAATATATTTAAAATGAATAAAAAATATTGTATGAACTCTGCTTGGACATTTTTAATTACTACCCACCTCTCACTCCTAATCCAAACTGTTAACCTCTAGTAATTTTGAGAATTTGCTTTAGTTAGCTAGAACTAGGTAGTCAAAAGTATAGTTTTACCCATGTATTACCAATATACTTTGGGATAAGGTATACAGCCTTGTTATATGTAATGAAAATTCGTGTTTGGCAAATATGAACTTTGTACAAGGACTAAATGTATCAAATAAAATTAAAACATGCAAACAACAAAATTGGAGAATCTATGTTTCCGTATTGACAAAATTCAAAAAAATTAGAACTGACATGTTTAAAAACTGGGAATAGGAAATTGGTAAATTGACAAATGTGTAAACAGCAAAAATGGAAAATCTATGTTTCCATATCATGAAATTCGAAAACTTAAAATTGACATTTTTAAAAACAGGAAATGAGAAATTGGAAATTGACAAATGTGTAAACAACAAAATGAAAAAAAATTAAGCCGGTTGGGATAGTGAACATGTTGTACAGTAGCCTATAAGATTAGCATAAGAATAGTTGCATGTGTCCTTATATACCTTGTGTATGTGCATTAGCCTTGGGATTAGCTTAAGTTAGGTTTGGTAAAGTTAGGTTAGGTTAGGTGAGGTTAAGTGAGGTTAGGCATGTGACCTTGTAGTTTACTCTTTTCAGAAAGTCTAAGATGTAAAATCTAAAACCAAAAAATCTTAAATTTAAAATGTATAATCTTAAAGAAACTAAAATCTAAAATTAAAATGAAAAAGTGTAAAATCTGAAATGTAAAATAAAATAAAAAGAACGAAAATGTAAAAACAAAAATCTAAAAACTAAAATGTGAAAATAAAAAATCTAAAATGTAAGATGTAAAAATAAAAAATCTTACATGCATTAATTTAAATCTTTAAACGAGGTTTCTGTAGGTTAGGTTAGGCTAGGTAAATTTAGGTTAGGTTAGGTTAGGTGAAGTTAGGTTAGGTTAGGTTAGGCGAAGGTAGGTTAGGTTAGGTTATAATTAAGTTTTTTATTTGTGCTCTCACATTTGCTGTCACCTTTTTTGCTCTTACTTTTTGCTCTCATTTTTTGCTCGCACTTTATTTTTGCTACCACTTTTTGATCTATATTTGCTCACACTTTCAAGTTAGGTTAGGTTAGGTTAGGTTAGGTAAGGTATGTGACCTTGTAGTTTAGTGCTTTGACACAATAAAAAATGAAAAATAAATATTAAAAAAATAAAATTATAATAAATAAAAAAATAAAAATAAAAAAATAATAAATAATTTAAAGTTAATAACAAACAAAACATAATTTGAATAGCCCGCCATTTAGGAGTGTGGTTGCGCGTGGCGGACATCTTGCCCACTAGCCCCTGGCTATATATAGCTCTCCCTCCATAAGAATAACATAGGGTAATTGCGCGCGGTGGCCATCTTGCCCATTAGCCCCTGTCCCAGATCCGCCTTATATTACCTACTGCTTTCGAACAGTTTTACGCAGCCAGCCGAGAAATATATAATTTTCAGTCTTTCGAATACATAATTACGTAATAGCACACGTTTCTCTACCGAGCTGTGTTATTGTGGTGTCTGCAATTGTGTGCGCATTTGTAATTGAGGCGAGGAAACCAACCTCTTCTCAGTTTTACCTCACAAGTCTTAGTGTACCCGGTTCTAACCCTGAGAACAAATCTAAATTTCTTAACTAAGCCGTTAACCGAATCCAGACCTTAAGCGTGACAGCTATATATGCTAACCACTACACCGAAAGATGGTCCCAGATAAACTAACAATGATCCTATTTAATTGCTTTCTGTACTTGTTTTTCTTATATTGACTCCACAAGCATTATTACATAAAATATCATGCGGTGTAGATTTGGTCACGTAAAATAAAAACGTTGTTGTTGATGTTGTTTCATTTGAAGGGGTGGATATCTAAGTCATTTAGCCCCATGTACTTGTGTGTGTAACGAAAGGAAAGGACGCTTGTAGTTTTACGTGAATGATAATCATGCGATCATGAGTCACGGGACGTCCCTTTCACGTAAAATCTGAACCACAAGACCTGGCATTTCACTTCGAAAATATCACATGCATTGACCGAGAATCTCTTGTGTTTGTGTATGCATATATAAATAAATGAATAAATAATTAATTGGTCTGATAACCTGTTATATTTTCGTGTCTCTATTCGAGTGTGTGTATTTGTTATTCAGCGGAGGATTTTGAAGGAGGTGGCCGAGACCATAAATTAGGAATCAGCCCGGCATTTACCTGGATTAGAAATGGGGAAATACTTCCAGGATCGCTGAGGTGGGAATCGAACTCTAACCACAGTCTTGCCTCACGAGGCCGAGTACACCCTGATCCAGCCCTAAGACCAGAATTAATATTTTTGGCAGAGTTGGGAATCGAACCCGGATATCGGAACCGACAGCCAGGAATGCCAGTCATTACACCAAGAGGTTGACACATGCACGAATAAGTTTTGTGTGACATTTTTATGTACAGTATATCTGCGTCATACCGCAATAGGAAGAATATGCGGACTTCGTTGTAAGCATCGATATTCATAGGATATGTATACCGTCCATCTCGTATATACATTTGGATATGGAGCGCTTTGTGTTAAGAGCGAAGGTAGGTTGTATACTGCGAGCGTTGAGCCGTGTGTATTTTCTATTGTCTCATTGCGGCAACAGCGCTCAGCAGGACGTGCGCTACTGTACGAGCCCATGATCTAGTTCTTCTGCGTTTGGTATAGTAATATGGCAGGGCCTTGTAATTCGTAATACATGTTTACTTACGTTGGTGGTGATCTATTAACAAATAGCAGAACTTTGTTATGATATGTTAGTGTTCAATGCTTTATTCTGAAGAGGAGTAACAGCACAGAATTAGCTATGTTTTATTTGTCCCTTGGGGGGTAGAGACATTTATAGCAATAGGTAAATATTATCTAGTATGCGCATGGCTGAATGCAACGGGAAACTACAGCCATAATGTTCTTCCCGACGATATGCACCTGTCTATGCGTATTTACTGGTGGTGATTCCCTCCTCTCCTATAAATTTTGAATCTGTCCTCCGTCCGAGAACTACTCGAGAGGGTGTTAAAATCACATAGGTTACTAAGGTAAAATCTGTTATTGTACTGGACAGAACGTGGATTTTGGAATTGTGATTGACAAAGGCAGGTTTAGGAACATTGAAAGGGAAATAGGTAGGTTGAGGTTGGATTTGGTTGGGATTATTGAAGAATGGGGCTTTTGGTGATGAGACTACTGGATTATTTGCAAAAAATGAAATAACGGTTAAAGGGAGTACGCCTCACATTGACTAGGGAATTTGGACTGCTAGTGAAATATTATGAGCAATTTAGTGAACGGCTTCCTATAGCTTAAATCGGAACGAAACCTACGTGCACCTCAGTAGTAAAAGTCATTATGGCTATCAGTCATGCAGATGATAAGGAAGTTGGAGTGGACTGCAAAGACAGAGGTGAAGATCAGAGATTCGTCAAAGTTGATATTCCGTAACCTGGTTAAGGATTTGAAAACAAACTTTTAGGCAAATATAAACCCTGACGACAATTTGGCTGTTATGACTTATTTGGTAAGTACAAGTGTCAACTCCTATGCAAATCACTGCGAACTATTGAAGCTTTAAATAACAAAATCCTTTGAATAAAACTTTGGGAGAAAGTGGAAACTAACAGAATAATTAGAATGAAAATATCATCGAGTCAATTACATACATTAGGATTAATGGATGAATGACGGAAGAACAAGAACAACCGGACATAGGTAATATGCCAGGCTGAGTTGCTTCGTTGAATAAGGGAGATAAGTTAATTTCGCTTATAATTATGTTGGATTTTTTGACAGGTATGTCAAGGTTAGCAAAAGTTTGTATTCAAGAAGTATGTTATTATGCCTATACCTAAGGAAGTAGGACTGACAGATCGGAAGATAATGCATGACACAATGATTTTAATAATTGATGCATCAACTATTCTGACAGTGGAACGACAGTCGAGTTAGGCTATGACCAGTTTTAGTCAGCAGAAACGTAGGATTAAGGGAAACTGGAGTATGTTTTAGACTAATCTTGGAACCTAGAATTAGGAAAGAGAAGAGAACGTCATTGACATTTTAGACTTAGATAAGACTGTTAATAACGTTGATTGGAGTAAATTCTTTTTGACATTTCGAAATTGATTAGAATAAAATCATGGTACAGCTTTTGGCTCGTCAGTTCCGGTTTCAAAGTCGTACAGAGGGCAGTCGGTGATTCTTAGGCATGTGCAATTCATACGTGGGTTTTCAGTTGCGTGGAAAGTCACGCACATACCAATTGCACATGCCTGATGTTCGTCACCACTCCTCTTTACGACTGTGAAACCGTGGCTCAAAAAACCGTGGAGTGAACTGTATAGCAGGGTGTCTACAATAATGCCGAAACCACTTGGCAGTTATTACTTTTGTTGTACATGAGAGAGGGACTGGTATTTCGATAGATTTATTGTAGTTTGCCCGTTAGACAAGGTCAACCAGGGACTGTCACAAACAGCCTTCCCGACTTCCTTTCCCTTCAGGCCCACACATTGAGAGGATTGGATGTGTCCTTAGTTCAGCTCCGGCACAAGACCAATAACCTAGGGGTATTTGGTAAGGTGAGAGAAAAGGCAATGAAATGCCGAGGAAGCACACCCCCGATTGAAATTAAATCTAAGAATAAACAGTCCAGGCTTAAGTAGATTTCGTGAAACATTTACTGAAGCAGAACAAATCCCTATCCTGCTTCGGAGGGTTTAGAATATCGGCTAGTCCGCAAAGCTAATGAAATTAAAATGAATAAATAAGTAATTCCTTCCTAAACTGAAGTTAAATTAACCCTCTCGAAAGTCCTAGTTACAAAATTAGAATGAAGTTCAAAACCAATGCTAAGATTGTGACACGGAAAGAAATTCCTAAGCAATTACAAAAGAATCACGAATAATCACATACTGAATATACTGCAAAGAAATAATGTTAAGGCGACACTCCTAAGATAAACAGATATTTTACATAATGCATGGATTTTCACGAAGCTGTGTGGGAATGTCACCCAAATAAAAGTAGAGATATCACAAACATTTCTTTCATATACAATTAATAGTTTTTCCAAAATAATTTATTTTTATTATATTTTTTTTCGAATTTTTAATTCCATTCTTTTCAAAGATTTTAAATGACATGTTAATGGAAAGTTGGAATTAGGTAAATAATAATTGTTTAAAAAGCACTACGTATCGACTCTCTGAAAATAATTTATATTATGAGATATTATCGTACTAAATTTTTGTAATTTTAATGTTCAAAAATTTTGGCCTTTTAAATCCCTACTATTGGGAAAAATTCTGCAATCAAGAATTCCATACACAGGTTTCCTAATTTAGCTGTGATATTTATACCATACGAATTTTGTTTCATTTGGAAGAATATTATGGGAGGAAAATGGGATTTAAATTTAAAATTACAATTGGCGGGAAAATTAAAACAAAGTTCAAGTGACGTTATCTTCCTTATCCATTACCTAAAAGTCATCAGAACCGTATGGTTTTCCTTCCTTTTCTTTCTTAGCAGCTTCTGTACGAATATTGGTAGTTCTAGAAGCTTGTCTCTTCTTCTTCTGCTTCTCCTACTCCAAAGAACGGCGGACACTTTGTTTCACTCTAGCACGATTCCTTTCTTTACACAGGAGTCTCTTCACTTCGCATATCGAGCTCCTATCTGGAGTTTTGGCAACTTCAGTACTATATATATTGAAGTTGATGCGACACTTTCCTGATGAGAATAATCTGCTTCTGATAACATTTCATGACATTTTGTCCCTGGTTTCTTCAATGAAGACTCCTGTTTGGTAATAACTAATCCCCATCTCGTTCCTATCAAAAGTTTAGCATTTCATCGCTTAGATAAGGCTGATTTTTATTTACCCATATTCTTTATTCCCTTGAATACAAGCTATTAAATATTACAGCAAACTATCTTGCAATAATAATACTATCTTGATACACAACTACAAGAGGTTACTTGCGCTTGAACTTCACAAAAGTAAACAGACTGGCTACCGCCACAGAACTCACAAGAAAGAAGAAACATACAAGAATCACAAAACTTATAGTTGTCGTCATTATTGTAGTGACTCAGGAATACCAATACAAGCATACAATTTTGCTCAATGACAGTAGAGTCAAGTACTGAAATATTAGTCCTTAACATGCTTTATAAATTTATTCAGAAACATGATAGATCTTATAGCTCGATTCTTTAGAAATATGTACGGTGGGAGAGGGGGTGGCTGTTGGACCATCCCCTGGATGCGTAATTGCTAAGAAGAGGGATATTTTATTGATTTGATTGAATGGAAACATGGCAATGACATCATAATCTAACAAAGCAGTGCAGCAGATGCCACGCCCATTTCTGCTGTGTGCAGACTGACAAACAAAGCATTATTAATGTTACAAATTGCTTGAATTCAAAGAAATAACATAATGTCATGGAGGAAGAAACCCAATCCTTTCAATTTTAGTCAATAAAAATCACCAAAATGAACAAAATGCCGACTTTTATCTCTGGAGTGTCGCCTTAATTGACCTGCAGCAATTAAAGTGTAAATTATATTTAATACAACAATAGAAAATTGGCTATGTTATGATGGTGTCACTTTCAACATTTAAATGTATAATAATCCGCTATCTAAATCCTACCTCAAGTTAACACTAGATGATTAGCATGTCTGTCGAAGAAAAATTGAAAATAATTACAGCAACCAGTCTATCATTAAAAGAACAGCTACATTATTGCACCCATAATACAATGAAGATAAGTAATTGACACACTCAACATTAAACATTTTATAATGACTACAACTCTCCTTCGTACTGCGCCCGAATTCTCCAATCAGCACCTATATCCGCTGAGATGTAAAGGATTGCGGGAACATAGATACCCAGCTCAAAAGAACTTACTGTTGCCTGCTAGGTATAGAATTGGGAATTCGTGGATCATACAGAGTATAAAAGTAGTATTACCAGATTAGTTACATACTTCTACTATTATTTACATTAATTGCAAATCGAGAAACTCCGATCTCGAGGGGTGATAAGGTCAATACTATAGTGGGTGCCTGTATCTATCTAGTAGTACCATTTACGTCGATTATAAAATGAGTGAGCGGTCAGTTAAGATAAAACATGGAGACAAGCAGACTAAAAAGTGCTTGCAACGTTTATTAACAAAGGATAATACACTAATGTCCCTAACACAAATACTTGTAAATACTTGACAACTCATTTTTTTTTTAAATGACAATCTTCATGTTGTCCTGAAAAGAAATTGGATAATTCGGCACTCCAATGACCCCTTATTCTCTCCTTGAAGAATATGCATAAATATTGCATGTTAAACAAACATAACAATTTTAATAAATATTTTAACACTGTGATGTTCCACTGAACCTTCACTAAATTCGTGAAATATGAAACGACGGTAGTTTCAGACATTTCCCTATACAATGCGTTTCATGAATGTGAACCGTAGTTCCAAATCTAATTTAGCATGAAGAAAATATTAAATGTTTAATTTATTTACACATGTACAGAAATTTGTGATCTGCACAAATTTTTATTTATTTAATAAACTTTGAAGGTTTTATTCCTTTCACAATTTTTGTGAGTCTACAACACTCATTTCAATATCAACCACACCTTTACAGATTCGGAGTATTTATATACTCGTCGTGTCTATGAGAACATTCGTGCCAAACAATGAAGTTAAGTACTGTTAAAAGATTGTTACATCCAACTTGGAATAACTCCGGTAATAATGAATTCCGCTGCAAGACTCTCAGTTACATACATAAACGTAGATATTAATGAGGTGCATGGCATCTAACATCATTACACACCTCTGTTTCAAATTTGCATAAGTAATTATTTTACTTGTTAAACACCCTGTACAGATTCTTGCCTCAATGCAATTACTGACTTCACACTCTCTGTGAATAAATCTCGGAAACATTTATATTATGCCTCCATTATAACAATGCGCAATTTCATTCACGCCATACTTTCGCACGGAATTCCAAATATTAATCCATTTCAATGCATTCTATACTAATGCTATGAAAATCAGTATCATTATTTCATATTCATCTCAACTGTGAATATTTTTCAAGAAACACTCCAACAAACTTTCCAATATTCCTTATACAATTATTTCCTCGTGCTTTCAAATTCAAAATTCAAATAATTCTGTACAGCTTCTAAATCACCCTGTTGCTTTAATTCGTCAACTTTAATTCACATATTAATTTCGTTGTGACTTTACCGTAACTTTCTGAGATTAGTCTGCTCGAATTCATATTAAATAAAAAATACAAACATTTCCTATCTTCTTCTGAATTCTAATGCTGAATGGAATTCAGTTAAGTCCATCCTGACATATTTACCACACTGGGTTAAACTCATAAAGGATCAACCTGTCAATTCTTTCGATAGTTAAATGCCTTGTTCTTAACAATGAAGTTACTCGCTTTCCTTCTTGAAAGAAATTAATCACAAAAATTATTTGGATTTTTAACGCTCTAATGAATTTAATTTTACATACATAAATGTTCTCCGAACATTATATCAACTGCAAATATTATTTTATTCCATTACTCGGCATACAGAATAGTTTCCAACAACTATCTCTTTCAACAAAGAATTTATGACATTTAATTAATAAACTTGGCATATTAATTATTAAGACTATCTTTTACATGATATTAGGCGTCGTGTAATAAAGCATTTGTTACACGCAGTAAATTTTAATAATTTCGAAGCTCGCATCAACATCATAAGGTTTCGAAATTTCTTGTACTTTTAGAAAGTTACGAACTTTCTTAGCATACTGTATTTCCGACTATCGACGCATTCCTTCACTCTCATAAAACAGATTCAGTTAACGCTTCGCAAGTTTTAAGAATAATCATCAAAGAATTTACAATTTAATTTATTTAAATGTCAAAACGACATCTCGCTAATGAAAATGTCATAACTGACTGAAATCTGCAATGAAATTAGCAACAAAAACTTGAATTTAATACCTAATTAATCTACACAAAAATATGATAGCTAATTGGGGAAAAGACAAATTGTATGTTGGTCAATCCTGAATTAAACACGGAACATAACTACACTACTACGTATAAAGAAAACGTTCAACTACCTTTGCCGCCGAAGAGAGATTCTGCAAGAACTGCAGTGCGAAGCAAATGAAATTTTCCTGAGATTCTGGTCCCAGCTGGGTCAGACCACCTGTCATTGCGCTGCTTGTGATGTAACGGGGTCTCAAGGGCAAGGCTAGGCCATTCACCTCGCTGCCTGCGTCTGGCTTCACTCCCAATCTGCTTCCGACTTCCCGCATGTTCGTAAAATCTTCAAGCGTAACACCGCCAATCTCGACCGGATCTCTTGTTCTAGAAGAATCTTCTTTTGTAGCAAATGTCTTAAAGAGTATTCCCAGATGTACGTGGATTCTCATTCTGTAGGGTAGTTTAGTTCTCATATTCAAAGTGTCGCGGACATGATCTGCCACGATATCCATCATGTGGAAACATCCTGGATCTCGCACCCTTCATTGATGTAGCTCAACTTCCCTTCATAGTGAATTTAGAACATGACAATCACTTGACTAAAGATTGAACACCTGTAGCTTCCCCTTTGTCAAACTGTTAATTGCATTATATATACTGATTGAAATATGGAGAAACCTTTTTTGTAGTATATTGCTTTTATAAATATGAAGTTGTTCTGTAGTATAACAAGCAGTGAAAGAATGCTATGTGTGCTGTGGGCTTGTATTCTAGACTGCGTTATAACTGTGAAGTGTTCTGCTGAAGAACGCGTTTGTACAAATGTGCTCAGTTCTGAGCGATACTGTTTCACAAAATGAAACACACTACTAGTCCGGCCTTCGAACTCGGCTTGCCGGCTGGAGATGTATCTCCTCACTGGTCTCAGCCTTGCTGGCTTCGCACTCTCACTCATAATATCGTGCTACCAATAATGCACTAGCTTTACAACTGCAGGTCTCAATCGGACCTTATATGAGCAGAGAATGAATTCTTGGTTTGGACTCGCCAGCGGTGTCGAGATCTCCGCTCTCCCCCCAATCTTGTGTTGTTACGTCACGCAAACCTCTCCTTACGCGGTGCGTACGTGCCGTTTTCCACCCCTCTCTGGTGACAACATCGCGCTCCACCGGAAATAAAATCCGTGCCTTCACTCGCGTGGGCCTGTCTTCTTCAATTAATTTTCATATTTATTTAAACAATTCTAGAGTTTTCTAAATTCACTCTGGCCTTCCGTAAGAGCTTATAATTACTTCAAAACATGATGATATAATTATTCACCGTATAAAATACTCAAATATTTGATTTTATTTTATTTATGAGATTTTATTGTTTCCCTTATAAAATTCACGTGTCCCAGTTCGTATCTCGGCTGAATCATGATCATAGCCTTAAATAAATTCAGGCGCAGTACGCATATCCAAATACTGTTTGCATTGGATGGTCATCTGAATGCATGTACTAACATTGGCTACAAAGCAAATTGTCCCACATGGTAGTCAATTGTATTCGTTTACTGGGGTATCGTGACATTACAACTTGTCGCCTAGAAGGTACTGTCAGCTAGTTCTAAAATTCTGAATCCCAATAATCAGCTTCCAAAGTGTCAGTCATAATAATAGATATAATTCAAATTTAGAAAATCCATCTTTTTTAGTTGGCTATATTTATGTCGTTGGTTTAGGTTAATTGTGCTTCACGATTTAGTTATCAGTTTATATTCAATATTAATCCTTCATGGTGTAAATTTCACATAGTGACCATAGTGACATGAAGCAACAACAGCAATAACGCTGAAGTGGCGGTGTCTCAGAACACAACATTACTCACTCACGGGTAACACAATAACACGCGCTAAGTATAGTGAAAATGGCGCAGCACATATGCTCGCTAAACCTCGGTTGATGTGAGGAGAAGCCAATCACCATCAACGGAATAAGAATACCTCATAATGATGTGGGTGAAACACGTCAATCCCAACATCCATCATAAGTCATGACAATAACATGGGTCGCTAATTTATACATGGTCTCTACTATATCATAAATAACAAGGGAAAAGTCCCTCTAAGTGGAATACTTAAGAAATTGTACCAAAAATTGTCACAAGCGTGAGCTTGATTATGAATAATACCATGAAAGACATGAAATAATCATAAATAATGCAAATAATTCTATTCCAGAATTATTCCTGCAGCTGAATTGAGAAACAATACAGTCAAAGCTTAAATCATACGTCTCATCTTAGTTGTAACACACAGTGGGTATTTAAACGTGACTCCTCACATCTGTTGGATTATCTGCGACTCATGCATAACAGGTGTGGTGTGTGTCACTGGGCTCTGCATTTTGTTCCAGTATAATTCACTTCATTTAAAACGAGCAGTCTTAAAAGTACTACTGTGCTATCTGCTGGCTCATAAAAGATTACTCTTAATTATACCCATATCGTATAGTCAGCCTTCACTAAGGCTTGTAGATGTAATTCAAACAATGCCAAAGAGTCGAAAATGTGGAATGTTAGCTGATACGCTGACTGGGTAACAGCTATTCCTATGTTCTAGGTTCTCGACGTTACCTCCTAACACACATTTTCCAAGTTCATAACAACATAACCAGTGCCGTCGAAGCACACCATAATGTAATGTCTCAAAAGTGGCAGAGTAAAAACCTCAGCTTCCGCCAAGTGATACGAACAATGAGTGCGTTAACTTCTCCTCTGGCCATCTGCACCTTTGTACCTACTAGCACATGTAGAAAATAATCGTATTAAGAACGTACCATCAAAAATAATTAATATTTACAAATTGAGTGTATAGGAGAGCACGAACATCTTCTCCTGATAGTAAGTAATACACGTGTGTACACATCGTGTTTCGGCATCCTACCACGTAGCGTTCTCAAACAATCACATGACCAGTATAAGGTCATATAGAGGCTGTATAGATTAATTTAGGCCTGGTAAGTAATATAAGATCCTACTTAGGGTTGCTTTAAAAGTGCAACACTAAAATTATTCAGCATGACTTTTAGGCCTTGACATGGGTTTATGGTTGTTCGAAAACCGAAGCATCGCTCTTGTAATGCGGTCTCGAGCTGTGGCCCTCGGAATAGAGCCTGGGCTCGACTCTCGGCTCCGTCGTCTTCTCCAGCTCATTAATCAGACTCAGGCCCCGGCATTTCCCCCAACATGGTTGATTTAGCACATCATGGAACACAACTGGATACGCAGGATACTATTCTGCATCGTCTCATTGCAGTCGGATAGATTAGCCATGACGTTCTAGAATGTCTTGTTGAAATTCAATTTACGGTCATTAATATACCACTGCTTCACTGTTTTCGCAGACACAATAATTAATGTGGTGGATGTCTGCCACGATGCTAAAGGCGTATCTTCATTGATTTACCAGTGGTTCAGTAATCGAAGCAAATCACAGAGATCTCAAGCTTTATAATAAAACTCGGTATGTCAATTCACTATTCAAAACTAGTTATAGTTGATTATTATCAATATTGAAGCAGTCTTCACTGTCGAATGAAATTGTGTGATCACCTCGTGGTCTCGCCATACAGATCGATAATGGGGTCTACCACACTCGTACAGAATTATCACAATAAGCTTGAGATATAGTTAGATTACTGGTACCTTCACTTCAGCGTTGTATCATGTTTTTACCACACACGTTAATGTTTATATCGCTTTGTAAAAGCTCAAGATTAATTAAATTATATACACATGTCACTCGCACAAAATTCCCGTGCTGACCTCACATAGATCACGAAGGGTAACAACCCTTCCCGGGTTCTGTAAGAGTGCGCTAGTCATTTAGCAACTATTATTCCATTATTATCAATTCAATCGCATATCTGCATTGTAAAATATACTTATTTGATTGTCAAAAATTCTAGAATCAGTCCATCATGTCGACAATAAACACAGTGCCTTTCCAAATTCAGTGGCGTAGAAGTTCACACTGGGAGAATATTTCCTCATGGTCTAAGAATTTAAGAAATGTCCCCTGCCATAGCCAAAATACTATAAGAATAAGATCGCGGCTCGTTCTGGCCGACTTGGTGCAATGCCAACTTCATCTCAACAAAAGATATCTTCAGCCATGAGCTAACGGGCTCAGTAGGGCAGCATCTCGTATTTTACAATCTGTTCATTTAGCAACTAATGGAAAACACGAGATCAAAATGGAAAGTATAAGTTACGGATCAATGTAAAGTTATTTCGATTCCGAGATGTACGAACAATGTTTTCATCTGAGCCGATTCACTAGCGCATTTTTCTAATCGGTATGAACTTAACTGATGAGAAAATCTGAGTTAGTTAAATAGAAATACTGTAATGTGACCGGAATAAATAATACAAAAATGTCATTGACAACGATTGGCAGATGAATCGCTCAAGGAAATTGATGACTCCTGCAATCTAGGAAACAATACGGACAAAGAAAAGAAGATAACTAAAACTTCAGTTGCCATAATGTTGACATATAATACATATGTTGATTTTAGGATTTCATATTTGTAGCCATGGTTTGTAACGCGGTGCTATATGGAAGTGAAAGTTTGGTTGTTTTTTGATATAGAAAAGAGAAAATAGAAGCATTTGAATATGGTTTTGTGGGAGAAAGGTGAAGGCAGGATGGGTGAAAAATTAAGGGAATTGACATGAATGGGAGTGGGGTTAGATAATTCTGGCGAGTGGTAATAAATGGAAGATATATATTGGAATGACACATACTAAGGCGCAGTAGTTATGGGAGGAAGGGTCTAAGGCATGATCTCTAGGGGTTAATCAAGTTTAGAATATGTGCAATATATTGTATCGTATTTAACGTGTGGTAGCTATGTTGAGATGAACCAATTGGCTCAGGACAGGGAGGCACGAAGGGCTGCAATCAAAAGATTGCTAGACAAACAACAACAACAACAACAACAAGAACAGTTAACTCCTCTCCCGGTATTGTAACTGCCTGTGCGAAATCTCACTCCATAAAAGCCAAAGAATAGGTGCATTTACTTACATATGTTCGCATCGATAATCCATTTGCGAAGGTTAAGCAGATTTGAAAAAGTTGGAGGCAACAACACGTCCTTTATGGCACTTGGTATGTGAAATTATAACGACTTGCGATCGATAGACTGTGGTGACTGATACAATCCTTATATACTCATGCTCCCGCAGGTACGGTACCAAAATCTCCAAGACACTCTACTTAATCTGTATAATATACAAGTATTTGTGAAATATTCAGACTGTATGATCAACATATTATGAGTAGAAACGACTTCAGTTACTGGTACTTCTTGAAGACAAGTATTCTGGTAGAGGTATTATTAAAAGTTGGCCCAATAATATTTACATTACTTTGATATCTTACCATTGATAATGTACTGCAATTCAAACTGTTATTTCAGGCTTACATGTCCAGATGTGTTGGATCCTGCCCTGGAGAAGAATTACGTTTTAGGTAAAAGTGTTAGACATTATACTAATACTGCTTCAAGAGAAAACATTTATATCAAACAAAATTTGAAGTCCAATGTTCTAAACCATTCCTGCAACGTATGCGGAGCCAAATTTAGGCGAAAGGGGAATTTAAAGGAACACTTGCTAATTCATACCGGAATGAAGCCACACATATGTAGCGAATGCGAAGGAAGCTTTCGCCGGCGAGGGGACTTGAAGAGGCACCTTCTAATCCATAACGGCGAAAAGCCATATACTTGTAACGTATGCGAAGCCAAATTTAATCTAAGAGGGAATTTCAAGAAACACTTGCTAATTCATTGCGGCGGTGGTGAGAAGCCTTTTACATGTAACGTATGCGATTCAAGCTTTAGCGAGAGATGGATTTTAAAACGGCACATGATAATCCATAGCGGTGAGGGTAAGAAGCCATATACATGTAACGTATGCAAAACCAGCTTTAGCGATAAATGGATTTTAAAACGGCACATGCTAATCCACAGCGGCGAGAGGTCGTATATGTGTAGGATATGCGAAGCCAGCTTTAGCCTGAGCTGGATTTTAAAACGGCACATGCTTATCCATAGCGGTGAGACTGAGAAACCATATACATGTAACGTATGCGAAGCCAAATTTAGGCAAAGAGGTCATTTTAAGGATCACTTGCTTATCCATAGCGGTGAGAAACCATATACTTGTGGTGTATGCGGCGCCAACTATGGCCAGAAAGCACATCTGAACCATCACATGGTAATCCATAGCGGCTAGAGTCTATATCTGTGTACCGTATGCGGCGCTAATTTCAGCCAAAAAGTACATAAGAATCATCACATGGTAATCCAAAGCGGCTAGAATCTATGTCCATGTACCGTAGGCGGAAACGAATGTTCACGAAGAGGATACCTGAATAGACACATAATTATCCATACCAGTCACAAGCCATTTACATCTAGCGTATGCGAAGCCAATCTTTGCGTATAGGATCATTGAAGCAACATGTGTTTGGCCATTAGGGCGAGTAGCCGTATACATTTGGTGTATAAATATGAAAAAAGATGATGTGAAATTACACGTGCTAAAACATAGCGGCAAGAAACCACATTCATTTAGCGTATGAAGGCCAAATTGAACCTGAGAGCGACGACGATGACACACTAACAGGAGAGGATACTTGAAACGACGCGTGCTATTACATAGCGGCATGATGCTATATACAAGTAGCGTGTTTAACAAAAATAACCACAAGAAGGAATTTAAAGGGACTGATTCCATAAAAGCGAGGTGCCGTATTCATTTAGCGTAAGTGTAGAAACATTTACCGAAAGAAGAAAGTTAAGACACAAACGCTAATCCTTATCAGTGAGATGGCAGTTTAAACTACTATTCGTAAAGCAAAGTTCACTCTCAAGCAAAATTTGAAGACTCGCATTTAAACATTTGCGGTGAGAGAAAATTCGTATGTAGCATATGCAAAGTCACATTTTCTTAAAATAGAACAACATTTGAGGAAACACGCTGTACTGCATAGAGGCTTAAACCATGTTCATTTTTGCAATTGAAAATTGGTTTAATACGATATTTGGATAATCCTATTTTAATTTGTGTTCACACTTTTTATTTATGTTGTAATTGCTGTTGTTGTCTTCAGTCTTTTGACTCGTTCTTTTGTAGCCGTTCATATATTTTTGTCCTAATTTATTCGTTTCATCTCCACATCTAACATCGCAGGAGATCTTTTTAACATATTGTAACCTTGGTCTTTTCTTAAAGTTCTTACCGTGGACACCTCCTTCCAAAACAAATTTTTCTATTACTGGGTGTCTTAGTATGGTTCATATCGATCCATCTCTTAACCCAATTTGCAGTTGCTAGAAACATCTCCCCTCGCCCACACGTCTTTATACCCTTCCATTTTTCACTTTATCTACCCATCTGAACTCCAACATTTTCCCATAACACTGCATTTCAAAAGCTCTGGGACGTGACAGCAGTAGAATATTTTTGCAAATAACACTCTTATACCTAAACCTAAATTTGATGTCAACTTAGGTGCTTAATGCTGAAATGCTGTCTATTCCTGAGCGAACTTAATTTTAATATCCTCTTCGTTTCTTCCATCACTGGTTCTTTAGCTTTAAATAACACAAGTCTCCTACTTCTTTTAGCTTCTCACATTCCAATATAACGTGAATAGGGGGTTCTGATTTCTTTCGGCTGTAAGCCACTATTTTTGTTTCACATTCTTGTCTTTCATCTTGAATTACTGGCTTAAGACGGATTATTGCCGTTAAGTAACGGATTTTTAAATTTGGGAAGTGTGATTCATTATGATAACAGATGCATCTCAGAAATTATGAAAAGAATAGTGTTGAAGAAGAAAGCCTATCAAAATAAGGAGAATTTGCGGCTCAGTGAGCACCACAACTTGAAGATAAGAAAGTCATTTCTTAAGACATTTGTTTGGAGTGTGTTGACCTATGGCTGTGAAACATGGACACTTGGGAAAAGAGAAGAGACAAAACTTAGGCAGCTGAAATGTGGTTTTGGAGACGATTGACCCGAACAAGCTGGATGGAAAGACAAATGAGCTGTTCTGAAACAAATTCAGGAGAATCGATGCTTGTTGAACCCCGTCATGAATAGGAATGCAACATTCATGCGACATGACTCAGACATGACACACTCCACCAGGTAATCTATGTAGGAAAAAGTTTGGAAAAAAAACAATGAGACGACGAAGACAATCGTATCTAGAGAACATTGTCTTTAAAATGGAATGTGACTCTTATGCCCACATGAACAGAACTGCTGAAGATTTAGGCCAATATATGACCCGGCGTATAAAAATATTATTTAGGATAATGACAAATTTATGATAATCTCCCCATGTAACAGCTCAATCAACTATAAATATTTTTGTATAACATTATAGGCCTATAGGTTGCAAGGACAAGGCTTTAGCCTTTAGAGGCTGATGATGATGAACTAATTCAAATCGTCCGGCGAATTGGCTATGGTGACAATGTCTATAGAAAATATCAGAGTTGAGATAATTTCTCCCTGATTTTTTACCCCCACTTTGTATTTTTTTTTTGTATTTTTTCCAATTGCGTTAATTGCGTGTTCAATGAAGAGATTGATAATTATGGGTGAAAAGTTACAGCCTGGCTTTTTAAAACACCAGCTCTTGTCTCCCAGCTCGTATATCTGCCGTCTGGTTTCGCTATAGATTCCCTGTAATTTAATCCAATGTGTTTCAATATGGCAATCAATTTACTCCAATCAACGCCTTTAATAGCCTGTTCTTACTTTACATGTTCTATGAACGATGTCATATCTTTTTCTTTTTCTACCGTCCAAAATCAGACTAAGTCTTAGTACAGCTTCCCCTGTTCCTACGTTTCTCTGAAAGCCTAACTGGTCTTGACCCAACTCTGTTTTTTCCATCCTCTTGTAAGAATTTCTAGTCAGGATCTTCGAAGCATTGGTCATCAAGCTGATAGTTCGATAATCTGTCTATATGTCAGCTCCTGTATTTTTCGGTATAGGGATGACAACATTATTTTTAAATTTTGGGGATTCTTCAACTGACTGATAAATCCTACGTACTAGGCGAAATATTGTGGGTAGGACTCCATTACCTATGAAATATGGCGATTCAGTCGGTGTATCACCTATTCCTTGTTTTTTGTTGCTATTCCTATTGCTCTATTAAATTCTGATATGAATATTAAATCTTCCTCTCATCATCATCAATTTCCTCCTCGCTTTATTTTTACAACTTTCAGATAATGATTTATAATGGCACATTTCTCTTTCTAATATTCCTAATTCCTTTCCTAGCGCTTCTTGTTACCTCATTGTTTAGCCTTCCCCGTTTAATCTCCTGCAATCTTGAGCTTCCGCCTTTCGTCCATTGATTCTAATGTATCCTGAGTGATCCACGGTTCGCTGCCAATTTTTTCTACGGCAGTTCTTTTAATTTTATTCTTCAAAAAATCCCGTTCCTCTGCATTTGAGGATTGAATAGGGTTCATCTTCATCCCTTCTCGTAAACACCTCATGAATCTTTCAGCTTGCCTAATGCCCACGTTTTTAGCTTTCGACTTTCTTCAGTTCCTTACGCTTTAGTCTGAATTTCATATCAACCAACTAGTGGCAAGAAATTGTGTAGCTCCGGGAGAAAATTTTGCATTCTAAAATCCATTTTCCGAATCTCTGCTTGAACGTAATGAAGTTGAATTGGGAATGACATGAATTATCTAGTCCAGAAATCCATAAAGTAGGGGCGCAGAGAGTTGAAATAATTATGATTCATATTCTGTAACAAATTTTTTCATTCAAAACTAATAAACTGGAACTTTTGCTGCCTCATTTCACAAGAACTGACCAGTAGATCCGTCCACCAGGATTTGTGGGAAAAGATGTAGAATAACACTTTGCACCCTTTCACCTAACAACCACTAATGACAATTAGCCGCAAAAATTTGTTGAACTTTGATGTGCTCTTAGAATTTTAAATTGTGTGTTGTTATTATTAATGCTGTAACTTGTAGTTGCAGTAATTAGACTGAAGCTAATACCGTATATCCGTGCTGCTATGCTGCTGAATATTCTCTTGCCATCAACCCAATTAAAACACAAGCTATCGTAGTAGGTCAGACTAAATTGTTTTCCTTAATTCAGCTTAATGGTGCTGCTATGCCGTTATCTATGTCGGTAAAAAGTCTTGGAGTCACACTAAATGAAACATTGAATTCCGATGAGCACGTTACCATTACATGCAGCAAAGTTTGCTCATCACTTCATCCCCCTAAGATTTACCAGACCGTTCTACCCCGTAACATGAAAGAAAGACTCGTCCAAACCTTGATACTCCCTATATTTAACTATTGCTTTGTTTTATTAATATATATATATATATATATATATTTCGTATGGCATGAAGATGCAATATACAATTATTTACATTCTACTGTATTTACAGTACAAATGTATACAGATTGAGACCTTGATCTGCAAGTAGCTTCAGTTTTGTTAGAGCTGGATATCTAACTTCTCTAACCATTCTAAAGCTTCATCACTAGCTTGATGAATCTCCTTCATTTGACCATTGAACCTTCGGAGTGGGCAATCCATAGCGATGTGACTGATGGTCTGAGGCACATCTGCACAGTTGCAGAAAGGATTCTCGGCAATTTTCCATTTATGCTTCCAGAACTGACACCTACCGTGTTGAGTTCTTATACGGTTCAGCGACGTCCATATTTTCCTGGGAAGGTCGAAGCCAGGGGGCTGCTTAACTGGATCCGAGATAAGACCTAATCTGTCAGGATTTGAAGTCAACCACTCATTGCGCCAAGCTTCATTCACTTGAAACTGCTCTTGGACCAACTTCCTTCCATGTCTCCAAGAAGGATTCCGGGATTTCAGCCTGAGATCTTTAGGTGAGCAGTCTAGATGAATTGGCAGAAGAGGGTTGTCACAACATTTAAGCCATTCTCTCTTCAGTGCCATTTGTCTTCGAAGACTAGGAGGCGGGATGTTGGAGAGTACTGGTAACCATTCCAAAGGTGTAGATTGGATGGTTCCTGATACAGTCCTCATTGTGTCGTTCAGCTGTACGTCTATCTTCTTTGCATGGGCGCTGTTAAGCCATACTGGGCAGCAATATTCTGCTACTGGATACACTAGGGCAAGTGCTGAAGTTCTGAGGGTGGATGCTGTTGGGCCCCAGCCCGTTCCTGTGAGTTTGTGCAGGATGTTGTTGCGGGTTTTGATCTTAGCAGATGTTTTGCCTAGATGTTCACTGTAAGTCAAGGATCGATCCAAGATGACGCCTAAATATTTAGGATGAGGATTGAATTTCAGTAGATGACCCTGGTATTGAACCCTAGGAATGTAGTTGGCTTGTTTGTTGCTCAGATGAAAGCAGCTGACCTCTGTTTTTGCTATATTTGGTTTTAGTCTCCAGGTTTTGAAGAACTTGTCGAGTCTGCAGAGATCTTTCGTAAGTATGGTTTCTGCTGTTGCAAAGTCGTTGGACTGAGCTGTCAATGCAAGATCGTCAGCGTATACGAACTTTCTAGCACTGGTGGGAGGTAAGTCTGCGGTGTAAATATTGAACAGCAATGGGGCAAGGACCGATCCTTGAGGTAAGCCATCATTTAGTTTGTGAGATCTGCTTACGTTGCCATTTAGGTGAACTTCAATCACTCTGTTGACCAGCATATTATTCAGTAGGATGGCAAGTTTCTTGCAAGGGATTATTTTCAGGAATTTGAGGATCATTCCTTTTCGCCAAACTGTATCGTATGCTGCTGTGAGATCCACAAACACAGATACGGTCTTCTTTCGATCTTGAAATCCTCTATGTGAGTGGTTAGGGCCAACACCTGGTCGGTACAACTGCGCTTTGGTCTGAAGCCAGCTTGCTCATTTGGTATGTGCTCAAGAACTGTAATTGAGATTCTATTATATATTATTCTTTCCAGCAGCTTGTAACAGACGCTCAGGAGGGCAATAGGCCTGTAATCTTCTGCACTACCTCCACTTTTCCCAGGTTTGAGTACAGCAACTACTTTAGTTCTTTTGAGTGCTGGTGGAAGTTGACCATCGCGTAAGATGTTGCTATAAAATTTAGCAAGCCATTCAATTGTTCGTGGACCACAACGTTGTAGGAATTCTGGGTAAAGACCATCCAACCCAGCTGCTTTTCCTGATTTTACTTCTTTTAGCGCAGTTGAAACTTCAGCAGCCGTGATATCAGCTGTAAACTGGGATGTTGTTTCTGCATGGAACATCTTAGATTTTAGTTCTAACTGAATTCTCTTTGCCTCTTTCTTGTCAGTATCGGCAGGTTTTCTTGTCAGGCTAACTAATCTGCTTGCTATCGCATCTGGCTTTATCTTGGTGCACTTGGAACTGAATTTTGGAATGCTGCTACCAAGTTTCCTTAAAAGAGACCATGCTTTTCGACTGGAGTGTTGAAAATTCGTATTTTCCATTAGGTTGGTCCATTTTTCTCTTCTAGCTGAGTCTAAAGACTGTAGTAGTTCGTTGGCAACTTCAGGATCACTGGCGAGTTTATACTCATATAGTTCATTGCATTTTGGACTCCAGCCAGGAATATAGGTCCTTCTGTATCCTCTTGGGATATGTTTCCTTGCAATAGCACAAATTAGTCCAGCGAAGCGCTCGTAATTACCTATTTTAGGTGGGATCCACTGTATATTATGTTCCAATTCGCTGGTGAATTTTGACCAGTTGGCTTTAGTGAAATTCCAACGTGGCAGTGGAACTGATCTGACGACAGGCATTTCTAGGCCAATTTTGACAAGTGCTGGTCTGTGCTGACTTCGGGGGAAGTTGTCTAGAATATTCCTGCTGCACTTTAGGGGTTTACCATCCGAGTCCTTTGAGACAAAGCACAGATCAGGGTTATAGTCCTTATTCCATCTGGCAGAGTGGAAGGAGCCCTTTTCTTTGGCATCATGCATTAGAAAAAGGTCTTCTGCATCAGCCCATTCCGACACACCTTGGCCCTCTTTGTTGGTATAATTATAACCCCAGTCAGTATTCTTGCTGTTAAAATCTCCGAGGATTACAGCTGGGTGGTGAATGTTCTGGATGGTCTCACACAAGATCCAAGGTTGACAGGGAGGCTTATAGATGTTTATAATTTCAGTACCTGCAATTTTCATTTTGGAGGCAAACATATTGTTGTCCACATTTGTGCTTATTATGTCAATTTTCTCTAGGTTTCTCTTTGCATACGTTGCAGTGCCATAACTTTTGTGAAATGTTGCGTTAAGCAGGGTATATCCCGGAATCTTACATCTCGCATAAAGCTGATCCTGGTTTTCACAGTGGGTCTCTTGCAGTAGAACAACATCCACCTTGTGGTTGGTCAGTACGTTTGTTAGGTAATCACTTTTTGATCGGCTTACACCTTCAATGTTGAGTTGTAGTATCCTTAGTGTGGGGTGAAAGTCTTCAATGGGTCTCTGAAAAGAGCCATTTCCATGAGTCATATTGCTATATCTTCTAATTGCTGGGATATCCTGAAAGCGTAGCTTTAGGTCCAGCAGCCAACGTTGTTGCTTTCTTTGCACCACCCAGGGGTCACGTGTAGAGCACTTTAAGGTTATTCCTACGGACGTGGAGCAACGACAACCCCGTTTAGTTGATATCTTCTCACATAACCCTAACCTGCGTGCCGTATGAATCAGAACAACGGTTCACAATAATTTGTCGGACAGATGATACAATTGGACAGTATATAGATTAACGGCGCATCAATACACAACACCAAGTCTCAATTTAACTATTCAAAGGAATATTACCATGAAGATGTATAACTTAACCTGGTTCAAGTTATTTTATTAGTAGATGCTACCGGAGAATAAAACAAGAAACTTCAGATAGCTTATAATTCATGCATTACGTTTATTTTCTCCTTAAAATGTTCATCACACGTGTTTCCTTTTCATGCTCTACTTTCCTGGTTAAAAGTAGAACAACAAAGAATTCTATGCAAATGTACACACATCTATCGACTTCTCAATGAATGTACCCCTCACTATCGCTCTTGTAATTTTAGTTTTCTCTTTTCCTTTCATGATCGTCACACGCGATCTTGATCTATTTTTGCAATTCTTCTACGTCATTCATCTGCCTTCAGTAACGCTTTTCTCGTGTCGGGAACATGAGTTTGGAACAATTTTATTGTCCTCGTTACGTTAGAAATTGTACATCCCTACTAACTTTCAAACGTGCATGTAAAGATATCCTCTTGAATTCGTAGGCCAACTGGAACAATTTGTGAATTAATGTGTGAGTGAATGACCATAGTAAAACTTTGTTAAATCTTCATATATTTATTTATTTATTTATTTAGCGTATGGCAATAACAAAACTGAATTACGACATAATAAATATACAAAATTAATTTAACTAAGTCATTAAATTTATAATTTAATATCTAAATTCTCTATCCATTGAAGGGCTGCCTCTGTCTCTTCATAGAAATCGTTAAGATTTCCAGGGTACGCTCGACGGCTGCAACTTGATATAATGTGTTGGATGGTCTGATGTTCATTGCCACAATCACACTGGGGAGATGGGACCTTTCCCCAGCGGTGAAGACTCTCTGCGCAGATGCCATGGCCAGTTCGAATCCTGTTAATTGTCTTCCATGCATGTCGCGGGAGTTCCATGCCTGGTGGCTTTGTGGTGGTTCTTATTAGAGTCTGATGTTCGACGTTATTAGTTCTACTCCACATTTCCGACCACTTCTTGTTCATGTTAAAGCCCATTTCTTGTAACGATTCTGCCAATATTATGGATGGCCGCCTAGATTTTAGTCTACTCCTTTTAAGCAGAGGAACGTCAGAGTGAATTGGGAGCCGTGGATTTTTAATCAATTTTTCATTTTCCTTGAGACGGGCATTCTATCTTCGCAAATCTGGTGGAGCAATATGACTTAAAGGTGGTAGCCATTGTAGAGGAGTAGATCTAATGCATCCTGTTATTGTCCTCATTGCTGTATGTAGTTGAACATCAATTTTTCTCACATGAGGGCTATTAAGTCACACTGGGGCGCAATATTCAGCAATGGAGTATGCAAGACCTAAGGAAGAGCATCTTAATGTTGTAGCTGTTGCACCCCATGAACTTTTGTATGATGTTATTACGTGAGCTCAACTTTGCAGCGATGTTTACTATGTGTTTCTTGTAGGAGAAAGTTATATCAGGAGTAACACCTAAATATTTTGGGTAGACTTGATGGTGAAGGACATGACCGTTGAAGGTTACGTTGAGCTTTGCATTACCCAGTCTATTGCTAAGATGAAAACAGCTAACTTCGGTCTTCGTTGTATTTGGTGTCAATCTCCATTTCTTGAAGTAATCATGCATAATATTTAGATCTGCAGTATGTATCTCTTCGTCAGCTTCAAGGCTTCAATGTTGTGTAATAAAGCCAGATCGTTTGCATATATGAATTTCCTTGACTCTGTTGCAGGTAGGTCAGATGTATATAAGTTGAATAGAACTGGGGCCAAAACTGAACCCTGAGGAAGACCATTGTTATTTTTTTTCTGTCTGCTTAATTGATTGCCAAGAACCACTTGATAATATCTCTCAGATATTGTTATTACTGTATGCAATTATTAGAGCTTAGGTAATATCACACAGTTGCCACTTTAATTGTAGTATTTAAGTATTCCTAGTATTTTAGTTTGGTAGGTTAAGAATATCATATAGCCTAAGTGTAAGTTGCATTGTGTGTGAATAAATGTAAGAGAGGGCCTAGAGTCCGAACTTTGCCACAATAAAGACACCAAGAACAATAATAATAGATCTTGTGATCCGACTTTTTGTGCGAAGTAGCCTATGATAAGTACTAACAAGAAGTTCCGTGAAGAACTATACAGCCTACTTTTCATGCCAATGATTATTCTACAGTATATGAACCTATATAGAATAATGATGAAATTAAGTTGCTAATATCGAAATTTCTAATTAGTTCGAAATACTGTATACCTGGTATAATGTAGCCTAATAGGGCACCACAGTTGGCAGCCCTGATGACTGAATATATTCTTAGTTCCATCTCTTAAGGTACAGAATACAAACTTTGGTAGAAGTCCAATGAATAGCATGGACGTTACATGCAGTTAAACATTGGATCTAACAGCGCGCGTAAAATCATGTTGGCAACAATGTCATGCATGTATTGGTCAGAAATAATCTGAAATAATATGATCTATTGTTGTGCCAATTTTGAATGAAATCCATTAGTTAGTATAGAAGTTACATGCATTTTAAAATTGGACCTATCAGCAGGCTTAGAATCATGTTGGTAGCACTGACGTATATAAGTTACTCCAAATTAATATAGAATGTCAGGTACTATACGTGTGCATAGTTTAAAGCTGTCGGCTTGCATACTTTCTGATATATTGGTATTTTGATAAAATAAATTAGGAGCATTTATTAACAGTTGGCAGCCTTGGTGGGTCGTAAGAATACACTCAGTCATATCTGGTTATGTAGACATACAACATACGAAATTTGGTTGAATTCCAATTGATAGTGTAGAAGTTATATGCATTTAAAAATTGGACCTATCAGCAGGCTTATAATCATTTTGGCAACACTGCCATGTATGGACTCCTGGAAATTAAACTGAAATATTATTATCTATACGTGTGCCAATTTTGAAATAGCTCCCATTCATACCTTCCAAGATATACATCATGGAGCTCAAATTTCAATTGCGATTTTTTAGCAGTTGGTAGCACTGACATCATTTTCAAATACGGCCGTGAGATATTCAGGTATAGATCTTTAATCCTACCAAATTTTGTTTCGATTGCTCCAGCCGTTTAGGAGTTGATAGGGGGGGACACACACACAGCCAGACAGACAGAAGGACAGACAGACAGACAGACAGACACACATTTGCCCGATCTCATAAGTCTACTTTTTCCTCATTTTTGCAAAATGTGAAAAGTAGGCTAAAAAATAGATAAGAAATTGGGTGTGGAGCTAGATGTTTCATGTCTCAGAACGAGGGCTTGACAGAAATAGTTTGAGAACATCTGGCTGTTCTATTCCATGTGTATATTATTCTATTGTGGTTATTTAATAAAGTGTTAGCTATGACCAACTCGTGGTCGGTACAGAAATCCGTCAGCCTTCTTCCTCGCTCATTCCTTTCGTCTTAACCGAATTCTCTCTCTATCTTTACTATTTTTCTATTACAGCATTCCAATACCACATTTTTATAACGTTTTTGACAGCCTTGAATATTTAAATATATTTCTTCGTTTTCAACTTCTTCATCAACAGCTTGACTGGTAAGCATATAGACTTGTATTACTGTAGTGCACGGTGGTTTTGTGTTAATTTTAGCTTAAATTATTCATTCACTATACTGCTCACAATAATCCACCCTTGTCCATTTTTCCTTGGCAAGTTTCCTGCGTAGCCATTGATTCATTTGCGGTGCTGCTAGTGATCCTATAGTCTCCTAATCAAAAGTCCTGTTCTTCTAGCGCACTTTACCAATCCCAACTAAATCCAAGTCTAACCTATCCACTTATCTATCTTCTTTTTCTATCCTTCCACTACCATTTAGACTTCGAACAGTCACCGCTTTCATCCGTGGAATATCTGTTTTTCCGTTTTTGGGCTATATTACGGAATAGTTTATTGGTGATAATATCTGTCAAATTAAGCCATTGGCACTTATGTTAGTATTTATGAGATCAGTACTTTCTTGCCCACTTACACTATCTGGAAGCGAAACCATCGTACTTCACCTATCATCTCCCTTTACGTTGATGTCAGCCTAGGAAGACCAACTCCCTTGTAGTTCTCGGGATCTCTATTATTTTACGATCTCCCGGTTCCCGTATTTTCAGTCTCGTTGAGTGAATTTCTCCCGTATTTTTTCGTCAAGTAAAATAATTCAGTTTGAATTCTTAAAATTTTGCGCACACGATAAACGTTTGTGAGCATACGCAATTGATTCTATATTGAGCGTTTTATATTGATTTTGCCGTTTAGAAATGATCAACCAATGAGTTTAAATCTCCTTGTCTGTTACACCAATGAACGCGTACTTACTTACTTCGTTTCTTTCGACATTTGTGTTGCTCAGTTAGCGGTGCTTTGGATTCAGTGGTTTTTGGTTTTACTCTACATCAACTATGAACCAAATTGAGACAAGAGTTTATAATACGATAAAGGGCAGTGATGGCGAAGCAAAACGCCACCAAAAAGAAAAAAAAAGGAAATTAAGAGGACAGATGTTAGGAATAGGAGCAGTAGTTAACTCAGCAATGTTTCTAGCTTCATGCCGTGACTTGTTGTCAGTTTCGTCTAGGAACACAAAGCCGGTTCATCAGCGGGATCTTGATATCTGCGCCCGGACAGGCACACTGTAATGACTCCAAAAGGGAAATATGGCAGTGATGCTGCTGTCCGCTGCTATGAAGCCGTGAATACTACATTATTTAAAGACAGTTCTAACATGAGTATACAGTCACTTGAATTCTTCGCTGGAAAATTACGAAATTTAAGGACACTCACTGACATTTCTCATGTGATGGCACATGGGAAAAGGGGCTTGTACACAACCTTGTAATACGTGTAGGCCACGTGGATAGGTTTATTTGTGTGTTCATACATAGGTGGTTAGAATGTGGTCATAAGATTGTGTTCGAGAGTCAACCTAGAGTAAAAGCGATTATATTGAAAGGTATATAAACAATCAATGGCATAGGCGCCCGCAGAATTTTTCCAGGTGTGGGAGGGGGGGAGAGTAAAATTTTAGGTTTCAACACCTACTGTCCCCCCTCCCCACACTCCCCCCTCCCCGCCCTCTCCCCTCCTCCACCAATCCCCCCAAAAGTCGTTTCAATTCTTTACTTGCTTCGTGAATTATTTGACTGCTCTGAAACCGTTGGATATTTTGTGGCAAGAATGAGAGGAATATTTTGTTTGGGTTTTTGTCCTTAAAAGTTCGCTTTTTTTTAGAGATTCATGGTCGTAATGTTCAGTTCTTAAAAAGAGGTAAAAACGATTGGTATCGACCAAAATAAGAATCAAATCCCGTACCATATTTCATTAAAATGGTATTGCTAGTCCAGTTCGCCAACTTTTTAAATAACTGGAACAGATAATCCCAAAGTACTAGGTTAAATTAAACTGTGGAAATATCCCTACATCAGAATCAGACCAATTATTTAAATAGCACTGTTTCCAAATGAGGTACGGTATCAAGTTTGTACTTTCCGCTACAGCAGATCGTCACGATTTTCCACTTCTGCACAACGAATCGGATATACTTCGCATTGCCCATATTAGATGATGATGATGATGATGATGATAATTGTTGTTTTAAGGGGCCTAACATCAAGGTTATCGGCCCCTACCCATATTAGAATCATAAAACATTTGTAGACTACGAAGTGATAAACTCGTAGCGTGAGCCTATGGTTTTAGTAAAAATTAAAGTTGGCAATAAAAATATTTCGCTTGATTATTACTAACCACTAAGTAAAACAGATAAAAACCACTATATCACGTACTTCTTACTACGGAATTTGCATTCTCAATTGGCAGTACTGCCACTTTACTGAAACATGAGGAATGGTGATGCGAATGTCAACAATCCACTGCTTTCAATGTGTAATTGAGCGTTATGCTCAAGCTTTTCTCTTTGAAATTAATAGACGATAAAAAGAAACTATCAGATATTGTACAATTCCGTATAGTTTTCTAAAATTAACAAGTGATATTTCGTCGTATTATCTTTCCTAAATGTAAGACATACTGTATGATCGAGTACGTCATGCCACCCGACCGGCTTCGAAGAAATACACAGATTGGAGTTTTACATAAGATGATGAATTTTTCCAGGCCAGTGAGTATTCTTTGTACCTGTGACGTAAATAATAATGTCTACCCAATCTAATAAAAATGCTTCGGAGATTTTTAAATTTATGTACTGTATGTTAAGGCTACTCTAACCTAACCTTACCTTACTTTACCTAGATGGCCACTCAAACCTAAGCAGATTTTTGGCATCGCCAACAGCATGGCGCCATCTTTCTCCATCAACCATCATGACCTCTGTGACTCCGATTTTTCTCATATCTTTTTGGACTTGGTCACACCAGTGAAGTCTCGGTCGTCCAAATGGTCGCCTGCCTCTGGGTATACCTTCCAAAACTGCCCTTAAATTCAATTCTCTACTTCTTCCATGTACATGACCGGCCCAGCGCAGTCCTTGGCTTTTGGCACGGCCACGATATCCGGTTCTTTGTAGCGATCCCGCAATTGCATTTTGTTTTAATTCTCCAATGGCCATTTTCTACTATCGGTCCGAAAATGCGTCGTAGTATTCTAATTTCAAATGTTACTAATTTCCTTTCAGTTTGCTTGAACTATACCCAGGTTTCTGAACCGTACGTTACAACAGGAAGTATAATGCTTTTCTAAACTCTCACTTTAGTTTTTCTAGATATAATTTTACTCTTTAAGAGATTTTGCAGAGACCCGTAGCTTTTGTTGCCACTAAGAATTATTGATTTTATTTCTGTTTCTTCCATATTATTCTGGTCTATGATAATCCCCAGATATCTGAACTCAGTACATCTGTGAAAAGCGTATGAAGCAACTGTTAAGGGGTTTTGTACTTGTGCTGCATTACTTCCTACAACTGGATTTTTTTCATTTATCATTAGACCTACCTCCTTGGCTTCTTCAATAAGGGTTTTTGTGAGTATTTTTAGATCGTTTTCGTTTTCTGGCATGAGAGTTAGTCATTAGCATAAGCCAATAGGTTTATTTTGTTTCCCACTTCAAGGCTTGGGTGGAGCTGGTCTACCCGTTTCAATGTTTCTTTTAAAGGTAAATTGAATAATAAAGGCGAGAGTCCATCTCCCTGTCTTACTCCAGTGTTGACATTAAATTCAGCGGTATATTCACTGTTGATTCTAATTTTGCATTTGGACCCTTCTGTGCACAGTTTTGCCATACTGATAATTTTTCTGGTATTCCATTCCTCTGCATGTATTTCCACATTTGTTTCCTATTGCACTATCGTATGCCTTGTTGAAATCTATAACAATAAGATGGGCTGTATTGTCAAACTCCCAATATTTGGATATTACTTGCTTTAAGACAAAAATGTTGTCTGTTGTAGATCATTGGCCTCTAAATCCTGCTTGGTGGTCTTCAAGAATTTCTTCTGCATAGCATGCTAGTCTGTTGTTGATTATTCTTGACAATACTTTGTATGCGCTGCTTATTAATGATGTCCCTCTGTATTTATTGCACTCAAATTTATCTCCCTTTTTGTGAATCGGAACTACTACTGACGATGTCATCAGAAAATCTCAGAGTTGAAATTATTTCTCCTTGAATCTTCACTCCCACTTTACATTTTCTCCAATTTCCTTCATTGCTTGTTCAATGTAAAGATTGAAAAGTATGGGTGATAAATTGCAGCCTTGCCTAACACCTTTCTGAATATCAGCTTCTCTCTCATGTCCTTCAGCTCGAATGACTGCTGTCTGGTTTCTGCATAGATTGTAGATTACCCTCCTATCCCTGTACTTTATTCCAATAGATTTCAAAATGTCGAACAATTTAGTCCAATCAACGTTATCAAAAGCCTTTTCTAAGTCTACAAATGCCATGAACGTTCTCTTATCTTTCCTTATTCTACCTTCCAAAATCAGCCTCAGACTTAGTACAGCTTCCCTTGTTCCTACATTTCTCCTGAAACCAAACTGGTTTCTATCTGGCTTTCCATCCTCTGGTAAATTATTCTAGACAGAATCTTTGAAGCATGAGTAATCAAGCTGATTTTACGGTAATCTTCATATCTGTCAGCTCCCTCTTTCTTTGGTATAGCGATAATAATATTCTTCTTGAAATCAGGGGGTACTTCACCTGTCTCATAAATCCTACACACCAAGCGAAATAGCATGATCAGACCTTCATCTCCTTTGCAGCGTAGCAACTCAATCGGTATATCATATGTGCCTGGTGCCTTGTTCCTGCTTAAGTCCTCCAATGCTCTGTCAAATTCTGATCTCAGTATTAAATCTCCTTTTGCATCCTCATCAAGTTCCTCCTCCCTTTCCATTACATGATTCTCAATCTCCTTTCCCTTATGCAAACACTAAATGTAAGAAGATGGTATATTGGCTTTCACGGCCAGTGAATTAAAAATAAGCAATTCTTCTAGGTTTGTGCCGTGTCTTGTGTGGGGTTTCACCTAGGGCACAAAGCTGGCTCATCGGCGGGCTCTTGGTGTCCCCGCCCGGACACCCACTAGAGTAGCGAACTGCGCGCCACCTCCCTTTATATAAGGTGCAACTGCACTTCTTGACTGCGAGAACTAAAAGCTCAAGCAGCCTCAACCTCCCTATGAAGGCTTCCGGGCGGGGACACCAAGAGCCCGCCGATGAGCCTGCTTGGTGTCCTAGGCGAAACCCCACACAAGACACGGCATAAACCTAGAAGAATTGCTGAGTTTTAATTCACTGGCCGTGAAAGCCAATATACCATCTTTTTGGAAGCCTTCATAGGGAGGTTGAGGCTGCTTGAGCTTTTAGTTCTCGCAGTCAAGAGGTACAGTTGCACCTTATATAAAGGGAGGTGGCGCGCAGTTCGCTACTCCAGTGGGGGTCCGGGCGGGGTCACCAAGAGCCCGCCGATGAGCCAGCTTGGTGTCCTAGGCGAAACCCCACACAAGACACGGCACAAACCTAGAAGAATTGCTGAGTTTTAACTCTATGTAAGCTTTCCATCTCTCAACCTTTTCTTCCCTATCTCTTAGAGGCTTTCCATTTGTGTCCTTAATATTACAGCACTTAGTCTTCTTTTCCCAAAAAGTATTCTTAATCCTTCGATAAGCTGTGTCTACTTTTCCTAATTTCAGACAATTTTCTATACCTGCACATTTCTCTTTCAACCATTCTTCTTTTGCTTCCTGGCACTTCTTGTTAACCTCATTTCTCAGACGTATGTATTCTGCTTTCCCATTTTCAACTCTTACATTCTTGTGTTTCCGCCTTTCATCCATCAATTCTAGTATATCCTGAGTGATCCACGGTTTTTACCTATTCTTTCTTTCCTACCAAAGTTTTCTTCTGTGGATTTTGTTATTTCATTCTTCAAAAGTGCCCATTCGACTGCAATTGAAGTTTGTTTAGGGTTTTTCATTAGTCCTTCTTTTATATTCTTCTTGAATCTTTCGTTTACATCCTTCACTTTCAGTCTGTCTATTGCCCACCTTTTTGGCTTTTGACTTTTCTTCAGTTTCTTCAACTTTAATCTGCATTTCATAACAACCAGATTGTGGTCAGAGTTTATGTCAGCACCAGGATATGATTTGCAATCCAAAATCTGGTTTCGAAACCTCTGCTTGACCATAATGAAGTCGATTTGGTAACGCCCTGTTTGTCCTGGTCTCATCCAAGTGTATATTCTTCTATTGTGGTTATTGAATAAGGTGTTAGCTATGACCAACTCATGCTCGGTGCAGAATTCCATCAGCCTGCTTCCTCGATCATTCCCTTCACGTAATCCGAAATCTCCTACTATCTTCCCTTCTCTCCCTTTTCCTACCACAGCATTCCAATCTCCCATAACTATAACATTTTCATCACCCTTGATATCCCTCAGAATTTCATCTATTTCTTCGTAGACCTTTTCAACATCTTCATCATCAGCTTGACTTGTAGGCATGTAGACTTGTACCACTGTGGTGCACGTAGGTATAGTATTGATTTTTGCTACAATAATCCGTTCACTATATTGCTCATAATATTCCACCCACTGTCCAAGTTTCCTACTCAATATGAGACCAACCCTGCTTGACCATTGTTTGATTTAGTGCTAATGACTAGTCACCTGACCAAAATTCCTGTTCTTCCTGCCAGCGCATTTCACTAATCCCAACCAAATCCAACCTATCCATTTCCCTTTCTAGGTTTTCTAATTTTCCACTTCATAGCAGACTTCTAACATTCCATGCTCCTTTCGTTGGACATTTAGGTATGATTCCTCTTCATTGTTTGTTGCCACTTCTTTACAATTTAAGAGGTTATCAAAGTTTTCTTTCCAAGTTGCTAGCACTTCTGATTGGTTGCAAACAACATTGCCATTCCTATCTTTTACCCCTACTGATCTTGCCTTGAACCCTTGTTTAAATATCTGACCAAGCGAAAATCATCTCTTGTATTATTTTTGTTGCTATCTTCTTCTGCTTTCCTTAACTGATCTTTCACAAAGTTCCGTTTAGCTGCTCGAACTGTTTTGTTAGTCTCCCTATTTACTTGTTTGTAATTTTGTTTGTTGATTCGAGTTTCATTGGTAAGCATTGGTGAGGCTACCCTTAAAGTGGGGAAAATTGAACTTCTTATATTCAATAACTTGCATTGTAGAAAATGTTGCTTTATTTGTGAACAGGTTAAACTTCACACCTTGTACTTGACTCTGAGTGAAATTCCGATTTATGTAATAACCTGTGTGGTGTCCGTAGGCAAGTGCATAAATATTGTTATTTTAGAGTACCGGTACCGTAGCTTTAAGATGAGTGCCCTGGAACATGAAACATGATACGAACGTGGTATTTCCATGAAGGTATTTTTGAAAATATCGTACAAGGGATGGCTGCTGTCAGCTTCGGCAATCACATTTCGAATATTCGGGTAACCAGTCCTCATCGTGGAGTTTAATTGAGGTACCCGGCTATACAGATGGGCTTAAGGATCAAATTTCTGACAATGCATGCCACGTATGGATTTAAGTCGAATTGGTGATATTTTGGCAAAATAACAGATCTATTGTGTCCAGGTCTTCCACATTTATAATAGGAACCTGGAGAAGAAATGTGCTACTCACGCAGCCGTTTATCTTAAATCGTACATTGTTATACCCTTCATTTATTAGTTTCATTTTTACACTATTAACCAGAATTGTCAGACTAAGGCCAAAATATGCAATTTATGATTTTTATGGTTACTGATGTTCAGATATCTTTTTAATTTGTTGAAGTACCGTAACCCTTTCAAATTGCTGGTTGTTACGATTAAGCATCATATCGAGCTTAATCTTTATTCTGTGAATAATATACTGTCTACCCAATCTAATAGAAAATACTTTTGAGTTTTTATGATTTTATATTTATGTCTCATAAGTAGGCCTACATGTAGCGCATCCAAAATTGCCTGCCCTGCAAGAGGGTTTCATTGGAATCATATACAACATTACGAAGTGTATCACCATTGAATTCACCATTTTGTCTACATTGGATTGAGAGTGCGAATCTTAGTCGCTTTGATGGCACAAACCTTACACGACAATTTAACTACGGTACTGTATTATAAATTTATTAGATTGCAGAAAATGTAACTTTGCAGGGAATCTACAACTACAATGGTATATTGCTGTTCATTCGTAGCAACAATCGCTTTTTTCTCAATAAATGAGTCTACGTACTATTGCACACTTTTAAAATAAAAATGTACAGCATTTCGCGGCACGAATATCGATCACGGAAAGGCAAGCCGCCGCTAAATGGTGAGAGTATTATAAAGTCAGGCCCATATTTAGGGTTTGATGTCTCTGGAAAAAAAGACAACTTTGCTGACCCCGACTTGGATTCTGCAGACTTATTACAGTTTCTATAAAATATGGGACTGTTTATTACCTGAGTGTGTATTTAACTCCATTCATTCATTTCGGTAGCCGGTCAGCATTTCCAAAATACTGCAGCTGTCATGGCCTTGCTGCTTCCTCTAAAAACATCTTCTATTGTGCATGGGTTGTCCAGGAGGGGGCACATAAGGAAGTGGCTTGGGTCTTGTTCAGCTCCACATTCACAAGAGGTGTCTTCGTCAGCTGGAAGGATCCCCCATGTTTATTGTTGGTCCTGCATCGAGGGACACCCACTCTTAAATGGTTGAGGCACCTCCACACAGGATAAGGTAGGTCGGCGCCAGGAGCCAGTTCTTCCTATGGTGACATGTCTGTGGGCAGTGAGCTCCTCCATCTGTTAAGATGAGTTGTTTCTGGTGTTCTCTCCAGCGGCGTAGTCCTAGCAAGGAAACTCTTGCGGGATCTGAGGCAAGACCTTGCTGCCTGGTGACCATATAGTGGATGTCGATGGTCATTCTCCTGCTTTGTTCCCTCGGCGTCCGCAGCAGTGGTCCTCCGGATGTTGGGTGGGGCTATTCCAACAATAGGGTATAGTTTGTGCACTGGTGTTTGTTTCAGTCATTCCGAGATTATCCTTGCAGTGTCGTTGATCGGAGTATCAACCTACTTAGCATGTGCTGAAGCGCTCCTCACAGGAGTGGCATACTCAGCGGCTTTCACACACAGTGCAAGTCCGGAAGTCCTCAGGATGTGCGGGCTGGATCCCAAAGTGCTGCCGATCAGCTTCTTGAATATGCCATTGCGAGCACTGACCTGTTTCGTGTTCAGGCATTGCTGTCTATAGATTAGAGCGTGGTCTAGTGTGACTGGTGTTGGGCAATGTTTCATTCGCTCCCCTAGCCATGTGATGTCCAGCTGTCGCCGTGCTTCCCTAATTCGTAGATGGAACGCACACACTCTTGTGTCTTACTGGGGGTCAGCTTCAGATGGTTGGCACCATAGTATTTGTTGAGTTCGTCCATCGCTGAAGTCAGCTTTCCTTCTACTTCTTCAATGGATGAGCCCTTAGCATATACTGCTGTGTCGTCGGCATAGATGAAGAACGTGGTACTTGCTGGAATTGACTGATCATTTGTGTAAATGTTGAACAGCGCTGGAGCCAGCGCGCTACCCTGAGAGCGACCGTTCTTCTGGATACGCCATCTACTCCTCTTACCCTGTAGCGAGACTTGGAATCTTCTGTTCTGAAGGAAGATGATGATAAGGGATGTTAGTTGGTGGTCGGTGGAAAGGTCATACACTTTCCTTGACAGCTTCCTCTGATTCACAGTGTATTATGCAGCTGTTAATTCAACGAAGGCGACTCTCAGTAACTCACCACGCTCAAAACCATCCTCGATGTGTTGGGCGAGATTCAAGATCTGGCTACAGTATTGTATGGATCCTAATTGGGAGTCCAATACAGGGTTGGATAGGGGAGTGTGTGGTGTTGGATAATGTGAGAGGGCGTGAGAGTGAATGTTCAGTGTTGGGAGTGAGTAGGTGTGCTTCGAGGGAAAGCTCCAGTGATTCTGACTAGCTGGATAGCTCGGGGGTGAGTTGGCGGTGGTGAGGGTTGCTTTACAAATAACCGTTTAGAGTACTATGATGTTGCTCAGCTTGCCGGTAGCACGTATGGGCTGGCAAAGGCTGGAGCGATTAAGCTGACGCTAGCACAATGGCGGTGCGCCTAGTGATGGCTCAGCTGACTCCTTGAAACAATTAATACTAGGTGGTAGAGTGTCATTCTCTGGGGAGGTCAAGGGGATAGGACCTTATCAACTAGGGAAATGAGTCGAAAGACCAGTGAGGTGTAGACTATGAATTTAATAGGTACTTCTGTAAAGGCGACCCTCAGATCAGTTCTTAGTGCTTTTGATTTTAGATGCGCTATGGTACAAGTAAGAACAGATCAAGGGAGGAAGGGTGGATGTCTGTGTGTGAAGGGATGCTCGCTATACACTCACATGGATGGTAGTACTCGTGACGACGCCCTGCAGCGGTTCGGAACTACGCAAATAAGACTTGTCTGGGGGGCTGAGTTATGGGCGCTGCCGGTTTTATAGTTTACGATGTGCTATATGTGCGTAATTTGCACATTCTTGCTGGGCTAATACTCCTGCCGGGGTCATGGCGGTTTATCCGGAAGCTCACCGGGGTTAAGACAGTTCATAGGCGGTATTGGAAAATGTGCAAGTGTTTGGGGACTGAGGGTGCGATGCCTGGGATAGTGGTTGTTTCTACCCCTGGGGGTGTGAATGGTAGGGTGAGGGCGCGTATCCCCTAGGGATACGACAACCCCCTTGCTTGGGTTAGTCATCGCCCTCGATGACGGGACTCAGACGTAGGGGTGGTTTTGGAAATATTGATCATCTTCTTCTTTCTTCTAAATCTTCATTCTTCTGTTTTCTCCTCTACTCTTCTGTTCTTGATCGTCCTCTTCTGTGGGGGTGGTGACGTCGGTGGGGGTGTATAGTAGGGTGTGTATAGTGCCTCGTGGTAGGCGAGTCGTAGTTATAAAACGTAGATATGGGGTGAGAAAAAGTAAGTGCAGATGTGTATAGATTGTGTATGGAGTATTCTTCTGAGTGGGAGGTGCATTGAGCTAAAGGGTTCATGTATTGCGAGCTTTTAGGGGTAGGTGAGGGCGCAGAACATGTCTTTGTTTTGTACATATATAAAAAAATCCCAAACATAAAAATGTGAAGCTTAAATACTTGGCAATTGTAAGTGCATAGTAAATTATAAGAAAACATCATAATAAAAACATGGTTAAATCATAGTTCAACAATGTACATGGAACATATAAAAACAAAACAATTAAGGATTAAAATTATGACTGAAAATTCTATTGATCTGCTGTTAGTGTTCCCCACAAAAGGAAAAAAACATCAATGGGCTAGATACGCCCCACCGTCCGTCTACGGGACGGGATGAAGAACTGCTTTCGTGGGGAGCGTAAGATTGTACAATTTAAAAGTGTGTGATAGATTATAGAGAAAGAAAATAAATGTCTCGGGGTGTAATTTAAGGGATGTATATTATAATGTGTTTTATTGTGCAGGGGTGAAACAAGACATTTTTACAAGGGGGAAGTTAGAAGAACGGAAAAGAAAACAGAATAGAACATGTGCATGATTATCGAAATAATAATAGTGTTATGTTGTTGCAATATTGGTGATTGCAAATTGTGAACAGCTACGTTGTCCTTTGAACCTAGGATGTCTTTACATTATATGGGTGATAGACGAAAAAAATAACATTCATGGGCGTAATAATAATAATAACAACATTAATAATGGTATTCATATTAGTATACTGGAGGTCCTATGTAACATCTCTTATGTGCGCTATTCATTATGACCTATCTTAACTATCTTACACTTATGTGGCCGTCCTCTGTCATTTGCGTTTGTAGCCATGATTTAACAAGTTGCATGCTGCTGAATGATCTTTCTGCACTTGCAACACTGTCGATGTAGCGATTATATTAACTGTGTTGCCATTACATACTATATGATAACAAACATTGACCACATTCATGAATGCAGGCAATAGAGCAAAGGTTTTACTTGCAGTGCAGTTTGGAAAAACAATCATTTTTATCAGCAATATCAATGTAGCAGATAACTGGTTTTTAGGTGGGGGCACTTGCCCCTGGTGCCCACCTCTGGGTCCGCCACTGTCTGGACGCCTTAAGCTGTAACCTTCGTCAAAACTCATTAGCTTGGTGCTTCTTTGTTTTACAGCGTAGCATCGTAAGGGAGGGGGGCTGGCAATACTGTCTTCATAATTCATGAGGACAAAGACAGACATAGCTGGAATTTTGCTTATATAAGTCGAAATCGTCTTTGGAATTGCTGGGTGGGCTACAGACGGCGGAGGAGTAAGCATCTATTACAACGTCATTCCCTGATTTACTTCTCATCGTTTGATAGGGTATTTTGGCTAATTTATGTAGCCTACTAAAGAAAATGTTATCGCTCGTTCGTGTCTCTTTCAGTGCTACTTATTTTATTCCCAAGACATGGAAGGTTGTTTGGAGGCTGCCCTCATACTTCAACTAATAAGTTTAATGTATTTCTAAACTGATTGGCAGGCCTACACTGTTGAATGATTGAGTCATGTACCCAAATATGAAGTGAAGGTTAAGATAGGTCCATAAATGAGCTCACAAGTTGAGAATGTAACAGTTAAGGTGTAAAAGCATGCCAACATGAACTAAACCAATATTCTACCAACAAATGCTTTGCACAACAGTCTATGTGTGTCTTGAAGTTTATATAACCCCTAAGTACTTTCGGATATAAACAGTGATATCATTACCCACTGCATTGTCAGCTGACTGTGCCCAGAGCAAAGCATTAACGTCGACTTCTTAACTAGTAAATGCCTGGGTCATTACTCAGGAGATAGATATTGCCATATTCCTCATCAACATCGATAGGCAGCATTTGACGATTTGTTGTGTTTTTTTCTCTCTTCCTATAATATATTTTCAATTTTGTTTTGTTTTTTACGCGTTTCGAACAGTTTCTTGACGGATGCAAGTAAAAAGTGATTTTGTCCCTCTATCTTACTGTGTATCTTTCTGTACGGCTTTAACTCGTATTCGGCTAGTTGGAGCATCGTAATTTTAGGTATCGTATCCATCAGAGGCAATCATTTATATAACTCTTCACCGCACTTCTCATAAAAGTAGTGGAAAGCTCTTCAAAATACACGCTAAAATACGCAAAATATAAAAATTATCTTAGAAGGACGACCATAACTTGTTTTGAACCCCGAGACGCAAAGCTTGGAAGTCTGTAAAGTGTCTCCGGAAACTTCATTTTAAGGCATTAAAATGAACAGTGTGTGATATTACTCCCCTGTGATAAACTGATTAAGGAATGACAGGCCCCTATCCATTGCAACAATAATAACTTAATATTAATAATAAAATAAGCCTATAGACTTCCCGTACCAGTAAGGGCAAAGGCCTCCTGTTAGCACAGGGACGTGCTCGTGATTAGGCTCCGAAGGTGAGCATTCTTGGGAGCTTTTGTCTTCTTGCACTCACTGTCATTGTCCTTCTGTCCTGTTTGGTTCCAGCTGTCTCCATGCTTCCCTGTCTCTTGCCACGCTCGACCATTGGTTTCCCGCTTTAGCTCTAAAGTAGTCTGCCCATCTGGTGTTTTGGCGTCCCATGTTTCTTCGTCCTTCTCTCGGGTCCCACATTGTGGTGCGATGTGTCCATTTCTGGTGATCCATGCCCGATACGTGTCCTCCCCATTTCCATGTTAGGCTTCCTGCCCTTTCTACCACGGTGCGTATGTTTTTCCTTCTTAGTTCCCCGTTCCTCAATCAATTGATCCTTCTTCTTAGTTCCCGTTCCTCAATACCGTAGATCAATAATTGATAACTTCTGGCTATTAATTCTGAAGATCGATCGAGGAACGGGTACTTCTGCTACCGGTAGTGTATATATATCGACGAGATGTAAGTGTAAGATTTAAAAGAAATAAACTTATATACCGCACATAGCCTAAGTAAGAAATCCACGTCAGAAGAAAATAAATGTTCTGTGGGGACATGACAAAAACCCGGTTATGATAACGTGTCTTACAACGGAATTAAATACGGAACTCCCCAGTATAGATTATCAGCGACACTCCATATGCAATATTTGGATGTCGGAGATACAGAGGCATGGCTGTGTATCTAGAAGCAGTCTTAGGACGACAATATACAAGTTAGTAAGATGATAATGTATCTAGTTTGAACTAGGTGTTGTGTAACAGATGGAGGAAGTTGGATATCGTGGCGTCTTAATGCCTGTAAGCAACTTGCGCCGATTTACAATACTGTACTTGTGTACCAACATTACTTCCCTAATCGTAGACTATTTAAATGAGTTGATAGGTTTCGAATGTAGATGCACTAAAGTCTCACAATATAGGCCTAATACCGGTATTTAATGTGTTTGCCCACCATCAAGTTTGTGTGTACATTGGAATATCAAGACGAATGTAGAATTCTTTATTTCCTTGGTCCACAAGTAAGTCGCAAATATAAATAGTAAAAACAGCTTCGACCCTGACCGGACGGACGTGCAAACATATGACTTAGAAAATATAATTGCAAGGTGAGCACCGTGGTTGTAGATATTTGGAGTTATTGACAAACATTATAACCGATCCTTATCAGTAGCGGCTATTCAGGTGAAGAGAGTGAAGAGCCTCTTCACTGGTCATCTCTTAAAATAAATATTACGTTATCTCATTTAAATTAAAACGTAGCCACCGTTTAATGTAGTGTACTATTTCTACACTCCATTGTTAGATGGCACTGCATGACCACATATTGTGCTTGCCCTGTATGCGGTCTTAGTGTCGGTTGTACACGCTGTCGCTAGATGGTACTAATGTCGTAGAGTGGAAAGGAACTGCAGACGACGATGTAACATGAAATATCAGCAACTTCGTCTCGTTGCCATGGTAACCTAAAGCAGCGGTGACGTCATTACATGCCATTATACAGAGAGGGATCGTACGAGTGAAGAATTAGCTGCCTCTGCCAGGAACTTCGTCTAGTATACGCTGCCGAGGTGACGCTCCTAGCAACCGTATGGGCGCAGCCACATTGACCCTAACAACTGGTTGTTAGGTTTTTTATACATAGGAAGCTGCATTAACGCTGCGCAGTGTCTTGAATTTTGTTGATAAAAATGTGTAATATACGTGAAATAAGGCAAACGTCTCCTGTGAAGATCATCTACAATGTTGGAGCTGCAAAATAGAAGTGAAATTTTATGGATACGAGAATTTTGCGAGATAGTATGAATAAAGTCGACCTCATTCCTGAGGCAAGAATTGCACGGCGGGTACTACAAATTATAAATATTTATTTATAACATCATTTAGTTGATACAGTAACTTATATCTAATATAGAGAGGTATTTAGGACATATATGTCACATAAAGGGATTTTTGGTTCATGTGGGGAGTGTAGTTGTAATTAAATATGGTTTGTACTATAAGTATTATAAAGCCTCCGTGGCTTAGGCGGCAGCACGCCGGCCTCTCACCGCTGGGTCCGTGGTTCAAATCCCGGTCACTCCATGTGAGATTTTGCTGGACAAAACGGAGGCAGACAGGGTTTTCTCCGGGTACTCCGGTTTTCCCTGTCAACATTTCATTCCAGCAACACTCTCCACTATCATTTCATTTCATTTGTCATTGTGCAGAGGAGTGCGTCAGGCCTCGGCAGCCAGCACAGTTCATTACCTTGCCGCAAGATGGGGGGGGGCTCATTCATTCCATTCCTGGCCCAGTCGGAGACTGGAAGCAGACTGTGGATTTTCACTATAAGTATTATAAACGACAACCTACATAACCTTACAGCTGATTCACTAACAGCAATAAATTTTCTCCTACAACTTTTCTGAGTGGTGATTTTCACTTAATTAATTTAAGCAGTGAATTCTGTTTCCAACTAACAATTAGGCCTATCTCAGACTGAAAATGTCTGCCTAAATATTTTATTTTTTGCACTTTCAGAAAACAATACATTATCATGTACCAGTAGCCTAGTAGTTGGCATCGCGTCAGGCTTGTCATTCTGTTACGTTGAAGATTGGATTTATATTTCCGATGAATAGTATTTACTTAATACGTTACATACCCTGGTGTTGAAGGAAGGTGGCGGCTTTTAGTGTATACCGTAATGTTTTCATTGAAGGACACAGTATAAATTTTATTATAAATTCCCTTCAGTAGGTGGAAAGACGAAGACAAAAGGGATTTATTAAATTGTGGACGTCCAAAGGAATTAATAGAACTGTGCACTAACAAGAAATCAAGAAAACCGGTAAGTCCTATAGCCTTCATTGGAAGGAATCTTGGTTCGAACAGTTCACATGGTTGTGCAGTAGTTTTTTTTCTAAAAAAACTGTTCTGTTGGCCTTGCCTACTTTTTAGTAACAAATGTGGTGTCTGGAATAAACAAGGTTTCGGTGATTTCCAAAACATTACACGGAACGCAGTTTTTCTTGTTTGAAAAGACTAAAAACTTTTACAAGAAATACTATATCCTAGTCCAGACTTACATCATAGGCTGTTATCACCATACACCGTGAATTGTTGCTGAAACTAATTGAAGACCAGCCCTTCTACGAGGATATCATAGATAAGTTTGTCAACCATAAGGAACGGAGGATTGATTTATTACATAAAAAATAGGTGAGTTTGACTTTTTAGTACGGTAATATATATTTGGTAAAGTATTCGTTTTTTAAGCATTCGGTGGCGTAGTCGGTAGCATGCTGAACTGCTATGCCCAAGATAGGGGGTTCAAACCCGGCCGAAATCGTCGGATTTTTAAGAGCGTTAAAAACCCTTCAGTATGCTTTCCTTCGGAGGGGAAGTAAAGCCGGCGGTCCCATGTCATAGATTTATGGCATGTAAAAGATCCTTTCACAGACTAAGCTTGTGTAAAGCAAAATTTGTTAGGTTAGATTTCTTCAGAACGCTCTATCAAAGTTCCAACGTTCACCACTAGGTATCATTGATATCTGGTGGCGAAAGTTGGAACTACTTGAAATTGAACGGAACTTGTAGCTCATCCTTTAGGGTGTCCGCTGGAAGCAGCTACAGACTCAGGCGAGCCGAACATGTCCTCGGACACTCCCGGCACTAAAAGCCATACGATAAATAAATAATAGCATTCAAATATGAAAAGAAATATGTTAATATTCATCGCTGTATCGCTGAAATTGAGTTTGGCTCTTCACCTACTTTCCCATCTAAGAGCCGCCACTGGGATGCACCATACATGCGAGAAAGAAGAATGAACGATATGTAATTCACCTATTATAATAAGGTCTGACGGACCACGCTTGCCCGGTCATGAGATGAGAATTCCATTTTAAATCATAGACTTAACTTAGGTCTCATAATTGAAAGAACATATCTATGTCTTCATTATTGTTCCTACTATGAAATGCAAGAGGTGCTGAAGACAGAGAACAATGGTTGTGGAGACAACTGAAAGTTGATTAAATCTTTGCTAGATTCATTTTCTGAGATTCACCTTCAAATTCAGTTTTGACTAAAATGTAAAAGGACGTGACTCCAACAGTTGGATTTTCTTTAGTTTTAGCCAGCTTATCTTGAACCAATTACATCCATATCTTCGATTCATGATCATGCTTTCTAATATGACAGAACTGAAGAACGACGTGTTGCCCGTCTGTTGAACAACAATCGGGTTTCTCGTTACGTTAATGCAGTCCTCTGCAGAGTATAAACGATGCTGAAATTAAGACTCACCTTTAATGTCCACAAATTTGGTATCATTGGGAAGAAAACTACAATCATCTAGTATAACATGTTAAATATTTTCTGACATGTGAGCTGTACTTTAAATAAATATATCGATAAAGAAAGATTGCTTTCATTGCAGATTAGTGTTTTAGATACCATACCACAATCCCCTTGTTAATACTAAGAAGTTCTTCTAGTAGTGGTTTTGTACGGGTTCTACACCCACCGCCACCGCTCCACCGCAGGAATACTAAAATGGCAATATCTCGCGAACCAATCAGGCTAGAGACTTGTACGAGGTGTCATTGAACTCGGGCAGACGCCCTCTTTCCAACGAACAACATATTTCCACCCCATAATAAAACCTACCCCTACTAGAGGGTGAAATTGCATTTTTTTAGAGAATCTCTCTTTCCAATTGCAACTTGTGAGAGTTTGAATGCCGATATGGAATGTAACGTTGTTCTGCAAACCAATAATCAAAGAGGGGCATGTTAGGCCTTGAGGTGAGAGCCCCTGTTATTGTTGACGAGCCCCTGCTGTCGGGCCCCTGTTGATGGGTTATTGTTGACAGGTCCTTGTGGACGAGTCCTTGTGGACAGGTCCTTGTCGACGAGTCCTTGTGGACGAGTCCTTGTCCCTTTGGACTGATCCCTTTGGACCGGTCCCTTTGGCCTGGTCCCTATGGACTGGCTCATGAATTTATTTAAATTATGTCAAAGGGCCTAACTACATTTGTGTGTGTTGAACTGACGTTGTTCACCAACCCCCACTACTATAATGTGATAACGATACGAAAGGAAAGTGACGAAATACATGTGAACACGTGTGAGATGACCTTATTACCGTCCTTCTTGTGAAACAAGTCACATCCTGTTTTGGTTCATACGTGAGAAAATGCAAGTTCATGTGTAATATGACCTAACACACAAGTGTACACATGTGCACGTGCACGATAAGAGCTAACAAGTCACAACCTGTTTTGACAGTGGTGGGAATAAGGCTAGAGACATGTACAAGTAGTCAAATGACTCCGGCAGACAACCCCTTTCCTATGGATAACTTATTTCCACTCAAAAATAAAATCTACCCCTACTAGGGGGTGAAATAATAATTTTTAGGTAAAAGTCGCTTTCCATGTGCAACATGTGGGAGTTTGTATGCCAATATGAAATTAAACTCGTTCCATATAAAGTGCATGCATACAACTGAATGCCGCTATGATTTATCATTTTTGTTTTTTGTTTTACGAATGCGCAATTGGGTTTTTTGTAAGAGGGCGAGCTTTTTGAATAATGATTTATAGATACGTCTTTTTTACAAATTAACCAAACATCCAAAAATTAATAGGTCATCGGCTTTTTATATCGAATGAACTAAGAAAGCTAGGGACTTGTATGAGGGGTCGTTGGACTTGGGGTGACGCCCTGTTTTTGAATGTATTATTCATTTTTTGTCAAAAGGGCCTAACTGCACTTTCGTTAATAACTCGCTAACTAATAATCACAGAGGGTCAAGTGAGGTGTCATAGGACTTAAAATGGCCAACCCCTCTCCATGACCAATGAATTTACCCAAAAAAAAAAACAGCAAGGTCATTAACCTAAGATTTTATCAACTAATAATCAGAGAGGGACAAGTGAGGTGTCACAAGACTCAGGATGGCCAACCCTTTTCCATGACCAACGAATTTATCCAAAATACCCAAAACAGCAAGGTCATTGACCTAAGATTTTATAAACTTATCAGTAGAGAGGGTCAAGTGAGGTGTCATAGGACTACGAATGGTTAACCCTTTCCCATGACCAATGAATTTACCTCAAAAAATTCAAAACAGCAAGGTCATTGACCTGAGATTTTATAAACTAATAATCGGATATCAACATGTGAGGTGTCATAGGACTTAGAATGGTCAACCCTTTCCCATGGCTAATGAATTTACCCAAAAATACCCAATACATCAAGGTCATCGACCTGAGATTTTATAAACTTATAATCGGATATGGACAGGTGAAATGTTTACAGTGAGTGATGAAACATAGCTAGGTAGTGAAAGAATTATTGTAGGCTACATATATGGTGACTGACAAATCTTTCACCATTGGAACTTGTTTTCAGATCAAACTGCAGTACAGAGAGAGTATAGGTTGTAGGTATGGGATAATAAATGACAAATGGTGTATACAAAATCTGATTTATCGATTCAAGAAATAAGAGTAGACAATCTTTAATTGATTGGTTAAAGAGGATAGCTAAAATCCAAAATGGTGACTACATTGAACTAAACTGAACCAAGCTGAATCATACCCAACCAAACCGAACCAAACTTATTCAAAAACAAGCCAATGGTTTAAGTGTAAAACTTGTGGGTGAATGTGGTCATTGGTAATGTCAGAAAGGAAAGGGATAACGCTCTACCTATAGAGGGTAAGGTAAAGCTGGTGCATGATGCTAATGCACACACACAAGTACATGAACCACACACAACTATCCTATGCAGTTTTTATGGTTGACTGTTAAAACTTGCTCAGTGGTTACTGGGACAAGATGGTCGCTACACACAACAAGCTTTAAATACCTGAGGCTAATAATCTATACACACAATCACACACACTTGTTCTAAACTAAACTGTCTTGCTGGCAGAGCTCACACAGTAGGTAAATGACAGAAATGCTTGGCTAACAGAAATACAATCATTTTCGGTTGTCTAATGTTACCAGCTAAACATTACGTGCTATAGTGGTGAGCACATGTGCCTCTTTCACTGGAGATCTTAACTCGATTTCTAGCTCTAAGGTCTAGAACGAATCAAACTAAGAAAAAAGGGTATGGTGACGCAGTGGTTAATCTGTTAGCCTTTCACTAAGGTAGACTAGGGTTTGATTTTAGGTTAATATACATGTCATAAACAAACAAATAAAAGCAGAGATAATGTTTATAACTGATTACACTTGTCTCTTTTCAAATTATTACTTAGATTACAAATACAAACGTGGACTGGGTTTGACATACAGTTAATGCTTCCTATCACATACTAGACTGTAAGAAAGCCAAACAAGCAAAAGGCGTAGGTAGAGCAGGGGTAAAATCGCTATGGGTAGAAAAATACCTAACGGTTTTATGAACTGGCAAAGGTATGTCGCATAAACAGTGCAGGATACAATCCAGCAACCATAATTTTTATCTCGTGGACAAGAGAAAACATATATATATAGAGAGATATATAGAAAGCTTGTGTGTGTGTGTGTGTGTGTGTGTGTGTGTGTAGAATTGGTTGTTTGACCAGAGAAAATACGGTGAGGTAGGGTGGGGAGAGGGAGAATTAGCACTTATATATGAATGGAAAATAGATTTTTTTCAATCGTTTTGTTTTTCAAATGCCGTGGTAGATAGTCGTTTTTTGTAAAACATTCTTACTTACAGTAGTAATAAGCCTCTATGGTTCCGCTAACACATAGATAGACTGTATTATTGCCATGGTCAAGCACTCACATTAAGATCATTTACAAAATCATAAAATGAAAAATAAAAAATCTTGTTTTGGAAATATCGTTTTTCAACATACACACAAAATAAATATATAAAAAATTTGTAAACAGCAAAATGGAAAATCCATGTTTCCATATAGACAAAATTTAAAAACCTTAAACGGACCTTTAGGAAAATATATGCAGATGGGAAATTGACAAATGTGTAAATATGAAAATGGAAAAATCCATGTTTCCATATCATGAAATTGAAAAACATCAAACTGTCATTTAAAAAAATGCAAATGGAAAATTGACAAAATGCAATGTGTGAAATGTGAAATTGAACAAATGGCTATCATTATTAAAAAAAAAAAGAACATGGTGCTCTATGGTTGAGGTGTGAATCAAACCCTCTCTACTTATTTGGACCACTCGAGACTGAGTAGACTAGTTTTAGTTTGCATACCACTTTTAAAAGTTTGTGTTAAATCTAGGAATTGAACCCAAGAGCTTGTAGGGGGATCCAAGGTTATAATATGTTAAACAGATAGCCTTGAATGTAGGGTGTGGTAGTTATATAGAAATGAGACGTTTCGCTCAGGGCAGGGAGGCATGGAGATCTGCATCAAACCAGTCAAAAGACTGACGGCTCAAACAACAACATGTAGAGCTCACCAAAATAATGTTGTGTAACGGTAAATGTTAGTCAACGAACAGTAATGCATTACTAAAACCCATGACAAGATACCTAAGAGCTTTTCTAAAATTATTTTAAAATGCCTTTAACCCTATATTAAACACCCAGTTCACAAGACTCATAACTGCAATGTTATGGTCAAACAAAACAAAATCTATATTTCAAAACAAACAAGTGATTTAGTCAATGTATACTGGAAAAAGTTTTATAAACACTCAAGTCCACAAAAATAATTAAATTAGTAACTGTCAGGTTGACCGAGTGGTTATGGTGTTTGACTGAAGTTCAAATTTTCTGTACAAGAAAGCAAGGGTTCGAATCCCTTACCTGATATAACTATTACCTCAACATGGCTTGACCACACTGTATTATTGTGTACTCGGTACACAAACCATAGATAGAGTGTATTGTTTAAGGTCACTCTCTTTGCGAACATAGTCAGAGACTGTTGATGGTTAACAATTGCATTAATAGTGGGACATAGGGATAGCAATTAAGAAAAACAGACAATACCCATACACTATTTTTATTTACTTAATGTAAGTACTTGTACAATAGTTATATACAAACTACAACTCTCTTTTGTCTATTACTATCTAGTCCTTTTCGATCCACTTGCATAACAAGGCAGATGACTTTGTAGTTCAGCCCCTTAAAACAACAACAACACTACCTCTTGCATAGTCTGTGATGTTGATGACTCTTGAGGCGTGGAAGATGGATACAACATAACTTTTACAACAGGGGTTAAACGTTGCTCAACAAACAATGCACTATTTTGAGTAGCAACATCTTTCTCTTGTACTAACTTATTAGCATTCTGATGATTTTTTGCCAACACCATCAGTGTTTTGTCTGGAGCACTACATTGATGATCACTCACACTTAAAACCACACCACTTCTACTTTTCATATTGCCTCAACATTTTGTTGACCTCTGTTTTGGGCATCGCCCGAATATTATTCCTTTTACATTTTGTCGTCTATAGTTATAAGAGTAGCCTTTGTAGAGTACACGTTGTTTACCTCGGTTAGTTGTAGTAAGTTCCATAGTAGTAACTAACCTGTTAGTATGATTTGCACACTACAAAGGTTATCTCTGTTCTGGTAATAGAAGTATTTAGTGTTGGCTTTTATATTAATATGTACAGTTAAAAGTAATAGAAAAGTGATAGAAACGTGGTAGCAAAGTGGTAGACAAGTGGTAGACAATTATAACATAGTGGTAGAAAAGTGGTAGCAAAGTGGTAGAAAAGTGGCAGAAAAGTAGTAGAAAAGTAGTAGAAAAGTGGTAGCAAATTAGAAAAGTGGTAGAAAAGTGGCAGAAAAGTAGTAGAAAAGTGGTAGCAAAGTGGTAGAAAAGTGGTAGCAAACTAGAAAAGTGGTAGCAAAGTGGCAGAAAAGTAGTAGAAAAGTGGTAGCAAAGTGGTAGAAAAGTGGAAGCAAACAAGAAAAGTGGTAGCAAAGTGGTATAAAATATTACATGTATTGATAAGAAATAGTTTAAGCGGTTACATGGATTCATTACACTATAATTTTAGCATCACGAAGCTCATTTTCTATATCCAAAAGTTCTTCCTCATATTTAGTATGACCAGCCTGTTTACAGGTATGCAAGTACTGAAGCCGCTGGATTAGCTTATTGGGATTGTTCCAGTAAACAAATTTAACAAATGATTTTTTTGGGTGTAAACCATTATCATCATCATCATAATCATCATCATCATCGTGGTTATCATCATCAATATAATTATCATCAATATAATCATCATCACTATTACTATCTAATCCTTTTTGTTCATCTTGCAATGCAACAACCTTTGGCATAGTTTGTGTTGTCTTTGATAGTGTTAGAGGTTTCTTAGACGTTAACGACTGTCCTAACATGTCTTTTTCAGGAGATAATAAATGCTCTTTAACAAACAAAGCACTATCTTGAGCCAGACTATCTTTTTCTTGGTCCTGCTTTTTTACCTTGGTTAGAGTATTTTGTCCATTTAAATGAGTGTTATTTTGAGATTTACAATGATGATCGATTGAAATAAGTATGTTGGAGCCTTTTGTTTTAATCATTCCTCGACACTTTTTAGATCGTTGTTTCGAACAGCACCAAATAACAGTTCCATTTTTATTAGTTCTTTTTACAATATATGCATATCCTTTATAGTAAGCACATGGCTTACCATAGCTAGTCGTTGATACTTCCATGTCAACTGTTAAGCATAAACTAATCTCTAGTAAAGTTAACTCGATAATAAAAATGATAGTTTGTAGTATGTACAGTTTAAAGTAAGAGCAAAAGTGAGTGTCAAATGGTAGAAAAGTGTTAGCAAAGTGATGGAAGAGTGGTAGCAGTTTATAGTAGTCATGATCTTTTTTTACCAGAATGTGATTTGAGTAAATGTAATTTCTAAACCTTAGCAGTGAGTAGTCAGTTAGTCTTGGTTCAGACAAGCGTAAACAGTTCTCCAATGAATCAGAGATCAAGATTTTCATTATGAAACAGTTGTGTAACCAATTAGGTATCGGTACTTGATAGCTTCACACACATGAACAAAAATTCCAACATATCTGACATGAATTACATGATTTGAAAGTTGACAAAGAATATCCAATCAACCATTGTAGTTGCAATGTCAAACACAAAGACAAAATCAGCATGAACTTTTAAGTTACAGGAAAATTCTATGAAATAGACTATGCAGGAAATTTGGAAATACACATCAGAAGTTTGCAACACCATCCTTCTAGCCTATATAAATTATCGACATGGAAAGTGTGCACTGCCCCTAACATTAAACCAATTTATCAATAACGCAAGTCAACAATCAAAACATTTTGTGTTGAGTCTATCATTTAATGCATATATTCTGTCTACATTGAACAGTAACAAAAACGCCATTCATAATTAATTAAGTTTGCTTTAATTCTTTATGTAACGATAAATACATATTTAAAGTTTTGGCTGACTGTTCAGGGTGAATCGGCTTTGAACACATAAGAGAGGGAATATTTTAAGACTTAACCTCAGCTCACCTTACATAACCTAAATTTACCTAACCTAACCTTGTCATATAGGTAAGAAACGGGTCAAGCTATGCTTTCGACTACCGAGTTTCAGCTACTTTTCAAGGTTACTCTCCCGAACATTGCCGGAGACTGCTGATAAACACCTATGTTCCCACGGCGGCGGCGCGCAACGACTTACATGACGCGCTTCCCCCTTTTCATTGATCCCTGTTGATTTGTCCCTTTGGACTGGTCCCTGTTGACTAGCCCCTTTGGAAGGGCCCTTTTAGAATGGAGTCATTTTTGACGGGTCCCTGTGGACAGGTCCTTTTGGCTGATCCCTTTGGACCGGACCCTGACCCTTTGACATAATTTGGATAATTGCATGGGCCAGTCCATAGGTACCAGTCCAAAGGGACCGGTCCAAAGGGATCAGCCAAAAGGACCTGTCCACAGGGACCCGTCAAAAATGACTCCATTCAAAAAGGGCCCTTCCAAAGGGGCTAGTCAACAGGGACCAGTCCAAAGGGACAAATCAACAGGGATCAATGAAAAGGGGGAAGCGCGTCATGTAAGTCGTTGCGCGCCGCCGCCGTGGGAACATAGGTGTTTATCAGCAGTCTCCGGCAATGTTCGGGAGAGTAACCTTGAAAAGTAGCTGAAACTCGGTAGTCGAAAGCATAGCTTGACCCGTTTCTTACCTATATGACAAGGTTAGGTTAGGTAAATTTAGGTTATGTAAGGTGAGCTGAGGTTAAGTCTTAAAATATTCCCTCTCTTATGTGTTCAAAGCCGATTCACCCTGAACAGTCAGCCAAAACATTAAATATGTATTTATCATTACATAAAGAATTAAAGCAAACTTAATTAATTATGAATGGCGTTTTTTGTTACTGTTCAATGTAGACAGAATATATGCATTAAATGATAGACTCAACACAAGATGTTTTGATTGTTGACTTGCGTTATTGATAAATTGGTTTAATGTTAGGGGCAGTGCACACTTTCCATGTCGATAATTTATATAGGCTAGAGGGATGGTGTTGCAAACTTCTGATGTGTATTTCCAAATTTCCTGCATAGTCTATTTCATAGAATTTTCCTGTAACTTAAAAGTTCGTGCTGATTTTGTCTTTGTGTTTGACATTGCAACTACAATGGTTGATTGGATATTCTTTGTCAACTTTCAAATCATGTAATTCATGTCAGATATGTTGGAATTTTTGTTCATGTGTGTGAAGCTATCAAGTACCGATACCTAATTGGTTACACAACTGTTTAATAATGAAAATCTTGATCTCTGATTCATTGGAGAACTGTTTACGCTTGTCTGAACCAAGACTAACTGACTACTCACTGCTAAGGTTTAGAAATTACATTTACTCAAATCACATTCTGGTAAAAAAGATCATGACTACTATAAACTGCTACCACTCTTCCACCACTTTGCTAACACTTTTCTACCATTTGACACTCACTTTTGCTCTTACTTTAAACTGCACATACTACAAACTATCATTTTTATTATCGAGTTAACTTTACTAGAGATTAGTTTATGCCTAACAGTTGACATGGAAGTATAGTAAGTGCTTACTATAAAGGATATGCATATATTGTAAAAAGAACTAATAAAAATGGAACTGTTATTTGGTGCTGTTCGAAACAACGATCTAAAAAGTGTCGAGGAATTATTAAAACAAAAGGCTCCAACATACTTATTTCAATCGATCATCATTGTAAATCTCAAAATAATACTCATTTAAATGGAAAAAATACTCTAACCAAGGTAAAAAAGCAAGACCAAGAAAAAAAGTGTGGCTCAAGATAGTGCTTTGTTTGTTAAAGAGCATTTATTATCTCCTGAAAAAGACATGTTAGGACAGTCGTTAACGTCTAAGAAACCTCTAACACTATCAAAGACAACACAAACTATGCCAAAGGTTGTTGCATTGCAAGATGAACAAAAAGGATTAGATAGTAATAGTGATGATGATTATATTGATGATAATTATATTGATGATGATAACCATGATGATGATTATGATGATGATGATGATGATGGTAATGGTTTACACCCAAAAAATCATTTGTTAAATTTGTTTACTGGAACAATCCCAATAAGCTAATCCAGCGGCTTCAGTACTTGCATACCTGTAAACAGGCTGGTCATACTAAATATGAGGAAGAACTTTTGGATATAGAAAATGAGCTTCGTGATGCTAAAATTATAGTGTAATGAATCCATGTAACCGCTTAAACTATTTCTTAACAATACATGTAATATTTTATACCACTTTGCTACCACTTTGCTACCACTTTTCTAGTTTGCTACCACTTTTCTACCACTTTGCTACCACTTTTCTACTACTTTTCTGCCACTTTGCTACCACTTTTCTAGTTTGCTACCACTTTTCTACCACTTTGCCACCACTTTTCTACTACTTTTCTGCCACTTTTCTACCACTTTTCTAGTTTGCTACCACTTTTCTACCACTTTGCTACTACTTTTCTACTACTTTTCTGCCACTTTTCTACCACTTTTCTACCACTTTGCTACCACTTTGCTACCACTATGTTACCAATTGTCTACCACTTTGCTACCACGTTTCTATCACTTTTCTATTACTTTTAACTGTACATATTAATATAAAAGCCAACGCTAAATAATTCTATTACCAGAACAGAGATAACCTTTGTAGTGTGCAAATCATACTAACAGGTTAGTTAGTACTATGGAACTTACTACAACTAACCGAGGTAAACAACGTGTACTCTACAAAGGCTACTCTTATAACTATAGACGACAAAATGTAAAAGGAATAATATTCGGGCGATGCTCAAAACAGAGGTCAACAACATGTTGAGGCAATATGAAAAGTAGAAATGGTGTGGTTTTAAGTGTGAGTGATCATCAATGTAGTGCTCCAGACAAAACACTGATGGTGTTGGCAAAAAATCATCAGACTGCTAATAAGTTAGTACAAGAGAATGATGTTGCTACTCAAAATAGTGCAATGTTTGTTGAGCAACGTTTAACCCCTGTTGTAAAAGTTATGTTGTATCCATCTTCCACGCCTCAAGAGTCATCAACATCACAGACTATGCAAGAGGTTGTGTTGTTGTTGTTGTTTTAAGGGGCTGAACTACAAAGTCATCTGCCTTGTTATGCAAGTGGATCGAAAAGGACTAGATAGTAATAGACAAAAGAGAGTTGTAGTTTGTATATAACTATTGTACAAGTACTTACATTAAATAGATAAAAATAGTGTATGGGTATTGTCTGTTTTTCTTAATTGCTATCCCTATGTCCCACTATTAATGCAATTGTTAACCATCAACAGTCTCTGACTATGTTCGCAAAGAGAGTGACCTTAAACAATACACTCTATCTATGGTTTGTGTACCGAGTACACAATAATACAGTGTGGTCAAGCCATGTTGAGGTAATAGTTATATCAGGTAAGGGATTCGAACCCTTGCTTTCTTGTACAGAAAATTTGAACTTCAGTCAAACACCATAACCACTCGGTCAACCTGACAGTTACTAATTTAATTATTTTTGTGGACTTGAGTGTTTATAAAACTTTTTCCAGTATACATTGACTAAATCACTTGTTTGTTTTGAAATATAGATTTTGTTTTGTTTGACCATAACATTGCAGTTATGAGTCTTGTGAACTGGGTGTTTAATATAGGGTTAAAGGCATTTTAAAATAATTTTAGAAAAGCTCTTAGGTATCTTGTCATGGGTTTTAGTAATGCATTACTGTTCGTTGACTAACATTTACCGTTACACAACATTATTTTGGTGAGCTCTACATGTTGTTGTTTGAGCCGTCAGTCTTTTGACTGGTTTGATGCAGATCTCCATGCCTCCCTGCCCTGAGCGAAACGTCTCATTTCTATATAACTACCACACCCTACATTCAAGGCTATCTGTTTAACATATTATAACCTTGGATCCCCCCTACAAGCTCTTGGGTTCAATTCCTAGATTTAACACAAACTTTTAAAAGTGGTATGACAACTAAAACTAGTCTACTCAGTCTCGAGTGGTCCAAATAAGTAGAGAGGGTTTGATTCACACCTCAACCATAGAGCACCATGTTCTTTTTTTTTATATAATGATAGCCATTTGTTCAATTTCACATTTCACACATTGCAATTTGTCAATTTTCCATTTGCATTTTTTAAAATGACAGTTTGATGTTTTTCAATTTCATGATATGGAAACATGGATTTTTCCATTTTCATATTTACACATTTGTCAATTTCCCATCTGCATATATTTTCATAAATGTCCGTTTAAGGTTTTTAAATTTTGTCTATATGGAAACATGGATTTTCCATTTTGCTGTTTACAAATTTTTATATATTTATTTTGTGTGTATGTTGAAAAACGATATTTCCAAAACAAGATTTTTTATTTTTCATTTTATGATTTTGTTAATGATCTTAATGTGAGTGCTTGACCATGGCAATAATACAGTCTATCTATGTGTTAGCGGAACCATAGAGGCTTATTACTACTGCAAGTAAGAATGTTTTACAAAAAACGACTATCTACCACTGCATTTGAAAAACAAAACGATTGAAAAAAATCTATTTTCCATTCATATATAAGTGCTAATTCTCCCTCTCCCCACCCTACCTCACCGTATTTTCTCTGGTCAAACAACCAATGCTACACACACACACACACACACAAGCTTTCTATATATCTCTCTCTATATATATGTTTTCTCTTGTCCACGAGATAAAAATTATGGTTGCTGGATTGTATCCTGCACTGTTTATGCGACATACCTTTGCCAGTTCATAAAACCGTTAGGTATTTCTCTACACATAGCGATATTACCACTGCTCTACCTACGCCTTTTGCTTGTTTGGCTTTCTTACAGTCTAGTATGTGATAGGAAGCATTAACTGTATGTCAAACCCAGTCCACGTTTGTATTTGTAATCTAAGTAATAATTTGAAAAGAGACAAGTGTAATCAGTTATAAACATTATCTCTGCTTTTATTTGTTTGTTTATGACATGTATATTAACCTAAAATCAAACCCTAGTCTACCTTAGTGAAAGGCTAACAGTTTAACCACTGCGTCACCATACCCTTTTTTCTTAGTTTGATTCGTTCTAGGCCTTAGAGCTAGAAATCGAGTTAAGATCTCCAGTGAAAGAGGCACATGTGCTCACCACTATAGCACGTAATGTTTAGCTGGTAACATTAGACAACCGAAAATGATTGTATTTCTGTTAGCCAAGCATTTCTGTCATTTACCTACTGTGTGAGCTCTGCCAGCAAGACAGTTTAGTTTAGAACAAGTGTGTGTGATTGTGTGTATAGATTATTAGCCTCAGGTATTTAAAGCTTGTTGTGTGTAGCGACCATCTTGTCCCAGTAACCACTGAGCAAGTTTTAACAGTCAACCATAAAAACTGCATAGGATAGTTGTGTGTGGTTCATGTACTTGTGTGTGTGCATTAGCATCATGCACTAGCTTTACCTTACCCTCTATAGGTAGAGCGTTATCCCTTTCCTTTCTGACATTACCAATGACCACATTCACCCACAAGTTTGACACTTAAACCATTGGCTTGTTTTTGATTAAGTTTGGTTCGGTTTGGTTGGGTTTGATTCAGCTTGGTTCAGTTTAGTTCAATGTAGTCACCATTTTGGATTTTAGCTATCCTCTTCAACCAATCAATTAAAGATTGTCTACTCTTATTTCTTGAATCGATAAATCAGATTTTGTATACACCATTTGTCATTTATTATCCCATACCTACAACCTATACTCTCTCTGTACTGCAGTTTGATCTGAAAACAAGTTCCAATGGTGAAAGATTTGTCAGTCACCATACATGTAGCCTACAATAATTCTTTCACTACCTAGCTATGTTTCATCACTCACTGTAAACATTTCACATGTCCATATCCGATTATAAGTTTATAAAATCTCAGGTCGATGACCTTGATGTATTGGGTATTTTTGGGTAAATTCATTAGCCATGGGAAAGGGTTGACCATTCTAAGTCCTATGACACCTCACATGTTGATATCCGATTATTAGTTTATAAAATCTCAGGTCAATGACCTTGCTGTTTTGAATTTTTTGAGGTAAATTCATTGGTCATGGGAAAGGGTTAACCATTCGTAGTCCTATGACACCTCACTTGACCCTCTCTACTGATAAGTTTATAAAATCTTAGGTCAATGACCTTGCTGTTTTGGGTATTTTGGGTAAATTCGTTGGTCATGGAAAAGGGTTGGCCATCCTGAGTCTTGTGACACCTCACTTGTCCCTCTCTGATTATTAGTTGATAAAATCTTAGGTTAATGACCTTGCTGTTTTTTTGGGTAAATTCATTGGTCATGGAGAGGGGTTGGCCATTTTAAGTCCTATGACACCTCACTTGACCCTCTGTGATTATTAGTTAGCGAGATATTAACGAAAGTGCAGTTAGGCCCTTTTGACAAAAAATGAATAATACATTCAAAAACAGGGCGTCACCCCAAGTCCAACGACCCCTCATACAAGTCCCTAGCTTTCTTAGTTCATAAGATATTAAAAAGCCGATGACCTATTAGTTTTTGGATCTTGGTTAATTTGTAAAAAAAAACGTATCTATAAATCATTATTCAAAAAGCTCGCCCTCTTACAAAAACCCCAATTGCGCATTCGTAAAACAAAAAACAAAAATGATAAATCATAGCGGCATTCAGTTGTATGCATGCACTTTATATGGAACGAGTTTAATTTCATATTGGCATACAAACTCCCACATGTTGCACATGGAAAGCGACTTTTACCTAAAAATTATTATTTCACCCCCTAGTAGGGGTAGATTTTATTTTTGAGTGGAAATAAGTTATCCATAGGAAAGGGGTTGTCTGCCGGAGTCATTTGACTACTTGTACATGTCTCTAGCCTTATTCCCACCACTGTCAAAACAGGTTGTGACTTGTTAGCTCTTATCGTGCACGTGCACATGTGTACTCTTGTGTGTTAGGTCCATGAACTTGCATTTTCTCACGTATGAACCAAAACAGGATGTGACTTGTTTCACAAGGAGGACGGTAATAAGGTCATCTCACACGTGTTCACATGTATTTCGTCACTTTCCTTTCATATCGTTATCACATTATAGTAGTGGGGGTTGGTGAACAACGTCAGTTCAACACACACAAATGTAGTTAGGCCCTTTGACATAATTTAAATAAATTCATGAGCCAGTCCATAGGGACCAGGCCAAAGGGACCGGTCCAAAGGGATCAGTCCAAAGGGACAAGGACTCGTCCACAAGGACCTGTCCACAAGGACTTGTCCACAAGGACTCGTCCACAAGGACCTGTCAACAATAACCCATCAACAGGGGCCCGACAGCAGGGGGCTTTCAACAATAACAGGGGCTCTCACCTCAATACGATAAATACGATAAATAAATAAATAAATCACCTCAAGGCCTAACATGCCCCTATTTGATTATTGGTTTGCAGAACAACGTTACATTCCATATAGGCATTCAAACTCTCACATGTTGCAATTGGAAAGAGAGATTCTCTAAAAAATTCAATTTCACCCCCTAGTAGGGTAGGTTTTATTTTGGGGTGGAGATATGTTGTCCAATGGAAAGGGGGTGTTCGCCTGAGTAATTTGACACCTCGTACAAGTCTCTAGCCTGATTGGTTCGCGAGATATTGCCATTTTAGTATTCCAGCGGTGGCGGTGGCATCTGAACTGTTACAAATACACTACTTCTTCTATTTATTTTATTTTTTGTGTCAACAGTCTTTTGATTGGTTTGATGCAGGTCCCCATGCCTCCATGTATGAGCTAGTCGTTTCATCTCTACCACACCCTACATCTTAGGTAATCTGTTTAACATAATCGTATTCTAACCTTGGTCTACCCCTTCAGTGGTTGTCCTCGACTCTTCCTTCAATAACTAAGCTTGCTATTCCTGGCTGCCTTAGTACGTGTCCTACCAACCTATCTCTTCTTTTCATTATTAGTTGTCAGAAACAGCTCTTCTCTCCCCCTCGCCTTAATACCTCTTTGTAAACCTATGCACCCGTCTGATCTTCATCATTCTCCTGGAACACCACATTTCGAACGCTTCAATTCTCATATTTTCTCCCGCACCAATAGTCAAAGTTTCACCTCCATAGAGAGCCAAGATCGAGACAAAGGTGGAAATGCTTTCCTTGCCTATGCTAGCCTACTTTTTATATCCTCTTTACTTCGTCCATCACTGGTTATTTTGCTTCCTAAGTAACAGAAGTCTCCTACTTCCTTTAGCTTTTCGCCTGACAATTTAACGTCCATAGGGGATTCTGATTTATTTCAGCTGCATTCCAATTTTTTGTTTCACATTTATTAATTTTCATCATGAATTCTTTCCTCAAGACGGAGTCCATACCATTCAAAAACTCATTCAAATCCTCTGCCGTGTCTGCTAAGATGACGATGTCATCAACAAATCTCAGAGTTGAACTTATTTCTCCTTGACTCTTCACTTCCATTTAAATTCTTTTCCAATTTCCTTCTTTGCTTGTTCAATGTAAAGATTGAAAAGTGTGGGTGATAAGTTGTAGCCTTGCCTCTTTCTGAATACTAGCTTCTTTCTCGTGTCCATCAGCTCGAATGACTGCAGTCTGGTTTTTGTAAAGATTGTAGAGCCCCCTCGTATCCCTGTACTTTATTCCAATCGTTTTCAAAATTTCAAAAAATGTAGTCCAATCAACGTTATCAAATATCTTCTCTAAGTTTACAAAGGCCATGAACGATCACTTATCTTTCCTTCGGTAACAATTCCATTGTCAACATTGAAATAATCACACTTCATATTTAATGCCACAAAAAAATGCAAAATATTTCCATAGAACCACAAACAAGTTATGTCTTCACTAAGATAATCCTATCTGAAGTACTAAGAACCTAGAGTTGAAATACGACTTCAACAAGAAAACGACGGCCTACAGCAAATACCGTTGCTTACGCTATGTACAGGGCCGGGATATGCAAGCAGTTTCGCGCTGAAAATGAATCACCATGAAGTTCCGCCCGTGACTGCTAGGATCTCTTTGTACCATCCTAGATCCAGCATTCACGCCAGTTTAACTCAATAGTGACATTGAATATAGTGGTTGTTTACATGAATATTTCTAAATGGTTTACTGCTGTGTTCCGCTTTGTACGTCCCTACGAGGAATGTGCAAATCAGTTTCATTTCATTTGTTTCCTATCAATCAGGAATTAAGAAGTAGGAGGATTATAGGTGTTTCTCGACGAGGTGATATGTCAGGTAGTGTGGGTACTCCTTCTAAAAGGTTTGCAGTTTGTAGTAGGCATATCAGAGAAGACAATTACAGTGTGAGCACAGCTAGAAGATTTCATCTGCCTAAATCTGTACCTTCAGTATTTACAGACTTCCCTCAGCAGTAACAAGTGACAACTACAGCTACGAGACCACCAAAACGGCGACAGCGTCAAGCTGAAGACACGTTCTCATCCAAAAGAAAATGTGAGTCTCCAGAAACTGTGAGTTATTTTACCCCTATTTGTGAAGACGAGATAAATTGTAAAAGTATAGGAACACAGTTTTCACCCATTTCAAAGCCTGTAGTTAGGAAGTCTCTTCGAAAAAAACTGAGGAGTGCTACGAAAGAAACTGCTAAGCGAGACGCTGTAATTCACAAGCTACGAAGAACGCTTCATAATCATCAGGCTAAATTGATGAAATATACAACTAAGATATATGACATGAACAAGCAGCTGTCTGCAATTCAAAATGAAGCCCAACAAGATAGCCTGAAAGCCATTTGTTTGCTCGAACAGCTGCAAGCTTTCGGAAAGAAAAATGTAAGTACTAAGAAACTACAATTAAAATATTCGTGTTCTTCTATCTACCAGGCTACCGACAGGCTATCGACTGTTACATGAACTAAGTATCTTGCACCTACCTCATCCCAAAACTTTGAACACATACGTAAGGTACTCGAAAGGAGAGACTGGCATCACCTCAATGATCAGAGCAAGATCGATGGAAGAGGAAAAGTCACTGGAACACGAGAATGCAAAAATGGGCTCCCTCATCATTGACGAAATGGCTATAAAGCCTATGCTTGTGTACGAAACGAACGTAGACATGTTTATCGGTATGAATGATGCAGACTTAGACGCTCTTGGTATTGGATACAAACTATCCAACAAGTTAATTTGCATTCCTTTCAAAGGACTACCTTCTTCTTACAGAATCCCTGTGACATTTCATTTTACATGTTCTATTTCTGGAGCGCACTTGGCAAAAATGGTATTAGATGCTATGAAGGTAGTCGAAGAAAGTGGTATCATAGAGTAACTGACAACTGTCAAGTGAATGTTTCGATGTTTGAAACCCTATACGGGGGTCGTATAATGCATGAAATTAAACATCCTCTTGATGAAAATCGACCGCTCTTCATAATTTTTTTATCCTAGTCACATTACGAAGAATGTACGATCGCAGTACTTGTCTAGGGAGATCATTGTAAATGGCAACAATTTGACAAGTGATCATTTGAAGATCCTTTATAATCTTCAGAAAACTCTGGTGAGAAACTCTCCAGGAAGGTGGTTTATCCTAGTAATTTTGAAAAGATGAATGTTTCCGGGGCCAAAGTTGTGCTTTCTCCTGAAGTTACCGCAGGCTTAAAATTATGGTAGTCGTATGCTCTGAGAAAATTAATGACAAAGGCAGTGTATTTGAGACTATTAACTTCAAGAAACATTTTCAGAAATGGTTTGACATTCATGATGTCTGTAACACATCCCATGGCTCACACTCAGAAATGACAATACGATGATTTTCTTTGAGATGGACGACGAAAGCATTGAGGATATTCAGCAACATCCCGAAAAGTTCAGGAAATTTATTAAAGAGACTAACCACGCCCTGGAGTTGACAACTCTCTCTTCAGTGGCATGCATACGATATTTAATAAGCATTAATTTCCACTATGTCCTAACGAGGAATTTATCGAGTGACGATGTCGAGCTCTGTTTCAGTCACCTCAGGTATCAGACGAAAGTGTAAGATGTGAGATCTTGTATCCATGCTATTGAATCTACCCTTCACACTGGAATTATTGCACCTTCGAGCCATGGAAACGTCGAACTAAGGAATGACGACCTAGTATCCAGCGTAAGGTCCAGGTTCTTTTCTAGGAACCAACTTCAGACCATTTCGAAGGTTTCCAGTCCTTCCGAGAAATTTTCCTAATTCAGGCCTGGTGCAGATTTTCCTCACTTGGGAACCTGAACACTGGAGTGTAGCCTCCCTTACTAGGATAATTTGCGTTACAGTTGGAGACACAACATTTATCTGGCATTGTTACGGTGCCGAAACATTCCTGGAAAATCAAAGTTTAAAACATGAAGTACATGTGTTAATATCATTTACCGTATTTAAAAATGCATATACCATATTTGCCAGATACGAAGCACACTCGTCAGTGGGTTCTCGATTAGGGATTACAGTTAAAAATCTCATCTGGAAAGGTAGTATAATTGCTACTATAAAGCGTAGGGGAACGTGAGGCGGAATGGAACCAAGGGGCAGAAAGGAACCCTGCCTTTAAATCTACTAATTGTTACTGCACTCTTACAGAAGTTCCAGAAACTATTCTCCTACATGCAAGATAAAAGTTGGCAACAATGATAGCAATCTCCATGTTTTAGTCATGCTGAAATTTCATTGCACCTCGTGTTGCTATAAAATTTCTAACTTCAGGAATTCTTTCTACTCAATGTAAACATTCAATTTATGTAGAAATTTCTTTATTCGTACTTCCTCTTCAAAATACTTGTTATTTACTAAAGCCTTCCATCAATTATATTATCTAATTAAAATACCATTCTTGTCGATGGATTGTTGAACGTAACCTTGCAATGCGGGGCAGAATAGTCCATGGGTCCATTGTGCCTCATCCTCGTTGTTAAAGCCTCCTAGGTTGTGCCAATTCTCGTGTTATTTATTGTACTTGCCTAATTGGTACCATTAGACACCTTAAATACAATGTGGTGTGAGTTGTGCTTAATTGTTATCTTAGAGAGTCATAAATTAGACTACTTAGGAAGAACAGACCTCCATAAATAGTCTTCGCAGAGCATGGTACCTATTGACTTTGATCAAGAATACCGTCGGGTTAAGAAAAGCAAGCAAGGAGAACGTTGTCCCTCTGATTTTGGATGGTTATTCTACTCGCCCTAAGAATCTGCATGTTATTGACTGTGCAAGTGAAAATGATGTTGTTCTACTATGCCTTTTCCTCATGTCTCACATCCTTCACAGCCCCACGATGTGGCTTTCATGAGACATCACAGTCTCTACTATGAGCAGGAGACAAGAAAATGGTTGAAGATAAATGCAGGCAAAGTAAACAGTATCACCCTCTGGTAAGTAGCATAGTTTGGCTCTGCCTTCATTAGGACCGCGACAATGGAATCCACTTTGAACGGATTCATGTCAACTGGAATTTTGTTACCGGACATGAATGTTTTCACCAGTGTTGACTTCATGCTATCATCCCCAACAGATAGGCCTAAACCTAGCTCAACTGAACAACAAGTTGACACTTCAGTTCAATCTGTTGTGCACAACCCTTCTCCAAGACGTTCAGGACCATCTTTGGATGAAGAGATTCCTTTAACAGTTGACCCATCAGATGATTCGCGGCCTTATTGTTCATGGAGTACACCAATTATCTGTTCAGCGATTCCGTCTACATCATTCCATTGTCCTTTCGGTTCTAAAAGTCCAGGCTCAAGAGAAGAAGAGGAAAACTGATGGGAAAAAGGGAAAAGCTACAATTCAGACTTATCCTCCGTTGAAGGCGGAACTAAAAACATTCTCGACAGTTTCGAATATAAAGCAGGCAGAGAAAGCCAGCGACAAAATTGGGCATAAATTAGATCCCTACCGAAAGGAAGAAGGCTGAGTCCAAAGGCAAGAAGAAAGCTAAGACCAAAAATAATTGAGATGCATCATCTGACTCTGGCTAGGATGCCAGTAGGTAGTGATGCCGCCATCTGTACTCCCAACCCACTGAGGGCCGTTTGTATAAACATCAATGGACTGGGGATCAAATTAACTGGAGTTCAAAATCTGAACCAAGTTCAGTCGTCGTCCATGTTGTATAAAACTATTCGCGGATTCCGAGATCCTAGTTCAATTTGATCCCAAGTTCAATGATTTCAATATGGCAACAGCGCAAAAAAGTAAGGATATTCACGTATAGAGTGCACTGAACGCATCTCGCCGAGCTATCTTCTTTTTGTTTGTTTATTCTTGTGTTTGTTAACCTCAAAATAAAGTGTATTGACATGTGTTGGGGATGAAAACTTAGAACATAACCTAAGTGCACACCAGGTTTGTCTCAGCGGGAAAGTTAAGACAAAAAATGTAACATAACAGACCATTTCAGTACCAGTAACCGGAAAAAGAATGTTCCATGGACTTCAAATTCGCGGCCGAAATTTAGCAAAGGAATTGCAACCGAATCCATAAAGGTAGGTGAAGTCAATTGATATAAATATTTACAGCTTTTAAATATACCCTAGATGCGATTACATTGCTGAAAGATGTATAACACGGTTTAAAACCATTTTTTAGATTTCTGAACATTTTCTTACAGGTTCAAATTTTATTATTGCTAGCTGATCCAATCTGGTCCTGCCTGAGCTGAAAGTGGGATCACATGTGAATTGTGGTCTTGTTCAACTTGTGATATTCATACAAATCACTATGCTTCCTTCTGTATGAAATGTTCCTCTGGTTGTACTCCATTCACAGGGGGCAGTGAATTACACTGAATTCTTTATCATGTATGTCAGGGCTGGACTCTTGCTCACAATTCAGTGTACCCAGGCATTTCTGTTCAATTACACTGTAGCCACTGCCCAGCTCTCCACCTATACCATTACCTAGCAACATATGCTAGTATATTATTTCTTGATGGATTATTTTAAGATTTAGGGGACTTGGTTGCCAATAAAAAGGATAGCCTGTTGCCCTTTTTGATACAATGACAAGAGTCTCAAGCGAGGCTACACAAATAAACTAAGCAGTCAATAGTTTACAAAACCTAGTAGGTATCCAAAGGTTTCTTTAAATCAAAACTTAAATTTAATTTTGCAAATTAATGCCATATTAGTATTATTAGGCCTACCCATATGGCAATATCACACTGTAGTTCTAGTTTGGAAACTTATTGCTTTTCTTTCTCGTAAGCTGCAATTGATTAGGCCTACTATAACGTTTACAACAGTGTTGGTATGGAACATCTTGAATATAAGTGGGTAGAAAAATGTGCAGTAGTCTATATTACTTAGATAAAAGAAGTATTGGTACCGGTTTGTAAATAAATATAGCCTACTGTATCATAACCAAGGAGGCTTCCAGTGTTATGAGGTCATTGTGTAGTGCAATTAGTTCAGGCAAAGGTCTTACACTCCAACTATTTTTACAACACATGACCCAACAGCTGAAAGCCTCCTTGGTCATATATGCAGTTATGAAAATCCTATTATTTTTGCATCCTTTGCATTGATCTGTTATGCCTATTTTCTAACACAGCTTAACATGAAAATAAATGATCATGTTACTGTCTTGTATAAAAATATAATGTTGTGGAGCCAGCTCATGAGTAACCAAGAGCCTGAACATTTTTACAGCCTTTCCTGGCAATGGCTACAATAGCTTACTGATGAACAGGTCATGTTAAAGCAACTTGATACCAATCTCTGATAGGGTTTAATCAGTCTATTTTGTTTCTGCTTCATTTTGGGGATTAGGACATGGTCATGAGCTCCTTGCAATGAGGTGTATGTGGAAGTTTTGACTTTATTTGAGATAGCCTACTCTTTATTTGGCCATACAAACTGAAAAGTTTCAATAATTTACTTATCTATAATGTATAAAGTGTTCTGTGTTGATTAAATAGGCCATGTTACTGTATTCTAAATTTAAGAAAACCTTGACAGGTACTGTCCAATGCTAGGTCTCCTTAGCATACCGCAGTAGGCAAACTTATCTGTTTACAGGAACTATGTTGAGATTGCTATTTATGGACAACATAAGCACAATGGTTAAGTAGCATGGTTTACCAGAGTCTCAAATTAAATTAAATGAAGGTTACATTTTGATATAAAGATAAGTAAGCCTCTGTGGAATTTGTTACACCAGACTACATTTAATTGAAAGGGTGACGAATGAAATCTTCTGAAGGCATCTGGTTAGTTTTAGTATGTCAGCATCAACCATTGGAGGAAGCTACTAATTCCCAAGCAGTAGACAAATAAACTTAAAACGTGCCCTACCGTATTAAATAAAACAAATTATTTAGCATGTTTTTTTTCCTGGACTTTTACTTATTTATTTATACGTACATTTCATGCCCTAAGGCTAAATGAATGCTTAAACATGGTGATAATTCAGTTGTTGTAAAGTATACTCCACACTTCACTTGTTATTTTCTAACATGTGTTATTGTTGCAGGTAGCTTTGGAGGTGCCTCTAGCAACAACACAGAGCAAGCAGAAGCCACTGTTTGGAGAGGACAATGGGCAAAATGAAAAATGAAAGAATAATAATTAGAATATGAAATCTTGAGCAGGCCCAAACTGAAGAAAATGAAATGTACTAATGCATTATTTAATAAAATAAAATAAAAGGATGTAATGTTATTCTGAACTAGTTGTTAATTTTTCAGGCCCTGATTGTTCCTGAGATTGTTGCCACAATATTGTCCTCCATTGACTTAACAAGGTTACACAGTGATTGGAGTACAATGTCCCTAACCCTCATTTGTGCTCTCTCTAAAACTGGGCATGGATGATTTATATATATAAAATTTTGTTATGTGCATATAGAAAAATGTTTCTGTTAAATGTGCAACAGAAGACAGGTGCAGACTGCAGATATGCTACAAAATTGGTCGAGAGGCATTCACCGTTATCGATCCAAGTTAATGTCCAGAACAACAGTTATCATTTGTGATGCACTCACTACTTTAATCAGAAATCTGCTGTTTGCCATTTAATTACAGTTGTCATGTATGGGGCAGTCGAGGCCAAGCTGTTAATTGCTTGCATATTGAATTTCTTGAAATTTGGTTAACATAATAACATAGGAATTGGGTAGTTTTTGGAGAACTTACCATGAAGCAGGCCACTGTTTTATTGGAGGTTTCAGGTTCACTTCTCTTTCAAAAAGTAGTTTTAAATATGGGTTTTTGTCACTTTAAAACTTAAAATGTTAGAATATGTTATCAAATGGTTGTTGGAACATCTTGGTCAACAGTCCTGTGTACTTGGATGTGTGTTGATTTTGTCTGATAACTTGAGGTGACTGTAGTAGTGGACCAGTATGTAACTGTAATAAAAAACAGTGGATTTAGTAAGTTTTTTATGGATGATATTTTAAGGAAAACCTGGAACAAGTTTGGGGTAAGTGACCCAGGACTTACAGGTACCCGTAAGTAGCATTCTAGCATTTGCCTTGGTATAGTGTGGGTACCCTTGAAGAGCCCCACTCTGGATGATCAATGTCAGCACTGGGATTAAAATCTCTGAACTTGTTGCATTTCCTCATTACAGTCTTGGACCATGCCCGATATACTCAGCTAAGCTGCTGGGTAGACATATGATTACACGCAGATAGTTTGGGTGTGTGGATAAATGAAATGATGAGGAGGTAGAAAGTAGAAAATGAAATGTCCTAAAGCAATTTCAGGCCCTGAGAGTTCCTGAAATTGTTGCCACAATATTGTCCTCCATTGACTCATGCAGGGTGCGAGTTATTGAACGGGATATTCCTTCTCTGAGAGATTCGTACTCTCTCCACCCCTTACAACATTACACCTTTATCAGACACATTTTATATTCCTTCCTGAGATAACATCTATCCCCAATCAAAGAAAAATGCTTTCCACAAAGAAAAGAAAGGAATTTGTGAATCTACACCCTATATGCTACAGCTGGTGATCTATTACAGTATTGTTTTAGCATTTTCTTGTTAATGTGATGCAGTTGTACAACATGGGGCTCTCAAGTGCCCGGAGACACAGTCCAGGGGATGGTTGAATGACCTGGGTCCATTGACACTACTGGTATTTGGAAATAAAACACATGAGCACAGTAAAAAAAAGGGGAGTGGAGAGGAATGGAAGCAAAATAGGAAAGATGGAAATGTTAAAAAACATTTTCTCGGTACAAATACATTCATTTACCTAGCAAAGATTTCTTGATCAAACATTTTGCATAAATGTAAGCCATTGAAATGTGCATGTAGTATCTAAATTTACATGAGGGACTATTTAGAAGTACCGTAGCTTATGGCACCCAGCTATGGGCTTACAATTGTGGTGCATGTTTACTGCCATATGGGCTAAATAATGTGAAGTGTGTGTCGCATGAATACTAGGCCTATGATAGTTCTTCTACAGGATATCTAATAGGCTACCCTATTAGCAAAAGTAGTACCAGTGGCCTACCACTTTCAAAAACAAAAATTACCGTGGATAAAATAGTCATTTAATACTACTATTACCGTATCGCATGTGTGTGGTACCGGTATTAATATATTCACATCTCGGAATGCTTTTAACCTCAAAATTGTGCATCGCATACGTAGGCTAACTTAGGGTATTGGTGCATATGTCAACGAAACAAAGACAGGTTACAACACCATCACTGATTGAAAACACACAGTTTGGAGTGAAAACACAAATTGTTATCATTAATGTGAACACGTATTACGTCCGTATAGCCTTTAGGCCTAGTAACCCTCGACTTGGAGGCTCAGAACAACAGGGTTTATAGGTGACCTAATACAATAAAATGTTAAAAAACCGGTCGTGTTTTTATATTTATTTAAAACGGAAGAAATATATCGTTCAAGTGTCTCAATAAGACACGATTTTTAGGAGAACGGCATTCTTCCTCCTCAAAATTCAAAATCACTGTGACAAAAATGCATCATCGATAAGAGCGAGCACGTACAAATTAAGCCTAGTCCAGAACCAAATAGTACGGTACCATCGTATAACCTACTAATGTCCAAGCTTTCTAACATATTTCTCTTTTTAATACAGCCGAGAAGTGGAATCTATGCGCTAAAATGTTTCATGGACAACAGCTGTGAACTAAGAACAACATGGCTGAACCTAGCACTGTCGCCGGTTAAATATGAACTCAGATCAATACGCGGTGATCTTAGATTAACGTTTATATAACAGAAATTCTGAGTTCAGCACGCGCTAAGATCAGCTGAAACTGGTGAACTGAGATCAAATGCTTTATACACTCAGCCCTGAGTGGTGGATAACCTCCTTGCCACAGCTGAGCTCACAATTTATGTGCCGGAGTACCGTGGACAGTGATGATGGTGAAGACGATGATTTTAAATTTGTTTGTGAATTTGGGAATATTTTGCTTAATTTTTAGACCAATTGTACTACATTTACATATTGAAAATAATTTAGAATATCACAAGGATGGAGCTTCAGAAAAACATTGTTTACAGAGACCTACTTAAATGTGAGAAAGGTGTAATATAGGCTATCTATCCATGGGTCCATTCTGCCCCAGCGCTTGGGACACAATTGTCCATTACGAACGTATGATTACGGTATGTACCATTTCTACCAGTTCATTTCTCATCTCTATTTTCCACTAGCATTTATTTGTAACCTATGACGTGTAGAGAAACAACAAACATACCGTACCGTAGCCTACTTTAAAAAAAATCAACCAATTAGGCTACACCGTGCTAACATTTTTAAGTTCCATTCCGCCCCACCTTCCCCTATAAACGTGCAAAGCGTAAGAAACAAAATATAGATGGAAATATCCATGCGATATAAACAAGAACACCTGCCAGACTGAACGTTCCCTTCGTGTTGCCCCCTGACAAGGGTAGGCCTATGACTGATGAACATGTTTCCAAGTCTCAGCCCTCTGACCTGTCGACCTTGATCCAACTAATATTCAGTGGTTTCCATATAAATCCCCGAACGGTACATTCTAACAGGCGACTTCATTCCAACTCATTGTCCTTCCTTCATCCGCAGAGGCAGGCATCTGGATGGGTATCCCACAATGATTATTTGCCATTTCGTCGACCCTATAGAAATGTAAATGTCAAGAATTCAGATTACTATGCTGAGTGTATTTTGATTGAAAATACCCTGGCAAGTTCTGACTACTTCCCAACATGACGAACATATATAAAAATACAGCCTAAAAGCATATATTGAACAACCTAAAGAGGATTTACTGTAGTTCATGCCTCGAAGACGTCTCTACAGTATATTATCGGTACGGGTGTTGACAGGTACGACATAGGGATTCCGTCACTGTAATTAGTTTATCTGATGTATAATTCGGCGAGATGTACCGGTAATTGTAAGATTGAAAAACAAGTAACTAGACCACGTTAAAAGATGTGAAATGTTCTGTGGGTACGGTACATGGCTTATGATAAACGTGTGTTACAGCGAAAAAAAATACGTATGTGCCCAGCACAGAATTAATTATAATATTCCATTGTTGAAGATACAGAGGTATGGAATGTGTACTAGGAACAGCCTGATGACGATAATATAGGCTAGACAAAAGTTACCCTCCTGTAGGCGACGACAATGTATCTAGTTTGAAGGGCAGGTGACCTCGTAGTTCCGCCCCTTAAAACAACAATAACACTAACTATCTAGTTTGATCTGGGCGTTATGTACCATAAGGAGGTAGATTATACTGTAGTGACCTTTGACTGCCTGTAAGCAGCTAGTAAAATATTTAATCTGTTTGCGTCAAATGAAGTTTGAGTGTACATTAGCATCTTAGAGGAACCGAATGTAGGATTTTTCTTCCCTGCTCAAGATGCAGGCACCATTATTTATTAATTTTATCTATTGAATCGCTATGATTAATAGTAACAACTTATTCGACCATGACGATTAACTTGTAAACATAAGACAAAGAGTAAATGTTGAGCATCATGGTTGTACATGTTATACTGTTGTTACAAACATATAGCCGTATATCAGTAGGCTACATCAGTGTGCATTTCCAGGTGACCTAAATTACTTCATTTGGTTTATTAAATGACTGATTTGGCGTACTGGTATAGGCCTAAGTAAGGTGTTGAATTGATTTTTAAGTGCCCTTACTCTTTCTTCTAGTTTCCAGATCATAATGGAGGAGCAACCATCGATCAAGAATGAGCCAGAATTGTTGACTCAAACACATGAATTCTCTAACCTGGTAAGTTGCGTTTTAATTCGTATATTGTGTAACATTGCAATCCTTGTGTTGTGCATGACAAGCAAGGGTTACTGACATAATACAATACTTAACAGTAAGTCGTTGGCTAAGTATCTGTTAGCTTCTACTTTTTATGATAAGTTACAGTAAGTTCGTAGTCGTATTTAACTTTAAGTCATACTTGTAATACTCTGCAGGAGTCAAATGAGCTGTTGCCCTCCGATAACCTGCTGGACGAGGTTGTTGGTATATTTGATATTGAAAGGATAGCAATTAAGGAGGAACATGAACTACAGGTAATTATAGGTTCTGCATTACTTCTCTTATAATAGGCTAATACGAATGATTTTAAGAATATTAGTTGGACGATTGGATTATTTCTTTTCTATAAGAACTCACACTAGCTGACGAAATTGTATTGATACTGCAATTCCACTCTGATGGCATGCTAGATCATACTATAGGTGAAATCTTCACAACATGTGATGTTGAAAGTGAATCATATAATGCTTTGGATATATATGGCTTTTCCTTTTTATAGACTCCTTGATATCTATGGATCAGCCATAGTTAATTGTCTTTGTTTCTTCTGTATTCTTTGGTAGATGTCTGATACGCATCATGTACCAGTATGTGTTAAGTTACGATTAATAAAACCTAACAATCAGGTTTATCAAAGCGTTCATATTTATTACAATTTATTAATCTTCACTAAGAATGTATCGACTACTAAGACCCGAGCGTCTGAACATCGACCCAGAATCTAGCAACGCCCAACAAGAATGGAATCACTGGTACAGCACGTTCAGGAACTTCATAGTGTCTTACCAAGTAAGTGACGCGGACAAATTAAGAATCCTGATAAATCATGTCTTACCTTCAGTATACGAATATTTCAATGAAGCTAAAACGTTCAATGACGCAATAAGCATTTTGGTTAGCACGTTCACAAAACCGGTGAACGAAACATTTGCCCGTCACAAATTAGCAACCAGAAAGCAGCTAGCTGGAGAAACAGTGTCGAGATATATAGAATCTTTGAAGCTTCTGAGGAAATATTGTAACTTTAAGGCTGTAACAGCGGAAGTAAATAGAGATGATTATATTCGCGACGCTTTCATTGCCGGTCTTCTTAACTCCAATATTCGTTAGAAACTATTAGAAACTCTTAACCTCACCCTTGAGGAGGCTTCAATAAAGGCAAAGGCTTTAGAGTCAGCGATGGAACAGTCCCTTCAGTATCAAGAGCTTGTTTCATTCAGTGCTGTTCAGAAACGTCGTGCTAGTTTACCCAGATCACCCTCAATTACTTATGCCAACCGTGGCAGCTGTTTAGGGAATAGTGAAGCCTCGTGTGAAGTTGTTGCAGTGACAAACAGGAAGTGCAATTTTTGTGGACTTGCCTATCACAAGAGGAATGAATACCCATCAAGGGAAGCTATTTGTCGTGCTTGCTCGAAAACTGGTCACTACGGCAAAGTTTGTAGAAGTGCCAAACCGAATAGTTCTCAAAAATCTTACCATTGCCATACCGTAGTCTTATCTTCTGCCTCTTCCACACAATCCTGTCTGGCAAAAGCAATAATTCCCATTCACTTAAATAGAACGAAAGCCAATGCTCTGGTAGACACTGGTAGTTCTACAAGTTTTATTTCTGAGAGGTTGGTCCGGAAGCTCCGGCTCCCCGTGTGTGCTAGTAGTCTCACAGTAACAATGGCCTCAACATCGCTTAGCTCATGTATTAAGAGAATTTGTTCAGTCAATCTAAACGTCAAGGACCATGTATATGAAGACGTTCAGCTAAATATACTGACAGATCTATGCTCGGACGTTATTTTGGGTCACGACATTCTTGGTCGACATTTATCCATAGAAATAAAGTTTGGTGGCAGCAAAGAACCGTTGGATGTCTGCGGATTGACAGAACCCGTCCAACTTTTTCGTAACATCCCTCCAGACTGTAAACCAACCGCTGTTAAATCTCGACGTCACACAGCTTCAGATGCCAAGTTCATTGATCAAGAAATTCAACGACTCTTAAAGGAAGATGTCATAGAAGAAAGCTTTTCTCCATGGCGTGCATAGGTTCTTGTTACCTACACCGAGAACCACAGGCGTCGCATGGTAGTTGACTATTCTCGGACAGTAAATCAGTACACCCAACTAGATGCATATCCACTTCCACGCATTGAGGATATCGTAAACAAAGTGGTAAATTATGAAGTGTTCACTGGTATCGACTGATAGAGCGCCTATCATCAAATCCCTATCTGTGAAGAGGTCCGTCCGTACACAGCATTTGATGCTAGTGGTAATACTTTGGCAGTATAATCGAATTCCATTTGGCCTAACTAATGGTGTGCCCTGTTTCTAAAGAACTATCGATTCGATCATCCAGAAAGAGGAACTAACTTGGGTAGCAGCTTACCTAGATGATGTCATAGTAGGAGGCAGGAATCAGCAAGCACATGACATGAAACTGAAGAAGTTCCTAAAAGCCGTAGAAAAGTGTCGCTTGATAATTAATGATAATGATGAGTGTCTTCTCAGCTCGTACAATAAAGCTGTTGGGTTATATAATCTCCAATCATGAAATTCGTCCAGATACTGACCGACTCACATCCTTGAGAGAACTTCCAGTTCCATCTGATACTGCTTCTTCTCGAAGAGCAATGGGCATGTTCGCACATTTTTCAAACTTCATTCCAAGATTTTCACAGAAAATACATATCCTTTCGAGTGGTCTCTTTCCATTAAACGAAAAGGCTGTTGAAGCGTTCAATACTCTGAAAGAGGATGTGAAAAGCGCACTCGTCTCAGCTATAGATGAGAAGGTTATGTTCACGGTGGAGACTGATGCTTCAGAACATTCTATTGGAGCCACCCTGTCACAAAATGGGCGGCCTGTAGCTTTTTTTCATAACCCTCAACAAGTCAGAACAAAGACCTGTGGAGAAGGAAGCTCAGGCTATTATTGAAGCTGTCAAGAAATGGAGGCATTATTTACTAGGAAGACATTTCCGCCTCATCACCGATCAGAAGTCAGTGGCCTTCATGTTCGACAGCAGGCGTCATGGCAAGGTAAAGAATGAGAAGATACTGCGTTGGAGACTGGAACTTTCATGTTTTGACTATGAAATCATCTACAGACCCGGTCAACACAACGAAGCAGCTGATGCTTTCTCCAGAATCTGTTCGGCTACCCTGTGCTATGGATTATGACTTAAGAACCTGCATGAAGCCTTATGTCATCCGGGATTGACGAGAATGAATCACTTCGTTAAGTCAAAGAATTTGCCCTATTCGTTGGAGGATATAAAGAAAGTTTTATCAGCTTGTAAAGTCTGTGCTGAGCTAAAACCCAGATTTATCAAACACGAGGGAAGTCTCATCAAACTATCCATCCATTTGAACGAATAAACATGGATTTCAAGGGACCTCTTCCATCCACTTCCAGAAACCGATCCCTCCTCATCTTAGTAGATGAATATTCCAGATATCCTTTTGCTTTTCCCTGCTCGGATGTTACTTCCTCCACCGTTAACTCAAAACTGAAAATCCTTTTTTCAATTTTTGGATTTCCTTCCTATATTCTTTCAGATCGAGATTCTGCCTTCATGTCCCAATAATTGAAATCATATCTCACGACTGTTGGGGTAGCGACGAGCATAATGACACCGTATAATCCCAGAGGCAATGGTCAGGCAGAAAAATACGTAGGCATTGTCTGAAAAACTATACAGCTTGCCATAAAATCAATTGGATATCCGACAGTGGGAATAATTTTTAGATGATACCCTCGATTCTATCAGTTCATTACTTTGTACCACAACAAACGAAACTCCCCATGATCGTATGTTAAAACACCAACGGAGATCGACATACGGACAAGCAACCCCTTCATGGTTATTGACTCCAGGACCTGTATTTCTGCGGAATCATACCAGGCATTCAAAGTAAGAACCATTTGTCCAAGAGGTCACTCTTGTTGAAACGAACCCCGAGTACGCTCACGTACATCTTGCTGATGGTCGGGAGACTACCGTTTCAACTAGAGACTTGGCTCCAGTACCTTCTCCAGGCAACATTTCACAAGAATGGGAAGAAGAAAGGGAGGTAACAGAAGAGCAGCATTCCATCATTGTACTAGTTATGAACACTTTGATAAACCTGTTTGTTAGGTTTTATTAATCTTAACTTAACACATACTGGTACATGATGCGTATCAGACGTCTACCAAAGAATACAGAAGAAACAAAGACAATTAACTATGGCTGATCCATAGAGATCAAGCAGTATATAAAAAGGAAAAGCCATTTCATTCACCCGCAACTAACTGATAAATATAGTACTTGAGGTAAGGGGGAGGACGCCGGATTCTTTTGCTCCGCCAAGGTTGTTGGCCTGGAGGAAGTGTAACTGGACTCCCTGTCGACAGCTGAGATTCTGGAGAAGTCTGGAATCTGGTGCTTCGCCTAGGTTGCTGGTCAGGAGAAGTCGCAACTGGACTTCCTAACGACCTCTGGGATTCTGGAGAAGTCAGGACGTGAGGAACCAGATTCGAAGATTCCGATGGTCGTGGAGTGACCATTGATGTTGAAGGCCAGTGATGTCCAAGAGATCTGTTGGAATGCTGTTCATCTGTTACCTCCCTTTCTTCTTCCCATTCTTTTCCTTTTTATAGACTCCTTGATCTCTATGGATCAGACATAGTTAATTGTCTTTGTTTCTTCTGTGTTCTTTGGTAGATGTCTGATACGCATCATGTACCAGTATGTGTTAAGTTAAGATTAATAAAACCTAACAAACAGGTTTATCAAAGTGTTCATATTTATTACAATTTATTAATCATAACTAAGAATGGATCGATTACTAAGACCCGAGCGTCTGAACATCGACCCAGAATCTAGCAACTCACAACAAGAATGGAATCACTGGTACAGCACGTTCAGGAACTTCATAGTGTCTTACCAAGTAAGTGACGCCGACAAATTAAGAATCCTGATAAATCATATCTCACCTTCAGTATACGAATATTTCAAAGAAGCTAAAACGTTCAATGATGCAATAAGCATTTTGGTTAGGACGTTCACAAAACCGGTGAACGAAATATTTGCGCGTCACAAATTAGCAACCAGAAAACAGAAAGCTGGAGAAACAGTGTCGAGATATAGAAAATCTTTGAAGCTTCTGAGCAAAGATTGTAACTTTAAGGCTGTAACAGCGGAAGTAAATAGAGATGATTGTATTCGCGACGTTTTCCTTCCCGGTCTTCTTAACTCCAATATTCATCGGAGACTATTAGAAAATCTTAGCCTCACTCTTGAGTAGGCTTCAATAAAGGCAAAGGCTTTAGGGTCAGCGATGGAACAGTCCCTTCAGTGTCAAGAGCCTGTTTCAGTCAGTGCTGTCCAGAACCGTCGTGCTAGTTCACCAACACCACCCTCAATTACTTATGCCAGCCGTGACAGCTGCTCAGGGAATAGTGAAGCCTCGTGTGAAGTTGTTGCAGTGAAAAACAGGAAGTTCTATTTTTGTGGTCTTGCCTATCACAAGAGGAATGAATGCCCAGCAAGCGAAGCTATTTGACGTGCATGCTTGAAAACTGGTCACTACGGCAAAGTTTGTAGAAGTGCCAAACCGAATAGTTCCCAAAAATCTTACCATTGACATACTGTAGTCTTATCTTCTGCCTCTTCCACACCATCTAGTCTGACAAAAGCAATAATTCCCATTCACTTAAATGGAATGAGAGCCAATGTTCTGGTAGACACTGGTAGTTCTACACGTTTCATTTCTGAGAGTTTGGCCCGGGAGCTCTGGCTCCCCGTGTATGCTAGTATTCTCACAGTAACAATGGCCTCAACTTCTCTCAGCTCATCTGTTAAGGGAGTTTGTTCAATCTAAAAGTCAAGGACCATGTATATGAAGACGTTCAGCTAAATATACTGACAGATCTATGCTCGGACGTTATTTTGGGTCACGACATTCTTGGTCGCCATTCATCCATAGAAATAAAGTTTGGTGGCAGCAAAGAACCGTTGAATATCTGCGGATTGACAGTGGCTAATGTAGAACCTGTCCAACTTTTTCGTAACATCCCTCCAGACTGTAAACCAATCGCTGTTAAATCTCGACGTCACACAGCTTCAGATGCCAAATTCATTGATCAAGAAATTCAACGACTCTTAAAGGAAGATGTCATAGATGAAAGCTTTTCTCCATGGCCTGCTCAGGTTCTTGTTACCCTCACTGAGAACCACAAGCGCCGCATGGTAGTCGACTATTCTCGGACCGTAAATCACTACACCCAACTAGATGCATATCCACGTCCACGCATTGAGGATATCGTAAACAAACTGGCGAATTATGAAGTGTTCACTGCAATCGATTTAATGAGCGCCTATTATCAAATCCCTATCTGTGAAGAGGACCGTCCGTATACAGCATTTGAAGCTAGCGGTAAACTAGTCATGTCCACAAAAATAGCACTTCCTGTTTGTCACTGCAACAACTTAACACGAGGCTTCACTATTCCCTGAGCAGCTGTCACGGCTGGCATAAGTAATTGAGGGTAGTCTGGGTGAACTAGCACGACGGTTCTGAACAGTATTGACTGAAACAGGCTCTTGATACTGAAGGGACTGTTCCATCGCTGACTCTAAAGCCTTTGCCTTTATTGAAGCCTCCTCAAGAGTGAGGTTAAGATTTTCCAATGGTCTCTGACGAATGTTGGAGTTAAGAATACCGGCAATGAATGCGTCGCGAATACAATCATCTCTATTTACTTCCATTGTTACCGCCTTAAAGTTACAATATTTGCTCAGAAGCTTCAAATATTCTATATATCTCGACACTGTTTCTCCAGCTAGCTGCTTTCTGGTTCCTAATTTGTGACGCGAAAATATTTCGTTCACCGGTTTTGTGAACGTGCTAACCAAAATGCTTATTGCGTCATTGAACGTTTTAGCTTCACTGAAATATTCGTATACTGAAGGTGAGACATGATTTATCAGGATTCTTAATTTGTCGGCGTCACTTACTTGGTAAGACATATGAAGTTCCTGAACGTGCTGTACCAGTGATTCCATTCTTGTTGTGCGTTGCTAGATTCTGGGTCGATGTTCAGACGCTCGGGTCTTAGCAGTCGATCCATTCTTAGTTGAGATTAATAAATTGTAATAGATATGAACACTTTGATAAACCTGTTTGTTAGGTTTTATTAATCTTAACTTAACACATACTGGTACATGATGCGTATCAGACATCTACCAAAGAACACAGAAGAAACAAAGACAATAAACTATGGCTGATCCATAGAGATCAAGGAGTCTATAAAAAGGAAAAGCCATATCAGTTGTGTACCCTATTACTTATAGGATAGTCGGGAAAAGGGAAGACTGTCACAGCAACGCAAACTCGCTACCGGCATTAAACAATGTTAAGATCGTAACTTGGCCGTCAGCAAACATATTCTTAAAGAATGATCTTCACTACGTTTTCTTCTTCTAATTTTTTAATACGTGACCGCCAATGGAACAAACTTACATGGAAGTTGTGCTAAGCAATTGCATGACTAATTTCGATATGCACTTATGCCTTAAGGAGTGTGATATGTGTCACGCTTAAATACGTACGTGAGAGAGAAAAGGGTTTCCTTGTTCTCATATTCTCTCCTACCAAGTACACTCTGCAGACACATTCTCTAGTTTGTTTTATATCCCTTTAGGTATGTAGATAAGACTGCTGTGGGTATGGTGTAAGTAGTGTAGCAGGTTGGATGGAAATTACAACATAAGCCCTTTCACATGGGCAGCTCCATGTTTGACTTTATTTCTTCCTTCTAAGCTCATTATTCTTTGAGGATTATTTTTTTCTTATTTTACATTAAATGTACTAGCAATGTGCTACTGCGCTTTTCAATCTCCACCTTGCCCTAAAATTTTTGTACAATTGACCAATTCAACATGGCGGTCGCGCGAAATATTTCACAGCTTTTTTATATGACCCCGAAATTTTGCATGGTGATGGAGATTACTACGGTAAGTTCACGTATTTGAGTTATAAAAAACCTGTTTCATACAAAACCAGCAATGTTTAAATATATGAACGGAATTTTCCCGCGATTTAATCATCCGAACATAGCACAACGTGGCACGTATATGATTTACATGATATAATCCACTGGCATGTAACTTAAATCCATTTTTTCACATATTTAATATGGCGGCTGTGTGACAGTTTATAGTTAATTTTATATTGTCATAATTATGCGACTGAATTTAAAGTTTGTATAATGATCCGACACAATAACTCTCATCTACTGGTGCATAAGTCTCTGGTTAACATACAGAACATGCCAATATGGTGATCATCCGTAATAAATTACCGGTTCTCAATATCTCAATTGCACTTATAGAACTTAACCTCGTGAGCAGAAAACTAACATGGGGGCGGCGTGAAATGTAACTACTTAAATGGATTTTTCTGGCAATTTCCATTGATAAACAAACAGTCCCTCCAATTTCTTTTTTCATTCTTCCAGATGGTTTATTCATACAGGGGGAATTATATGTTTTGTACCAGTATTGTTCTGACATACGACAGGGTCGAAGACCAAAATCGATCGTCGTGAGATCCAATCACGAACAAATACCACCGCAGACATGTACATGATCTAGTCCCAGGTCAGGTATGTTACTCTCAGGGCATCGGGTAAGGATTTGGTGCAGTTAAGAAACTAGGTCAAAACACTCGTTAATTAATGAAAAAGAAGTTATAATCCACTGTATGTAACCAAAGATTTAAAATAACTACGTGTCTTTGACAGATTCAATTGCCCAAGAACAATCGCTGAGTAATGTAACAAAAACAACATTCCTGAAAGAAATTATACCCTCTTAAGCAATCCTTCCATACAAAAAGAGTGGTGTTGGGGGTAGCGCACCTGCCTCTAACCTGGAGGCCCCGGGTTGGATTCCCGGCTCCGTCAGGGATTTTAGAAACTTACGTGAGGGCTGGAGCGGGGTGCACTCAGCCTCGTGAGAACAATTGAGTAGCTGTCTGAGAGTGAGACTGCGCCCTGATCACGAAAACCAAGATTAACGGCCGAGGGGCCCGATGCGCTGATCACGCGTCACCCCAATATCTGCAGGCCAAATGGCTGGGCAGCGGTCGCTTGGAAGGCCTAGGTCCATCACGGGCTGTAGTGCCAGGGGTTATTATTAGTATTCATACAAAAATCGTAGAACATAAAAGCCAAGGAATGGCACAAAATAAATTCCTATGCAAATGTTATTTACACATAAGATTTAATCCCATTGCTCCTATTTTCTGTAGCAGACAATTAATCCATTGGCGTTCTAAAACATTCAATATAATCCGACTTATAAAGTAAAATAAATACATTCTGAGTTATGTTGGTACCATTTCCAACATTCAAATAATGCATAAACCAAGCTAGCTAAATCCTGATGTAAAATCCTATATTTACCACGCACCAGACATTTTATGCTATGCTGTATAATTAACAAAATATTTCGACAAATATGTATAACAAGAACGATCTCACCTGTGTCATAATCGTATGCTTACCGTCAATTATCTGTTTGACCTTCAAGTCGTCTCACCATCGGTTAAGTCTCGCAATTTGGATCATAATACCATGGATTGTTCGTCATTTTATTATAATATTCGTGGTGTTTAACATCTCGTGTAAATTTCATCTGCATTCATTTCTGATCAGCACGTTTGAATACATTCTTAATCAACATAACAATCGGCTGTACAAAATGCTGTTATACGGGGTCATTCACGCAGCGCTGCAGGTAGAAAGTTGAGCCGAAGGTCAGACGAGCACATGGCAAAGCGGAGCTGAGACTGTTGCCGAGTCAAGTTGACTTCGCTATTACGTTTATAGTGTATTTTAAGTTATAAGTATTGTAAGTTTATAACGTGTGTACGTGGTTATTGTTTAATTGTTATTGTGTTTCAAAAGTTTATAACGTGTTATTGCTAAGCTTTTGTTTCAATTTTTATTTGCGGGGAAAATTGAAAAGTGAGGTTTATGCAACAAACCCTCACACTCTAGATGAACTCAAACTAAATATCACGAGATAAATTGATGAACTAAAGCGTGTGAATGAAAATTTCCTTAGACGATGCCAGAAATGTGTAGATGCAGGTGGAGGACATTTATAACATCATCTGTGTCAAGTTGAGTGATTATTTTATTTTGATTATGTGTTATTATGCGAGGTTGTTATTTACATACGATTCGTACGGGCGCTCTCCCGACCCCAAGCTCAGCAAGTGCTCGTCCGACCCTCCACGCGCCGCGCGGCCTATTAGTGAAAGACCCTGTACTTGTCTATAATATTTGTCAATGTTTGTCTACATTTGGCTTCTCATTTTGTTTTCAACCATATCTTATACAGCAATTTACAAACAGATTGTCGCCTCCGTTGGCCCTCTCAAAGTTTACATTCGAAAAAAAAACGAAAAAAATAGTTTATGCCTGCAACATCAAAATGAATTCACAGTAGCCCTTTTCTTTCTGTATTCTCCTGATATTAGCCATATCCTGTGCTTGTACTTAGTTACACTTATAATAAGAAATTTCATAATATCATGCTACCGTCGCGAAATGTACAGCTACTTCTATACAAAGTTGGGCCTGTTAACATTTCTAAAGGAATAAAGAAACACAACTGCATTTTTACAGGTGTACAATAAAGTGAATACGTTAAAATCATCAGCATATTCGTTCCCTTAAGTTAGCCCTTTGACCTGCGTTTACTTATCCCTCCTGGATCAAATTAGATTGCCATTGTGAACACGAAAGCAACTTCTCCCCAGGAATGTAAGGCTTTAGTTGGCTATGACGTGATTTAGAACCAGTAATATCGCGTACATTTCTCCATGATGCACGGCTTCTACACTTTATGTAATCTTCCTCCTCCTCGCCTTTTCCCGCTACGCGGGGTCGGCTTTCTTATTCCTGAGGCGCCACTCATTTCTTTGGAAAGCATCATCAGCAGATAGGCCCAATACTCTCATGTCCCTCTGGACATTCGTCATCCATATTGTTTGATGTCTGCCGCTCCCTCTCTTTTGCGTAGTCATGTCATGGAAAGGCACTTCTTCACTACATGATTCTCCGGTCTTCGCATAACATGTCCATACCACCTTAGCCTGGTTTCTAAAAGCTTCTCAGTTAGAGGCGCTACTTTGATACTGCCCCGCACATGTTCGTTACGGATTTTATCTTTGAGAGTAACTCCTCCTGCCCAACGTAACAGACGCATTTCAGTGGTATGTAGCTTTTGCTCATGTGCCTTTGTAGTAGCCCACGTTTCACTACCATAGGGTAGGATTGGTCTTACGGCAGTTTTATAAACATTCCCCTTCGTTCTTATGCGTATTTTCGGATCACATAAAACTCCTGTTAGTTCGCGCCATTTATTCCACCCAGACGTGGCCCTATGGGTTATATCGGCGGTTATCGTGCCATCTTCAGCAATGACAGAACCTAGATATTTGAATTTTGTTACCCTTGGTAAGGTTTCACCATCTAGTTTAAGTTCAATATTTGTCATACTGGGTTTATTGTTGTGGAAGTCGCATACCATATATTCAGTCTTGGTTCTACTAATGCGCAGTCCATTAGACTCCAGAGCTCTCCTCCATTGGTCTAAACTCTCCTGTAGGTCATAAATACTGTCAGATATTAGTGCCACATCGTCAGCGTACAAAAGATTCCACGGTAAGGGTTTCAGAAATTGTTTTGTTAGGTAGTTTATAGTAATATTGAATAACAGTGGACTTAGAGCACTTCCCTGATGAACCCCCACTTTGATATCAAAGCTTTCGGACAAACCAGCTGGGCTTCTGGCGCATGTCTTTACATTGTTATACATATCCATTATGAGTTTTATGTATAGTTCACGAACGTTTTGCGTCCTTAATGCTTGCCATATTAACGGTCTTGACACACGGTCAAAGGCTTTCTCAAAAGCTATAAAAACCATTCATAAACTCTGCTTGTTTTCACGAGCTTTTTCAATTACCAGCCTTATTGCATGGATTGCGTCAATGGTTCCTTTTCCAGCAGTGAAGCCAAACTGATTGATTATCTGTTAACTTTATCAAATTTTGAACTCGCTCACAAAGGACTCGTTCCCAGACGTTGAGTGTGTGCGATGTAAGTTTTATACCACGGAAGTTTCCACAAGATCGAACATCTCCTTTATTTTTGTAGAACGGGACCAACGTACTCTTTCTCCAGGCATCTGGCATCTGTTCGTGAACTAAGATGTCATTGAATAACCTTGAAAGCCATTAAGCTCCATCCGCTTCAAGACATTTCCAGAGTTCAGCAGGTATCTCATCTGGGCCCGTTGCTTTATGATTCTTCACTTTAGAGATGGCTTTCCTAACTTCCACTTCTCTGATTTCATTAATAGGTCCTTGTGTCATAGGTTGTTCCACTTCTTGTCGCCTGGGAAATTCTTCATTTAATAAATCGTAATAATACTCATACCATCTTTCACAAATGTCCTTGTCGTTTGTTAATAAATTGCCTTCTTTATTTTTAATGCATTTTGGGGCTTTAACGTCTTTGCAGTCATTATGTTTGCGCTTAGCTACCTTATATATATCGTTGTTATTGGCTAATTCTAAACGCTGGTAGAAATCAAAATCAGCTTTTTCTCTTTCAATTGCAACGGTTTTCCTTTCAGCTTTCTTTGCCTGTTTGTAATTCTCTTTATCTTCCTCAGCACCAGTATTCTGCCAAATTCTGAACAAGCGTTTATTTTCAGCTACGCTGTTCTTGGCGTGGTTGTTCCACCATATGGAATCCTTTGCATTATGTAGGGCAACTATGCAAATACCTAACTCACGTTTCGCTGTAGCGACACAAAATGCTCCAAAGCCTGACTATAGTACTGTTGGGCTGTTTTCCTGAGACGGGGTTTTGCATAAATAATCCACTATACAATTGTTGACAACACTACCTATTTCACTATTCAATTCATACCATTTAATCTTTTCAATTTTTGGTCTTTTTATCTTAATATTTTTTCTCAGTTTTAGGGCTGTTAGTAGAAGCCTATGTTGGGAAGTAAGTGGTTCTCCAGGTATAACCTTACAGTCCTTAATTTGTCCCAAATCTCTTTTGTCTACCAGGATATAGTCTATCTGCGTTTTGAAATCACCACTCTTATAAGTTATAAGGTGTTCATCCTTCTTTTGAAAGAACGTGTTCACTACTGCAAGGTTATGGGAGGCTGCAAATTCAAGAATCGTCTCCCCTTCTTTATTTTGTTCTCCAAATCCAAAGCCACCATGGTAACCTTCAAAGCCGCCCCTGGTCACTCCTACATGACCATTTAAGTCCCCGCATATAATTTTTTGTTCCGTTTGGGGTATAATTGCAAGATGAGTCCTCAATACCTCCCAAAATTCTTGTTTTTCAATTTCTGGGCAATTCACTTGTGGCGCATAGACCGATACAATATTAAGACATGGTTGTTTATCTAAGGCGAGTTTTACCGACATGATGCGATCATTGATTCTACTTATCTCAACAACATTGTTACTAAGGTGATGATCTAATATTATTCCAATGCCATTTCTGGTGTTCTTCTTCCCATTGTAAATGAGCTTAAATCCTTTCCCAATTTGAGGTGATTTGGCACCTTTTCGCTTTGTTTCCTGCACACAACAAATGGCCGGCCCCGTGGTGTTGGGGTAGCGTGCCTGCCTCTCACCCGGAGGCCCCGGGTTCGATCCCCGGCTCCGTCAGGGATTTTAAAACTGACGTGAGGGTCGGAACGGGGTGCACTCAGCCTCGTGAAGACAATTGAGTAGCTGTCTGACAGTGAGACAGTGCCACGATCACGAAAACCAAGATTAACGGCCGAGGGGACCCGACGCGCTGATCACGCGTCACCCCAGTATCTGCAGGCCGAATGGCTGGGCAGCGGTCGCTTGGTCGGCCTTAGCCCGTCATAGGCTGTATACTGCCAGGGGTTGTTTTTGTTGTTTTGTTAACACAACAAATGTTTATGCGGCGTCGGTCTAGAACTGCGCAGAGTTCTGCACTTCGTCCAGTCATTGTACCAATGTTCCAAGTACCTATGCGCAGTTCAAACACTGGCTCAGTGTCTTTCCGCTTATATGTTTCGTCGCTTACGGGGGACGCCCTAGCATTTCCGTCGCTTGAGGGGGGCGCCCTAGCATTTCCGTCGCTTAAAGGGGACGCCCTAGCCGTGAATCCCTTTCCATTTCCGTTTTGCCTCGTGATTAATATAAAGATTGGCTTTCAATTTTACGGTCGGTTGCCACCTGACACCAAGGTCTTGCTTGATCTTCTTGGAAGACCCGAGAGCCGCCGTTGACCATATTGGATCTTCCGCCGCCATCTCTAATGAGCTCTCAGACCCAAAAGCTCATCACAACCAAGGACTTCTACTCCGATGATGTCGAAGAAACTCCATGACTGGGTTTTATAACGGAGTTTCAGGGGCCGATAACCTAGATGTTAGGCCCCTTAAAACAACAATTATCATCATCATCATATAACGGAGTTTTCTCTCCGGAGCATTGGCTCAAATGATATATGGCAACCATATACCTTTTGCTCATAGAACCCGAGCAATGGGTGCCCCTTCTGCCAACTACACTGTTCCGAAGTCCATCTTCTCCACTGTAGATGCCATTGAGGTCTTCACCGTAACCCTGGCAAGGGACCCTTACATGGTACTACCAGCCGGGTCAGCTGGTCGAAGGTTTTTTACACAGGTGTCACTCCTCTATCAATCGCCCTTAGTCTTGACTTGTGACAGGCAGAGCCTGGCTTCCCAAACATTGGGCCCAGGTTGGTGGTGTTCTACACTTCATATAATGTGATGAATAATTGCTCTGCTTTAAATCTGACTCTGATTCTTTCACTGTTAATATGTTTACAGAGCACAGCCTTCTGGCCACTTCCTGGTGGACTATTAGATGATTTTATTACTGCAACGTGGCTCCCAAGGCCTTCTATAGTGTAGTTACAGTGCACACATTGTATTGCAGTATATAATATTATTTCTGCTCTTAGCTCTAATATAATACTTTGCAATTTATAGCACGTTTTCACACATCACGATGACTGACCTTGCGGTGTTCAGTTCGCAAGTATTTAATTATTTCACAAACAGTTATGTGAAATATTCATTGCGTCACTAGTGTGTTTCGCTCTAACGAATTATACAATATTTTGAAGGATTTTATCCAATTTCTACAAATTTCAATACCATGTATTTAAATGCACTAATAATCACACTCACGCTGCCATGCTATTCGACAACTAATTAGTAAGTGTTTCCGGCTTCCTCCTCATGTCCTTCCGGATTATTTTAATTGTTCATTATTCCCACGTGAATTAACTTCCAATATCATGCAGTAAATTTCCAACTCAATTTATTGTATTGTCTATCTCTTCTCTTACTTAAGTATTCATTTCCGTCTATTAAATCTGGTGCCGTACACAGCTCATTCGCTGCTTCCACAGCTTTCCCATGCACCTTTCGCCATGTAATATCTTCTTAAGTAGACTCGGCTCACAATCTTGGAGTATACTTTTATGTCGTCACATATATGCAATGTATATATGGTTATTAGCTGAAGTGCTTACAGAAGTCTGGTATGTAAAATCTGAAAATAGGATTAATATTCTGTACAAAATTTCTTATCAAGTTCTTGTATGTCGCATTGTGTTTGGAAGGAGTTCATAGCAATGGAACCATGTGTAAGATTTAATCCCAAATGTGGAATGGAAAGTGTTCGTGAAACAAGTAATTTCTCTGCAGGATGATTCTAATCTCACTGAGGATATCGAGACAGAAGAATTTTCCATACCGGTACCAGAGTTTGTACCATGCATCAAAATGGAAATACCGTCTTTAGAGAGTGATGGAGATTTGAAAATGGTAAGTACCTTTTTGGGTACCTATTTGTTGCATCTTATAAAGGACATGACCTGATCGCCATTGTCTGTTTACTAAGGATATTTAGGGATTAACAGATTGTGTATTCAGACCAAGCTTATGACAAATTGAAGCTGTCAGCTATTGTGTTGTGTATGGTAAGGAAAGTACAAGATGTAAATGGAAGGTAAGGCATTATATTGTCTGAATAGTGGTGGACTTGGATGCATGCCTCCCTCTGGGTATGCCGTTGCTCTATCACCTAAGATATTGTAAGAAAGATCTTAATTCTCGTTGCTGAAAGTACATATAGTAAAGCCAGAATATCTTAGCACATCCTCGTGTTATTAGTTGTATGTTCTGAACCTTGTATATTTGTATGGATTGCAGTATTTTAACGGTATAGGTGTCCAAATGATCCGGGGCCGACTAAATTACTATATTCTGAAGTGCGAGATCCCGTTATGAGAGAATCGGTGGGGGGATGGTTTTAACTACCTCCAAAATTGTCTCAAGTGGTCATCCGTGGTTTGCCATTTAAACTCCAGTCTATTGCATTAAGTCTATGCTACATGTATGGGTTATGATATTTACTATACGTATATACACTTAAAGTAGTAATTCAACGTTTCCACTTTTTAAAGTGTTTTTCAGCAATCATTTAATAAATATGATTAAATTTCAAATTTGATCATGCGAATGATTATAATTTGTAGAGCGTCCTAAGGGTTTATTCACCTGGAGGACCCCTGGTCAAGTGACTGAATTCACCAATGTCGTAGGTATTCCTCGCACAGTGCTATTGTCTCTACTTTTTTCGTAAAATATTATGTTTCCACCGTGCTTTGATAGAGCAAATGACTTCATAATACTTGGCTGAAACTTTATACTTGTAGAATTCCATTAGCGTCATTACAATTCTAAATTCGCGTTCAATTGGCTGATACATGTCGCACTTCGCGTATTTCTGTAGCCTATGGCAATGCTGAAAGGACCAGACAGGAGGCGTTCAAGGGCTTTCATGTTCGCCCTCGATATGTATTGGCTTAACTTTAATGCGTATATAAACTTTGGAAAATTCTTATTACTGTATTTCTCATTTCGTATAGGTGATTAAGATGAGTGTATATATATTTCTACCCTTATTATTCCCGTCTGTACCGGGTTGGGAAGGAGGTGGAGAAAGTTCTTGGAGGCAACGTTCCTTCTAAAACCGGATGCCTTTCCGCAAGTTTTAGAGAGCAGTTTATGAGAACAACTTACATGTGTAGATGTGACGCATCTAACAAGCGTTAATATATTTGGTTTCTTATGTCTATTTTTTTAATGAAATTGTAATTTGACGTCAGTGATCCTTTATGTGTGATATTCCTCATTGGTTTCAAACCCTCTTGTCTTCACATTGCGGAAGTACTCAGACCACATGGCCTGAATCTCGAAGTTTCGTGGTATTTAATATGAACTCAGCTCCATTCTTGAAGACATTACTAGATACCGACTGCATTTATGAACATTTCTGAAATGCGCAATGGGTGGGACGAAGCTATTGAAGTTTTTCAACGTCGCTGCAGTCAAAACTGCTCCAGTTGCAGTATGAAATTGCGACGCATTCAGTTGGCATTTGAGGGTGCGCCTTGAGAAGGGAACACAATTTGATAATTCATGTTCGCTTTTTGCATTATATTTAACCTTTGTTATTAGCCCGGACCAACGGGAAAGTCATTTCTGGAAAACGAATCCTGTTTCCCTGTACCGCATAAACTCTAATAACTGCTGTTGGTATATAATGTGATGGCCTTTTGCTTGTAGTTCGAAAAATTATGCCTTGGCAAAAAATTATTTCAAATAGTCCATGTTTCACTCAGTCCAGAGGCTCATACTACAATTATTGTCTTATCAAAAACTGTGCAGTGTATTGTGAAAATAATTTGCAGAACTTTGTTTCTGTGGCATGTATGAGTAATTTATACGTTTATTCATAAAAGCTGTACTGGTACAACTGTTGACGGCCAAATCACTTGTTAGTGGCATTAGGCTCTGTGACTGACATAGGTCAAAAGTTTAGACTACTAATGGAAAATCCTCTTAGAATCTTACTGCTAATAATAATAAAATCTCTTCAGTCCTTAAACCAAATACTTTCTTTAAATCACTGCTCTCAAGATTTCCTATCATGCTGTACTAGACCTGAGAGGAGTGATGGCTTTGATAAGTTTCAGATCTAGATAAGGCATGCTTAATGCTGTGTGGAATATTATGGAGATTGAGGAAGTTATCTCAGTCAGCTTTATAGCTGACTAGCAGTAGTGCTCGGCTTCGCCCGGGGGATTTATTTCTGTTATGGATGGTAATGAATACTACTACAGAACTGGCATATGATACTTAAACTAACAGAAAAAAAATTAAAATATAACGTTTTGTGGTGGTGGTGTGGGCGTATAAGTAGTACAGTATAATGCACGTAACATTCAGGTGATTTTCCCGTAATGATAATGACAATAATGAATTGGGAAAAGGTTTTTTACTAACTACAGTACTGAAACTTGTAATTTACAAACGAATTGAAAAATAGGATTAGAAAGAGGAGTAAGTGAAATAAAAGACACTGCCTAGGGCCTATATCTCATTGGCTGTTAGAAAAGTAGAGATCAATAGTGTCGTCTTTTGTCGCATAGCGCCGTAGGGAAATCAGAGCACTTTGGAAAACTTCGGCTGGCCCGAGCTCCTCAGGTTATTTATCGCCACATAGCGCTGAAGGATAAGGATCGGAATAAATGAAAGTACATTTGAAAGTCCCAACGCTTATTGCAGCTGATAACCTCAATGTACTGCACCAACACCATCGCACTTATACAGAGGCATAATATTTTCATGATGATAACTGTTTTCAGGGGCCTAGGAAATCCTTAAGCACTAATTAATCCCCGTGACTGCAATTTATAAGCAGTGCATGAAGTAAGCATTTTCGCAATTCTGCACCAGAGCAGTAGTAAGGACGACGTGATGCAGTCTGCATTGCCAGCCAACAATATACTTATTACAATATTATTACAGTTACACTACTACAGACCTGAACGGTTTTAGGGCCTTAAAACGTGGGTTTCAAGGTCCTTTTGTCTGTTTTTCAAATGTTTGGAATGGAGAGGGTTGTCCAAAATATCTAGTGGACATTGTTACCAGCATGGTTTCAAAGGGTAATTCGGTGCGATTAGGTGAAACGGTGGAGATTTGTTCTAAATGGCCTAAATGCAGGGAATGGGTTGGTCTGTCCGAAATGTAAAGTGGACAGTGTTACCTGCAGGGTTCCATAGGGTAAGTATGCAAATTTTGTTCCAGATTGGTGAAATTGTAGATTTGTGCCCAAGGGATCTAAATGCAGGGAATGGAGTGTTCTGTCCGAAATTTAAAGTGGACAGTGTTACCCGCAGTGTTCCGAAGGAAAAATATACAAATTTTGGTTCAGATCGGTGAAACGGTGTAGGTTTTTGCCAAAGGGCCTAAATGCAGGGTATGGAATGGTCTGTTTAAAATTTAAAATGTACAGTGTTACTCGCAGGGTTCCAAAGGGTAAGTAAACACATTGTGATTCAGATCGGTGTAACAGTATAGATTTGTGCCAATGGACCTAAATGCAGGGAATGGAGTGGTCTGTCCGAAATTTAAAGTGGACAGGGTTACCTGCAGAGTTCCAAAGGATACGTATACAAATTTTGGTTGGGATCGGTGAAACGGTGTAGATTTGTATTAATAACAGACAGACAAACATTGAGCTTTATATATATATATATATATATATATATATATATATATATATATATATAAATATATATATCCTTAGTTTAATTTGTGCTGTCCTGTTAATTTATATTATATGTTATTTATTGTGGAAAAGCGTAAGATGATGGCCAAGAAGTTAATGATTAATTCTTGTCACTAGGATATAAAAGAAGAAACCAATAATGAAGAGAGTGATGCAAGTAGAAATCATCCAAATGAGTAAGTGGACATATAATATGATAAAGTACTGTTTTATATTAAGTGTGCACACTAAAAATGTTGGGTATTAATAAGTTCTGTTGGCAAAATTATTTATTCGCTTTAAATATTTATTATTTAATGGTTTTGTTTATTTCTGTATTAAGGGGGTATTCATCATCATCATCATCATCTTGTACAATTTCTAGCCCCAGGCTGGGTCTGTTTGGAACATAAGCCTCGCCAGTTAGTCCTTTCTTCCCACCACCTCTCCGCTGTCACTCTGGTCCAGTTCTCGCCTCTCTTCTTGACACATTCCTCCACTCCTTTAAGCCATCTATCTCTTGGTCTTCCCCTTGGTCGTTTCTTCTGTATCTGCATCTCATGTATCCTCTTGAGAATCTTCTGCTCTTCCATTCTATTTAAGTGTCCATACCACCTCAGTCTTTATGTCTCAATCCTACCTTGCAAGGGCTCCTCTTTCACTATTTCCCTGATCTTTTCATTCCTCCCCCTGTCTCTTCTTGTTACTCCGATCCTACTTCACAGGAATTTCATTTCACTTGCCTGTATTCTGCTTATGTCTCTTTTCTTCATTATCCTCGTTTCTGATGCATAGGCCAGTATCGGGATGTAGTAGCTTCTTTATAACACTTCTTTGCTTTGTTGTGGGACATCTTTATTCCACACTAAGCTCTTAATGCTTCTCAGAAATGCTTCTGCCTGTCTGCCACGTTCCGTAATCTCTTTGTCATTTCTCCCATTTTCCACCACTATACTTCCCAAGTACTTGAGACTTTCCACCTTCTTCAGCTGTCCACATCCAAGTGTTATCCCACTCATTGGTCTGTCCTTTTTCCTGGTCGTTCACAGGATCTCATATTTATTGATGTTGAAATTCCATCCGTACTCTCCCACTGTTTCTTCCCAAACCTTCAGTTGTTCCTGAATTTCCACCTCCCTGTTTCCCCTGACCATGAGATCATCCGCAAACACCATTGCTTTCATCTTATCTTCTCATATCTTTTCAGCTACCCGTGTCGTTACCTCGTCCTTAACCACAATAAAGAGAAGGGGTGACAGTGCACTACCCTGTTTCAGGCCCCTCATTTGTCTGAACCAGTCTGTTCTTTCCCCTCCAACTTTCACACAACTCACACTTCCACAATACATCTCCTTCACTCTGCCTACAGCCCCTTTTTCCACTCCCATGTTTTCCATTGCTTCCCAAACCTTCTCCCTACATACACTATCATAGGCCTTTTCGATGTCCAGGAAGGCCATCAACAGATCCTCTCCAAATTCATAGTGGTGTTCCTGAAGCTGTCTCTCTGAAAATATGAGATCAACTGTTGATCTCCCAAGTCTGAATCCATACTGCTCCTATATGAATTCTCTCTCCACTTTGGTTCGTATTCTACTTTCTAATATCTTTTTTTATATCTTGGCTCAGAGTGGTATGAGTGTGACTCCCCTCTAATTTCTGCACTCTTTTCTGCTGCCTTTCTTAAATATTGGGACAATTAATCCTTTCTTCCAATCTTCCGGTGTCATTTTCTCCTTCCATACCATCCTCATCACACGGAACAGCCACTGTTTCCCTACCTCCCCTGCTGCCTTCGCCATTTCAACACTCACTTCGTCGACACCTGGTGCCCTTCCTCCTTTCATCTTGTCTTTAGCAATTTCCAGTTCTCTCCAAGTCAGGTCCTTTCCCATCCCTGTGTTGTCTTCTCCATCTTCCAATACTTTGTCTTCCTCCCTATGACCATTTGGATTCAGCAAATCCTCAAAGTACTCTTTCCACACTGTCTTGAGTGTCTCTTTGTTACGTATCTCATTTCCGTTTTTGTACACCATTACCACATCGTCTTGCAGACCTCTTCTCTTACTTTTGACCATCCCATAAAGTACTTTCTTATTTCCTCTACTGTCTTCCCCCATCATCTCTGTCCACTTTACCATCCACTTCTTCCTCTCCTTTGCGACAATCTTGTTTGCTTCTTTCTTCCTTATCTTATAATCTTCCCTTAAGGGGGTATTGATATTCAATTTTTATTTAAGAAACCAAGATATAACTATATATTCTCATTCAGAGTTTAGGAAGTATTTTTGTACAATATTTACGTATATATGGTATCCAGTATGAATATTGATACGGAGATGACTTTGACCAATTTGTGATGAAAACTGTTACTGATGTGTGGAAAACACTCTTACTTGTTGCTTAGATCAGAAACAGTCTGTGATTTGACTGTGTAAAGGAAGATACACTACGTAAAACCTCCCTTATTGTGTTCCTGTCTCCAGTGTATTTGTTCTCAGTCCCAAACCTGTCTCTTGTTTTTGAGAATGTGGACGGCTTCCCCCTCACCCGATGGTGCTACATGTAGCAACCAAAATCAATGATCAATTTCAACTAATCTTTGATTCTGGTAGAATTTTACTAATTTCCGAGATTTAATTATATCTTACTTAATACTTTACAAACTTCTAAAATGCGGAACCCATTTATGTTTGCATTTTAGGAACAATGATATCCTAAATGCGTTTCCATTCCTCAATTTTCTTTGTGTTATAGTTATTATAGTTGAATTGCATCCAATGGCCATAGCAAGGCATTCCAATTGAACGCCCAGTAGACTCCGAACAAGTTCAGTAAGTGTACATATTGTAAATATCTTCTCCCGTATTTTCAAACGTAGATATTATAGCCTTAGTGATTTTGATCGCTTGTGTATTTATTAATCTCATGTAATTTTCTTCAGGATTAGGGTATAACCCAAATCTTTTGGATTAATTCGTGTTGACCGACTGAAAAGCACCAAACTTTTGTTTAACAAGGCAACACTGAAAAAATGGCTTCGAACCTCATAATGACGAATGGAAACTTTAAAAACTTGTATGCAGCAAGCCAACTGCCGTGACGTGCTTATAATGTCAAAATCCTAACGTTTGGACCCTATCGCTATACCTAACCACGGGTTAGACCAGGGGTTGTCATTCGCCGCACACTGTTCCGCTCCGCTGAATACAGTGGCACACCGCACCATATACGAGTAACTGAGCCCGCTTTAGAGCAATTTTGAACGCTATAGAGCAGTCCCGAAAGATTGAGAACCTTAGCGAAGGGTACGCGAGCCACAAGAACGTTAATGGGGAAAAATGTACAGTACCCTAGTGGAGCATTTATAAACTAATCAATGATCACCTGCAGTCATTCCAGTACTTCATTGTTCTTGGCTTCGATGGCGTAGTTGGTAGCATGCTGAGCTTCTATACCCAAGGTCGCGGGTTCAAACCCGGCCGATGTCGTTGGATTTTTTAAGAGCGTTAAAAATCACTGAGTATGCCTTCCTTAGGAGGGGAAGTAAAGCCGGCAGTCCCATGTCATAGATTCATTGCATGATAAAGAACCTTGCACTAATTACCCTTGTGTGAAGCTGAATTATAGGTTATATTTAACTAACGCTCTAAGGTTCCTATGTTCGTCGCCAGGAGCCGACTGCGGTGGCTCTTAGTAACAAAGTTCACAACTAGTTGGTCGTTGACGGTGGTGTTTGGTAGCAAAAGTTGGAACTACTTAAAATTACCGTCTGCTGTCCTAACTTGAATTAAAACAGATAACACACACTAATACAGTCATCACAATTAACACCGGTTATCAGACAGATTCTACACTCTCCCAACGTACACGGGGCTACATGACCGCGTTGTCGCAGTTCCTAAACAGAGTAACCAACCAACCAACCAACCAACCAACATGTTGTAAGCGTCTCCGGCTGTCTTTTGCACATGACAAATGAAAGCAAGCTCTCGGTCAAACAGGATTCCTAGTTCTTACTTCTCGCATACTGCCTGCAATGACTGAGGTCTAATTCCATTAACAAATATGATTGGGTTCCTCGTATGTGTGAACACACTTTGATACGTTGAAGTATAATTTGTCTTCTATACTCCATTTGTGAAAGTTATTTAGGTAATTTTGTAGTAGAATGCAGTCATTAGAGGAAGAAATTGCTTTAAAAATTTTGAAGTCATCTGCATATAAGGGACTATTTGAGTGTACTATACAAAGTGACAAATAATTTATCATTGCTAGAAAAAACAGGGGTCCAAGTTTCGAGCCTTGGGGTATTCCGGAATGAACTATGCATTCCTTTCAGATAATTTCGTGGAACGAGACAAATTGTTTACTGTCTCTGATATAGGAACTGAATACTATATTGGAGTAATGAGTTGTTGTGTTTTTTTTAGCGTATGGCTTTTAGTGCCGGGAGTGTCCGAGGACATGTTCGGCTCGCCAGTTTTGTAGCTGCTTCGAGACGGACACCCAATGGGTGAGCTACAAGTACCGTTGGGGAGGGAAGGAGGGAAGTTGGAATGTAAGGACGAGGAGTTGGAAGGTAGCGGCTGTGGCCTATAGTTAGGGACCAACCCCGGCATTTGCCTGGAAGGAAGATGGGAAACCACAGAAGACCATCTTCAAGGTTGCCGGCGGGGGGATTCGAACCTCCTCGCCTCCCGGATGTGAGCGACTGCCATCAGTCATGCCGTAACCACCACGGCTAACTCACCCGGTGGAGTAATGAGTGGGAGAATACCAAAATACACATTTTTTTAAGGAGGATATTATTAGTTATTGTGTCGAAGGCTTTCTCGATATCTGTAGAAATGACGTCCATTTGCCCTTCTTTATCTACCTCTTTCGATATAGTTTCAATAAATTAGTTGCATTAGTCACGGTAGATTTCCTAGGTTGGAAACCATGTTGGCTATCTGTTACGAGCGGTCTGAGAAATACTGATATCCTTTTGTGCAATATGAATTAGATGAAATAGATATAGGACTGTAGTTATTATTTAGTGTTGGATCTCCTGTGTCTGCCATACGGTTGCCCATCGCTGAAAAATTATTATGTTTGATGGCGTTGACATGCTCCAAAAATCTAGTGTTGAACCCTCTCCCCGTTTGGCCCACATAATCGGCATACAGTCACAACCATAGACAATGATTTAGAAATTTTACATCAGGATAATAAAGGTATGCTCTTGAATATTCTGGAACAGATAGAAATCAATAAAGCAATCCTTCATATAATCTCAATGAAATAACTTTCGGAAACAACATTTTATACGGCAATCTAATAGACGAATTATATAGCAATAATAAAAACTTTCCGGCTAGATTTCACTATTCATACCCATTATTTTTCAATTATTATATTCAAGATGACACCCCCATTAACGCAGTATCCAAACAGTAATGAATTCTGAATACCCGCAATAGCGTTCCACGACACGCCATTGCCTCGCCCATTCCCATTCCCTTAGCCTCTACCTCCCCCTCCCCTCCCCCCACCTTATTTTCAATGCACGTCACTAACACATAGCGGAAAGCTCTCTGCCAGGCATATTCAGTCTACATTTGTTCATGCCTGAGCACACTACAATCTACAACACGTGACGTAACTACCAATGTTTCTCAGTTTCTCCGCCTAGAATAACATAAGGACTAGACTATTCCTTCCGATATTGACTGGAAAGGTCCCAGGTTGACGCAATCATGCAACGGCCCCACTACAGCGGCCCAATTCTAAGTAATTGGCACACAGACCTAAAATCCATCGAGAAGAACATCGTTGAACATTAAGCTAGAACTGAAAACAATGTAAATAGACAATCTTAGTGTTCTACGGAAAATATCTTAAATGAATTATGCACCTTAATTTTCATCCAATCTCACGTCAACATGTGAATAGTAGCCATGATATCTTGGTCTCCTTAACAATAAGCCGAGTAATATGTGTGTTTTTATAATCAAGTTTTTATCTTTTAGTGATTTATATAATTATGCTTGGGAACAAGGAAGGTTCTCAAAAGGTTTGTCAAGCAGGCTGATGAAGGGGGAGTGTAAAAGCCTCCGAAACATGTACCTGAGAGTACTATTTAATAAATTGTATTGAAAAGGCGGATATTTTAATATTCATTCTACATATTAACGTCAATACGGACCACAATAAGCGACATTATGAAAGATCTAGTTCTTGTATAAATTTGATGGAATTAGGGGTTGCTAACAGGAATTCCTTATAATCTAATATACTCTGACACTGCAGTCTTCCCTGATGTGTTGAATAGTCTGCCTCGGTGCACGGCAGTCGCACGCTGGTGAGACCAACATATCCCATTAGAAAGTGAATCTGCACATCTTCCGTGAACTGTTCCCGGTCAGTTTTGAGCCAGGGACGATCTTAGTGATACAACGTGATGGTTGGCATGTTGCTGTGGCATTTTGAAGCCTTTCCCTCTTCCAGGTATTGCTGATGTTAACCCCAGTGGGAATGTTTGCAAGTGCGAGAGGAGGATTACTAGAGCAAAGTCTGTTGATTCTGAGATCAAGGATGTCAGAACGCACCGGTGGACCAGGGTTTGTTAAGATCTTGTATTCTCTTATTGAGGTATCTTTCCTTCGCAAATTTGGGGTTGGTATGTGACTCAGAATAGGCAGCCAGAACATGGGAGTAGATCTAATTGTTCCCGAGATAATAGGCATAGTAAAATAAAGTTGGACATCAATTTTTTTTACGGGAGCGCTGTTCAGCTATGCTGGCGCAGAGTACTCCGCCGCCGACTATACCAAGCTCAAAGATGAATTCTACAGAGTTTTCCACTGGTGGTCCCCATGTTGTTCCACAAAGATTTTGAATGAGATTAATTCTTGTTCTCAGCTTGGCAGCAGTTTTTGTGAGGTGAGATTTAAAGGACAAGCTCTATCTAGTGTGACACCAAAATAGGTGGGCTCCTTGTTATGATTAAGACGTTTGTCATCATTATAGACTTCCAGATCTCTATTAGATTTTATGTTACTAAGATGGAAGCTGGTCACTTCTGTCTTAGCATCATTAGGTGTAAGCCTCCATTTTCAGAAATATTCTGCCAGTACAGACAAGTCAGATGACAGGGTTTTTGCCATAGTTTCAAAACAGTTGTGCCTTATTGCTATGGACCATTCATCAGCAAACCCAAATTTCTTACAGACTGTTTCTGGTATATCGGCAATGTACCTTCTGAAGAGCTGTGGGGCTAATATCGAGCATTGAGGTAAGCCATTCTGGAGGAGTTTTGGCTACTGATTTTGTTTTCCATGATGACCTGGAAACCTCTGATACTAATCATGTTGTCAATAATTTTGTAATTTTATGTCATGGAATTATCTTCATCTGTTTATAGATTAGCCCTTGTCTCCAAACGGTACCATAGGCTGCTGATAAATCAATAAAGGTCACAGTTGATTTCAACTTCTTCTGAAAGCCCGCTTCAATATGTGATGTGAGAGCCAGGACTATGCATGTTCTTTGTAAAAGGGAATAATTATAATAATAATGATAATAATAATAATAATAATAATAATATGGCCGTTCGGCAAGCGACCGTGGTCAAAAACTTAAGCTCGGTTGGTTGAGGGCAGGAACTCGGTACCTAGGATGTTGTTGGGAACTAAGCTTTCTTTTAGGTCAAAGTCTTTGGTTAACATGATCCATTTGTGTAAATTTCATAGGCCGTGTGACATATCAGGATAGTCGTTCTTGGGCAATAAATGGAAGTTAAATTTAGTGTTATAACATGCCAAGCAGTGTTATTTAACAAATCATCCACATTTGGGGCCAAAACGCCGGTATATGAACGAACTTCAATGAAACAATTACATTCACGTGCAGTAAACGAGGAGCTTCACTTATATTGTTCCAGAAAAAGACGGGAACAACGGATTGAAACCCACACCACACTGCATCATTGGCCAACGCACATTCGTCGGATAAGTATTTCCGTTTATTTAATTTTGCCGTAGACATTTGCTCTACGCATAATTTTCATTGTTTCATGGCATTATGAACCTTAAATGTGCATGCTATAAAGCAAATAAATTAAGGCATTCATTTCTATGCATATTGGCATGATCGAATGGCATTGCATGTTACAAAGAGAGGCCATCTACCTGTTGACCCAACCAAAGAATACTCCCCGCAGGAGTATGTAAATAGTGCTGCCATTTAGTTCCCGTATTTATAAAATAGCAATTACCGTAGTGCCATCTACTTGCCACCGTACGTACTGTCATCCCATTAATTTTTCAGCTGCCCGCAATTTGTCAAAACTTTCTAATGACGGACAAGGGAGAACTCAGAATGCTCGATAGAAAACTCACCACTCTACGGAATACAGCCACTCATTTCACAAACACAATAAAGGAAGCAAATAATACAACTGCCTTAAACGATATTGCACACGCTCGCGATCGCCTCCACGAAACCTTTAAGTCCCTGCTAACACTAGACGAGTACAGAACTTCTTAAATGACGATGAATACGGAGCAGATGTTTTAGTTTGTGAGGAATATATCTATTTACTCTTCAGGCAGCTAACAATCTAATCGAACAGCGACATGAACACACATTAGGCGCCACTCCCATTACACCAGTACAACTAGCTGTATTTCAGCAAATTAAATTATCTACCATTCGACTGGAACCCTTCCCCAATGACGTAGAGACATGGCCACGATTTTGGGATAAATTTCAGTCATCAGTAGACAAAAATTTCACTATTTCCGACATTAATAATGCTATTTAGGAGGTGAACTGAAACGCCTCGTAGATGGAATTACAGTCAGTGCAGATACGTGCGAACAAACCAAGACAATATATTTAGGCCATTATGGCAATAAGAATCGCATTATTCAGTCACACCATGACTTCCTGGAAAATTTAAAACCACGATGTGGGCTAGCCCAGATGACCTGATCGTTATTTTCGTGGATCACTTGTCAAGAGAGTTAGACTTCCTAGGTTGGAACTTCTATCTACACTCCTAGGAGCGAGATTGCTATGTTACTTTTGTAATGCAACAGTCTCAAACACCACCAGGGCAACGTTATGAACTGACGCAACCGTTACCTTGGGCTGGATCAGAAGTAATCCTAATTGATTGAAGACATTTGTTTCAAATCGAGTGAAATACAATCGTATACGTGTCCTGTGCAATGGAGACACTGTCCTGAAAATGATAACCCTGCCGATATCTTGTCTGGGGGTCTCAAGGGAGATCAAATTCAAACCTTGGATCTTCGGTGGAGAGGACTCAAATGGCTCTCATAACCTGCAGAATTTTGGCCAGCGAGCTAGCTTTCATCGGACGTGCAACTACCTGAGGAAAGAGACTAGCCCAGGACGTCTTGACCATCCCCATCCCCGAACGCGTCATTGACATTTCTAAATTTAGTACCTACTGGAGGCTCATTCCTGTCACTGCTTGGGTTATGCACAACCTACATTATCAGGACAAAAATTAAAGGAGAATGGACGGTACCTGAACTGACCAAAGCACGTCTTTACTGGATTATTTCTGTCCAAGAAGGACGTTTCTCGAGTGAACTCCATGCTCTCCGAACGAACCAGCAGCTATACAAAGGATCGAGAATCGCATGTTTCAACCCATTTTTGATGATCGAGTCTGACTAGGCGGACGACTAACATTTGGAGAACTTTCGGCGGAGCAGAAACATCCTATACTTCTACACGGTAGCCTTAGATGTACAGCTCGTCAGGCTGTGAAAAAGACCTTGCACAATTGCCTTCCGTGCAAGATCGTGAGAAACCCATGAGGACATGAAAAAGCTGCACTTTAAGCCATGAGGGTTCAGCCTTCAAAACCTTTTGCTACCTCGGGGATAGACTTTGCTGCGCCTCCATACATTAAAGGAGTTTTCACGACGCAGAAGGACTACATCGCACTTTTTACATGCGCGGTTACCCGTGCAATGCACAAAGAACTCTGCTCGGACATGATGACTGACCAATTCCTAACGGCACTTCAGAGATTTATCGGACGAAGTGGTTTGCCACATGTGATTTATCCCGATAACGGCAAGACTTTTCATGCAGCGAACTGGGAACTGTCGGAACTATTGCCTACATTGACTGTATTGAAAACTCAACGTTTCCTCTCCCAGGCCAGTATCACATAGAATTTCATCGCACCAAGTGCGTCTTGGAGGAGAGGATGGTGGAAAAGCATGATCGGTACTGTAAAGGGATGCCTTCAGAAGGTGTTGGGGAACGCAAAGCTTACGGAGGAGCAGCTTACGACGACGCTCATTATCCTTTGATGCCGCAGTCAATTCTAAACCAATGTCACAAGGGGAAGATTCCACACTAGTGACGCCATTGCACTTCCTCAGAGGAGAGAGTCTTCTGACTTTACCATCTGGTCCAGAACCCATTACACGACACGACTTGGCAAAGGGTTTTAAAATGCGCCAGAAGCTCGTAGATGACTTCTGGATGAAATGGGAGCTGGAGAACCTCCGGCAACTAAGAACTTTCCTCGAAGTGAGACAGTCAATCGGGAATTTGCCAAATTCGAAACGGGTGATATCGTTATCCTCCACGACGACTCACGACCGAGACATGCCTAGAGGAGAGCCAGAAAAGATGGCAAGACAAGGACATTGGTCCTCCGCACACCAGAGGGACTCGAGATCAGCCGTCCATTCTAGCAGATTTTTTACTTGTAGGTGGACCACGGTAGGGAGGATATCAGGAACTAAGCTTTCATCTAGGTCAAAGACTTTGCTTAACTTGATGCATTTGTATAAATTTCATAAGCTGAGTGACATATATCGGTAGCCGTAGTTCTTGGGTAACAAAGTTGTAGTTAGTGTTATAGCATGGCGAGTGTTGTTATTTAACGAATTTCCCAAACAGGTGACGTATCTGGCAAGTGTGGCGGAGGACTGTGGTAGTGGTGCGTGATCAGGTTGTGGATCAAAACACGGCTTATGGCAGCGGTGACTGGGGGGCATAAGGTCACGGCGAGGGGCAAACCGCAGAATAGAGCTGGTTTATGCCAGCGTGAAGTCGACTGTGATCTAGAAGCGCGCAGGTTTGCTTTGATAGCAGTCCGGGATACTGCTGCCCCCGGCTCCGAATCAAGCGGTTGCTTGTCACCCGCAGACTACGCGCTAAACCAGCACAGCTGGTAGAATGCAACTACAGACGCCATCAATGTTAGGGGAGCGTAGATGCGTGTTTTTCCTCAATACCTGGGTTCACACCACTCAGGGACACACATTTCCTGCCTCAAAACAAGACATGTCTCAAAAAAAAAAAAAAAAAACCCACTCCTACCAATACAATTAAGTTTATTTTACAGCATCTATGTACACCTATTATCACAATACACAAACTGTGCACTGGATCTCTCAGCAATGTATACGAAGTCCATAAATCACGGCTTATAACAAAATACTTTACCACCTGATACATGGTGCAGCCGTGGTTGACTCACGTATCCTCTTGCCGTACCCACGCTGAAACTAAGGTCTCGGCTTCTGCATTTAACGGATTACAAAACTATCATTCTGACCGTATATCAGTAGTCATCCCGCATACAAATATGCATACTGAACTGCTATGTTACACTCGACTGACTCACTGATTCATTGCAGCCCACTTTGTTGACTGTACTTCCCTACAGTTGTCTCTGAACTGCGTGGTGTTCCTTACATATTTGGAGAGATAGTCTCGGTCTGTTTAAATGAGACTGGAAATTCAAGACGTTTCGTGACTTATGCATTATCTTGAGGGACTTTCTCGATAGTCTCACGCCATCTTCTCAGAACCTCTCCGAAGTTTTCCACGCGAATACCTCCTCTCATTAATACCACCTGCAAATGCCATACACCCGAAGGCAAGTGGCCCACCGCGCTCTGTCAGGCGATTTGACAAACAGACGATATTGAAGAGTTTAGTGGAAGAAAGTTAGAAAATATTATGTCTTAAAGATCATAGTCCGAGGTTTTGCAGATTGTTTATTTGACTGGTGATGCGGCAGCGTCCATGTAAAACTGTTCGTAATAAATGTTTATTGACGTTGGTGGTGAAGTATGTATGCTAATATTAGAACTTAGATATCAACGTAATTGGTTATATATTTTATATTTTATTCTGAAGGGGAGTAACAGTACAGAATTAGCCATGCTTCACTTTTACCGTATATGGTGAAGACATATATGGCAATAATTAAATAAAATCTACTCTGCGCACTGCTGCCTGGCTTGAAGCAACGGGAACCTGCAGACAAAAGTCCTTCCCGTCAAAATACCCTAAACAAACTTCAATTGCAGACGAATGGGCACTTTTGAAGAATGAAATAACAAAATCCGCAGAAGAAAACATTGGTAGGAAAGAAAGAACAGGGAGAAAACCGTGGATCACTCAGGATATACTAGAATTGATGGATGAAAGGCGGAAACACAAGAATGTAAGAGATGAAAAGGGGAAAGCAGAATACAGACGTATGAGAAATGAGGTTAACAAGAAGTGCAAGGAAGCGAAAGAAGAATGGTTGAAAGAGAAATGTGCAGGTATAGAAAATTGTCTGAAATTAGGAAAAGTAGACACAGTTTATCGAAGGATTAAGAATACTTTTGGGGAAAAGAAGACTAAGTGCTGTAATATTAAGGACACAAATGGAAAGCCTCTAACAGATAGGGAAGAATAGGTTGAGAGATGGAAAGATTACATCGAGAGTTTGTACAAGGGAAAGGAGATTGAGAATCATGTAATGGAAAGGGAGGAGGAAATTGATGAGGATGCGAAAGGAGATTTAATATTGAGATCAGAATTTGATAGAGCTTTGGAAGACTTAAGCAGGAGAAAAAGCACCAGGCATAGATGATATACCGATTGAGTTGCTACGCTGCATAGGAGATGAAGGTCTGATCAGGTTATTTCACTTGGTGTGCAGGATTTATGAGACAGGTGAGGTACCCCCTGATTTCAAGAAGAATGTAATCATCCCTATACCAAAGAAAGTGTGAGCTGACAGATGTGAAGATTACCGTACAATCAGCTTGATTACTCATGCTTCAAAGATCCTGTCTAGAATAATTTACAAGAGGATTGAAAGCCAGATAGAAACGGAGTTGGGTGAAGACCAATTTGGTTTCAGGAGAAATGTAGGAACAAGGGAAGCTGTCCTAAGTCTTAGGCTGATTTTGGAAGGTAGAATAAGGAAAGATAAGAGAACGCTCATGGCATTTGTAGACTTAGAAAAGGCTTTTGAAAATGTTGATTGGACTAAATTGTTTGACATTTTGAAATCGATTGGAATAAAGTACAGGGATAGGAGGGAGATATACAATCTGTACAGAAACCAGACAGCAGTCATTCGAGTTGAAGGACATGAGAGAGAAGCTGGTATTCAGAAAGGTGTAAGGCAAGGCTGCAACTTATCACCCATACTTTTCAATCTTTACATTGAACAAGCAATGAAGGAAATTAGAGAAAAATTTAAAGTGGGAATGAAGATTCAAGGAGAAATAATTTCAACTCTGAGATTTGCTGATGACATCGTCATCTTGGCCGACAAGCCTGAGGATTTGAATGAGTTTTTGAATGGTATGGACTCCGTCGTACGGAAAGAATTCATGATGAAAATTAATAAATGTAAAACAAAAATACTGGAATGCAGCCGAAATAAATCAGAAACCTCTATGGAGATCAAATTGGCAGGTGAAAAGCTGAAGGAAGTAGGAGACTACTGTTATTTAGGAAGCAGAATAACCAGTGATGGACGAAGCAAAGAGGATATAAAAAGTAGGTTGGCTCAGGCAAAGAAAGCATTTCTACAAAAAAGTAATCTGCTGACATCGAATATAGATTTAGGTGTTAGGAAGTCATTTTTGAAAGCCTTTGTCTGGAGCGTGGCGCTCTATGGAAGTGAAACTTGGACTATTGGTGCAGCAGAAAAGAGGAGAATTGAAGCATTTGAAATGTGGTGTTACAGGAGAATGATGAAGATCAGATGGGTACATAGGGTTACAAACAAAGAGGTATTAAGACGAGTGGGAGAGGAGAGATGTTTCTGGCGACTGTTAATGAAGAGAAGAGATAGGTTGGTAGGACACATACTAAGACACCCAGGAATAGCAAGCTTAGTTATGGAAGGAAGGGTCGAGGACAAAAACTGTAGGGGTAGACCAAGGTTAGAATATGTTAAACAGATTGCCTCGGATGTAGGGTGTCGGAGCTATGTAGAGATGAAATGATTAGCTCAGGACAGGGAGGCATGGAGGGCTGCATCAAACCAGTCAAAAGACTGAAGACTCAAACAACAACAATTACTTGTGGTAATACCGTCCTCTCCTGTAAAGTTTCATGTGGCGGTAAACTGGTCCCACTTTCGGATCTCCGGCCAAGGACTACTTGAAATGTTAACATCACAAAGATAATATCTAACATTCTACTGGCCAGGACGTGGAGGTTAGTGTTGTGATTGCCAGAGGCAGCTTTATGAACATTGAAAGGTAAATGGATAGGGTGAGGTTGGATTTGCTTGGGATTATTGAAGTATCCTGGCGGAAAGAATGCGATATCTGGGCAGAAGACTACCATATTTTTTGCACTAAATCACATAACGTTTAAGGGGTAGTATGCCTCAAAGAATAGGGTAATTTGACAGTGTGTGGAATATAAAGAGCATTACCGTGAAAGGTATATTGCAGCTAAAAGTGGAACGCAACCAACGAGTAACACAGTAGTATAAATCTATAGCCAACCAGTCAAGCAGGCGATGAAGACATGGAGACATGAACAGCTTGTTCTATATGGAACCCGGGAAGTGAAAATCGACTGACTTTGGCTCAGGATATTGTTGTGACTGCGATACGATCCAATACATTCACCTGCCAACCCTTCCGATTTATTCGGAAACTTTCCGAATTTTCTCCTCGTCTTCCAATCTTCTTAATTACTATTATTTCTTCAGAATTTTGGGCCCAGGTGATATATTTTAAAAGAAAAAGTACCTGCAAATAATTTCCATTCTCAAGGGGATTCTCCCGTAAGTCGTAATTGATTTTGTGATTTGCGTAACCTTGTTTGTTTGTGTAAGTTTGTGTAAGTTCCTCGCTTGGCAGTGGGCTCCATAGCTGCGATCTCGGAATGGTGAGTCAACTGATTGGCCTACTGCATACTGATTGGTGGTATTTTACGGACAAACAGGTGTCAAGCCTACGCTGATTAGTCGAGGCTGGCCACGTGACTGTGCAGAATGGGATTGAAACCTTGTATGCTACGCGCGGCGATTGTGACTTGCCCCTTTTGACGCCACGTGTTTATACTCTGCTAGAGTCACGTTTAGTGAATTTAATTGAGGTATTAATGTGTGCGTCGGTAGATAATTATTTCAACGAGTTGTGTCGATGATTGTTTCGTGTCGTGTGTTTTAAGTTTCTCTCGTCACGTTATGGCGACAAAACCTCAGAAACGTTATCTCCAAGTGTTGAAAGAAGGCTATAAAACTGAATTTCCATTCATTTTACAATCTAGTAGAGGATACCATTTTGCTCTTTGTTCCGTGTGTCGTTGCGATATAAATATTTCTCATGGTGGAAAAACTGACATTGTAACTCACAGAAACACACTAAAACACAAGGACAGTGTTAGTTGTTTACAGAAGAACAAATAATTAGGTACGTTTTTTGTTCACGGGAATAAAGACAATGCTGCCATTCTAGCAGAATTTTGTTCACGGCGTTCATCGTAGAACATAACCTCTCGTTATCAAGTTCCGATCACGTGGGACAATTGTTTAGAAAAATGTTTCCGTATTCGGAAAATGCGAAGAAATATGCCTGTGGCAGGACAAAAACATCCGCCATTGTTCATGAAATGGCACGTGACGCCGATTCGAAATTTATTAATATTTTAAAATATGGGCCTTTCGCGATCTCCGCTGATGGTAGCAATGATAGAGACAGTAATCTGTATCCTGTCGTGTAATTTTTCAACAAAGAATCGTAGATGATTGAAAATCGTGTGCTATCCATGGAAAATTTGGAAGGTGACTGGATTGGTGCTAACATTGGTAATTTGCTTCTGCGTCTTCTGGAAAGACATGCCATTCCAATGGCAAACTGTATAGATTTTAGTGCAGACAATGCCCCTGTTATGATAGGGAGAAAAATGGTTTTGCTGCGAAATTTAAAGATCAGTGTCAAAACATCATTGTTGTCGGATGCCCATACCATTTAATCCATCTGGCTGATGAGAAAGGTGTTGATTCCCTTCCTGTGAAAATTGATGAGATAATGATTGATATTTATTGTTATTTGAACAAAAGCTTCAAGAGGAAAGATCATCTGAAGTTATATCAAGCTCTTCAACAAACTGATGTTAGAAAAATACTGAAGTATGTGTGCACGCTTTGGTTGTCCTTGGGTAATTGCTTAGAAAGACTGATTTCACAGTGGAAGCCACTGCTGAGTATTTTTAAGGATGAGGTGAACCAGTCCACTGTTAAGACACATGAAGGTAAGCCTGCAGAGGTGGAATTTGGTGTTTGTGTGAACAACAGAGTACAAGATCAAGCACGTGTTATCATTGGCAAAAGGAAGTTGGAGAGCAGTTCTTCTTCTCCGTCTGTAAGGAAAAAAGTGACGGAACCAAGTCAAACTGTTGGTATATCGAGATAGGTGAGACTATTTGTTTTCCTGTCATCTAAGTTAAATGAGGCATTTTGCTTGTTTCTGGCATTTACCATCCCTACATTTGAAAATTAAACAAAGTTCTTCAATCGCAAGCACCTCACATCCATGTCCTAAGATCCATACTGATTGATTTGCTGACGGAAATTATCTGTAGGTTTGTTAAGCCAGTGGCCATAAAGAAATATTGCACAATTTTAGAAGTGGTCTCTCACACAAGGGAGAATCAGAAAGCTGATGATGATTTGGTAATTGGTTCAACTCCATCTAGTTGAGTAGAAAATCTGGCTCTTCAGAAGAAGAAGGTCTTTTATTGGCAGGTCAGGAACTACTTCACTGCGGCCTCTGATTATATTATTCATAAATTTAATTTGGACAGTGAGTTTTCTGTTAATGTCCAATTGGCACAGATGAGGTCTTTGTCTACTGCTTCCTTTAGTGCCGTCAAGTATTATATCTCTTAAGTTTCCAATTATGTTGCAAAAAAACGTGAAGATGAGTACCAAGCCAGTCTTGTGCTCTCCGAATGGAGGATTTTCCATCTTCTATTGTGGAAGGAAAAAGAGAAGATTGTTCTTCGTTTGCAATAAGGGATATACGAGGTGGAGATGGGTGTCTGAAATATGGCAGACTAGCTGGAGTAATGCTGGCAATATTAACAACCCCACACAGCAACGTTGAATGTGAGAGATTATTTAGCCAGGTGAAGAAGACAAGGACACATTTCCGATCATCTCTGATTGACGAAAACCTCAACAAACTGTTGGTGGTTAAATCAAGCCTAAGTGGAAATTGCTACGAGTAGCAGTATGACAGGGCATTTTTGAAGAGAGCAAAGTCGGCCACAAGGTCTGCATTAATTCAGTAAGAATGCTTAAGATTACCATCCACATGTATATACATCACCTAATCATAATTAGGTAAGTTGTCCATGGTAATTAATTTTGTCTGACAAAACGTGAATATGTGGTAGCGAATGCGAAGTGTAGTCCATCTGAGTGATTTTAAGCATTTTCTTTAAACACACAATTATGTCCTCTTCCGTTTAAATATTGGCGAGACATACTACTCGATGATTGATGATTGTTTACATTTTTGTTAATTTTATGCTGAATTCATACTTTGCCAATCAAGACACGCAGGTCTTTTGTGTACCCTCCTTCGCCCACGCCACGGTATATTGCGCTTGATGAAATCTATAATTTTAGAAAATCTTCCCAGTTTTGACTTCCGAAGGTTGGCAGGTATGAATGATTCATGCTCTTAGAGCTATCTCTAGCAACAAAAAAAGAACAATATTCCGATTGTATGCAAAACATATTATTGAAGAGTGGAAACGAGATAAGTTCTCGCTACTGCTTGCAGACAACATCTCATGGTAGTGATATTTACCAAAATCGCCCCAGTGGTAATCTAACTAATTAGTTCACTGGTTTTCCTCAGATTTATTGCACTTCCCATGATATCATAACCATATTTAAACTGTTCGTACTAAATATTTCAGGCTGATATGTCAAGTTCCGTCGAATCCTGCTCTTGGAAAGTTTTGCGCAATACCTAATAGTGGAAGAAAACATACTAACCCTGTATCTGGAGGAAAATTTAATTTCGAAAAAAAAATCTAAATCAAGCATTCCCAGCAATAGCAGTGAGAAGGCATACTCATGTGGCGCATGCGAGACCAAGTTTACACAAAGAGGATCGTTGAATAGACACATTTTAATCCATAGCGGGAAAAAGCCTTATTCATGTACCGTATGTGAAGCCAAATTTGCAGAAAAAGGACATTTAAAGCAACACATGCTTGTCCATAGTGGCATTAAGTCACATTCATGTAGCATATGCAAAGCTAAATTTTCCACGCGAGGAAGTTTGATGAGACACACACGAATCCATAGCGGTGTAAAAGCTTTCACATGTAACTTATGCGAAGCCAAATTTACCCAAAGAGGATCGTTGAATAGACACATTTCAATCCATAATAGTAGTAGTAGAAGAAAATATACTAATACAGTAATTAGAGGAAAATTGAATATCGAACCAAATTCGGAATCAAGCATTCGAGGCCGTAGCAGTGAGAATGCATACACATGCAGCGTATGCGAGGCCAAATTTACACAAAGAGGATCGCTGAAAAGACATATTTCAAACCATAGTGTTATGAAGCCGTATTCATGTAGCGTATGTGAAATGAAATTTGCGGAAAATAAACATTTAAAGGAACACATGCATATTCATAAGAGTAAAATGTCATATTCATGTAGTGTATGCAAAGCCACATTTACCAGGAGAGGAAGTTTGATGATACACATGACAATCCATAGTGGTGAAAAGGCATTCACATGTGGCATATGCGAAGCCAGATTTACGCAAAGAGGATCCCTGGATCGACATATTTCTAGCCATAGCGGTATCAAGCCGTATTCATGTAGCGTATGTGAAACCAAATTTTCACAGAAAGTGCACTTTAAAGTACACATGCTTATCCATAGTAATATAAAGCCATATTCATGTTCCGTATGCAATGCCACATTTTCCGATAGAAGAAAATTGAAGAGACACAAGCTAATCCATAGCAATGAATGGCCTCATTCATGTTGCATATGCAAAGCAAAGTTTACCTTAAATGGTTCGTTGAAAACACACATGCTTATCCATAGTGGGAAAAAGCCACATTCAAGTAGCATATGCGATGCCAAGTTTACTCTAAAAGGAACCTTGAGAACACATATGTTCATTCATAGCGGAGAAAAGCCATATGCATGTGTCTTATGTGATGCGAAATTTAGCATCAAAGGAAATTTGAAGGCACACATGATAATCCATAGCGAAATAAAGCCTTATTCATGTAGCGCATGCAAAGCCATATTTAGGTACCGAACAACTTTGGATAAACACATGCTTACTAATTGCGGAAAAAATCCCTTTGCATGAAGCGTATTCGATTCCGTAATGAGCGAAGAAGGGAGTTTGAAGGGACACATCACAATCCATAGCGGCGAAAAGCCAGATTCACGAAGAGCATTCCAAGCAATCTTTATAAGGAAAGAATGCTAGTAGGAACACATTCCAAACCGTTCCGGCAAGAGGCCAAGTTCATGTAGTGAATGCGAAGCGAAGTAGATTTTGAAAGGAATTCTGAAGGGACACATGCTAATCCATAGCGGCGAGAATCCCTGTACATGTAGTGTACGCAAAGCCAAGTTTGGCCACAAAGGGAGTTTTAAGGGACACATGGTAGTCCTTACCAACAAGGAGTCTCATTCATGTGGCGTATGCGAAGACTAATTTTTCTTGAAGGTATCCTCGATAAAACAACTGCTGATCCATGGCGGAGAGAAGTGACAATCTTGTAGCGTATGCGAACCCAAGTTTCGACGGGGAAGACACATTAATCCATAGCGGTGTGAAGGCAGATTAAAGTAGCATCTGCAAAGCACATATTGCTCTCTAGCAAGGTATTATGATCTACTATAATAAAGGTGAGAGACCATTCGTTTGCGGTGTCAAATTTCCGTAAATGAGAACAGTTGGTCAATTTTTAATGAATGGTGGTTAGAAGCGATATTCATGTATTATATGGAAAAATGAATAATGTTATTGGTATTATGTCCCTATTAACTACACTGGCGTTTAGAGTGTAAAAATGAAATAAGGGCTCACACATTGTTATCGAGAGTCCAATAAACCATGTTCAAGGCAAATATCAATCTTCTTACTATATCTGAAGAATCGTATTTAAATTTAGTGTCGCGTGTTGTTGCAGTTCTTGTTGTCTTCAATCTTGTGACTAGATTGACGTAGCTCTCCTTATCTTTTTGTCCCGAGTTTATCGTTTCATCTCAATATCTTAAATCGTAAGATCTCTTTATTACATATTCTGACCTTTGTCAATTACTTATGCTTTTATCGTAGACACAGGGGCAGATGACCTCGTAGTTCCACCCCTTAAAACAACAATAACTAACTATCGTAGATACGTTCCATAACTAAGTTTGCTATCGCAGGGTGCTTAGTATATGTCCTATCAATGAATCTGTTCTCTTCATGAGAATGTTTCTAGAAACATTTCCCCTGAACCCATGTTTTGCTTGTGTCAAAATCATATAGAGAAAGTTATATGAAATTTCATATTTATGAGAAGTTTTACGTAAAGAGTTGTAATTCAATAAAACGCAACTTGCAGTTCAAAAATAATACGCAATTTGTGCTAAACACAAGACAAAGAAAGTTGTATTTTAGAACGGGATAAAATAAATTTCAAAATGATATCGAAGATATTATAGTTATTGTTGATTTAAGATGCGGAACTACGAGGTCATCTCCCCCAATATCGAAGGGGAGGGAGACTTGATTTTTTAAGCGAGTGGTGGCGAGGTCCAATAGAGAGGACGCAAATAAATAAAAAACTGGTTAGCGAGCAAGTAACTGAAGTCAAATGACTGGTCCCTTATAAAAATGACAAAGCAACTCAAGCGTGTACGAGACCCGAGTACGACACGCGCCAAGGCGTAAACGAAGTCGATCACATGACACTATAGAAACATTTGATTAGCTTAATATAGTTATTAGCAGATTGTTAATAATCTAGAAGATGCTAAAGGGATATTATGACATCGTCAGAAGTAGAAGAATTTATGAAAATATCCGCGTTTCGAGTTTGGGAAGAAAAAGTTTTGGAAAGCCAGCACAATTATTTTCGTAATGTAAGACACAGTGATATTACCGCCAATTTGAGAAGAGACGCCATCAAAATTCAGGGGGAGGGGAGATCATCACCTGATCTCTGGGTTTATTCTTTTACGACGTGGTGTAAGGACGTGGATCATTTAGCGTGGAAAAGTGCGGACATCGCAATCTTATTTGACCACGAGGGAAGCGGCCCTTGATAGTGAATATCAAGTATTAAGGCGATGAAGCCTTCGCAACGGTCTTGAGGACCGCAGAATATTTCATCAGTTTGAAAGTTCGCAAAGGTGATAAAAATATTGAATATTGCAAATAATTGTATTCAACGAAAATATTCTACGGAGTTGTGCCATAGTAATTTGAAAATTATATAGTGAATTTCTACGAACATTATATATTCGATATTTGTGAATATTCGAATCCCGACGGAAGCAATACTGAGCAGTTTTGTGAAACGCTTTGCAAACTTTTATAAGCATGGCAACAGTGCAGTAAACGAACATTGGCCTATTGAAGCTACGATATACCACGAAAATTATTCTACGAGAGTGATTGAAGAACATTAGCTAATACATTCTTCGATACTTTTATCTACAAATATTATATTAAATTTCTTCAAACCGTTTAAGATGTTCATCATGAAGTATAAATTTGAGTTAGCGAGGAAGGCGACTACAAATACTACGACGGAGATAATGATGAACTGCTAAATTAATGGAAGTGAAACGAAGTGGATGATAGTATGAGGAATCCTGGAGTGACACAACTCAATAATTGGAACCTAGAGTCGACAATAAATTTCAAGCACATCTTGGGAAATTTAATCACCACAAAATCATACAAAATGCATTCAATCTGGAATTGGAGAGATGCAGGTTTGAGGATGGTAGGATCGTCCTACAACTTGACATTGATCCAGGCGAAAGCGAGGTTGGAAACATCTATAGCAGAGGGGAGATACCAGTCCAGGCTGAACGATATTGTATACTAACCAGAGGCAGAAGGTAGACGAACGGCTTCAATTCTTTTGTAGCTTTGATGATGTGTGAGACATTTTGACCAGACCATATTCTAGGAGAGATTTATTCCAATTTAGGATTTTCCATTTTATTAGTTTAGATTTTTGGATCTTTGGTAGCAGTTTGATGTTTTTCGAGTTAGTCAGTTTTAGATTTCAACGATATGTTACTTAAGTAGAATTTAGAGTTTTATTCGTCGTGTGGAAAACTTTATCGACAGGATTAGGATAATATAGGATCGAATATAGGGTTAATCGATTTGATAGATATTTGAGTACGATTTTTGAGTATTATTGTGAGTATGAGGATTTGCTTTAGAGCACAGTGTAAAATAGATTTGAGTTGGAATTGAACCCACGTCAATGAGGATTATATTTGAATGATAATGAAATGGCATTATTCGTTGCAAGTTACATTATTTTGGTGATTGACGAAACTTGACAACACGAGAATAATATAATACTTAACAGCGATCCTGATGTAGATCATCTGTTGTATCGTAGAGAGTAATTGAATCAATTAATTAAGGTGACCAGAGAGGAGAGTCAATTGCAATATCTTTATTACTTGTAATGTGAGTTAAGACAGAGTTCTAAGATCAACAACTGTGTTGAAAGGATCATTATGTGTGCTACTTTAGACAAGGTTGAAGGCATAGCATTGTTATGAAGAGAACAGCGGACAGTTTGAAGTCGCATTATTATGAGATGAGCACGATTTGGTTAAGCAGATGATGGTCAAATAGACCCTGATTTATACCATGTTACAAATACTAATAGACAGGTTTCTATGGTATAAACACTAGGGGTATTCTAATATAAATGAAAGTGTTATGAAGGTATAAGTTTGTATCGATCAAGGCGACGATACGAACAGAATTCCAGAAGTATATAAACATTACGTGCCACTGAAGTAAGAACTGTGAGTTACTGAGGATGTTGTTACATGAAACTGTATTAGTTTATCTTTGAAGCATTGGCAAGGCTTAGTGAAGTCTATGTTATTTTTATGAAGTTTGTCGGCGAAAGAAAGAGTAAATTATGCTGTATTGTGTTAATATGTGATCCATAGACAAGGTCTATTTTATTACCATAGTGATAAGTAAACAACTTTAAATTGAGGAAGGATGTTCTATGGAACATTATTATTGAATTTATCAGGGTGTGGACATTTTAACTTGATTTAACTTAATTGTTTGACACTGAGGATACCAGATGAGATAAAGTAAGGAACATGTCTTGATGAGGATTTATTTAAGAAATAGGACAGTTTGTTGAGGAGAAAAAGAAAGAACATTGACGAACGATTCTTTGGAAAGAGAGGAGTTTTAATTATTGTAGTTAAAGTGATAGAAATATGAGATAGGTATAGATCTAGATAGAAGATAGAAATTAGAGTTAGGAATTACGGAGTAAATATAAGGAATGTGAATTTAAATAGAGGAATATTATTTTAAGAGAAGCCGATAGAAATTGACAGTAATTTTGGTTAGTTTTATTTTGAAATAGGAGACGGAATAGTCTCAAGTTAGGTCTTTCATTTGGAAAAACTCCATAAATAGCTGATGGAGAGAATTATGTAGGAAGGTCACAGACCAAATTTGAGTTTAATCAATTTTATTTTGAAAAATTTAGGAATTTATTTTATGTCATTCTTATTATCAATTATTTATTTAATTTTAGGTTAGGAGGTTTATGTTTTTATTTGTATATATGATTTTAGCAATAAATTTAGCAGGTAGTATTTAGTTTGTCTGTCAATTTTCTTGAAATTTCCGACTTATTCTTCCAATAATGTGGTTACGAGTGTACTAATGGAGTAGTTATAGGTGCCCATCCCATTTAACCATGCCCGTCACACCTCGAGATTCCAAGACTCTCACTCTCCAAAAGTTGATTGTTGTGAATCCAAGTAGTTAGTTCGTTGTTAATTCGTTATTTTAGCATTAGTTGTTCCGTAGTACAGCAAGCCAGCGAGGTTCCGTTGATTTTTCTAGCTGGGGATCAATGATCTCTGCGATCCTTACCATCCGTGCGGATATTGGCTGGTGTCTTGTACGTAAATTCGGGTAGAATATCTTTCCATTTGTTACTCTATCTACCCATTCTCCTGAAATACCGCATTTCAAATAATTCTATTCTCCGCCTTTCCGCTGTCCCAATTGTCAAGTTTTGCTTCCTTAGAGTGCCACGCCCTAGAAAATGTTTCCCAAAAGGACTTTCAAATACCTTTAATCTATATTTGATGTCATCACAATTCCTTTCTGCGATAATGCCGTCAGTGCCTGAGCCAACTTAATTTTAATGGGCTCTTTGCTTTGCCCATCACTGGTTATTTTGCTTTCTAAGTAGCAATAGTCTCCTATTTCTCTTAGCCTTTCTCCTGTCAATTTAACGTCAATAGGGGTTTCTGATTTATTTCGGCTCTATGTCACTATTTTTGTTTCACATCAATTATTTTCATCATGAATTACGCTCTTACGACCGAGTCCATACCTTTAAGAAATTCATTCAAATCCTCTGGTGAATCGTCTATGATGACAATGACTATCGAAAATCTCAGATTTGAATATTATTTCTCAAAGAAATATTTAAATATATCTATTATTTTCTTCATTGATGGTTCGATGAATAGATTGATATTATGGGTGAAAAGTTGTAACCTGGCCGTACACCTTACCGAATACCAGCTCCTCTCTCATGTTCTTTGGCTCGTTTACCTGCCACCTGGTTTCGGTATTGATTCCCTGTAGTTTATTCCAATCCTTTCCATTATGTCAATCATTTGTCAATGTTAATAAAAGCCATTTCCAAATTTACAAGTTATATAATTGCTATCTTATTTTATCTTATTCAACCTTCCAAAATCAGCCTAAGACAAAGTTCCTTGCTCCAACGTTCCTCTGAAAGCCAAACTGTTCTCGACTCAAGTCTGTTTCTATCTGTCTTTCCATTCCCTTGTAAATATTTCTAATTAGAATTTTTAAAGTTTGAGTCATTAATCTGATAATACGATTATCTTCCTTTATATCAGCTCATGTGCTCTTCGGTATTATAAGATTCTTCATAATATTAGACGATACTTCACCTGTCTAAAAAATTCTACGTACCAGACGAAATAACCTGGTTAGAACTCTATTACCTCTTCAATATAGTAAGTCTGTCGTTATATCATCTATTACTTGTGTTTTGTTGCTTTGTAAGTCTCCTAGTGCTCTTTCAAATTCTGATCTCAATATTAGATCTCCATCTCATCTTCATCTAATTCCTTCTCCCTTTCCATTACAGGATTCTCAATCTCTATAAAAACAGTCTTTGTAAGCTATCTGTCTCTTTACCTTTTTATCTCTATCTATTAGAGCTGTTCTATCTGTGTCCGTAATATTACAGAACTTAGGCTTCCTTTCCCGACATGTACTCTCAATACTTCAATTAGCTGCATCTAATTTTCCAACTTTCAGATATTTATCTATAATGGCTTATCTCATTTTTAAAAATTCTCCTTTCACTTCCTTTGGCTTGTTGTTTACCTCATTTTTCAGCTTTCCTCTTTTCAACTCCTTCATTCTTTTCGTCCTTTAATTCTAGTGTATCATGAGTAATCCGTGATTCTCTACCAATGTTTTCTTCTGCGGATTTTATTGTTTCATACTTCAAAGATGCTCAATCCTCTGCATTTAAAGTTAGTAAAGGGAATTTTCCTTAGTCCCTCCCTTAAGCACCTTTTAAATCATTTGTTCATGTTCTTTTCTCTCAGTTTGTGCTTTGACTTTCTTCAGTCTCTTTAGATTTAATCTGAATTTTATAACGACCATCTTGAAGACAGAGTTTATGTCAGCACTGGGATATGTTTTGCAATCTAAAATCTGGATTAGGAATCTCAGATTGACCATACAGTAGTCGACTTGGGAACGACCTGTATCCTCTGGTACAGAAGTCTTCAAGTGGGCGCTATCTTCGTATCCACGAACGTATCATAGGGAGGAAGTTCCCACGACCATTCAAGACCAGTACAGTATCCACGAACGTATCGTAGGGAGGAAGCCCCCAAGACCTTTGAAGACTAGTATCGTATACCACAAACGTATCGTAGGGAGGAAGCTCCATTACCGTTCAAGACTTGTATCGTATCCACGAACGTATCGTAGAGAGGAGGCTCCCATGATCATTAAAGACTGGTATCGTATCCACGAACGTATCATAGGGAGGAAGCCCCCACGACCATTCAAGACTTGTACGGTATCCAAGATCGTATCGTAGGGATGAAGCCCCCACTACCATTCAACGCTAGTATCGTATCCACGAACGTATCGTTGGGAGGAAGCCCCCAAGACCATTCAAGACTAGTATCGTATCCACGAACGTATCCTAGGGAGGAACCTCCATTACCATTCTAGACTAGGATCGTACCCACGAACGTATCGTCGGGAAGAAGATCCCATGACCATTCAAGACTGGTATCGTATCCACGAACGTATCGTAGGGAGGAAGCTCCTACGGCCATTCAAGACTAGTATCGTATCCACGAACGTATGGTAGGGAGGAAGCTCCATGACCATTCAAGGTTAGTATCGTATCCACGAACGTATCGTAGGGACGAAGCCCCCACAACCCTTCGACACTAGTATCGTATCCACGAACGTATCGTAGGGAGGAAGCTCCATGACCTTTCAAGGTTAGTATCGTATCCACAAACGTATCGTAAGGACGAAGCCCACACAACCCTTCGACACTAGTATCGTATCCACGAACGTATCGTAGGGAGGAAGCCCCCAAGACAATTCAACTCTAGTTACGTATCCACGAACGTATCGTAGGGAGGAAGCTCCATTACCATTCAAGACTAGTATCTATCCACGTGCGTATCGTACGGAGGAAGCTCAATTACCATTCAAGTCTAGTATCGTATCCACGAACGTATCGTAGGGAAGAAGCTCCACGACCATTCAAGACTAGTATAGTATACACGAACGTATCGTAGGGAGGAAGCTCCCACGACCATTCAAGACCAGTGTCGTATCCAGGAACGTATCGTCGGGAGGAATCTCCCACGACCATTCAAGACTAGTACCGAATCCACGAACGTATCATCGGGAGGATGCCCCCATGACCATTCAAGACTAGTATCGTATCCACGAACGAAGCGTCGGAAGGGAGCCCCCATGACAATTCAAGAATAGTATCGTATCCACGAACATATCGTAGGGAGGATGCTCTCATGACCATTCAAGACTAGTATCGTATCCTCGAACGTATCGTAGGGAGGAAGCTCCCATGACCATTCAAGACTAGTACCGTATCCACGAACGTATCGTAGGGAGGAAACTCCCATGACCATTCAGGACTAGTATCGTATCCACGAACATATCGTAGTGAGGATGCTCCCATGATATTCAAGACTAGTATCGTATCCACGAACCTATCGTAGGGAGGAAGCTCCCATGACCATTCTAGACTAGTATCGTATCCACGAACGTATCGTAGGGATGATGCTCTCATGACCATTCATGACTAGTATCGTATTCACGAACGTATCGTAGGGAGGATGCTCTCATGACCATTCAAGACTAGTATCGTATCCACGAACGTATCTTAGGGAGGAAGCTCCCACGACCATTCAAGACTAGTATCGTATCCACGAACGTATCGTAGGGAGGAATCTCCCACGACCATTCAAGACCAGTGTCGTATCCACGATCGTATCGTTGGGAGGAAGCTCCCATGACCATTCAAGACTAGTATCGTATCCACGAACGTATCGTAGGGAGGAATCTCCCATGACCATTCAAGACTAGTATCGTATCTACGACCGTACCGTAGGGAGGAAGCTCCCATGACCATTCAAGACTAGTATTGTATCCACGAACGTATCGTAGGGAGGAAGCTCCCACGACCATTCAAGACTAGTATCGTATCCACGATCGTATCGTATTGAGGAAGCTCCCATGGCCATTCAAGACTAGTATCGTATCCACGAACGTATCGCATGGAAGATGCTCTCATGACCATTCAAGACTAGTATCGTATCCACGAACGTATCTTAGGGAGGAAGCTCCCACGACCATTCAAGACTAGTATCGTATCCACGAACGTATCGTAGGGAGGAATCTCCCACGACCATTCAAGACCAGTGTCGTATCCACGAACGTATCGTTGGGAGGAAGATCCCATGACCATTCAAGACTAGTATCGTAGCCACGAACGTATCGTAGGGAGGAATCTCCCATGACCATTCAAGACTAGTATCGTATCCACGAACGTACCATAGGGAGGAAGCTCCCATGACCATTCAAGACTAGTATTGTGTCCACGAACGTACCGTAGGGAGGAAGCTCCCACGACCATTCAAGACTAGTATCGTATCCAGTTACCTATCTTAGGGAGGATGCTCCCATGATATTCAAGACTAGTATCGTATCCACGAACCTATCGTAGGGAGAAAGCTCCAATGTACATTCAAGACTAGTATCGTATCAACGATCATATCGTAGGGAGGAAGTTCCCATGACCATTCAAGACTAGTATCGTACCCACGATCGTATCGTATGGAGGAAGTTCCCTTGCCATTTCAAGACTAGTACCGTATCCACGAACGTATCGTGTGGAGGAAGCTCCCATGACCATTCAAGGCTAGTATCGTATCCACGAACGTATCGTGGGGAGGAAGTTCCCATGACCATGCAAAATTAGTATCGTATCTACGAACGTATCGTGGGGAGGAAGTTCCCATGACCATTAAAGATTAGTATCGTATCTACGAACGTATCGTAGGGAGGAAGCTCCCATGACCATTTAAGTGTAGTTTCGTATCTACGAACGTATCGTAGGGAGGAAGCTCCCATGACCATTCAAGTGTAGTATCGTATACACGAGCGTATCTTAGGGAGGAAGCTCCCACGACCATTCAAGACAAGTATCGTATACACGAACGTAACGTCGGGAGGAAACTCTCACGACCATTCAAGATTAGTATCGAATACACGAACGTATCGTTGGGAGGAAGCTCCCACGACCATTCAAGACTAGTATCGAATCCACGAACGTATCGTAGGGGAGAAGTTCCACGACCATTCAAGGCTAGTATCGAATCCACGAACGTTTCGTAGGGGGGAAGCTCCACGACCATTCAAGACTAGTACCGTATCTACGAACGTATCGTAGGGAGGAAGTTCTCCGACCATTCATGACTAGTATCGTATCTACGAACGTATCGTAGGGAGGAAGCTCCCAGGACCATTCAAGACTAGTATCGTATCCACGAACGTATCGTAGGGAGAAAGCGCCACGACAATTCAAGACTAGTATCGTATCCACAAACGTATCGTAGGGAGGAAGCTACCATGACCATTCAAGACTAGTGCCGTATCCACGAACGTATCGTAGGGAGGATGCCCCCACCACCATTCAAGACTAGTATCGTTTCCACGAACGTATCATTGGGAGGAAGTCCCCACCACCATTCAAGACTTGTATCGTATCCACGAACGTATCGTAGGGAGGAAGCTACCATTACCATAAAAGACTAGTAACGTATCCACGAACGTATCGTAGGGAGGAAGCTCCACGACCATTCACGACTAGTATCGTTTCTAAGAACGTATCGTAGGGAGGATGTTCCACGACCATTCAAGACTAGTATCGTATCTTCGAACGAATCGTAGTGAGGATGTTCCACGACCATTCAAGACTAGTATCGTATCTACGAACGTATCGTAGGGAGGAAGTTCCACGACCATTCAAGACTAGTATCGAATCCACGAACGTATCGTAGGGGGGAAGTTCCACGACCATTCAAGAATTGTATCGTATCCACGAACGTATCGTAGGAAGGAAGCTCCCACGACAATTCAAGACTATAATCGTAACCACGAACGTATTGTAGGTAGGAATCTCCCATGACCATTAAAGTTTAGTATCGTATACACGAACGGATCGAAGGGAGGAATCTCCCACGACCATTCAAGACTAGTATCGTATCCACGAACGTATCGTAGGGAGGATGCTCTCATGACCATTCAAGACGAATATCGTATCCTCGAATGTATCGTAGGGACGAAGCTCTCATGACTATTCAAGGCTAGTAACGTATCCACGAACGAATCGTAGGGAGAAAGCTCTCACGACCTTTCAAGACTTGTAATGTATACCCGAGCGTATCGTAGGGAGGAACCACTCAAGACCATTCAAGACTAGTATCGTATCCACGAACGTTTCGTAGGGAGGAAGCTCTCACGACCAATCAACACTATTTTCGTATCCACGAACGTAATTTAGGGAGAAAGCTACCATGACCTTTCAAGACTAGTATTGTATCCACGAACGTATCGTAGGGTGGAAGCCCCCGCCACCATTCAAAGCTAGTATCGTATCCACGAACGGAACGTAGGGAGGAAGCACCACGACCATTCAAGACTAGTATCGTATCCACGAACGTATCGTAGGGAGGAAGTTCTCACGACCATTCAAGACTAGTATCGTATCTACGAACGTATCGTAGGGAGGAAGCTCCCATGACCATTCAAGAATAGTATCGAATCCACGAACGGAACGTAGGGAGGAAGCTCCCACGACCATTCAAGCCTAGTATCGTATCCACGAACGTATCGTAGGGAGGAAATTCCACGACCATTCAAGACTAGTATCGTATCTACGAACGTATCGTAGGGAGGAAGTTCCACGACCATTCGAGACTAGTATCGTATCCACGAACTTATCGTAGGGGGGAAGTTCCACGACCTTTCAAGACTTGTATCGTATCCACGAACGTATCGTAGGAAGGAAGCTCCCACGACAATCAAAGACTATTATCGTATCCACGAAAGAATCGTAGGGAGGAAGCACTCATGACCATTCACGACTAGTATCGTATCCACGAATGTATCGTAGGGATGACGCTCTCACGACCATTCAAGGCTAGTATCGTATCCACGAAAGAATCGTAGGGAGAAAGCTCTCACGACCATTCAAAACTAGAATCGTATACACGAGCGTATCGTAGGGAGGAACCACTCATGACCATTCAAGACTAGTATCGTATCCACGAACGTTTCGTACGGAGAAAACTCTCACCACCATTCAAGACTATTATCGTATCCACGAACGTATTGAAGAGAGGAAGCTACCATAACCATTCAAGGCTAGTATCGTATCCACGAACGTATCGTAGGGGTGAAGCCCCCGCCACCATTCAAGACTAGTATCGTATCCACGAACGTATCGTAGGTAGGAAGTTCCCATAACCATTCAAGACTAGTACCGTATCCACGAACGTATCGTAGGGAGCAAGCACCCACGACCATTATAGACCAGTATCGTATCCACGAACGTAATGTCGTTAGGAAGCTCCCATCACCATTCAAGAATAGTATTGTATCCACGAACGTATCGAAGTTAGGAAGATACCAAGATCATTCAAGACTAGCATGGTATCCACGAACGTAATGTAGGGAGGAAGTTCCCACGACCATTCAAGACTAATATCGTATCCACGAACGTATCGTCGGGAGGATGTTCCCATGACCATTCAAGACTAGTATCGTATCCACGAACGTATCGTAGGGGGGAAGCTCCCACGAACATTAAAGACTAGTATCGTATCCACGAACGTATCGCAGGGAGGAATCTCCCATGCCCATTCAAGACTAGTATCGCATTCACGAACGTATCGTAGGGAGGAAGCTCCCATGACCATTCAAGACTAGTATCGTATCCAGTAACGTATCGTAGGGAGGAAGTTCTCACGACCATTCAACACTACTATCGAATCCACGAACGTATCTTAGGGACAAAACTCCCATGAACATTCAAGAAAAGTATCGTATCCACGAACGTATCGTAGGGAGGAAGCTCCCATGACCATTCAAGACTAGTATCGTATCCACGAACGTATCGTAGGGAGGAAGCTCCCATGACCATTCAAGACTAGTATCGTATCCACGAACGTCACGTAGGAGGGAAGCTCCCGCGAACATTAATGACTAGTATCGTATCCACGAGCGTATCGTGGGGAGGAAGTTCCCGTGACTATTCAGGGCTAGTATCGTATCTACGAACGTATAGTAAGGAGCAATTTCCCATGACCATGCAAGACTAGTATCGTATCTACGAACGTATCGTGGGGAGGAAGTTCCCAAGACCATTCAAGACTAGTATCGTATCTACGAACGAATCGTAGAGAGGAATCTCCCTTGGCCATTCAAGTGTAGTACCGTATCCACGAGCGTATCGTAGGGAGGAAACTCCCACGACCATTAACGACCAGTATCTTATCTATGAACGTATCGTATGTAGGAAGCTCCCACGACTATTCAAGAGTAGCATCGTATTTACGAACGTATCGTAGGGAGGAATTTCCCATGTCTATTCAAAACCAGTATCGTAACCACGAACTTACCGCAGGGAGGAATTTCCCATGACCATTCAAGACTAGTATCGTATCCACGAACGTATCGTAGGGAGGAAATTCACATGTCCTTTCAAGACTAGTATCGTATCCACGAACGTATCGTAGGGAGGAATTTCCCATAACCATTCAAAACTAGTATCGAATCCACGAACGTATCGTAGGGAGGAAGCTCCAAGACCATTCAAGACTAGTATCGTATCCACAAACGTATCGTAGGGGGGAAGCCCCCATGAACATTCAAGACTAGTATCGTATACACGAACGTATCATAGGGAGTAAGCTCCCACGACCATTCAAGACTAGTACCGTATCCACGAACGTATCATAGGGAGGAAGTCCCCACCTCCATTCAAGACTTGTATCGTATACACGAACGTATCGTAGGGAGGAAGCTACCATTACCATTCAAGACTAGTGTCGTATCCACGAACGTATCGTAGTGAGGATGCCCCCACCACCATTCAAGACTAGTATCGTATCCACGAACGTATCTTAGGGAGGAAGTCCCCACCACCATTCAAGACTTGTATCGTATCCACGAACGTATCGTAGGGAGGAAGCTACCATTACCATTTAAGATTAGTGTCGTATCCACGAACGTATCGTAGGGAGGTTGCCCCCACCACCATTCAAGTCTAGTATCGTCTCCACGAACGTATCATAGGGAGGAAATTCTCACCACCATTCAAGACAAGTAACGTATCAACGAACGTATCGTAGGGAGGAAGCTCCACGACCATTCAAGACTAGTATCGTTTCTAAGAACGTATCGTAGGGAGGAAGTTCCACGACCATTCAAGACTTGTATCGTATCTACGATCGTATCGTAGGGACGAAGTTCCACGACCTTTCAAGACTAGTATCGTATCTACGTACGTATCGTAGGGAGGAGGTTCCACGACCATTCAAGACTAGTATCGTATCCATGAACGTATCGTAGGGGGGAAGTTCCACGACCATTGAAGACTTGTATCGTATCCACGAACGTATCGTAGAAAGGAAGCTCCCACGACAATGCAAGACTATTATCGTATCCACGAACGTATCGTAGGGAGGAACAACTCATGACCATTCAAGACTATTATTGAATCCACGAACGTTTCGTAGGGAGGAAGCTCTCACGACCATTCAAGACTATTATCGTATCCACGAACTATTGTAGGGAGGAACCTACCATGGCCATTCAAGACTAGTATCGTATCCACGAACGTATCGGAGGGTGGAAGCCCCCTCCACCATTCAAGACTAGTATCGTATCCACGAACGTATCGTACGTATAAGTTCCCATAACCATTCAAGACTGGTACCGTATCCCCGAACGTATCGTAGGGATCAAGCAGCCACGACCATTCAAGACCAGTATCGTATCCACGAACGTAATGTAGTTAGGATGCTCCCATGACCATTCAAGACTAGTATTGTATCCACGAACGTATCGAAGGGAGGAAGATACCAAGATCATTCAAGACTAGCATCGTATTCACGAACGTAATGTAGGGGGGAAGTTCCCACGACCATTCAAGACTAATATCCTATCCACGAACGTATCGTCGGGAGGAAGTTCCCATTACCATTCAAGACTTGTATCGTATCCAGTAACGTATCGTGGGGAGGAAACTCTCACGACCATTAATCACTACTATCGAATCCACGAACGTATCTTAGGGAGGAAACTCCCATGACCGTTCAAGAAAAGTTCCGTATCCACGAACGTATCATAGGGAGGAAGCTCCCATGACCATTCAAGACCAGTATCGTATCCACGAACCGATCGTGTGGAGGAAGCTCCACGACCATTCAAGACTAGTATCATATCCACGACCGTATCGTGGGGAGGAAGTTCCGGTGACTATTCAGGACTAGTATCGTATCTACGAACGTATCATAGGGAGGAATTTCCCATGACCATGCAAGACTAGTACCGTATCTACGAACGTATCGTGGGGAGGAAGTTCCCATGACCAATCCAGACTAGTATCGTATCTACGATCGTATCGTAGGGAGGAATCTCCCATGGCCATTCAAGTGTAGTACCGTATCCACGAGCGTATCGTAGGGAGGAAACTCCCACGACCATTAACGACCAGTATCCTATCTAGGAACGTATCGTAGGTAGGAAGCTCCCACGACTATTCAAGAATAGCATCGTATTTACGAACGTATCGTAGGGAGGGATTTCCCATGACCATTCAAGACCAGTATCGTATCCACGATCTTACCGCAGGGAGGAATTTCCCATGACCATTCAATACTAGTATCGTATTCACGAACGTATCGTAGGGAGGAATTTCCCACGTCCATTCAAGACTAGTATCACTTCCACGAACGTATTGTAGGGAGAAATTTCCCATGACCAATCAAGACTACAATCGTATCCACGAACGTATCGTAGGTAGGGACCTCCACGACCATCAAGACTAGTATCGTATCCACAAACGTATCGTAGGGGGGAAGCCCCTACGACCATTCAAGACTAGTATCGTATACACGAACGTATCTTAGGGAGTAAGATCCCACGACCATTCAAGACTAGTATCGTATCCACGAACGTATCGTAGGGAGGAATTTCCCATGACCATGCAAGACTAGTTTCGTATCCACAAACGTATCGTAGGGAGGAAGCTACCATGACCATTCAAGACTAGTGTCGTATCCACGAACGTATCGTAGGGAGGATGCCCCCAACCCCATTCAAGACTAGTATCGTATCCACGAACGTATCACAGGGAGGAAGACCCCACCACCATTCAAGACTTGTATCGTATCCACGAACGTGTCGTATGGAGGAAGCTACCATTACCATACAAGACTAGTATCGTATCCACGAACGTATCGTAGGGAGGAAGCTCCACGACCATTCAAGACTAGTATCGATTCTAAGAACGTATCGTAGGGAGGAAGTTCCACGACCATTCAAGACTAGTATCATATCTACGAACGTATCGTAGGGAGGAAGTTCCACGACCATTCAAAAGTAGTATCGTATCTACGAACGTGTCGTAGGGAGGAAGTTCCACGACCATTCAAGACTAGTATCGTATCCACGAACGTATCGTAGGGGGGAAGTTCCAAGACCATTCAGACTTGTATCGTATCCACGAACGTAGCGTAGGAAGGATGCTCCCACGACATTTCAAGACTATTATCGTATCCACGAACGTATCGTAGGGAGGAAGCTCTCATGACCATTCAAGACTAGAATCGTATACACGAACGTATTGTAGGGAAGAAGTTCTCACGTCTATTCAAGGCTAGTATCGTATCCACGAACGAATCGTAGGTAGAAAGCTCTCTCGACCATTCTAGACTGGTATCGTATACACGAGCGTATCTAAGGGAGGAACCACTCATGACCATTCCAGACTAGTACCGTATACACGAACGTATCGTAGGGAGGAAGCTATCACGTCCATTCAATGCTAGTATCGTATCCAGGAACGAATCGTAGGGAGAAAGCTCTCACGACCATTCAGGACTAATATCGTATACACGAACGTATCGTAGGGAGGAACCACTCATTACCATTCAAGACTAGTATCGTATCCACGAACGTTTCGTAAGGAGGAAGCTGTCAATACCATTCAAGACTATTATCGTATCTACGAACGTATTGTAGGGAGGAAGCTACCATGAACATTCAAGACTAGTATCGTATCCACGAACGTATCGAAGGTAGGAAGCTCCCATGACCATTCAAGACTTGTATTGTATCCACGAACGAATCGAAGGGAGGAAGATACCAAGATCATTCAAGACTAGCAAAGTATCCACGATCGTAGGGAGGAAGATCCCACGTCCATTCAAGAATTTTATCGTATCCCCAAACGTATCGTCGGGAGGAAGTTCCCATGACCATTCAAGACTAGTATCGTATCTAGTAACGTATCGTAGGGATGAAGCTCTCAAGACTATTCAACCCAACTATCAAATCCACGAACGTATATTAGGGAGGAAACTCCCATGACCGTTCAAGAAAAGTATCGTATCCACGAACCTATCGTGTGGAGGAAGCTCCCATGGCCATTAAAGACTCATATCGTATCCATGAACGTATCGTGGGGAGGACGTTCCCATGACCATTCAAGACTAGTATCGTACCTACGAACGTATCGTAGGGAGGAATTTCCCATGACCATGCAAGACCAGTATCGTATGTACGAACGTATCATGGGGAGGAAGTTCCCATGACCATTCAAGACTAGTATCGTATCTACGAACGTATCGTAGGGAGGATTCTCCCATGGCCATTCAAGTGTAGTACCGTATCCACGAGCGTATCGTAGGGAGGAAACTCCCACGACCATTAACGACCTGTATCTTATCTACGAACGTATCGCGTAGGTAGGAAGCTCCAACGACTATTCATGAATATCATCGTATTTACAAACGTATCGTAGGGAGGAATTTCCCATGACCATTCAGGACCAGTATCGTATCCACGAACTTACCGTAGGGTGGAATTTCCCTTGACCATTCAAGACTAGTATCGTATCCACGAACGTATCGTAGGGAGGAATTTCCCACGTCCATTCAAGACTAGTATCGTATCCACGAAAGTACCGTAGGGAGGAATTTCCCATGACCATTCAAGACTAGTATCGTATCGACGAACGTATCGTAAGGAGGAAGCTCCACGACCATTCAAGACTAGTATCCAATCCAAAAACGTATCGTAGGAGGAAAGCCCCCACGACTATTCAAGACTAGTATCGTGTACACGAACTTATCGTAGGGAGTAATCTCCCACGACCATTCAAGACTAGTATCATATCCACGAACGTACCGTAGGGAGGAAGCTCCATGTCCATTCAAGACTAGTATCGTATCCACAAACGTATCGTAGGGAAGAAGCTACCATTACCATACAAGACTAGTATCGTTTCCACGAACGTATCGTAGGGAGGAAGCTCCACGACCATTCAAGTCTAGTATCGTTTCTACGAACGTATCGTAGGGAAGACGCTACCATTTCCATACAAGATTAGTATCGTATCCACGAACGTATCGTAGGGAGGAAGCCCCCACGACCATCCAAGACTTGTATCGTATCCACGAACGTATCGTAGGGAAGAAGCTACCATTACCATACAAGACTAGTATCGTATCCACGAACGTATCGTAGGGAGGAAGCTCCACGACCATTCAAGTCTAGTATCGTTTGTACGAACGTATCGTAGGGAGGAAGATCCACGACCATTCAAGACTAGTACCGTGTCTACGAACGTATCGTAGGGAGGAAGTTCCACGACCATTCAAGACTAGTATCGTAACTATGAACGTATAGTAGGGAGGAAGTTCCACGACCATTCAAGACTAGTATCATATCCACGAACGTATGGTAGGGGGGAAATTCTGCGACCATTCAAAACTAGTATCGTATCCACGAACGTATTGTAGGGAGGAAGTTCCCACGACCAGTCAAGACTAGTATCGTATCCACGTACGTATTATAGGGGGAAGCTCCCATGACCATTTAAGACTGGCATCGTATCCACGAACGTATTGTAGGGAGGAAGCTCCACCATCATTCAAGACCAGTATCGTATCCACGAACGTATCATAGGGAGGAAACTCTCACGACAATTCAAGACCATTATCGTATCCACAAACGTATCGTAGGGAGGAAGCTCCCTTGACCATTCAGGACTGGCATCGTATCCACGAACGTTTTGTAGGGAGGAAGATCCACCATCATTCAAGACCAGTATTGTATCCACGAACGTATCATAGGGAGGAAGCTCTCACGACCATTCAAGAACATTACCGTATCCACAAACATATCGTAGGTAGGAATTTCCCATGACCATTCAAGACTAGTACCGTATCCATGAATGTATCGTAGGGAGCAAGCACCCACGACCATTCAAGACCAGTACCGTATCCACGAACGTAATAAAGGTAGGAAGCTCCCATGACCATTCAAGTCTAGTATTGTAGCCATGAACGTATCGTAGGGAGGAAGATACCAAGATCATTCAAGACTTGTATCGTATCCACGAACGTATTGTAGGGAGGAAGTTCCCACGACCATTCAAGACTATTATCGTATCCAGGAACGTATCGTAGGGAGGAATTTCCCATGACCAGTCAAGATAAGTATCGTATCCACGTACGTATTATGAGGGGGAAGCTCCCATGACCATTCAAGACTTCCATCGTATCCACGAACGTATTGTAGGGAGGAAGCTCCACCATCATTCAAGACCAGTATCGTATCCACGAAGGTATCATAGGGAGGAAGCTCTCACGACCATTCAAGGCCATCATTGTATCCACGAACGTATCGTAGGGAGGAAGCTACCAAGATCACTGAAGACTAGTATCGTATCCACGAACGTATAGTAGGGAGGAAGTTCCAACGACCAATCAAGAATAGTATCGTATCCAGAAACGTATCATAGGGTGGAAGCTCCCATGACCATTCCAGACTAGTATCCTATCCACAAACGTATCGAAGGGAGGAAGCTCCCACGACCATTCAAGACCAGTATCGTATACACAAACGTATTGTGTGGAGGAAGCTCCCTTGACCATTCAAGACTGGCATCGTATCCACGAACGTATAGTAGGGAGGAAGCTCCACCATCATTCAAGACCAGTATCGTATCCACGAACGTATCATAGGGAGGAAGCTCTCACGACCATTCAAGACCATTACCGTATCCACAAACGTATCGTAGGGAGGAGACTCCCTTGACAATTCAAGACTGGTATCGTATCCACGAACGTATCGTAGGGAGGAAGCTCCCATGGCCATTCAAGACTAGTATCCTATCCACAAACGTATCGTAGGGAGGAAGCTCCCACGAACATTCAAGACCAGTATCGTATCCACAAACGTATCGTAGGGAAGAAGCTCCCTTGACAATTCAAGACTGGTATCGTATCCACGAACGTATCGTAGGGAGGAAGCTCCCATGGCCATTCAAGACTAGTATCCTATCCACAAACGTATCGTAGGGAGGAAGCTCCCACGACCATTCAAGACCAGTATCGTATCCACAAACGTATCGTGTGGAGGAAGCTCCCTTGACCATTCAAGGCTGGTATCGTATCCACGAACTTATCGTAGTGAGGAAGCTCCCATGAGCATTCAAAACTAGTATCGTATCCACGAACATATCGTATGGAGGAAGCTCCCTTGACCATTCAAGACTGGTATCGTATCCACCAACGTATCGTAGGGAGGAAGTTCCACGACCATTCAAGACTAGTATCGTATCCACGAACCTATCGTAGGGAGGAAGATCCCACAACCATTCAAGACTAGTATCGTATACATGAACGTATCGTAGGGAGGAAGCTCTCACGACCTTTCAATACTAGTATCGTATCCACGAACGTATTGTAGGGAAGAAGCTCCCACGACCATTCAAGACTAGTATCGAATCCATGAACGTAACGTAGGGGAGAAGTTCCACGAACATTCAAGGCTAGTATCGAATCCACGAATGTTCCGCGGGGAGGAAGCTCCACGACCATTCAAGAATAGTATCGTATCCACGAACGTATCGTAGGGAGGAAGTTCCCACGACCATTCAAGACTAGTAAAGTAACCACGAACGTATCGTAAGGAGGAAGCTCCACGACCATTCAAGACTAGCATCGTATCTACGGACCTATCGTAGGGAGGAAGCTATCACCATCATTCAAGACTAGTATCGTATCCACGAACGTATCGTAGGGAGGAAGCTCCCATGACCATTCAAGACTAGTATCGTATCCACGAACGTCACGTAGGAGGGAAGCTCCCGCGAACATTAATGACTAGTATCGTATCCACGAGCGTATCGTGGGGAGGAAGTTCCCGTGACTATTCAGGGCTAGTATCGTATCTACGAACGTATCGTAAGGAGAAATTTCCCATGACCATGCAAGACTAGTATCGTATCTACGAACGTATCGTGGGGAGGAAGTTCCCATGACCATTCAAGACTAGTATCGTATCTACGAACGAATCGTAGAGAGGAATCTCCCTTGGCCATTCAAGTGTAGTACCGTATCCACGAGCGTTTCGTAGGGAGGAAACTCCCACGACCATTAACGACCAGTATCTTATCTATGAACGTATCGTATGTAGGAAGCTCCCACGACTATTCAAGAGTAGCATCGTATTTACGAACGTATCGTAGGGAGGAATTTCCCATGTCTATTCAAAACCAGTATCGTATCCACGAACTTACCGCAGGGAGGAATTTCCCATGACCATTCAAGACTAGTATCGTATCCACGAACGTATCGTAGGGAGGAAATTCACATGTCCTTTCAAGACTAGTATCGTATCCACGAACGTATCGTAGGGAGGAATTTCCCATAACCATTCAAAACTAGTATCGAATCCACGAACGTATCGTAGGGAGGAAGCTCCAAGACCATTCAAGACTAGTATCGTATCCACAAACGTATCGTAGGGGGGAAGCCCCCATGACCATTCAAGACTAGTATCGTATACACGAACGTATCATAGGGAGTAAGCTCCCACAACCATTCAAGACTAGTACCGTATCCACGAACGTATCATAGGGAGGAAGTCCCCACCTCCATTCAAGACTTGTATCGTATCCACGAACGTATCGTAGGGAGGAAGCTACCATTACCATTCAAGACTAGTGTCGTATCCACGAACGTATCGTAGTGAGGATGCCCCCACCACCATTCAAGACTAGTATCGTATCCACGAACGTATCATAGGGAGGAAGTCCCCACCACCATTCAAGACTTGTATCGTATCCAAGAACGTATCGTAGGGAGGAAGCTACCATTACCATTCAAGATTAGTGTCGTATCCACGAACGTATCGTAGGGAGGTTGCCCCCACCAGCATTCAAGTCTAGTATCGTATCCACGAACGTATCATAGGGAGGAAATTCTCACCACCATTCAAGACAAGTAACGTATCCACGAACGTATCGTAGGGAGGAAGCTCCACGACCATTCAAGACTAGTATCGTATCTACGATCGTATCGTAGGGACGAAGTTCCACGACCTTTCAAGACTAGTATCGTATCTACGTACGTATCGTAGGGAGGAGGTTCCACGACCATTCAAGACTAGTATCGTATCCATGAACGTATCGTAGGGGGGAAGTTCCACGACCATTGAAGACTTGTATCGTATCCACGAACGTATCGTAGAAAGGAAGCTCCCACGACAATTCAAGACTATTATCGTATCCACGAACGTATCGTAGGGAGGAACAACTCATGACCATTCAAGACTATTATTGAATCCACGAACGTTTCGTAGGGAGGAAGCTCTCACGACCATTCAAGACTATTATCGTATCCACGAACTATTGTAGGGAGGAACCTACCATGACCATTCAAGACTAGTATCGTATCCACGATCGTATCGGAGGGTGGAAGCCCCCTCCACCATTCAAGACTAGTATCGTATCCACGAACGTATCGTACGTAGGAAGTTCCCATAACCATTCAAGACTGGTACCGTATCCCCGAACGTATCGTAGGGATCAAGCAGCCACGACCATTCAAGACCAGTATCGTATCCACGAACGTAATGTAGTTAGGAAGCTCCCATGACCATTCAAGACTAGTATTGTATCCACGAACGTATCGAAGGGAGGAAGATACCAAGATCATTCAAGACTAGCATCGTATTCACGAACGTAATGTAGGGGGGAAGTTCCCACGACCATTCAAGACTAATATCGTATCCACGAACGTATCGTCGGGAGGAAGTTCCCATTACCATTCAAGACTTGTATCGTATCCAGTAACGTATCGTGGGGAGGAAACTCTCACGACCATTAATCACTACTAACGAATCCACGAACGTATCTTAGGGAGGAAACTCCCATGACCGTTCAAGAAAAGTTCCGTATCCACGAACGTATCATAGGGAGGAAGCTCCCATGACCATTCAAGACTAGTATCGTATCCACGAACCGATCGTGTGGAGGAAGCTCCACGACCATTCAAGACTAGTATCATATCCACGACCGTATCGTGGGGAGGAAGTTCCGGTGACTATTCAGGACTAGTATCGTATCTACGAACGTATCATAGGGAGGAATTTCCCATGACCATGCAAGACTAGTACCGTATCTACGAACGTATCGTGGGGAGGAAGTTCCCATGACCAATCCAGACTATTATCGTATCTACGAACGTATCGTAGGGAGGAATCTCCCATGGCCATTCAAGTGTAGTACCGTATCCACGAGCGTATCGTAGGGAGGAAACTCCCACGACCATTAACGACCAGTATCCTATCTAGGAACGTATCGTAGGTAGGAAGCTCCCACGACTATTCAAGAATAGCATCGTATTTACGAACGTATCGTAGGGAGGGATTTCCCATGACCATTCAAGACCAGTATCGTATCCACGATCTTACCGCAGGGAGGAATTTTCCATGACCTTTCAATACTAGTATCGTATTCACGAACGTATCGTAGGGAGGAATTTCCCACGTCCATTCAAGACTAGTATCACTTCCACGAACGTATTGTAGGGAGAAATTTCCCATGACCATTCAAGACTACAATCGTATCCACGAACGTATCGTAGGTAGGGACCTCCACGACCATCAAGACTAGTATCGTATCCACAAACGTATCGTAGGGGGGAAGCCCCTACGACCATTCAAGACTAGTATCGTATACACGAACGTATCTTAGGGAGTAAGATCCCACGACCATTCAAGAATAGTATCGTATCCACGAACGTATCGTAGGGAGGAAGCTCCACGACCATTCAAGACTAGTATCGTATCCACGAACGTATCGTAGGGAGGAATTTCCCATGACCATGCAAGACTAGTTTCGTATCCACAAACGTATCGTAGGGAGGAAGCTACCATGACCGTTCAAGACTAGTGTCGTATCCACGAACGTATCGTAGGGAGGATGCCCCCACCCCCATTCAAGACTAGTATCGTATCCACGAACGTATCACAGGGAGGAAGACCCCACCACCATTCAAGACTTGTATCGTATCCACGAACGTGTCGTATGGAGGAAGCTACCATTACCATAGAAGACTAGTATCGTATCCACGAACGTATCGTAGGGAGGAAGCTCCACGACCATTCAAGACTAGTATCGATTCTAAGAACGTATCGTAGGGAGGAAGTTCCACGACCATTCAAGACTAGTATCATATCTACGAACGTATCGTAGGGAGGAAGTTCCACGACCATTCAAAACTAGTATCGTATCTACGAACGTGTCGTAGGGAGGAAGTTCCACGACCATTCAAGACTAGTATCGTATCCACGAACGTATCGTAGGGGGGAAGTTCCAAGACCATTCAGACTTGTATCGTATCCACGAACGTAACGTAGGAAGGATGCTCCCACGACATTTCAAGACTATTATCGTATCCACGAACGTATCGTAGGGAGGAAGCTCTCATGACCATTCAAGACTAGAATCGTATACACGAACGTATTGTAGGGAAGAAGTTCTCACGTCTGTTCAAGGCTAGTATCGTATCCACGAACGAATCGTAGGTAGATAGCTCTCTCGACCATTCAAGACTGGTATCGTATACACGAGCGTATCTAAGGGAGGAACCACTCATGACCATTCCAGACTAGTACCGTATACACGAACGTATCGTAGGGAGGAAGCTATCACGTCCATTCAATGCTAGTATCGTATCCAGGAACGAATCGTAGGGAGAAAGCTCTCACGACCATTCAGTACTAGTATCGTATACACGAACATATCGTAGGGAGGAACCACTCATGACCATTCAAGATTAGTATCGTATCCACGAACGTTTCGTAAGGAGGAAGCTGTCAATACCATTCAAGACTATTATCGTATCTACGAACGTATTGTAGGGAGGAAGCTACCATGAACATTCAAGACTAGTATCGTATCCACGAACGTATCGAAGGTAGGAAGCTCCCATGACCATTCAAGACTTGTATTGTATCCACGAACGAATCGAAGGGAGGAAGATACCAAGATCATTCAAGACTAGTAATGTATCCACGATCGTAGGGAGGAAGATCCCACGTCCATTCAAGAATTTTATCGTATCCCCAAACGTATCGTCGGGAGGAAGTTCCCATGACCATTCAAGACTAGTATCGTATCCAGTAACGTATCGTAGGGATGATGCTCTCAAGACTATTCAACCCAACTATCAAATCCACGAACGTATATTAGGGAGGAAACTCCCATGACCGTTCAAGAAAAGTATCGTATCCACGAACCTATCGTGTGGAGGAAGCTCCCATGGCCATTAAAGACTCATATCGTATCCATGAACGTATCGTGGGGAGGACGTTCCCATGACCATTCATGACTAGTATCGTACCTACGAACGTATCGTAGGGAGGAATTTCCCATGACCATGCAAGACCAGTATCGTATGTACGAACGTATCGTGGGGAGGAAGTTCCCATGACCATTCAAGACTAGTATCGTATCTACGAACGTATCGTAGGGAGGATTCTCCCATGGCCATTCAAGTGTAGTACCGTATCCACGAGCGTATCGTAGGGAGGAAACTCCCACGACCATTAACGACCTGTATCTTATCTACGAACGTATCGCGTAGGTAGGAAGCTCCAACGACTATTCATGAATATCATCGTATTTACAAACGTATCGTAGGGAGGAATTTCCCATGACCATTCAGGACCAGTATCGTATCCACGAACTTACCGTAGGGTGGAATTTCCCTTGACCATTCAAGACTAGTATCGTATCCACGAACGTATCGTAGGGAGGAATTTCCCACGTCCATTCAAGACTAGTATCGTATCCACGAAAGTACCGTAGGGAGGAATTTCCCATGACCATTCAAGACTAGTATCGTATCGACGAACGTATCGTAAGGAGGAAGCTCCACGACCATTCAAGACTAGTATCCAATCCAAAAACGTATCGTAGGAGGAAAGCCCCCACGACTATTCAAGACTAGTATCGTGTACACGAACTTATCGTAGGGAGTAATCTCCCACGACCATTCAAGACTAGTATCATATCAACGAACGTACCGTAGGGAGGAAGCTCCACGTCCATTCAAGACTAGTATCGTATCCACAAACGTATCGTAGGGAAGAAGCTACCATTACCATACAAGACTAGTATCGTTTCCACGAACGTATCGTAGGGAGGAAGCTCCACGACCATTCAAGTCTAGTATCGTTTCTACGAACGTATCGTAGGGAAGAAGCTACCATTTCCATACAAGATTAGTATCGTATCCACGAACGTATCGTAGGGAGGAAGCCCCCACGACCATCCAAGACTTGTATCGTATCCACGAACGTATCGTAGGGAAGAAGCTACCATTACCATACAAGACTAGTAACGTATCCACGAACGTATCGTAGGGAGGAAGCTCCACGACCATTCAAGTCTAGTATCGTTTGTACGAACGTATCGTAGGGAGGAAGATCCACGACCATTCAAGACTAGTACCGTGTCTACGAACGTATCGTAGGGAGGAAGTTCCACGACCATTCAAGACTAGTATCGTAACTATGAACATATAGTAGGGAGGAAGTTCCACGACCATTCAAGACTAGTATCATATCCACGAACGTATGGTAGGGGGGAAATTCTGCGACCATTCAAAACTAGTATCGTATCCACGAACGTATTGTAGGGAGGAAGTTCCCACGACCAGTCAAGACTAGTATCGTATCCACGTACGTATTATAGGGGGAAGCTCCCATGACCATTTAAGACTTGTATCGTATCCACGAACGTATTGTAGGGAGGAAGCTCCACCATCATTCAAGACCAGTATCGTATCCACGAACGTATCATAGGGAGGAAACTCTCATGACAATTCAAGACCATTATCGTATCCACAAACGTATCGTAGGGAGGAAGCTCCCTTGACCATTCAGGACTGGCATCGTATCCACGAACGTTTTGTAGGGAGGAAGATCCACCATCATTCAAGACCAGTATTGTATCCACGAACGTATCATAGGGAGGAAGCTCTCACGACCATTCAAGAACATTACCGTATCCACAAACATATCGTAGGTAGGAATTTCCCATGACCATTCAAGACTAGTACCGTATCCATGAATGTATCGTAGGGAGCAAGCACCCACGACCATTCAAGACCAGTACCGTATCCACGAACGTAATAAAGGTAGGAAGCTCCCATGACCATTCAAGTCTAGTATTGTAGCCATGAACGTATCGTAGGGAGGAAGATACCAAGATCATTCAAGACTTGTATCGTATCCACGAACGTATTGTAGGGAGGAAGTTCCCACGACCATTCAAGACTATTATCGTATCCAGGAACGTATCGTAGGGAGGAATTTCCCATGACCAGTCAAGATAAGTATCGTATCCACGTACGTATTATGAGGGGGAAGCTCCCATGACCATTCAAGACTTCCATCGTATCCACGAACGTATTGTAGGGAGGAAGCTCCACCATCATTCAAGACCAGTATCGTATCCACGAACGTATCATAGGGAGGAAGCTCTCACGACCATTCAAGGCCATCATTGTATCCACGAACGTATCGTAGGGAGGAAGCTACCAAGATCACTCAAGACTAGTATCGTATCCACGAACGTATAGTAGGGAGGAAGTTCCAACGACCATTCAAGAATAGTATCGTATCCAGAAACGTATCATACGGTGGAAGCTCCCATGACCATTCCAGACTAGTATCCTATCCACAAACGTATCGAAGGGAGGAAGCTCCCACGACCATTCAAGACCAGTATCGTATACACAAACGTATTGTGTGGAGGAAGCTCCCTTGACCATTCAAGACTGGCATCGTATCCACGAACGTATAGTAGGGAGGAAGCTCCACCATCATTCAAGACCAGTATCGTATCCACGAACGTATCATAGGGAGGAAGCTCTCACGACCATTCAAGACCATTACCGTATCCACAAACGTATCGTAGGGAGGAGACTCCCTTGACAATTCAAGACTGGTATCGTATCCACGAACGTATCGTAGGGAGGAAGCTCCCATGGCCATTCAAGACTAGTATCCTATCCACAAACGTATCGTAGGGAGGAAGCTCCCACGAACATTCAAGACCAGTATCGTATCCACAAACGTATCGTAGGGAGGAAGCTCCCTTGACAATTCAAGACTGGTATCGTATCCTTGAACGTATCGTAGGGAGGAAGCTCCCATTGCCATTCAAGACTAGTATCCTATCCACAAACATATCGTAGGGAGGAAGCTCCCACGACCATTCAAGACCAGTATCGTATCCACAAACGTATCGTGTGGAAGAAGCTCCCTTGACCATTCAAGGCTGGTATCGTATCCACGAACTTATCGTAGGGAGGAAGCTCCCATGAGCATTCAAAACTAGTATCGTATCCACGAACATATCGTATGGAGGAAGCTCCCATGACCATTCAAGACTGGTATCGTATCCACCAACGTATCGTAGGGAGGAAGTTCCACGACCATTCAAGACTAGTATCGTATCCACGAACCTATCGTAGGGAGGAAGATCCCACAACCATTCAAGACTAGTATCGTATACACGAACGTATCGTAGGGAGGAAGCTCTCACGACCTTTCAATACTAGTATCGTATCCACGAACGTATTGTAGGGAAGAAGCTCCCACGACCATTCAAGACTAGTATCGAATCCATGAACGTAACCTAGGGGAGAAGTTCCACGAACATTCAAGGCTAGTATCGAATCCACGAATGTTCCGCGGGGAGGAAGCTCCACGACCATTCAAGAATAGTATCGTATCCACGAACGTATCGTAGGGAGGAAGTTCCCACGACCATTCAAGACTAGTAAAGTAACCACGAACGTATCGTAAGGAGGAAGCTCCACGACCATTCAAGACTAGTATCGTATCTACGGACCTATCGTAGGGAGGAAGCTATCACCATCATTCAAGACTAGTATCGTATCCACGAACGTATCGTAGGGAGGAAGCTCCCATGACCATTCAAGACTAGTATCGTATCCACGAACGTCACGTAGGAGGGAAGCTCCCGCGAACATTAATGACTAGTATCGTATCCACGAGCGTATCGTGGGGAGGAAGTTCCCGTGACTAATCAGGGCTAGTATCGTATCTACGAACGTATCGTAAGGAGAAATTTCCCATGACCATGCAAGACTAGTATCGTATCTACGAACGTATCGTGGGGAGGAAGTTCCCATGACCATTCAAGACTAGTATCGTATCTACGAACGAATCGTAGAGAGGAATCTCCCTTGGCCATTCAAGTGTAGTACCGTATCCACGAGCGTATCGTAGGGAGGAAACTCCCACGACCATTAACGACCAGTATCTTATCTATGAACGTATCGTATGTAGGAAGCTCCCACGACTATTCAAGAGTAGCATCGTATTTACGAACGTATCGTAGGGAGGAATTTCCCATGTCTATTCAAAACCAGTATCGTATCCACGAACTTACCGCAGGGAGGAATTTCCCATGACCATTCAAGACTAGTATCGTATCCACGAACGTATCGTAGGGAGGAAATTCACATGTCCTTTCAAGACTAGTATCGTATCCACGAACGTATCGTAGGGAGGAATTTCCCATAACCATTCAAAACTAGTATCGAATCCACGAACGTATCGTAGGGAGGAAGCTCCAAGACCATTCAAGACTAGTATCGTATCCACAAACGTATCGTAGGGGGGAAGCCCCCATGACCATTCAAGACTAGTATCGTATACACGAACGTATCATAGGGAGTAAGCTCCCACGACCATTCAAGACTAGTACCGTATCCACGAACGTATCATAGGGAGGGAGTCCCCACCTCCATTCAAGACTTGTATCGTATACACGAACGTATCGTAGGGAGGAAGCTACCATTACCATTCAAGACTAGTGTCGTATCCACGAACATATCGTAGTGAGGATGCCCCCACCACCATTCAAGACTAGTATCGTATCCACGAACGTATCATAGGGAGGAAGTCCCCACCACCATTCAAGACTTGTATCGTATCCACGAACGTATCGTAGGGAGGAAGCTACCATTACCATTCAAGATTAGTGTCGTATCCACGAAAGTATCGTAGGGAGGTTGCCCCCACCAGCATTCAAGTCTAGTATCGTATCCACGAACGTATCATAGGGAGGAAATTCTCACCACCATTCAAGACAAGTAACGTATCCACGAACGTATCGTAGGGAGGAAGCTCCACGACCATTCAAGACTAGTATCGTTTCTAAGAACGTATCGTAGGGAGGAAGTTCCACGACCATTCAAGACTAGTATCGTATCTACGATCGTATCGTAGGGACGAAGTTCCACGACCTTTCAAGACTAGTATCGTATCTACGTACGTATCGTAGGGAGGAGGTTCCACGACCATTCAAGACTAGTATCGTATCCATGAACGTATCGTAGGGGGGAAGTTCCACGACCATTGAAGACTTGTATCGTATCCACGAACGTATCGTAGAAAGGAAGCTCCCACGACAATTCAAGACTATTATCGTATCCACGAACGTATCGTAGGGAGGAACAACTCATGACCATTCAAGACTATTATTGAATCCACGAACGTTTCGTAGGGAGGAAGCTCTCACGACCATTCAAGTTTATTATCGTATCCACGAACTATTGTAGGGAGGAACCTACCATGACCATTCAAGACTAGTATCGTATCCACGATCGTATCGGAGGGTGGAAGCCCCCTCCACCATTCAAGACTAGTATCGTATCCACGAACGTATCGTACGTAGGAAGTTCCCATAACCATTCAAGACTGGTACCGTATCCCCGAACGTATCGTAGGGATCAAGCAGCCACGACCATTCAAGACCAGTATCGTATCCACGAACGTAATGTAGTTAGGAAGCTCCCATGACCATTCAAGACTAGTATTGTATCCACGAACGTATCGAAGGGAGGAAGATACCAAGATCATTCAAGACTAGCATCGTATTCACGAACGTAATGTAGGGGGGAAGTTCCCACGACCATTCAAGACTAATATCGTATCCACGAACGTATCGTCGGGAGGAAGTTCCCATTACCATTCAAGACTTGTATCGTATCCAGTAACGTATCGTGGGGAGGAAACTCTCACGACCATTAATCACTACTATCGAATCCACGAACGTATCTTAGGGAGGAAACTCCCATGACCGTTCAAGAAAAGTTCCGTATCCACGAACGTATCATAGGGAGGAAGCTCCCATGACCATTCAAGACTAGTATCGTATCCACGAACCGATCGTGTGGAGGAAGCTCCACGACCATTCAAGACTAGTATCATATCCACGACCGTATCGTGGGGAGAAATTTCCGGTGACTATTCAGGACTAGTATCGTATCTACGAACGTATCATAGGGAGGAATTTCCCATGACCATGCAAGACTAGTACCGTATCTACGAACGTATCGTGGGGAGGAAGTTCCCATGACCAATCCAGACTAGTATCGTATCTACGAACGTATCGTAGGGAGGAATCTCCCATGGCCATTCAAGTGTAGTACCGTATCCACGAGCGTATCGTAGGGAGGAAACTCCCACGACCATTAACGACCAGTATCCTATCTAGGAACGTATCGTAGGTAGGAAGCTCCCACGACTATTCAAGAATAGCATCGTATTTACGAACGTATCGTAGGGAGGGATTTCCCATGACCATTCAAGACCAGTATCGTATCCACGATCTTACCGCAGGGAGGAATTTCCCATGACCATTCAATACTAGTATCGTATTCACGAACGTATCGTAGGGAGGAATTTCCCACGTCCATTCAAGACTAGTATCAATTCCACGAACGTATTGTAGGGAGAAATTTCCCATGACCATTCAAGACTACAATCGTATCCACGAACGTATCGTAGGTAGGGACCTCCACGACCATCAAGACTAGTATCGTATCCACAAACGTATCGTAGGGGGGAAGCCCCTACGACCATTCAAGACTAGTATCGTATACACGAACGTATCTTAGGGAGTAAGATCCCACGACCATTCAAGACTAGTATCGTATCCACGAACGTATCGTAGGGAGGAAGCTCCACGACCATTCAAGACTAGTTTCGTATCCACAAACGTATCGTAGGGAGGAAGCTACCATGACCATTCAAGACTAGTGTCGTATCCACGAACGTATCGTAGGGAGGATGCCCCCACCCCCATTCAAGACTAGTATCGTATCCACGAACGTATCACAGGGAGGAAGACCCCACCACCATTCAAGACTTGTATCGTATCCACGAACGTGTCGTATGGAGGAAGCTACCATTACCATACAAGACTAGTATCGTATCCACGAACGTATCGTAGGGAGGAAGCTCCACGACCATTCAAGACTAGTATCATATCTACGAACGTATCGTAGGGAGGAAGTTCCACGACCATTCAAAACTAGTATCGTATCTACGAACGTGTCGTAGGGAGGAAGTTCCACGACCATTCAAGACTAGTATCGTATCCACGAACGTATCGTAGGGGGGAAGTTCCAAGACCATTCAGACTTGTATCGTATCCACGAACGTGGCGTGGAAGGATGCTCCCACGACATTTCAAGACTATTATCGTATCCACGAACGTATCGTAGGGAGGAAGCTCTCATGACCATTCAAGACTAGAATCGTATACACGAACGTATTGTAGGGAAGAAGTTCTCACGTCTATTCAAGGCTAGTATCGTATCCACGAACGAATCGTAGGTAGAAAGCTCTCTCGACCATTCAAGACTGGTATCGTATACACGAGCGTATCTAAGGGAGGAACCACTCATGACCATTCCAGACTAGTACCGTATACACGAACGTATCGTAGGGAGGAAGCTATCACGTCCATTCAATGCTAGTATCGTATCCAGGAACGAATCGTACTGAGAAAGCTCTCACGACCATTCAGTACTAGTATCGTATACACAAACGTATCGTAGGGAGGAACCACTCATGACCATTCAAGACTAGTATCGTATCCATGAACGTTTCGTAAGGAGGAAGCTGTCAATACCATTCAAGACTATTATCGTATCTACGAACGTATTGTAGGGAGGAAGCTACCATGAACATTCAAGACTAGTATCGTATCCACGAACGTATCGAAGGTAGGAAGCTCCCATGACCATTCAAGACTTGTATTGTATCCACGAACGAATCGAAGGGAGGAAGATACCAAGATCATTCAAGACTAGTAAAGTATCCACGATCGTAGGGAGGAAGATCCCACGTCCATTCAAGAATTTTACCGTATCCCCAAACGTATCGTCGGGAGGAAGTTCCCATGACCATTCAAGACTAGTATCGTATCCAGTAACGTATCGTAGGGATGATGCTCTCAAGACTATTCAACCCAACTATCAAATCCACGAACGTATATTAGGGAGGAAACTCCCATGACCGTTCAAGAAAAGTATCGTATCCACGAACCTATCGTGTGGAGGAAGCTCCCATGGCCATTAAAGACTCATATCGTATCCATGAACGTATCGTGGGGAGGACGTTCCCATGACCATTCAAGACTAGTATCGTACCTACGAACGTATCGTAGGGAGGAATTTCCCATGACCATGCAAGACCAGTATCGTATGTACGAACGTATCGTGGGGAGGAAGTTCCCATGACCATTCAAGACTAGTATCGTATCTACGAACGTATCGTAGGGAGGATTCTCCCATGGCCATTCAAGTGTAGTACCGTATCCACGAGCGTATCGTAGGGAGGAAACTCCCACGACCATTAACGAACTGTATCTTATCTACGAACGTATCGCGTAGGTAGGAAGCTCCAACGACTATTCATGAATATCATCGTATTTACAAACGTATCGTAGGGAGGAATTTCCCATGACCATTCAGGACCAGTATCGTATCCACGAACTTACCGTAGGGTGGAATTTCCCTTGACCATTCAAGACTAGTATCGTATCCACGAACGTATCGTAGGGAGGAATTTCCCACGTCCATTCAAGACTAGTATCGTATCCACGAAAGTACCGTAGGGAGGAATTTCCCATGACCATTCAAGACTAGTATCGTATCGACGAACGTATCGTAAGGAGGAAGCTCCACGACCATTCAAGACTAGTATCCAATCCAAAAACGTATCGTAGGAGGAAAGCCCCCACGACTATTCAAGACTAGTATCGTGTACACGAACTTATCGTAGGGAGTAATCTCCCACGACCATTCAAGACTAGTATCATATCCACGAACGTACCGTAGGGAGGAAGCTCCACGTCCATTCAAGACTAGTATCGTATCCACAAACGTATCGTAGGGAAGAAGCTACCATTACCATACAAGACTAGTATCGTTTCCACGAACGTATCGTAGGGAGGAAGCTCCACGACCATTCAAGTCTAGTATCGTTTCTACGAACGTATCGTAGGGAAGAAGCTACCATTACCATACAAGACTAGTATCGTACCCACGAACGTATCGTAGGGAGGAAGCCCCCACGACCATCCAAGACTTGTATCGTATCCACGAACGTATCGTAGGGAAGAAGCTACCATTACCATACAAGACTAGTATCGTATCCACGAACGTATCGTAGGGAGGAAGCTCCACGACCATTCAAGTCTAGTATCGTTTGTACGAACGTATCGTAGGGAGGAAGTTCCACGACCATTCAAGACTAGTACCGTGTCTACGAACGTATCGTAGGGAGGAAGTTCCACGACCATTCAAGACTTGTATCGTAACTATGAACGTATAGTAGGGAGGAAGTTCCACGACCATTCAAGACTAGTATCATATCCACGAACGTATGGTAGGGGGGAAATTCTGCGACCATTCAAAACTAGTATCGTATCCACGAACGTATTGTAGGGAGGAAGTTCCCACGACCAGTCAAGACTAGTATCGTATCCACGTACGTATTATAGGGAGAAGCTCCCATGACCATTTAAGACTGGCATCGTATCCACGAACGTATTGTAGGGAGGAAGCTCCACCATCATTCAAGACCAGTATCGTATCCACGAACGTATCATAGGGAGGAAACTCTCACGACAATTCAAGACCATTATCGTATCCACAAACGTATCGTAGGGAGGAAGCTCCCTTGACCATTCAGGACTGGCATCGTATCCACGAACGTTTTGTAGGGAGGAAGATCCACCATCATTCAAGACCAGTATTGTATCCACGAACGTATCATAGGGAGGAAGCTCTCACGACCATTCAAGAACATTACCGTATCCACAAACATATCGTAGGTAGGAATTTCCCATGACCATTCAAGACTAGTACCGTATCCATGAATGTATCGTAGGGAGCAAGCACCCACGACCATTCAAGACCAGTACCGTATCCACGAACGTAATAAAGGTAGGAAGCTCCCATGACCATTCAAGTCTAGTATTGTAGCCATGAACGTATCGTAGGGAGGAAGATACCAAGATCATTCAAGACTTGTATCGTATCCACGAACGTATTGTAGGGAGGAAGTTCCCACGACCATTCAAGACTAATATCGTATCCAGGAACGTATCGTAGGGAGGAATTTCCCATGACCAGTCAAGATAAGTATCGTATCCACGTACGTATTATGAGGGGGAAGCTCCCATGATCATTCAAGACTTCCATCGTATCCACGAACGTATTGTAAGGAGGAAGCTCCACCATCATTCAAGACAAGTATCGTATCCACGAACGTATCATAGGGAGGAAGCTCTCACGACCATTCAAGGCCATCATTGTATCCACGAACGTATCGTAGGGAGGAAGCTACCAAGATCATTCAAGACTAGTATCGTATCCACGAACGTATAGTAGGGAGGAAGTTCCAACGACCATTCAAGAATAATATCGTATCCAGAAACGTATCATAGGGTGGAAGCTCCCATGACCATTCCAGACTAGTATCCTATCCACAAACGTATCGAAGGGAGGAAGCTCCCACGACCATTCAAGACCAGTATCGTATACACAAACGTATTGTGTGGAGGAAGCTCCCTTGACCATTCAAGACTGGCATCGTATCCACGAACGTATAGTAGGGAGGAAGCTCCACCCTCATTCAAGACCAGTATCGTATCCACGAACGTATCATAGGGAGGAAGCTCTCACGACCATTCAAGACCATTATCGTATCCACAAACGTATCGTAGGGAGGAGACTCCCTTGACAATTCAAGACTGGTATCGTATCCACGAACGTATCGTAGGGAGGAAGCTCCCATGGCCATTCAAGACTAGTATCCTATCCACAAACGTATCGTAGGGAGGAAGCTCCCACGAACATTCAAGACCAGTATCGTATTCACAAACGTATCGTAGGGAGGAAGCTCCCTTGACAATTCAAGACTGGTATCGTATCCACGAACGTATCGTAGGGAGGAAACTCCCATGGCCATTCAAGACTAGTATCCTATCCACAAACGTATCGTAGGGAGGAAGCTCCCACGACCATTCAAGACCAGTTACGTATCCACAAACGTATCGTGTGGAAGAAGCTCCCTTGACCATTCAAGGCAGGTATCGTATCCACGAACTTATCGTAGGGAGGAAGCTCCCATGAGCATTCAAAACTAGTATCGTATCCACGAACATATCGTATGGAGGAAGCTCCCTTGACCATTCAAGACTGGTATCGTATCCACCAACGTATTGTAGGGAGGAAGTTCCACGACCATTCAAGACTAGTATCGTATCCACGAACCTATCGTAGGGAGGAAGCTCCCACAACCATTCAAGACTAGTATCGTATACACGAACGTATCGTAGGGAGGAAGCTCTCACGACCTTTCAATACTAGTATCGTATCCACGAACGTATTGTAGGGATGAAGCTCCCACGACCATTCAAGACTAGTATCGAATCCATGAACGTAACGTAGGGGAGAAGTTCCACGAACATTCAAGGCTAGTATCGAATCCACGAATGTTCCGCGGGGAGGAAGCTCCACGACCATTCAAGAATAGTATCGTATCCACGAACGTATCGTAGGGAGGAAGTTCTCACGACCATTCAAGACTAGTGTCGTATCTACGAACATATCGTAGGGATGAAGCTAACGTGACCATTAAAAACTAGTATCGTATCCACGAACGAATCGTAGGGAGTAAGTTCCCACGACCATTCAAGACTAGTAAAGTAACCACGAACGTATCGTAAGGAGGAAGCTCCACGACCATTCAAGACTAGTATCGTATCTACGGACCTATCGTAGGGAGGAAGCTATCACCATCATTCAAGACTAGTATCGTATCCACGAACGTATTGTAGGGAGGAAGCCCCCACGACCATTCAAGACTAGTATCGTATTCACAAACGTATCTTTGGGAGGAAGCTACCATAACCATTATAGACTACTGTCGTATCTACGAATGTTTCGTAGGGAGGAAGCCCCCACCACGATTCAAGACTAGTATCGTAACCACGAACTTATCATAGGGAGAAAGCCCCCACCACCATTCAAGACTTGTATCGTATCCACGAACGTATCGTATGGAGGAAGCTACCATTGCCATACAAGACTAGTATCGTATCCACGAACGTATCGTAGGGAGGAATCACCACGACCATTCAAGATTAGTATCGTATCCACGAACGTATCGTAGGGGGGAAGATCCACGACGATTCAAGACTAGTATCGTATCTACGAACGTATCGTAGGGAGGAAGATCCACGACCATTCAAGACTAGTATCGTATCTACGAACGTATCGTAGGGAGGAAGATCCACGCTCATTCAAGACTAGTATTTTATTCACGAACGTATCGTTGGGGGGAGGATCCACGACCATTCAAGACTAGTATCGCTTCCACGAACGTATCGTAGGAAGGAAGCTCCCACGACAATTCAAGACTAGTGTCGTATCCACGAACGTATCGTAGGGAGGAAGCTCCACGACCATTCAAGAATAGTATCGTATCCACAAACGTATCGTGGGGGATATGCCCCCACGATCATTCAAGACTAGTATCGTTTCCATTATTGTATCCACGAATGTATTGTAGGGAGGAAGCTACCATGTACATTCAAGACTAGTATCGTATCCGCGAACGTATCGTAGGGTAGAAGCCCCCGCCACCATTCAAGACTAGTATCGCTTCCACGAACGTATCGCAGGAAGGAAGCTCCCACGACAATTCAAGACTAGTGTCGTATCCACGAACGTATCGTAGGGAGGAAGCTCCACGACCATTCAAGTCTAGTATCGTTTCTACGAACGTATCGTAGGGAAGAAGCTACCATTACCATACAAGACTAGTATCGTATCCACGAACGTATCGTAGGGAGGAAGCCCCCACGACCATCCAAGACTTGTATCGTATCCACGAACGTATCGTAGGGAAGAAGCTACCATTACCATACAAGACTAGTATCGTATCCACGAACGTATCGTAGGGAGGAAGCTCCACGACCATTCAAGTCTAGTATCGTTTGTACGAACGTATCGTAGGGAGGAAGTTCCACGACCATTCAAGACTAGTACCGTGTCTACGAACGTATCGTAGGGAGGAAGTTCCACGACCATTCAAGACTAGTATCGTAACTATGAACGTATAGTAGGGAGGAAGTTCCACGACCATTCAAGACTAGTATCATATCCACGAACGTATGGTAGGGGGGAAATTCTGCGACCATTCAAAACTAGTATCGTATCCACGAACGTATTGTAGGGAGGAAGTTCCCACGATCAGTCAAGACTAGTATCGTATCCACGTACGTATTATAGGGGGAAGCTCCCATGACCATTTAAGACTGGCATCGTATCCACGAACGTATTGTAGGGAGGAAGCTCCACCATCATTCAAGACCAGTATCGTATCCACGAACGTATCATAGGGAGGAAACTCTCACGACAATTCAAGACCATTATCGTATCCACAAACGTATCGTAGGGAGGAAGCTCCCTTGACCATTCAGGACTGGCATCGTATCCACGAACGTTTTGTAGGGAGGAAGATCCACCATCATTCAAGACCAGTATTGTATCCACGAACGTATCATAGGGAGGAAGCTCTCACGACCATTCAAGAACATTACCGTATCCACAAACATATCGTAGGTAGGAATTTCCCATGACCATTCAAGACTAGTACCGTATCCATGAATGTATCGTAGGGAGCAAGCACCCACGACCATTCAAGACCAGTACCGTATCCACGAACGTAATAAAGGTAGGAAGCTCCCATGACCATTCAAGTCTAGTATTGTAGCCATGAACGTATCGTAGGGAGGAAGATACCAAGATCATTCAAGACTTGTATCGTATCCACGAACGTATTGTAGGGAGGAAGTTCCCACGACCATTCAAGACTAATATCGTATCCAGGAACGTATCGTAGGGAGGAATTTCCCATGACCAGTCAAGATAAGTATCGTATCCACGTACGTATTATGAGGGGGAAGCTCCCATGACCATTCAAGACTTCCATCGTATCCACGAACGTATTGTAAGGAGGAAGCTCCACCATCATTCAAGACCAGTATCGTATCCACGAACGTATCATATGTAGGAAGCTCTCACGACCATTCAAGGCCATCATTGTATCCACGAACGTATCGTTGGGAGGAAGCTACCAAGATCATTCAAGACTAGTATCGTATCCACGAACGTATAGTAGGGAGGAAGTTCCAACGACCATTCAAGAATAGTATCGTATCCAGAAACGTATCATAGGGTGGAAGCTCCCATGACCATTCCAGACTAGTATCCTATCCACAAACGTATCGAAGGGAGGAAGCTCCCACGACCATTCGAGACCAGTATCGTATACACAAACGTATTGTGTGGAGGAAGCTCCCTTGACCATTCAAGACTGGCATCGTATCCACGAACGTATAGTAGGGAGGAAGCTCCACCATCATTCAAGACCAGTATCGTATCCACGAACGTATCATAGGGAGGAAGCTCTCACGACCATTCAAGACCATTATCGTATCCACAAACGTATCGTAGGGAGGAGACTCCCTTGACAATTCAAGACTGGTATCGTATCCACGAACGTATCGTAGGGAGGAAGCTCCCATGGCCATTCAAGACTAGTATCCTATCCACAAACGTATCGTAGGGAGGAAGCTCCCACGAACATTCAAGACCAGTATCGTATCCACAAACGTATCGTAGGGAGGAAGCTCCCTTGACAATTCAAGACTGGTATCGTATCCACGAACGTATCGTAGGGAGGAAACTCCCATGGCCATTCAAGACTAGTATCCTATCCACAAACGTATCGTAGGGAGGAAGCTCCCACGACCATTCAAGACCAGTTACGTATCCACAAACGTATCGTAGGGAGGAAGCTCCCTTGACAATTCAAGACTGGTATCGTATCCACGAACGTATCGTAGGGAGGAAACTCCCATGGCCATTCAAGACTAGTATCCTATCCACAAACGTATCGTAGGGAGGAAGCTCCCACGACCATTCAAGACCAGTATCGTATCCACAAACGTATCGTGTGGAAGAAGCTCCCTTGACCATTCAAGGCAGGTATCGTATCCACGAACTTATCGGAGGGAGGAAGCTCCCATGAGCATTCAAAACTAGTATCGTATCCACGAACATATCGTATGGAGGAAGCTCCCTTGACCATTCAAGACTGGTATCGTATCCACCAACGTATCGTAGGGAGGAAGTTCCACGACCATTCAAGACTAGTATCGTATCCACGAACCTATCGTAGGGAGGAAGCTCCCACAACCATTCAAGACTAGTATCGTATACACGAACGTATCGTAGGGAGGAAGCTCTCACGACCTTTCAATACTAGTATCGTATCCACGAACGTATTGTAGGGAAGAAGCTCCCACGACCATTCAAGACTAGTATCGAATCCATGAACGTAACGTAGGGGAGAAGTTCCACGAACATTCAAGGCTAGTATCGAATCCATGAATGTTCCGCGGGGAGGAAGCTCCACGACCATTCAAGAATAGTATCGTATCCACGAACGTATCGTAGGGAGGAAGTTCTCACGACCATTCAAGACTAGTGTCGTATCTACGAACATATCGTAGGGATGAAGCTCCCGTGACCATTAAAAACTAGTATCGTATCCACGAACGAATCGTAGGGAGTAAGTTCCCACGACCATTCAAGACTAGTAAAGTAACCACGAACGTATCGTAAGGAGGAAGCTCCACGACCATTCAAGACTAGTATCGTATCTACGGACCTATCGTAGGGAGGAAGCTATCACCATCATTCAAGACTAGTATCGTATCCACGAACGTATTGTAGGGAGGAAGCCCCCACGACCATTCAAGGCTAGTATCGTATTCACAAAAGTATCTTTGGGAGGAAGCTACCATAACCATTATAGACTATTGTCGTATCTACGAATGTTTCGTAGGGAGGAAGCCCCCACCACGATTGAAGACTAGTATCGTAACCACGAACTTATCATAGGGAGAATGCCCCCACCACCATTCAAGACTTGTATCGTATCCACGAACGTATCGTATGGAGGAAGCTACCATTGCCATACAAGACTAGTATCGTATCCACGAACGTATCGTAGGGAGGAAGCACCACGACCATTCAAGATTAGTATCGTATCCACGAACGTATCGTAGGGGGGAAGATCCACGACGATTCAAGACTAGTATCGTATCTACGAACGTATCGTAGGGAGGAAGATCCACGACCATTCAAGACTAGTATCGTATCTACGAACGTATCGTAGGGAGGAAGATCCACGCTCATTCAAGACTAGTATTTTATTCACGAACGTATCGTTGGGGGGAGGATCCACGACCATTCAAGACTAGTATCGCTTCCACGAACGTATCGTAGGAAGGAAGCTCCCACGACAATTCAAGACTAGTGTCGTATTTACGAACGTATCGTAGGGAGGAAGCTCCACGACCATTCAAGAATAGTATCGTATCCACAAACGTATCGTGGGGAGGAAGCTCCCACGACCATTCAAGACCAGTATCGTATCCACAAACGTATCGTAGGGAGGAGACTCCCTTGACAATTCAAGACTGGTATCGTATCCACGAACGTATCGTAGGGAGGAAGCTCCCATGGCCATTCAAGACTAGTATCCCATCCACAAACGTATCGTAGGGAGGAAGCTCCCACGAACATTCAAGACCAGTATCGTATCCACAAACGTATCGTAGGGAGGAAGCTCCCTTGACCATTCAAGGCAGGTATCGTATCCACGAACTTATCGTAGGGAGGAAGCTCCCATGAGCATTCAAAACTAGTATCGTATCCACGAACATATCGTATGGAGGAAGCTCCCTTGACCATTCAAGACTGGTATCGTATCCACCAACTTATCGTAGGGAGGAAGTTCCACGACCATTCAAGACTAGTATCGTATCCACGAACCTATCGTAGGGAGGAAGCTCCCACAACCATTCAAGACTAGTATCGTATACACGAACGTATCGTAGGGAGGAAGCTCTCACGACCTTTCAATACTAGTATCGTATCCACGAACGTATTGTAGGGAAGAAGCTCCCACGACCATTCAAGACTAGTATCGAATCCATGAACGTAACGTAGGGGAGAAGTTCCACGAACATTCAAGGCTAGTATCGAATCCACGAATGTTCCGCGGGGAGGAAGCTCCACGACCATTCAAGAATAGTATCGTATCCACGAACGTATCGTAGGGAGGAAGATCTCACGACCATTCAAGACTAGTGTCGTATCTACGAACATATCGTAGGGATGAAGCTCCCGTGACCATTAAAAACTAGTATCGTATCCACGAACGAATCGTAGGGAGTAAGTTCCCACGACCATTCAAGACTAGTAAAGTAACCACGAACGTATCGTAAGGAGGAAGCTCCACGACCATTCAAGACTAGTATCGTATCTACGGACCTATCGTAGGGAGGAAGCTATCACCATCATTCAAGACTAGTATCGTATCCACGAACGTATTGTAGGGAGGAAGCCCCCACGACCATTCAAGACTAGTATCGTATTCACAAACGTATCTTTGGGAGGAAGCTACCATAACCATTATAGACTAGTGTCGTATCTACGAATGTTTCGTAGGGAGGAAGCCCCCACCACGATTCAAGACTAGTATCGTAACCACGAACTTATCATAGGGAGAAAGCCCCCACCACCATTCAAGACTTGTATCGTATCCACGAACGTATCGTATGGAGGAAGCTACCATTGCCATACAAGACTAGTATCGTATCCACGAACGTATCGTAGGGAGGAAGCACCACGACCATTCAAGATTAGTATCGTATCCAAGAACGTATCGTAGGGGGGAAGATCCACGACGATTCAAGACTAGTATCGTATCTACGAACGTATCGTAGGGAGGAAGATCCACGACCATTCAAGACTAGTATCGTATCTACGAACGTATCGTAGGGAGGAAGATCCACGCTCATTCAAGACTAGTATTTTATTCACGAACGTATCGTTGGCGGGAGGATCCACGACCATTCAAGACTAGTATCGCTTCCACGAACGTATCGTAGGAAGGAAGCTCCCACGACAATTCAAGACTAGTGTCGTATCCACGAACGTATCGTAGGGAGGAAGCTCCACGACCATTCAAGAATAGTATCGTATCCACAAACGTATCGTGGGGGATATGCCCCCACGATCATTCAAGACTAGTATCGTTTCCATTATTGTATCCACGAATGTATTGTAGGGAGGAAGCTACCATGTACATTCAAGACTAGTATCGTATCCGCGAACGTATCGTAGGGTAGAAGCCCCCGCCACCATTCAAGACTAGTATCGTTTCCACGAACGTATTGTAGGGAGGAAGTTCCCACGACCATTCAAGACTAGTATCGTATCCGCGAACGTATCGTAGGGTAGAAGCCCCCACCACCATTCAAGACTTATATCGTATCCACGAACGTATCGTAGGGAGGAATTTCCCATGACCAGTCAAGACTAGTATCGTATTCACGAACGTATTGTAGGGAGGAATTTCCCATGACCAGTCAAGACTAGTGTCGTATCCACGAACGTATTGTAGGGAGGAAGCTCCTTCACCATTCAAGACCAGTATCGTATCCAGAAACGTATCGTAGGGGGAAGTTCCACGACAATTCAAGACAGGTATTCTACCAACGAACGTATCGTAGGGAGGAAGTTCCACGACCATTCAAGACTAGTATCCTATCCACAAAAGTATCGTAGGGAGGAAGCTCCCACGACCATGCAAGACCAGTATCGTATCCACAAACGTATCGTGTGGAGGAAGGTCCCTTGAACATTCAAGACTGGCACCGTATCCACGAACGTATTGTATGGAGGAAGCTCCACCATCATTCAAGACCAGTATCGTATCAACGAACGTATCATAGGGAGCAAGCTCTCACGACCATTCAAGACCATTATCGTATCCACAAACGTATCGTAGGGAGGATGCTCCCTTGACCATTCAAGACTGGTACCGTATCCACGAACGTATTGTAGGGTGGAAGCTCCTTCACCATTCAAGACCAGTATCGTATCCAGGAACGTATCGTAGGGAGAAAGCTCCACCACCATTCAATTCCAGTATCGTATCCACACACGTACCGTACTGAGGAAGCTACCATGACCATTCAAGACTTGTACCGTATCCACGAACGTATCGTAGGGAGAAAGCTCCCATGAGCATTCAAGTCTAGTATAGAATCCACGAGCGTATCGTATGGAGGAAGCTCCCTTGACCATTCAAGACTGGTATCGTATCCATGAACGTATTGTAGGGAGGAAGCTCCCATAAGCATTCAAGACTAGTATCGTATCCACGAACGTATCATAGGGAGGAAGTTCCACGACCATTCAAGACTAGTATCGTATCCACGAACGTATCCTAGGGAGGAAGCTCCCATGACCATTCAAGACTAGTATAGTATCCACGAACGTATCGTAGGGAGGCAGTTCTCATGACCATTCAAGACTAGTATCGTATCCGCGAACGTATGGTAAGGAGGAAGTTCTCATGACCATTCAAGACTAGTATCGTATCCACGAACATATCGTAGGGAGGAAGCTCCCATGACCAATCAAGACTATTATCGTATTCACGAACGTATGGTAAGGAGGAAGCTCTCATGACCATTCAAGACTGGTATCGTATCCACGAACGTATCGTAGGGAGGAAGCTCTCATGACCATTCAAGACTACTATCGTATCCACGAATGTATCGTAGGGAGGATGCTCTAATGACCATTCAAGACTAGTATTGTATCGACGAACGCATCGTAGGGAGGATGCTCTCATGACCATTCAAGACTACTATCGTATCCTCGAACGTATTCTAGGGAGGAAGCTCCCACGACCATTCAAGACTAGTATCGTATCCACGAACGTATGGTAAGGAGGAAGCTCTACTGACCATTCATGTCTAGTACCGTATCCACGAACGTATCGTAGGGAGGGAGCTCCCATGACCATTCAAGACTAGTATCGTATCCACGAACGTATCGTAGGGAGGAATCTCTCATGACCATTCAAGACTATTATCGTATCCACGAACGTATCGTAGGGAGGAAACTCCCACGACCATTCAAGTCTAGTACCTTATTCTACAACGTATCGTAGGGAGGAATCGCTCACGACCATTCAAGACTAGTATCGAATCCACGAACGTATTGTAGGGAGGAAGCTCTCATGACCATTCAAGACTAGTATCGTATCCATGAACGTATCTTAGGGAGGAAGCTCCCATGACCATTCAAGACTAGTATTGTATCCACGACCGTATCGAAGGGAGGAAGCTCCCATGACCATTCAAGACTAGTAACGTATCGACGAACGTATCGTAGGGAGGAAGCTCTAATGAATATTCAAGACTAGTATCGTATCCAGGATCGTATCGTAGGGAGGAAGCTCCCACGACTATTCAAGAATAGCATCGTATCTACGAACGTATCGTAGGGAGGAGTTTCCCATGGCCATTCAAGACCAGAATCGTATCCACGAACGTACCGTAAGGTGGAATTTCCCATGACCATTTAAATCTAGTATCGTATCCACGGACGTATCGATGGGAGGAATTTCTCACGTCCATTCAAGACTAGTATCCTATCCACGAACATATCGTAGGGAGGAATTTCCCATGATCATTCAATACTAATATCGTATCCAACAACGTATCGTAGGGAGGAAGCTCCACGACGTTTCAAGACTAGTATCGTATCCACGAACGTACGGTAGGGAGGAAGCTCCCACAACCATTCAAGACTAGTATCGTATACACGAAAGTATCGAAGGGAGGAAGCTCTCACGACCATTCAAGACTAGTATCGTATCCACGATCGTATCGTAGGGTGGAAGCTCCCACGACTATTCAAGTCTAGTATCGAATCCACGAATGTATCTTAGGGGAGAAGTTCCACGACCATTCAAGACTGGCATCGTATCCACGAACGTATTGTAGGGAGGAAGCTCCACCATCATTCAAGACCAGTATCGTATCAACGAACGTATCATAGGGAGCAAGCTCTCACGACCATTCAAGACCATTATCGTATCCACAAACGTATCGTAGGGAGGATGCTCCCTTGACCATTCGAGACTGGTACCGTATCCACGAACGTATTGTAGGGTGGAAGCTCCTTCACCATTCAAGACCTGTATCGTATCCAGGAACGTATCGTAGGGAGGAAGCTCCACCACCCTTCAATACCGGTATCGTATCCACACACGTACCGTACTGAGGAAGCTACCATGGCCATTCAAGACTAGTACCGTATCCACGAACGTACCGTAGGGAGAAAGCTCCCATGAGCATTCAAGTCTAGTATCGAATCCACGAGCGTAACGTATGGAGGAAGCTCCCTTGACCATTCAAGACTGGTATCGTATCCATGAACGTATTGTAGGGAGGATGCTCCCATAAGCATTCAAGACTAGTATCGTATCCACGAACGTATCATAGGGAGGAAGTTCCACGACCATTCAAGACTAGTATCGTATCCACGAACGTATCCTAGGGAGGAAGCTCCCATGACCATTCAAGACTAGTATAGTATCCACGAACGTATCGTAGGGAGGCAGTTCTCATGACCATTCAAGACTAGTATCGTATCCACGAACCTATCGTAGGGAGGAAGCTCCCATGGCCATTCAAGACTAGTATCGTATCCGCGAACGTATGGTAAGGAGGAAGTTCTCATGACCATTCAAGACTAGTATCGTATCCACGAACATATCGTAGGGAGGAAGCTCCCATGACCAATCAAGACTATTATCGTATTCACGAACGTATGGTAAGGAGGAAGCTCTCATGACCATTCAAGACTGGTATCGTATCCACGAACGTATCGTAGGGAGGAAGCTCTCATGACCATTCAAGACTACTATCGTATCCACGAATGTATCGTAGGGAGGATGCTCTCATGACCATTCAAGACTAGTATTGTATCGACGAACGCATCGTAGGGAGGATGCTCTCATGACCATTCAAGACTATTATCGTATCCTCGAACGTATTCTAGGGAGGAAGCTCCCACGACCATTCAAGACTAGTATCGTATCCACGAACGTATGGTAAGGAGGAAGCTCTACTGACCATTCAAGTCTAGTATCGTATCCACGAACGTATCGTAGGGAGGAAGCTCTTATGACCATTCAAGACTAGTATCGTATCCACGAACGTATCGTAGGGAGGAATCTCTCATGATCATTCAAGACTATTAGCGTATCCACGAACGTATCGTAGGGAGGAAACTCCCACGACCATTCAAGTCTAGTACCTTATTCTACAACGTATCGTAGGGAGGAATCGCTCTCGACCATTCAAGACTAGTATCGAAACCACGAACGTATTGTAGGGAGGAAACTCTCATGACCATTCAAGACTAGTATCGTATCCATGAACGTATCTTAGGGAGGAAGCTCCCATGACCAATCAAGACTAGTATTGTATCCTCGACCGTATCGTAGGGAGGATGCTCCAATGACCATTCAAGACTAGTAACGTATCGACGAACGTATCGTAGGGAGGAAGCTCTAATGAATATTCAAGACTAGTATCGTATCCAGGATCGTATCGTAGGGAGGAAGCTCGCACGACTATTCAAGAATAGCATCGTATCTACGAACGTATCGTAGGGAGGAGTTTCCCATGGCCATTCAAGACCAGTATCGTATCCACGAACGTACCGTAAGGTGGAATTTCCCATGACCATTTAAATCTAGTATCGTATCCACGGACGTATCGTTGGGAGGAATTTCTCACGTCCATTCAAGACTAGTATCCTATCCACGAACATATCGTAGGGAGGAATTTCCCATGACCATTCAAGACTACTATCGTATCCAACAACGTATCGTAGGGAGGAAGCTCCACGACGTTTCAAGACTAGTATCGTATCCACGAACGTACGGTAGGGAGGAAGCTCCCACAACCATTCAAGACTAGTATCGTATACACGAAAGTATCGAAGGGAGGAAGCTCTCACGACCATTCAAGACTAGTATCGTATCCACGAACGTATCGTAGGGTGGAAGCTCCCACGACTATTCAAGTCTAGTATCGAATCCACGAATGTATCTTAGGGGAGAAGTTCCACGACCATTCAAGTCTAGTATCGAATCCACGAACGTATCGTAGGGAGGAAGCTCCACGACCATTCAAGACTAGTATCGTATCCTCAAACGTATCGTGTGGAGAAAATTCCCTTGACCATTCATGACTGGCATCGTATCCATGAACGTATTGTAGGAAGGAAGCTCCTTCACCATTCAAGACCTGTATCGTATCCACGAACGTATTGTAGGGAGGAAGCTCCACCACCATTCAATACCGGTATCGTATCCACAAACGTATCGTACTGAGGATGCTCCCATGACCATTCAAGACTAGTACCGTATCCACAAACGTATTGTAGGGAAAAAGCTCCCATGACCATTCAAAACTAGTATCGTATCCACGAGCGTATCGTATGGAGGAAGCTCCCTTGACCATTCAAGACTGGTATCGAATCCACGAACGTATTGTAGGGAGGAAGCTCCCATGAGCATTCAAGACTAGTATCGTATCCACGAACGTATCGTAGGGAGGAAGTTCCATGACCATTCAAGACTAGTATCGTATGCACGAACGTATCGTAAGGAGGAAACCCCCACGACCATTCAAGACTATTATCATATCTACGAACGTATCGTAGGGAGGAAGTTCCACGACCATTCAAGACTAGTATCGTATCCACGAAGGTATCGTAGGGGGAAGTTCCACGACCATTCAAGACCAGTATCCTACCGACGAACGTATCGTAGGGAGGATGTTCCACGACAATTCAAGACTATTATCGTATCTACGAACTAATCGTAAGGAGGAAGTTCCACGACCATTCAAGGCAAGTATCTTATCCATGAGCGTATCGTAGGGAGGAAGCTCCCATGACCAATCAAGACTAGTATCGTATCCACGAACGTATCTTAGTGAGGATGCTCCCATGACCATTCAAGTCTAGTATCGTATCCCCGAACGTATCGCAGGAAGAAATTTCCCAAGACCATTCAAGACTAGTATCGTATCCACCAACGTATCCTAGGGAGGAAGCTCCCATGACCATTCAAGACTAGTATAGTATACACGAACGTATCGTAGGGAGGCAGTTCTCATGACCATTCAAGACTAGAATCCTATCCACGAACATATCGTAGGGAGGAAGCTCCCATGACCATTCAATACTATTATCGTTTTCACGAACGTATGGTAAGGAGGAATCTCTCATGACCATTCAAGGCTAGTATCTTATCCACGAACGTATCGTAGGGAGGAAGCTGTCATGACCATTCAAGACTAGTATCGTATCCGCGAACGTATCGTAGGGAGGATGCTCTCATGACCATTCAAGACTAGTATCGTATCCACGAACGAGTTCTAGGGAAGAAGCTCCCACGACCATTCAAGTCTAGTATCGTATCCACGAACATATCGTAGGGAGGAAGCTCCCATGACCATTCAAGACTATTACCGTATCCACGAACGTATGGTAAGGAAGAAGTTCTACTGACCTTTCAAGACTAGTATCGTATCCACGAGCGTATATTAGGGAGGAAGCTCTCATGACCATTCAAGACTAGTATCGTATCCACGAACGTATCGTAGGGAGGAAGCTCTCATGACCATTCTAGTCTAGTACCGTATTCAACACCGTATCGTAGGGAGGAATCTCTCACGACCATTCAAGACTAGTATCGAATCCACGAACGTATCGTAGGGAGGAAGCTCTCATGACCATTCAAGACTAGTATCGTATTCATGAACGTATCGTAGGGAGGAAGCTCCCATGACCATTCAAGACTAGTATCGTATCCACGAACGTATCGTAGGGAGGAAGTTCCATGACCATTCAAGACTAGTATCGTATGCACGAACGTATCGTAAGGAGGAAACCCCCACGACCATTCAAGACTATTATCATATCTACGAACGAATCGTAGGGAGGAAACTCCCACGACCATTCAAGTCTAGTAACGTATCGACGAACGTATCGTAGGGAGGAAGCTCTAATGAATATTCAAGACTAGTATCGTATCCAGGATCGTATCGTAGGGAGGAAGCTCCCACGACTATTCAAGAATAGCATCGTATCTACGAACGTATCGTAGGGAGGAGTTTCCCATGGCCATTCAAGACCAGTATCGTATCCACGAACGTACCGTAAGGTGGAATTTCCCATGACCATTTAAATCTAGTATCGTATCCACGGACGTATCGTTGGGAGGAATTTCTCACGTCCATTCAAGACTAGTATCCTATCCACGAACATATCGTAGGGAGGAGTTTCCCATGACCATTCAAGACTACTATCGTATCCAACAACGTATCGCAGGGAGGAAGCTCCACGACGTTTCAAGACTAGTATCGTATCCAAGAACGTACGGTAGGGAGGAAGCTCCCACAACCATTCAAGACTAGTATCGTATACACGAACGTATCGAAGGGAGGAAGCTCTCACGACCATTCAAGACTAGTATCGTATCCACGAACGTATCGTAGGGTGGAAGCTCCCACGACAATTCAAGTCTAGTATCGAATCCACGAATGTATCTTAGGGGAGAAGTTCCACGACCATTCAAGACTAGTATCGAATCCACGAACGTATCGTAGGGAGGAAGCTCCACGACCATTCAAGACTAGTATCGTATCCTCAAATGTATCGTGTGGAGAAAATTCCCTTGACCATTCATGACTGGCATCGTATCCATGAACGTATTGTAGGAAGGAAGCTCCTTCACCTTTCAAGACCTGTATCGTATCCACGAACGTATTGTAGGGAGGAAGCTCCACCACCATTCAATACCAGTATCGTATCCACAAACGTATCGTACTGAGGATGCTCCCATGACCATTCAAGACTAGTACCGTATCCACAAACGTATTGTAGGGAAAAAGCTCCCATGACCATTCAAAACTAGTATCGTATCCACGAGCGTATCGTATGGAGGAAGCTCCCTTGACCATTCAAGACTGGTATCGAATCCACGAACGTATTGTAGGGAGGAAGCTCCCATGAGCATTCAAGACTAGTATCGTATCCACGAACGTATCGTAGGGAGGAAGTTCCATGACCATTCAAGACTATTATCGTATGCACGAACGTATCGTAAGGAGGAAACCCCCACGACCATTCAAGACTATTATCATGTCTACGGACGTATCGTAGGGAGGAAGTTCCACGACCATTCAAGACTAGTATCGTATCCACGAACGTATCGTAGGGGGAAGTTCCACGACCATTCAAGACCAGTATCCTACCGACGAACGTATCGTAGGGAGGATGTTCCACGACCATTCAAGACTATTATCGTATCTACGAACTAATCGTAGGGAGGAAGTTCCACGACCATTCAGGGCAAGTATCTTATCCATGAGCGTATCGTAGGGAGGAAGCTCCCATGACCATTCAAGACTAGTATCGTATCCACGAACGTATCTTAGTGAGGATGCTCCCATGACCATTCAAGTCTAGTATCGTATCCCCGAACGTATCGCAGGAAGAAATTTCCCAAGACCATTCAAGACTAGTATCGTATCCACAAACGTATCCTAGGGAGGAAGCTCCCATGACCATTCAAGACTAGTATAGTATACACGAACGTATCGTAGGGAGGCAGTTCTCATGACCATTCAAGACTAGAATCCTATCTACGAACATATCGTAGGGAGGAAGCTCCCATGACCATTCAATACTATTATCGTTTTCTCGAACGTATGGTAAGGAGGAATCTCTCATGACCATTCAAGGCTAGTATCTTATCCACGAACGTATCGTAGGGAGGAAGCTGTCATGACCATTCAAGACTAGTATCGTATCAACAACTGTATCGTAGGGAGGATGCTCTCATGACCATTCAAGACTAGTATCGTATCCACGAACGAGTTCTAGGGAAGAAGCTCCCACGTCCATTCAAGTCTAGTATCGTATCCACGAACATATCGTAGGGAGGAAGCTCCCATGACCATTCAAGACTATTATCGTATCCACGAACGTATGGTAAGGAAGAAGTTCTACTGACCATTCAAGACTAGTATCGTATCCACGAGCGTATATTAGGGAGGAAGCTCTCATGACCAATCAAGACTAGTATCGTATCCACGAACGTATCGTAGGGAGGAAGCTCTCATGACCATTCTAGTCTAGTACCGTATTCAACACCGTATCGTAGGGAGGAATCTCTCACGACCATTCAAGACTAGTATCGAATCCACGAACGTATCGTAGGGAGGAAGCTCTCATGACCATTCAAGACCAGTATCGTATCCATGAACGTATCGTAGGGAGGAAGCTCCCATGACCATTCAAGACTAGTATCGTATCCACGAACGTATCGTAGGGAGGAAGCTCCCTTGACCATTCAAGATTAGTATCGTATCGACGACCGTGTCGTAGGGAGGAAGCTCCAATGAACATTCAAGACTAGTATCGTATTCAGGATCGTATCGTAGGGAGGAAGCTCCCACGACTATTCAAGTATAGCATCGTATCTACGAACGTATCGTAGGGAGGAATTTCCCATGGCCATTCAAGACCAGTATCGTATCCACGAACGTACCGTAGGGAGGAATTTCCCATGACCATTCAAATCTAGTATCGTATCCACGAACGTATCGTAGGGAGGAATTTCCCACGTTCATTCAAGACTAGTACCCTATCCACGAACATATCGTAGGGAGGAATTTCCCATGACCATTCAAATCTAGTATCGAATCCACGAATGTATCGTAGGGGAGAAGTTCCACGACCATTCAAAACTAGTATCGAATCCACGAACGTATCGTACGGAGGAAGCTCCACGACCATTCAAGACTAGTATCGAATCCTCAAACATATCGTGTGGAGGAAATTCCCTTGACCATTCAAGACTGGCATCGTATCCACGAACGTATTGTAGGAAGGAAGCTCCTCCATCATTCAAGGCCAGTATCGTATCCACGAACGTATCATAGGGAGGAAGCTCTGACGACCATTCAAGACCATTATCGTATCCACAAACATATCGTTGGGACGATGCTCCCTTGACCATTCAAGACTGGTATCGTATCCACGAACGTATAGTAGGGAGGAAGCTCATTCACCATTCAAGACCTGTATCGTATCCACGAACGTATTGTAGGGAGGAAGCTCCACCACCATTCAATACCAGTATCGTATCCACAAACGTATCGTACTGAGGAAGCTCCCATGACCATTCAAGACTAGTACCGTGTCCACAAACGTATTGTAGGGAAAAAGCTCCAAAGACCATTCAAAACTAGTATCCTATCCACGAGCGTATCGTATGGAGGAAGCTCCCTTGACCATTCAAGACTGGTATCGAATCCACGAACGTATTGTAGGGAGGAAGCTCCCATGAGCATTCAAGACTAGTATCGTATCCACGAACGTATCGTAGGGAGGAATTTCCATGACCATTCAAGACTAGTATCGTATCCACGAACGTATCGTAGGGAGGAAACCCCCACGACCATTCAAGACTAGTAACATATCTAAGAACGTATCGTAGGGAGGAAGTTCCAAGACCATTCAAGACTAGTTTCGTATCCCCGAACGTATCGTAGGGGGAAGTTCCACGACCATTTAAGACCAGTATCCTACCGACGAACGTATCGTAGGGAGGAGTTCCACGACCATTCAAGACTATTATCGTATCAACGAACTAATCGTAGAGAGGAAGTTCCACGACCATTCAAGGCAAGTATCTTATCCATGAGCGTATCGTAGGGAGGAAGCTCCCATGACCATTCAAGACTAGTATCGAATCCACGAACGTATCTTAGTGAGGATGCTCCCATGACCATTCAAGACTAGTATCGTATCCCCGAACGTATCGCAGGAAGACATTTCCCAAGACCATTCAAGACTAGTATCCTATCCACGAACGTATCCTAGGGAGGTAGCTCCAATGACCATTCAAGACTAGTATAGTATACACGAACGTATCGTAGGGAGGATGCTCTCATGACCATTCAAGACTAGTATCGTATCCAGGAACGAGTTCATGGGAAGAAGCTCCCAGGACCATTCAAGACTAGTATCGTATCCACGAACATATCGTAGGGAGAAAGCTCCCATGACCATTCAAGAATATTATCGTATCCACGAACGTATGGTAAGGAAGAAGTTCTACTGACCATTCAAGTCTAGTACCGTATCCACGAGCGTATCGTAGGGAGGAAGCTCTCATGACCATTCAAGACTAGTATCGCATCCACGAACGTATCGTAGGGAGGAAGCTCTCATGACCATTCTAGTCTAGTACCGTATTCAACACCGTATCGTAAGGAGGAATCTCTCACGACCATTCAAGTCTAGTATCGAATCCACGAACGTATGGTAGGGAGGAAGCTCTCACGCCCATTCAAGACTAGTATCGTATCCATGAATGTATCGTAGGGAGGAAGCTCCCATGACCATTCAAGACTAGTATCGTATCCACGAACGTATCGTAGGGAGGAAGCTCCCTTGACCATTCAAGATTAGTATCGTATCGACGAACGTATCGTAGGGAGGAAGCTCCAATGAACATTCAAGAGTAGTATCGTATCCAGGATCGTATCATAGGGAGGAAGCTCCCACAACTATTCAAGTATAGCATCGTATCTACGAACGTATCGTAGGGAGGAATTTCCCATGGCCATTCAAGACCAGTATCGTATCCACGAACGTACCGTAGGGATGAATTTCCCATGACCATTCAAATCTAGTATCGTATCCACGAACGTATCGTAGGGAGGAATTTCCCACGTTCATTCAAGACTAGTATCCTATCCACGAACATATCGTAGGGAGGAATTTCCCATGACCATTCAAGTCTACTATCGTATCCAACAACGTATCGTAGAGAGGAAGCTCCACGACGTTTCAAGTCTAGTATCGTATCCACAATCGTATGGTAAGGAGGAAGCTCTCATGACCATTCAAGACTAGTATCGTATCCACAAACGTATCGTGTGGAGGAAGCTCCCTTGACCATTCAAGACTGGCATCGTATCCACGAACTTATTGTAGGGAGGAAGCTCCACCATCATTCAAGACCAGTATCGTATCCACGAACGTATCATAGAGGGAGGAAGCTCTCACGATCATTCAAGACCATTATCGTATCCACAAACGTATCGTAGGGAGGATGCTCCCTTGACCATTCAAGACTGGTATCGTATCCACGAGCGTATCGTATGGAGGAAGCTCCCTTGACCATTCAAGATTGGTATCGAATCCACGAACGTATTGTAGGGAAGAAGCTCCCATGAGCATTCAAGACTAGTATCGTATCCACGAACGTATCGTAGGGAGGAAGTTCCATTACTAATCAAGACTAGTATCGTATCCACGAACGTATCGTAAGGAGGAAACCCCCACGACCATTCAAGACTAGTGTCATATCTACGAACGTATCGTAGGGAGGAAGTTCCACGACCATTCAAGACTAGTATCGTATCCACGAACGTATCATAGGGGGAAGTTCCACGACCATTCAAGACCAGTATCCTACCGACGAACGTATCGTAGGGAGGAAGTTCCACGACCATTCAAGACTGTTATCGTATCTACGAACTAATCGTAGGGAGGAAGTTCCACGACCATTCAAGGCAAGTATCTTATCCATGAGCGTATCGTAGGGAGGAAGCTCCCATGACCATTCAAGACTAGTATCGTATCCACGAACTTATCTTAGTGAGGATGCTCCCATGACCATTCAAAACTAGTATCGTATCCCGCAACGTATCGCAGGAAGAAATTTCCCAAGACCATTCAAGACTAGTATTGTATCCACGAACGTATCCTAGGGAGGAAGCTCCCATGACCATTCAAGACTAGTATCCACGAACGTATCGTAGGGAGGCAGTTCTCATGACCATTCAAGACTAGAATCCTATCCACGAACATATCGTAGGGAGGAAGCTCCCATGACCATTGAAGACTATTATCGTTTTCACGTACGTGTGGTGAGGAGGAATCTCTCATGACCATTCAAGGCTAGTATCTTATCCACGAACGTATCGTAGGGAGGAAGCTGTCATGACCATTCAAGACTAGTATCGTATCCACGAACATATCGTAGGGAGGATGCTCTCATGACCATTCAAGACTAGTATCGTATCCACGAACGTGTTCTAGGGAAGAAGCTCCCACGGCCATTCAAGACTAGTATCGTATCCACGAACATATCGTAGGGAGGAAGCTCCCATGACCATTCAAGACTATTATCGTATCAACGAACGTATGGTAAGGAAGAAGCTCTACTGACCATTCAAGACTAGTATCGTATCCACGAGCGTATCGTAGGGAGGAAGCTCTCATGACCATTCAAGACTAGTATCGTATCCACGAACGTATCGTAGGGAGGAAGCTCTCATGACCATTCTATTCTAGTACCGTATTCAACACCGTATCGTAGGGAGGAATCTCTCACGACCATTCAAGACTAGTATCGAATCCACGAACGTATCGTAGGGAGGAAGCTCTCATGACCATTCAAGACTAGTACCGTATCCACGAACGTATCGTAGGGAGGAAGCTCCCTTGACCATTCAGGACTAGTATCGTATCGACGAACGTATCGTAGGGAGGAAGCTCCAATGAACATTCAAGACTATTATCGTATCCAGGATCGTACCGTAGGGAGGAAGCTCCCACGACTATTCAAGTATAGCATCGTATCTAAGAACGTATCGTAGGGAGGAATTTCCCATGGCCATCCAAGACCAGTATCGTATCCACGAACGGGAGAAATTTCCCATGACCATTCAAATCTAGTATCGTATCCACGAACGTATCGTAGGGAGGAATATCCCACGTTCATTCAAGACTAGTATCCTATCCACGAACATATCGTAGGGAGGAATTTCCCACGACCATTCAAGACTAGTATCGAATCCAGGAACGTATCGTAGGGGTGAAGTTCCACGACCATTCAAGACTAGTATCGAATCCACGAACGTATCGTAGGGAGGAAGCTCCACGACCATTCAAGTCTAGTAACGTATCTACTGACGTATCGTAGGGAGGAAGCTCTCACCACCATTCAAGACCGGTATCGTATCCACGTACGAAACGTAGGGAGGAATTTCCCATGACCATTCAAAACTAGTATCGTATCCACGAACGTATCGTAGGGAGGAATTTTCCACGTCCATTCAAGACTAGTATCGTATCCACGAACATATCGTAGGGAGGAATTTCCCATGACCATTGAAGACTACTATCGTATCCAACAACGTATCGTAGGGGGGAAGCTCCACGACGCTTCAAGACTAGTATCGTATCCACGAACGTATGGTAAGGAGGAAGCTCTCATGACCATTCAAGACTAGTATCGTATCCACAAACTGATCGTGTGGAGGAAGCTCCCTTGACCATTCAAGACTGACATCGTATCCACGAACTTATTGTAGGGAGGAAGCTCCACCACCATTCAATACCAGTATCGTATCCACAAACGTATCGTACTGAGGAAGCTCCCATGACCATTCAAGACTAGTACCGTATCCACGAACGTATCGTAGAAAGAAATTTCCCATGACCATTCAAGTCTAGTATCGTATCCACGAGCGTATCGTATGGAGGAAAATCCCGTGACCATTCAAGACTGGTAACGTATCCACGAACGTATTATAGGGAGGAAGCTCCCATGAGCATTCAAGACTAGTATCGTATCTACGAACGTATCGTAGGGAGGAAGTTCCACGACCATTCAAGACTAGTATCGTATCCACGAACGTATCGTTGGGAGGAAGCCCCCACGCCCATTCAAGACCAGTATCGTATCTACGAACGTATCGTAGGGAGGAAGTTACACGACCATTCAAGACTAGTATCGTATCCACGAACGTATCGTAGGGGGAAGTTCCACGACCATTCAGACCAGTATCCTACCTACGAACGTATCGTAGGGAGGAAGTTCCACGACCATTCAAGACAAGTATCTTATCCATGAGCGTATCGAAGGGAGGAAGCTCCCGTGACCATTCAAGACTAGTATCGTATCCACGAACGTATCTTAGAGAGGATGCTCCCATGACCATTCAAGACTAGTATCGTATCCCCGAACGTATCGCAGGGAGAAATTTCCCAAGACCATTCAAGAGTAGTATCGTATCCACGAACTTATCCTAGGGAGGAAGCTCCCATGACCATTCAAGACTAGTATAGTAACCACGAACGTATCGTAGGGAGGCAGTTCTCATGACCATTCAAGACTAGTATCGTATCCATGAACCTATCGTAGGGAGGAAGCTCCCATGACCATTCAAGACCAGTATCGTATCCGCGAACGTAAGGTAAGGAGGGAGTTCTCATGACCATTCAAGATTGGTATCGTATCCACGAACATATCGTAGGGAGGAAGCTCCTTTGACCATTCAAGACTATTATCGTATTCACGAACGTATGGTAAGGAGGTAGCTCTCATGACCATTCAAGACTAGTATCGTATCCACGAACGTATCGTAGGGAGGAAGCTCTCATGACCATTCAAGACTACTATCGTATCCACGAACGTATCGTAGGGAGGAATTTCTCATGACCATACAAGACTAGTACCATATCGTATCCACGAACATATCGTAGGGAGGATGCTCCCATGACCATTTAAGACTAGTATCGTATCCACGAACGTATCGTAGGGAGGAATCTCTCATGACCATTCAAGACTATTATAGTATCCACGAACGTATCGTAGGGAGGAAGCTCCCATGACCATTCAAGTCTTGTACCGTATTCAACAACGTATCGTAGGGAGAAATCTCTCACGACCATTCAAGACTATTATCGAATCTACGAACGTATCGTATGCAGGAAGCTCTCAAGACCATTGAAGCCTGGTATCGTATCCATGAACGTATCTTAGGGAGGAAGCTCCCATGACCATTCAAGACTAGTATCGTATCCACGAACTTATCGTAGGGAGGAAACTCCCATGACCATTCAAGACTAGTATCGTATCGACGAACGTATCGTAGGGAGGAAGCTCCAATGAACATTCAAGACTAGTATCGTATACAGGATCGTATCGTAGGGAGGAAGCTCCCACGACTATTCAAGTATAGCATCGTATCTATGAACGTATCGTAGGGAGGAATTTCCCATGGCCATTCAAGACCAGTATCGTATCCACGAACGTACCGTAGGGAGGAATTTCCCATGACCATTCAAATCTAGTATCGTATCCACGAACGTATCGTAGGGAGGAATTTCCCACGTTCATTCAAGAATAGTATCCTATCCACGAATATATCGTAGGGAGGAATTTCCCATGACCATTCAAGACTACTATCGTATCCAACAACGTATCGTAGGGAGGAAGCTCCACGACGTTTAAAGACTAGTATCGTATCCACAATCGTATGGTAAGGAGGAAGCTCTCATGACCATTCAAGACAAGTATCGTATCCACAAACGTATCGTGTGGAGGAAGCTCCCTTGACCATTCAAGACTGGCATCGTATCCACGAACTTATTGTAGGGAGGAAGCTCCACCATCATTCAAGACCAGTATCGTATCCACGAACGTATCATAGGGAGGAAGCTCTCACGATCATTCAAGACCATTATAGTATCCACAAACGTATCGTAAGGAGGATGCTCCCTTGACCATTCAAGACTGGTATCGTATCCACGAACGTATTGTAGGGAGGAAGCTCCTTCACCATTCAAGACCTGTATCGTATCCACGAAGTTATTGTAGGGAGGAAGCTCCACCACCATTCAATTCCAGTATCGTATCCACAAACTTATCGTACTGAGGAAGCTCCCATGACCATTCAAGACTAGTACCGTATCCACAAACGTATCGTAGGAAGAAGGCTCCCATGACCATTCAAGTCTAGTATCGTATCCACGAACGTATCGTATGGAGGAAAATCCCGTGACCATTCAAAACTGGTATCGTATCCACGAACGTATTGTAGGGAAGAAGCTCCTATGGGCATTCAAGACTAGTATCGTATCCACGAACGTATCGTAGGGTGGAAGTTCCCACGACTTTTCAAGACTAGTATCGAATCCACGAATGTATCGTAGGGGAGAAGTTCCACGACCATTCAAGACTAGTATCGAATCCACGAATTATCGTCGGGAGGAAGCTCCACGACCATTCAAGACTAGTATCGTATCCTCAAACATATCGTGTGGAGGAAATTCCCTTGACCATTCAAGACTGGCATCGTATCCACGAACGTATTGTAGGAAGGAAGCTCCTCCATCATTCAAGGCCAGTATCGTATCCATGAACGTATCATAGGGAAGAAGCTCTCACGACCATTCAAGACCATTATCGTATCCACAAACATATCGTAGGGACGATGCTCCCTTGACCATTCAAGACTGGTATCGTATCCACGAACGTATAGTAGGGAGGAAGCTCCTTCACCATTCTAGACCTTTATCGTGTCCACGAACGTATTGTACGGAGAAAGCTCCACCACCATTCAATACCAGTATCGTATCCACAAACGTATCGTACTGAGGAAGCTCCCATGACCATTCAAGATTTGTACCGTGTCCACAAACGTATTGTAGGGAAAAAGCTCCCATGACCATTCAAAACTAGTATCGTATCCACGAGCGTATCGTATGGAGGAAGCTCCCTTGACCATTCAAGACTGGTATCGAATCCACGAACGTATTGTAGGGAGGAAGCTCCCATGAGCATTCAAGACTAGTATCGTATCCACGAACGTATCGTAGGGAGGAAGTTCCATTACCATTCAAGACTAGTATAGTATCCACGAACGTATTGTAGGGAGGAAGCTCTCACGACCATTCAAGACTAGTATCGTATCCACGAACTTATCGTAGGGAGGAAGCTCCCACGACCATTCAAGACTAGTATCGAATCCACGAACGTATCGTACTGAGGAAGCTCCCATGACCATTCAAGATTTGTACCGTGTCCACAAACGTATTGTAGGGAAAAAGCTCCCATGACCATTCAAAACTAGTATCGTATCCACGAGCGTATCGTATGGAGGAAGCTCCCTTGACCATTCAAGACTGGTATCGAATCCACGAACGTATTGTAGGGAGGAAACCCCCACGAACATTCAAGACTAGTATCATATCTACGAACGTATCGTAGGGAGGAAGTTCCACGACCATTCAAGACTAGTATCGTATCCACGAACGTATCGTAGGGAGGAAGCTCTCACGACCATTCAAGACTAGTATCGTATCCACGAACTTATCGTAGGGAGGAAGCTCCCACGACCATTCAAGACTAGTATCGAATCCACGAACGTATCGTAGGGGAGAAGTTCCAGGACCATTCAAGACTATTATCGAATCTACGAACGTATCGTATGCAGGAAGCTCTCATGACCATTGAAGCCTGGTACCGTATCCATGAACGTATCTTAGGGAGGAAGCTAACATGACCAATCAAGACTAGTATCGTATCCACGAACTTACCGTAGGAAGGAAACTCCCATGATCATTCAAGACTAGTATCGTATCGACGAACGTATCGTAGGGAGGAAGCTCCAATGAACATTCAAGACCAGTATCGTATACAGGATCGTATCGTAGGGAGGAAGCTCCCACGACTATTCAAGAATAGCATCGTATCTACGAACGTATCGTAGGGAGGAATTTCCCATGGCCATTCAAGACCATTTTCTTATCCACGAACGTACCGTAGGGAGGAATTTTCCATGACCATACAAATCTAGTATCGAATCCACGAACGTATCGTAGGGAGGATTTTCCCATGTCCATTCAAGACTAGTATCGCATCTACGAACGAACGGTAGGGAGGAAGCTCCCACAACCATTCAACACTAGTATCGTATACACGAACGTATCGTAGGGAGGAAGCTCTCACGACCATTCAAGACTAGTATCGTATCCACGAACGTATCGTAGGGAGGAAGCTCCACGACCATTCAAGTCTAGTAACGTATCTACTGACGTATCGTAGGGAGGAAGCTCTCACCACCATTCAAGACCGGTATCGTATCCACGTACGAAACGTAGGGAGGAATTTCCCATGACCATTCAAAACTAGTATCGTATCCACGAACGTATCATAGGGAGGAATTTTCCACGTCCATTCAAGACTAGTATCGTATCCACGAACATATCGTAGGGAGGAATTTCCCATGACCATTGAAGACTACTATCGTATCCAACAACGTATCGTAGGGGGGAAGCTCCACGACGCTTCAAGACTAGTATCGTATCCACGAACGTATGGTAAGGAGGAAGCTCTCATGACCATTCAAGACTAGTATCGTATCCACAAACTGATCGTGTGGAGGAAGCTCCCTTGACCATTCAAGACTGACATCGTATCCACGAACTTATTGTAGGGAGGAAGCTCCACCACCATTCAATACCAGTATCGTATCCACAAACGTATCGTACTGAGGAAGCTCCCATGACCATTCAAGACTAGTACCGTATCCACGAACGTATCGTAGAAAGAAATTTCCCATGACCATTCAAGTCTAGTATCGTATCCACGAGCGTATCGTATGGAGGAAAATCCCGTGACCATTCAAGACTGGTAACGTATCCACGAACGTATTATAGGGAGGAAGCTCCCATGAGCATTCAAGACTAGTATCGTATCCACGAACGTATCGTAGGGAGGAAGTTCCACGACCATTCAAGACTAGTATCGTATCCACGAACGTATCGTTGGGAGGAAGCCCCCACGCCCATTCAAGACCAGTATCGTATGTACGAACGTATCGTAAGGAGGAAGTTACACGACCATTCAAGACTAGTATCGTATCCACGAACGTATCGTAGGGGGAAGTTCCACGACCATTCAGACCAGTATCCTACCTACGAACGTATCGTAGGGAGGAAGTTCCACGACCATTCAAGACAAGTATCTTATCCATGAGCGTATCGTAGGGAGGAAGCTCCCGTGACCATTCAAGACTAGTATCGTATCCACGAACGTATCTTAGAGAGGATGCTCCCATGACCATTCAAGACTAGTATCGTATCCCCGAACGTATCGCAGGGAGAAATTTCCCAAGACCATTCAAGAGTAGTATCGTATCCACGAACTTATCCTAGGGAGGAAGCTCCCATGACCATTCAAGACTAGTATAGTAACTGGAAAGGGGTGTACCAAGTGGATGTGGTACATCCTAAGGGATTTAGACAGAATGAAGTTTCGGGCACAAAAGGTGATAATGAAGGACAGAGCGGGATAAGACCAAAAAGTTAAGATTTAGATTTGAATGATATTTATTAAATATAAAGCGAATATGTCGCCAGGAATAATAGCTTCAAAGAAATTACTTTAAAAACTGACAATAAAAAATTAATAACAATTAAAAGGTACTTGTTTCTCCAGGAAACGTAAATAGAGCAGTGATTAACTTTAAAGTATTAAATATAAAATTACTAAAAAAGAAGCATAATCATTTAAATTCATTCCAAAGTGGATTAAAATGAAATACTCTTCTGACGGAAAGAATCCGGGCAGAATAAAGGACGTGAAAGGGTACCACCTCTTCTAAGGTACGATACAAGAAGTATCAGGCCGGCAGTCGGAGGTCCTCAATAGCTGGCGGCAATAGTGCGCCCGCTCTGGCGGTGCGAGGTCATTCTGGCAGGTTCCAGGGTTCCGGGTTCGGAACTAGAGTAGATGATGATAGGTTCTCCCAAAGATAGCGACCAGCATAGAGAGGCTCTTGGTAATACCTCCTGCGGCTGGTGAAATGATGTTCTCAGAATTACGATTTGCAGAGTAGATCCATGTTGAAGATTTTTGGTTGAAGTGCAGGCTGATGAATTTAGACTGCCCTGCCAGGCCGCCAAGTCCAGCAGGGAGATTATGCCGGCGGAGAAGAGACTCCGGCAGCCAGAGGTACCCCGAGAGGGCAGTAACCCCAGCAGGGATGCTGGTGAGCAGATGTGATCCGTTGAGAAGAGTGGACAAGAGTAGGCACTGTAGGCCGGGAGACCTCAGGCTATATAGCGGTAGTGACGTCAGCGCGCGGAACCTTCTAGCATGAAGGTGTGGCGAGAGAGCAGCCAATCACAGCGCAGCCCCATGCACAATGCGAGCGTCACCGCTGGAGAGAGCTCAGTGCTCGTGAGAAAATGTGACGGTATAGTACGTCTAGAAAGACACTACAGAAAACAGGTGAGTAGACATGAATATTACAGAAAAGCAATTAAATTGAAACACCAATATTAAACAAATCAGAACACCGCGTTCAGACTGTAATTCACGAAATTAAAATAATGGGGCAGAAAAATTGAACGTGTGTTTCACACCGTAAGGGAAACATAGCCAACAAAAAACATTCGCAAAGCGAACATGCTGGGAGGGGCGAGAAAAAATTGCAGTAAGAAAGCGCAGAAGTTAGGCCTCGCGTGGCAAAGGAGCAATCATGGAGATTGGCCTAAGAAAATGACCAGCAGAAGTCTGCAGTTTTACCACGCGAACCCTACCATCTCTGCCAGGAAAGCACTCAACAACCCTACCCAAATTCCAAACAAGAGGAGGACTAGGGTCTTTCAAAAGCACCAAGTCCCCCACCTGAAGGTTAGAGCAGGAAAAAAGCCATTTGCCACGCTGCTGAAGCAAACCGAGGTATTCCAACCTCCAGCGACGCCAAAAATTGTTGCGCAAACTTTCAATTTTGCGCCAAGAAATGGCTAAAGAAGATTGAGAATTAGAATATAACAAAGGTGGGGAGGCAGTCAATGGACCACCGATAAGAAAATGGCCCGGCGTTAATGGTAGAAGATCTGAAGGGTCATTAGATAAGGGTGATAAAGGGCGAGAATTAATTATGCCCTCAATAAAAATAATTAAAGAATTAAACTCTTCATGAGAAAGGGGGGTGTGGCCACAAACACGTCTAAGGTGCTTCTTGGTGAGTTTCACACAAGACTCCCACCGTACACCTTGATGGGGTGCATAAGGGGGGATGAAGTGCCACTTGAAATTTCTCTGGTGAGCATAATCAGTAATCCTTTCCAGCGCTGCATTTTGAGTAAGAGCTCTCTTAATTTGCTCAGAAGCTCCGATAAAATTTTTAGCATTGTCGGAAAATACTTCTGAAGGAAGTCCTCGGCGAGCAGAAAATCTGGCAAAAGCTGCCAAAAAATAAGCAGTAGAGGCGTTGGTAACTAGTTCTAAGTGAACTGCTCCGGTGACCATACATACAAACAGCGAAATATAGAGTTTTCCAAAAATACATTTTTTGGCCTCAGGAGAATTTTTTCTGTAAACAAAAGGCCCGGAATAATCCACGCCCGTGAAGGCAAAGGGTCTAGCAGGCGCAGATCTAAAGTTGGGAAGATCACCCATGAGCTGAGTGGTAATTTTAGGGTTGGATTTAAAACATGGAATACACTTCCGGATAACAGAGGTAACTTCATGGACTCCGTTTATGGGCCAATACCTTTCACGAATGACAGAAAGTAATGTACGAGTACCAGCATGAAGATGCTGGTAATGATACTGACGAATGATTAGAGAAGTGACATGATGCTTTGAAGGAAGAATAATTGGGTGTTTTTTATCCTCGGAAAGATCAGCCAAAGATAAACGTCCTCCAACTCTTAGTAAACCATCAGTGTCCAAAAAAGGGGCGAGTGATGAAAGCCTACTCGATTTCTTAAGGGATTGACCTTGGGACAACACCTGACATTCTTCAGAGAATATTTCTTGTTGAGTAAGCCATAAGATTTTTGTAGTGGCTAAACCTAATTCAGAAAGGGTTAAATATGGCTTAGGAAAAAGGGGTTGTTCTACCACAAAATATTTCCATCGAAGGAGATAAGCCATAACCCTCACCAATTTATGGAAAGAGGAATATCGCTGCAAGAGAAGGGGAGAGTCAGAAACGAGAAAAGAAGATCCAGTAATCTTACCAGCATCCGGCAAGTCTGATAACTCCGGAAGAGGAAAATTTGGCCAAGCGGAAGGTTCTTGCAGAAGCCAAGGGGGACCGTGCCAGTATAATGTCAGGTTAGCCAACATAAGAGGGGAACATCCCCGAGAAATGACATCTGCAGGATTCTCCTTGCCAGATACATGATGCCATTGTTCAAAGTTAGACAATTGTTGAATTTTGGACACTCTATTAGCTACAAACACCTGCCAATGCGAGGAAGGTTTGGCAATCCATGCCAACGTGATGGCTGAGTCACTCCAAAAGTAAGTTTTGCTAAATCGGATTTTCAAAGATTGGCGGATTTTGACCGATAATTCAACCGCCAGAAGAGCAGCACAAAGTTCCAGTCGCGGCAAGGATAAGGATTTAAGAGGGGCTACCTTAGACTTAGCGCAAATTAAATTGGAAAAGAAATATGACTGGTCAAAGTTGCGGCAAACAATATATGCACAACACCCATAAGCTTTCAATGAGCTATCGGCAAAGATGTGAAGTTCATATCCTCCACAAGAGGGAAAGGGAATAATCACTCGCGGGATAATGACATTGGAGAGATCTCCCAAACTATTTCTATAAGAAATCCAATTTTTTTGCAACTCTGAAGGAACTGGTTCATCCCAACCAGTTTTCAAGGACCAAAGATCCTGCATGAAAAGCTTTGCTGTGACAATAATTGGCGCCAAAAATTGGAGAGGATCAAATATCTTAGCAATCTCAGACAAAATTTGCCGCTTAGTTTGCGGTTTGATGTCACTGAGATTAATTTTGAAAAAGAAAAAATCCTTTTGAGGACTCCAATAGATGCCTAAGGTTTTGATAGAATTACTTTCTTGAAGAAGCTCTACTGAGTCGTTATAGACTGAAGTTAATGGAAATTTAGAAAGAAATTCTTCCGAATTAGAGTTCCACTTGCACAAGGAAAATCCGCCTCCCAAAAGCAAAGCTGTCAAATCTTTAGAGACCTGTAGCGCTTCAGATACTGACTCAAATGAATGAAGAAAATCGTCAACGTAAAATGATGATTTTAACACTTCAGAAGCCTTAGGAGAATACAACGGGCCATCCTGTTCAGCAAGTAATTTCAACGTACGTATGGCTAGAAAAGCAGAGGGCTTTAGTCCATAGGTTAAGGTTTTTAGCCGAAAAATCTTGACAGGTTTAGTAGGCTCGTCGCGCCAAAGAATTCTCTGAAGGTCGCACTGTTGTTGATCGACCAAAATCTGCCTATACATTTGCTTGATATCAGATATCACTGCGATAGGGAACAAGCGAAAATTCATCAAGACAGAAGAAATGTCAGATTGAATAGGAGGGCCTGATAATAATGTGTCATTCAGAGAAGTACCATTGGCATCCAATGCAGAGCCATTAAAGACCACTCTTATGTTTTCCTTTAAAATCTCATTCTTCCAAACTGGATGATGATTGAGGTAAATGACTTCAGATGGGGTATAAGAAGCATCATCTTTCTTGGTAACAACCTCCATGTGATCAAGTGCCTCATATTCCTCCATAAACGTGGAGTATTGAGTTTTAACAACAGGGTCACGTTTAAATTTGTTTTCCACAGCATAGAGTGCTCTAAGAGCCCTAGGGTGTGTTTCAAATAAAAGAGGTGGATTATCCACTCGGGGCATTGTTACGACAAATCTACCCTCTGAATTGCGTTTGGTCGTTTCGCGAAACTGTTTTTCACACATTTCATTTTCAACCGAGGAAGGTGAAACTGAATCCATAGTTTCGATTTTCCAAAATCTTTCTAAGTTATAATCGAGACTTGTATTGACAAAATGACATTGAGAGAAATTTTGAAATGACTTACGAGGGACTTGACCCGTTACTAACCAACCTAGCTTGGTATGATGAACAAACACTCCTGGTGATATTTTAACCTTAGAGCTAAGGAGACACTGCCAAAATACTTGGGCACTGAGAAGTATGTCTACCGGAGCGCTCGTATTAAATGTTGGATCCGCCAACTGAATGTTATGAGGAAATTGCCACGTTCTAACTTCAAAAGAATTACTAGGGGTGTTACTGCCAATAGTATCAATGGCAAGGCAATTCAACTGCAATGTTGTGTTACAATTCACAGCATCTTTGATGTGAACACGAACAAAATGCAAAGATTTAACATTGCTATTGTTAATACCGGTAACCTGAATTAATGTAGGTTGCTTGGGAAGACCAAGTTTCTTAATGAGACGCTCACTTATGAAGTCATGGGTGGCGGCATTATCCAATAGGGCACGTGCTTCAAGCCATCTACCAGAAGAGTCTTGAACTTTTATTAACACGGTTGATAGTAGCACCTGGGAACTACGAATTGAGCTAGAGCTCTGAGTATAAGATTGCGCATTAGCTCCTGGGGATGCATCTTTAGAACATCCAGGGGAAGGAGCCTGACGTGGCTTTTCAAACCTATGAAGCAAGGTATGATGTTGAGCCTTGCAATGGGAGCAAGTATTTTTAGATAAGCAATCAGGCACCATATGCCTAGTTGACAAACAGTTGTAGCAATATCTTTTTTGAGCTATTAATTTGCGTCTTTCATCGGTAGAAAGGGCTTTAAAGGCAACGCAGGAATATAACCTGTGATGTGCTTTACAGAGAATACAATCCATTGAATTATGCTGAACAGTAAAGACAGCAGATTTGTTTATTTTTGCACCGACTGGTTTCACAACATTAGATTTGTTATCTGCACTTCCTGACATATGACAGGCTACAGCTGACAAAACCTGACATCTATTATTCATAAACGTAAGCAATGAATCATAGGTATATGACGTGTCATTTGTTAGTTCCCTCTCCCATGCCTTTAAGGTTGATGAATCAAATTTAGAAGTAACCAAGTGAATCAAGAATAGATCCCAATGCTCGACCGGTTGGTTCAACCGTGCCAATGCTCTGACATGTAGTTGGACCGCGTCACTCAAGGCTCGCAGTGTTGACAAGCTTTCAGCTCGCAAGGTGGGCAGGTTAAATAAGGCTTGAATATGCCTTTGTAAACATAATTTTTCATTGCCATAACGGCCTTTAAGAAGCTCGATAGCAATGTTATAGTTTTCTCCTGTTAAGGGAAGTTCTCTTATAAGTTGAAGGGGTGGCCCCTGCAAAATGGATTTTAAGTAATGAAATTTCTGAATTTCCGGAAGTGTGGCATTATTATGTACTAATGAACTGAACAATTCAAAGAATGATTGCCACATCTCTTCCTTTCCTGAAAAGTGCGGAATTTCAATTTTAGGTAGCAATGGTTTGATACCGTTCCCATGGTCGCTAATTCTTCCTTGAGTTTCTTCTACCTTCAACGCCAGGGTCAGAGTTCTAACTAATGCCACAGCCTGAGCATGTGTATCAAAGTAATTACTCTCTACTTCTTCCCTATCTGATTGATGTTCTGGACTTTTGATTTCAATTTCAAGTTGCACGAGATCATATTTCTCGTACGCCTGTTCAAAAGCTTTTAAACGCTGGGATATGATGTCAAGGTTTTGTTCCTCTTTCGGTAGAGTAGCTAAATATTTTTGAAACCGGGTGAGTTGACCTTTGTAGGCCGCCCGAGAGTTTAACAGTTTATCATCAATTATTGGTGGCATGGCTGGAAAAGTTGGAACAACTCACTCACCAAAGCTGCTTGTGGCACCAGACAGACCTGCTCTCCGGAAAGAAACCAGTTGTACAAATATGCTGGGATTGTTTCCGCCTTCCCGCAGATCTCCCGCGCTAGCCACAGTGTACTGAAATGTATAGAACAAATATTAGATTGAACCAGTTTTTTGAATTGAATTTGCGGTCTCAGAATGAAGGTTCTGGGTTTGATCCGGGGTTGAGGTACCATGGAAAGGGGTGTACCAAGTGGATGTGGTACATCCTAAGGGATTTAGACAGAATGAAGTTTCGGGCACAAAAGGTGATAATGAAGGACAGAGCGGGATAAGACCAAAAAGTTAAGATTTAGATTTGAATGATATTTATTAAATATAAAGCGAATATGTCGCCAGGAATAATAGCTTCAAAGAAATTACTTTAAAAACTGACAATAAAAAATTAATAACAATTAAAAGGTACTTGTTTCTCCAGGAAACGTAAATAGAGCAGTGATTAACTTTAAAGTATTAAATATAAAATTACTAAAAAAGAAGCATAATCATTTAAATTCATTCCAAAGTGGATTAAAATGAAATACTCTTCTGACGGAAAGAATCCGGGCAGAATAAAGGACGTGAAAGGGTACCACCTCTTCTAAGGTACGATACAAGAAGTATCAGGCCGGCAGTCGGAGGTCCTCAATAGCTGGCGGCAATAGTGCGCCCGCTCTGGCGGTGCGAGGTCATTCTGGCAGGTTCCAGGGTTCCGGGTTCGGAACTAGAGTAGATGATGATAGGTTCTCCCAAAGATAGCGACCAGCATAGAGAGGCTCTTGGTAATACCTCCTGCGGCTGGTGAAATGATGTTCTCAGAATTACGATTTGCAGAGTAGATCCATGTTGAAGATTTTTGGTTGAAGTGCAGGCTGATGAATTTAGACTGCCCTGCCAGGCCGCCAAGTCCAGCAGGGAGATTATGCCGGCGGAGAAGAGACTCCGGCAGCCAGAGGTACCCCGAGAGGGCAGTAACCCCAGCAGGGATGCTGGTGAGCAGATGTGATCCGTTGAGAAGAGTGGACAAGAGTAGGCACTGTAGGCCGGGAGACCTCAGGCTATATAGCGGTAGTGACGTCAGCGCGCGGAACCTTCTAGCATGAAGGTGTGGCGAGAGAGCAGCCAATCACAGCGCAGCCCCATGCACAATGCGAGCGTCACCGCTGGAGAGAGCTCAGTGCTCGTGAGAAAATGTGACGGTATAGTACGTCTAGAAAGACACTACAGAAAACAGGTGAGTAGACATGAATATTACAGAAAAGCAATTAAATTGAAACACCAATATTAAACAAATCAGAACACCGCGTTCAGACTGTAATTCACGAAATTAAAATAATGGGGCAGAAAAATTGAACGTGTGTTTCACACCGTAAGGGAAACATAGCCAACAAAAAACATTCGCAAAGCGAACAGTAACCACGAACGTATCGTAGGGAGGCAGTTCTCATGACCATTCAAGACTAGTATCGTATCCATGAACCTATCGTAGGGAGGAAGCTCCCATGACCATTCAAGACCAGTATCGTATCCGCGAACGTAAGGTAAGGAGGGAGTTCTCATGACCATTCAAGATTGGTATCGTATCCACGAACATATCGTAGGGAGGAAGCTCCCTTGACCATTCAAGACTATTATCGTATTCACGAACGTATGGTAAGGAGGAAGCTCTCATGACCATTCAAGACTAGTATCGTATCCACGAACGTATCGTAGGGAGGAAGCTCTCATGACCATTCAAGACTACTATCGTATCCACGAACGTATCGTAGGGAGGAAGTTCTCATGACCATACAAGACTAGTACCATATCGTATCCACGAACATATCGTAGGGAGGATGCTCCCATGACCATTTAAGACTAGTATCGTATCCACGAACGTATCGTAGGGAGGAATCTCTCATGACCATTCAAGACTATTATAGTATCCACGAACGTATCGTAGGGAGGAAGCTCCCATGACCATTCAAGTCTTGTACCGTATTCAACAACGTATCGTATGCAGGAAGCTCTCAAGACCATTGAAGCCTGGTATCGTATCCATGAACGTATCTTAGGGAGGAAGCTCCCATGACCATTCAAGACTAGTATCGCATCCACGAACTTATCGTAGGGAGGAAACTCCCATGACCATTCAAGACTAGTATCGTATCGACGAACGTATCGTAGGGAGGAAGCTCCAATGAACATTCAAGACTAGTATCGTATACAGGATCGTATCGTAGGGAGGAAGCTCCCACGACTATTCAAGTATAGCATCGTATCTATGAACGTATCGTAGGGAGGAATTTCCCATGGCCATTCAAGACCAGTATCGTATCCACGAACGTACCGTAGGGAGGAATTTCCCATGACCATTCAAATCTAGTATCGTATCCACGAACGTATCGTAGGGAGGAATTTCCCACGTTCATTCAAGACTAGTATCCTATCCACGAACATATCGTAGGGAGGAATTTCCCATGACCATTCAAGACTACTATCGTATCCAACAACGTATCGTAGGGAGGAAGCTCCACGACGTTTAAAGACTAGTATCGTATCCACAATCGTATGGTAAGGAGGAAGCTCTCATGACCATTCAAGACAAGTATCGTATCCACAAACGTATCGTGTGGAGGAAGCTCCCTTGACCATTCAAGACTGGCATCGTATCCACGAACTTATTGTAGGGAGGAAGCTCCACCATCATTCAAGACCAGTATCGTATCCACGAACGTATCATAGGGAGGAAGCTCTCACGATCATTCAAGACCATTATCGTATCCACAAACGTATCGTAAGGAGGATGCTCCCTTGACCATTCAAGACTGGTATCGTATCCACGAAAGTATTGTAGGGAGGAAGCTCCTTCACCATTCAAGACCTGTATCGTATCCACGAAGTTATTGTAGGGAGGAAGCTCCACCACCATTCAATTCCAGTATCGTATCCACAAACTTATCGTACTGAGGAAGCTCCCATGACCATTCAAGACTAGTACCGTATCCACAAACGTATCGTAGGAAGAAGGCTCCCATGACCATTCAAGTCTAGTATCGTATCCACGAACGTATCGTATGGAGGAAAATCCCGTGACCATTCAAGACTGGTATCGTATCCACGAACGTATTGTAGGGAAGAAGCTCCTATGGGCATTCAAGACTAGTATCGTATCCACGAACGTATCGTAGGGTGGAAGTTCCCACGACTTTTCAAGACTAGTATCGAATCCACGAATGTATCGTAGGGGAGAAGTTCCACGACCATTCAAGACTAGTATCGAATCCACGAACGTATCGTCGGGAGGAAGCTCCACGACCATTCAAGACTAGTATCGTATCCTCAAACATATCGTGTGGAGGAAATTCCCTTGACCATTCAAGACTGGCATCGTATCCACGAACGTATTGTAGGAAGGAAGCTCCTCCATCATTCAAGGCCAGTATCGTATCCACGAACGTATCATAGGGAAGAAGCTCTCACGACCATTCAAGACCATTATCGTATCCACAAACATATCGTAGGGACGATGCTCCCTTGACCATTCAAGACTGGTATCGTATCCACGAACGTATAGTAGGGAGGAAGCTCCTACACCATTCTAGACCTTTATCGTGTCCACGAACGTATTGTACGGAGGAAGCTCCACCACCATTCAATACCAGTATCGTATCCACAAACGTATCGTACTGAGGAAGCTCCCATGACCATTCAAGATTTGTACCGTGTCCACAAACGTATTGTAGGGAAAAAGCTCCCATGACCATTCAAAACTAGTATCGTATCCACGAGCGTATCGTATGGAGGAAGCTCCCTTGACCATTCAAGACTGGTATCGAATCCACGAACGTATTGTAGGGAGGAAGCTCCCATGAGCATTCAAGACTAGTATCGTATCCACGAACGTATCGTAGGGAGGAAGTTCCATTACCATTCAAGACTAGTATAGTATCCACGAACGTATTGTAGGGAGGAAGCTCTCACGACCATTCAAGACTAGTATCGTATCCACGAACTTATCGTAGGGAGGAAGCTCCCACGACCATTCAAGACTAGTATCGAATCCACGAACGTATCGTACTGAGGAAGCTCCCATGACCATTCAAGATTTGTACCGTGTCCACAAACGTATTGTAGGGAAAAAGCTCCCATGACCATTCAAAACTAGTATCGTATCCACGAGCGTATCGTATGGAGGAAGCTCCCTTGACCATTCAAGACTGGTATCGAATCCACGAACGTATTGTAGGGAGGAAACCCCCACGAACATTCAAGACTAGTATCATATCTACGAACGTATCGTAGGGAGGAAGTTCCACGACCATTCAAGACTAGTATCGTATCCACGAACGTATCGTAGGGAGGAAGCTCTCACGACCATTCAAGACTAGTATCGTATCCACGAACTTATCGTAGGGAGGAAGCTCCCACGACCATTCAAGACTAGTATCGAATCCACGAACGTATCGTAGGGGAGAAGTTCCAGGACCATTCAAGACTATTATCGAATCTACGAACGTATCGTATGCAGGAAGCTCTCATGACCATTGAAGCCTGGTACCGTATCCATGAACGTATCTTAGGGAGGAAGCTAACATGACCATTCAAGACTAGTATCGTATCCACGAACTTACCGTAGGAAGGAAACTCCCATGATCATTCAAGACTAGTATCGTATCGACGAACGTATCGTAGGGAGGAAGCTCCAATGAACATTCAAGACCAGTATCGTATACAGGATCGTATCGTAGGGAGGAAGCTCCCACGACTATTCAAGAATAGCATCGTATCTACGAACGTATCGTAGGGAGGAATTTCCCATGGCCATTCAAGACCATTTTCGTATCCACGAACGTACCGTAGGGAGGAATTTTCCATGACCATACAAATCTAGTATCGAATCCACGAACGTATCGTAGGGAGGATTTTCCCATGTCCATTCAAGACTAGTATCGCATCTACGAACGAACGGTAGGGAGGAAGCTCCCACAACCATTCAACACTAGTATCGTATACACGAACGTATCGTAGGGAGGAAGCTCTCACGACCATTCAAGACTAGTATCGTATCCACGAACTTATCGTAGGGAGGAAGCTCCCACGACCATTCAAGACTAGTATCGAATCCACGAACGTATCGTAGGGGAGAAGTTCCAGGACCATTCAAGACTAGTATCGAATCCACGAACGTATCGTGGGGAGGAAGCTCCACTACCATTCAAGACTAGTATAGTATCCACAAACGTATCATGTGGAGGAAGCTCCCTTGACAATTCAAGACTGGCATCGTATCCACGAACGTATTGTAGGAAGGAAGCACCACCATCATTCAAGACCAGTATCGTATCCACGAACGAATCATAGGGAGGAAGCTCCAATGAACATTCAAGACTAATATCGTATCCAGGATCGTATCGTAGGGAGGAAGCTCCCACGACTATTCAAGAATAGCATCGATTCTACGAACGTATCGTAGGGAGGAATTTCCCATGGCCATTCAAGACCAGTTTCGTATCCACGAACGTACCGTAGGGAGGAATTTTCCATGACCATACAAATCTAGTATCGAATCCACGAACGTATCGTAGGGAGGAATTTCCCACGTCCATTCAAGACTAATATCGTATCTACGAACGTACGGTAGGGAGGAAGCTCCCACAATCATTCAAGACTAGTATCGTATACACGAACGTATCGTAGGGAGGAAGCTCTCACGACCATTCAAGACTAGTATCGTATCCCCGAGCGTATCGTATGGGGGAAGCTCCCTTGACCATTCAAGACTGGTATCGAATCCACGAACGTCTTGTAGGGAGGAAGCTCCCATGAGCATTCAAGACTAGTATCGTTCCCACGAACGTATCGTAGGGAGGAAGCCCCCACGACCATTCAAGACTAGTGTCGTATCTACGAACGTATCGTAAGGAGGAAGTTCCACGACAATTCAAGACTAGTATCGTACCCACGAACGTATCGTAGGGGGAAATTCCTCGACCATTCAAGACCAGTATCCTACCGACGAACGTATCGTAGGGAGGATGTCCCACGACCATTCAAGACTATTATCGTATCTACTAACATACCGCAGGGAGGAAGTTCCACGACCATTCAAGACCAGTATCTTATCCATGAGCGTATCGTAGGGAGGAAGCTCCCATGACCATTCAAGTCTATTATCGTATCCACGAACGTATCATAGTGAGGATGCTCCCATGACCATTCAAGACGAGTATCGTATCCCCAAACGTATCGCAGGGAGAAATTTCCCAAGACCATTCAAGACTAATATCGTATCCACGAAAGTATCCTAGGGAGGAAGCTCCCATGACCTTTCATGACTAGCATAAGTATCCACGAACGTATCGTAAGGAGGAAGTTCTCATAACCATTCAGGAATAGTATCGTATCCACGAACATATCGTAGGCAGGAAGCTCCCATGACCATTCAAGACTATTATCGTAATCACGAACGTATGGTAAGGAGGAATCTCTCATGACGATTCAAGACTAGTATCTTATCCACGAATGTATCGTAGGGTGGAAGCTCTCATGATCATTCAAGACTAGCATCGTATCCACGAACGTATCGTAGGGAGGATGCTCTCATGAGCATTCAAGACTAGTATTGTATCCACGAACGTAGCGTAGGGAGGATTCTCTCATGACCATTCAAGACTAGTATCGTATCCACGAACGTATTCTAGAGAGGAAGCTCCCACGACCATTCAAGAATAGTATCGTATCCACGAACATATCGTAGGGAGGAAGCTCCCATGACCATTCAAGACTATTATCGTATCCACGAACCTATGGTAATGAAGAAGCTCTACTGACCATTCAAGACTAGTATCGTATCCACGAACGTATCGTAGGGAGGAAGCTCTCATGACCAGTCAAGGCTAGTATCGTATCCACGAACGTATCGTAGGGAGGAAGCTCCCATGACCATTCTAGACTAGTATCGTATCCACGAACGTATCGTAGGGAGGAAGCTCCCATGACCATTCAAGACTAGTATCGTATCCACGAACGTATCGTAGGGAGGAAGCTCCACTGACCATTCAAGACTAGTATCGTATCCATTAACGTATCGTAGTGAGGAAACTCCCATGACCATTCAAGACTAGTATCGTATCCACGAACGTATCGTAGGGAGGAAGCTCCCATGACCATTCAAGGCTAGTATCGTATCGACGAACGTATCGTAGGGAGGAAGCTCCAATGAACATTCAAGACTAGTATCGTGTCCAGGATCGTATCGTAGGGAGGAAGCTCCCACATCTATTCAAGAATAGCATCGTATCTACGAACGTAACGTAGGGAGGAATTTCCCATGGCCATTCAAGTCCAGTATCGTATCCACGAACGTATCCTAGGGATGAATTTCCCAAGACCATTCAAATCTAGTATCGTATCCACGAACGTATCGTAGGGAGGAATTTCCCACGTCCATTCAAGACTAGTATCCTATCCACGAACATATCGTAGGGAGGAATTTCCCATGACCATTCAAGACTACTATCGTATCTAACAACGTATCGTAGGGAGGAAGCTCCACGACGTTTCAAGACTAGTATCGTATCCACGAACTTACGATAGGGAGCAAGCTCCCACAACCATTCAAGACTAGTATCGTATACACGAACGTATCGTAGGGAGGAAGCTCTCACGACCAATCAAGACTAGTATCGTATCCACGAACGTATCGTAGGGAGAAATCTCCCACATAAATTCAAGACTAGTATCGAATCCACGAACGTATCGTTGGGGAGGAGTTCCACGACCATTCAAGACTAGTAACGTATCTACGGACGTATCGTAGGGAGGAAGCTCCACGACCATTCAAGACTAGTAACGTATCTACGGACGTATCGTAGGGAGTAAGCTCTCACCACCATTGAAGACCAGTATCGTATCCACGAACGAACCGTAGGGAGGAATTTCCCATGACCATTCAAAACTAGTATCGTATCCAACAACGTATCGTAGGGAGGAAGCTCCACGACGTTTCAAGACTAGTATCGTATCCACGAACATATCGTAGGGAGGAAGCTCCCATGACCATTCAAGACTTGTATAGTATCCACGAACGTATCGTAGGGAGGAATCTCTCATGGCCATTCAAGACTATTATGGTATCCACGAACGTATCGTTGGGAAGAAGCTCCCATGACCATTCTAGTCTAGTACCATATTCAGTAACTTATCGTAGGGAGGAAGCTCTCACGTCCATTCAAGACTAGTATCGTATCTACGAACATATCGTAGGGAGATACCTCCCGTACCCATTAAAGACTAGTATCGTATCCACGAACGTATCGTAGGGAGGAAGCTTCCACGACCATTCAAGACTAGTATCGTATCCACGAACGTATCGTAGGGAGGAAGCTCCACGACCATTCATGACTAGTATCGTATCTACGGACGTATCGTAGGGAGGAAGCTCTCGTCACCATTCAAGACTAGTATCGTATCCACGAACGTATCGTAGGGAGGAAACCCCCACGGCCATTCAAGACTACTACCGTATTCACAAACGTATCTTTGGGAGGAAGCTACCATGACCATTCAAAAATAATGTCGTATCTACGAATGTATCGTAGGGAGGAAGCCCCCACCACCATTCAAGACTAGTACCGTATCTACGGACGTATCGTAGGGAGGAAGCTCTCACCTCCATTCAAGACCAGTATCGTATCCACGAACATATCGTAGGGAGGAATTTCCCATGACCATTCAAGACTACTATCGTATCCAACAACGTATCGTAGGGAGAAAGTTCCACGACGTTTCAAGACTAGTATCGTATCCACGAACGTATCGTAAGGAGGAAGCTCCCATGACCATTCAAGACTATTATCGTATCCTCGAACGTATCGTAGGGAGGAAGCTACCATTACCATACAAGACTAGTATCGTATCCACGAACGTATCGTAGGGAGGAAGTTCAACGACCTTTCAAGACTAGTATCATATCCACGAACGTATCGTAGGGGGAAGATCCAGGACCATTCAAGGCTAGTATCGTATCCACGAACGTATCGTAGGGAGGAAGCTCCCATGACCATTCAAGACTATTATCGTATCCACGAACGTATCGTAGGGAGGAAGCTACCATGACCATTCAAGACTAGTATCGTATCCACGAACGTATTATAGGGGGAAGCGCCTAAGACCATTCATGACTAGTATCGTATCCAGAAACGTATCGTAGGTATAAAGCTCCCATGACCATTCGAGACTAGTATCCCATCCACAAATGTATCTTAGGGAGGTAGCTGCCACGACCATTCAAGTCCAGTATCGTGTCCACAAACGTATCGTAGGGAGGAAGCTCCCTTGATCATTCAAGTCTGGCATCGTATCCACGAACGTATTGTAGTGAGGAAGCTCCACCATCATTCAAGACCAGTATCGTATCCACGAACGTATCGTAGGGAGGATACTCTCACGACCATTCAAGACCAGTATCATATCCACAAACGTATCGTAGGGAGGAAGCTCCCTTGACAATTCAAGACTGGTATCGTATCCACGAACTTATTGTAGGGAGGAAGCTCCTTCACCTTTCAAGACCTGTATCGTATCCACGAACGTATTGTAGGGAGGAAGCTCCACCACCATTCAATACCAGTATCGTATCCACAAACGTATTGTACTGAGGAAGCTCCCATGACCATTCAAGACTAGTACCGTATCCGCGAACGTATCCTAGGGAGAAAGCTCCCATGACCATTCAAGACTAGTATCGTATCCACGTGCGTATCGTATGGAGGAAGCTCTTCTGACCATTCAATACTGGTATCGTATCGACGAACATATCGTAGGGAGCAAGCTCCCATGAGCATTCAAGACTAGTATCGTATCCACGAACGTATCGTAGGGGGAAGTTCCACGACCATTCAAGACTAGTATCGTATCGACGAACTTATCGTAGGGAGGAAGCTGCACGACCATTCAAGACAAGTATCTTATGCACGAGCGTATCGTAGGGAGGAAGCTCCCATGACCATTCAAGACTAGTATCTTAGCCACGAGCGTACCGTAGTGAGGATGCTCCCATGACCATTCATGACTAGTATCGTATCCACGAACGTATCGTAGGGAGGAAGCTCCCATGACCATTCAAGACTAGTATCGTATCCACGAACGTATCGTAAGGAGGAAGCTCCGATGACCATTCGAGTCCAGTATCGTATCCAGTAACGTATCGAAGGGAGGAAGCCCTCACAACCATTCAAGACTAGTATCGTATCCACGAACGTATCCTAGGGAGGAAGCTCCCACGACTATTCATGTCTAGTAACGTATCCACGAAAGTATCGTAGGGAGGAATCTCCCACGACCATTCAAGACCAGTGTCGTATCCACGAACGTATCGTAGGGAGGAAGCTCCCATGACCTTTCAAGACTAGTATCGTATCCATGAATGTATCGTAGGGAGGAATCTCCCATGACCATTCAAGACTAGTATCGTAACCACGAACGTATCGTAAGGAGGAAGCTCCGATGACCATTCAAGTCTTGTATCGTATCCAGTAACGTATCAAAGGGAGGAAGCTCTTACTACCATTCAAGACTAGTATCGAATCCACGAATGTATCTTAGGGAGAAAGCTCCCATGGCCATTCAAGACTAGTATCGTATCCACGATCGCATCGTAGGGAGAAAGCTCCCATGACCATTCAAGTCTAGTATCGTATCCACGAACGTATCGTAGGGAGGAACCTCCCATGACCAATCAAGAATACTAACGTATCCACGATCGTATCGTTGGAAGGAAGCTACCATGACCATTCAAGACTAGTGTCGTATCCACGAATGTATCGTAGGGAGGAAGCCCCCACCACCATTCAAGACAAGTATCGTGTCCACGAACGTATCATAGGGAGGAAGCCCCCACCACCATTCAAGACTAGTGTCGTATCCACGAATGTATCGTAGGGAGGAAGCCCCCACCTCCATTCAAGACTTGTATCGTATCCACGAACGTATCATAGGGAGGAAGCCCCCACCACCATTCAAGACTTGTATCGTATCCACGAACGTATCGTAGGGAGGAAGCTAACATTACCATACAAGACTAGTCGTCGTCGTCGTCGTCGTCGGCTTAAACTCGTTTCCGAGTATACATCTTCTTCCAAAACAGTCTAAAATTATCTAAGGTTGATTTCTGTGGGCATGTTTGCGGTTACTGAACAGCCCAATGCGTGCATGAAACAAACGTCCACACAGATCACACAGAACTGTTGGTGGAGGGCGTGGCTGTACTGCACGGAACTTTCGTGTTTGTCGCCTGGCCTTAACAATTCTACGATGTTTTTCTTTAAACTATTTGACAGCAGCCGGTATGGTCTGGCGCCAAGTTGAACGGTCTTTAGCAAGCTGGTCCCAGGTTTGTGGATTGAGACCTGTCAACTTCATATTCTGCTTAAATTGGTTCTTGTAACGTCTCTTAGGGCCTCCATGAGGTCTGGTGCCGGAGGTGAGTTCACCATACAGAACCTGGCGTGGTAGTCTCGTATCATCCATCCGATGGACATGTCCAATCCATCTAAGTTGATGACCAATGACGGATGATTCTATACTATTAGCAAGCGCTTTCTCAAGAACATCAAGATTGGTGATGAGGTCTTCCCACTTTATCTTAAGGATGGATCGAAGTTTCTGTTGATGGAAGCGCTCAAGCTTTCGGAAGTCATGTCGATAGAGGGTCCAGGTTTCACAGCCTTACAACAATGTTGAGATGACAACAGCTTGGTACACCATGAGCTTCGTCTTCACGGTCAGATCTTTATTCAAGAAGACCCGGTGCGATAGTCGCCCAAATGCCGCATGGGCAGCACCGATTCCCTTCTCAACATCCTGCCCACAATTGCCGTGTACAGATAGCAGACTGCCCAGATACGAGAAGTGGTCTACCTGCTCCAGTGGAGTATCTGAGATAGAAATATTGAATTGCGGAACGGAAGTGCCTGGTGAGGGATGTGCCAGAACCTTCTGAACATTAATGGTGAGACCAAAACGTTCACATGCATTCTTGTAGCAATTAACAGTCTGTTGCAACTCCACTGGCGTGAGTGTAGGCGATGCTGCATCATCTGCATACAACATATTGGTTATCTTCGTAACCTGAGTTAGCTTCTTGGAGCGAAATCGAGCTAGGTTGAAGAGCCCTCCATCAAATCGGTACCTTACATCTACACCTGGGATGTTTGTGGGCGATTTATATAGCATTGCAGCCAAATACAATGCAAACAGTGTTGGAGCAAGTAGGCAGCCTTGTTTCAGTCCATGAGTGATAGGAAATTCGTCAGAGATCTTATTTTGCTGACAAACCTGACCGGTCATGCCATCATGGAGAGCTTGGATTAGATCAACAAAGCGTCGAGGACAGCCAAAGCGTTGTAGCACCGCCCACATAGCAGATCTTGGAACTGAGTCAAAGGCCTTTTCCAGATCATAAAAGACTGAGAAGAGTGGATTCTGTTGCCCACTACATTTTTCTTGTAGTTGTCTTATGCAGAAAATCAAGTAAGTTGTGCTTCTGGAAGATCAAAATCCACACTGGGACGCGGGGAGCATCTTTTCTGAGATAACCTGAAGGCGGTTAAGTTAAATTCTGGCGAGAATTTTACCCACAGTAGATAGTAGCGATATACCGCGATAGTTGCCACAAACACTACGATCACCTTTCTTGAAGATTGTGATGATAGTGGCGTTCTTTAGGTCACCAGGTACTTCTCCTAATTCCCAAATTTTGAGAATAAGAGTGAAAATCCGCGTTTTAAGGGACTGACCTCCAGCTTGAATTAATTCCATTGGGATGTTATCTGGGCCAGGTGCCTTTCTTGGTTTCATTTGATTGAGTGCTACACTGAATTCCGTGTAAGAAGGAGGTACAGCCACCCATGGTTGTTCAGGATATTTCGGCACATCACGAAGGAAGTCTTCAGCAGCTGTTGAGGGACGATTTAGAAGGACGGAGAAACGTTCCTTTCAACGCTCTAAGATATCATGGCTGACAGTAAGAGTGGCAGGGTTGTCAGCACTTTTTAGTGTACCTGATGAAGAACTAGTATCGCATCCACGAACGTATCGTAGGGAGGAAGCTCCACGACCATTCAAGACTAGTATCGTTTCTACGAACGTATCGTTGGGAGGAAGTTCCACGACCATTCAAGACTAGTATCGTATCTACGAACGTATCGTAGGGAGGAAGTTCCACGACTATTCAAGACTAGTATCGTATCTACGAACGTATCGTAGGGAGGAATTTCCACGACCTTTCAAGACTAGTATCGGATCCACGAACGTATCGTAGGGGGAACGTTCCACGACCATTCAAGACAATTATCGTATCCACGAACGTATCGTAGGAAGGAAACTCCCACGACAATTCAAGACTAGTATCGTGACCACAAACGTATCGGAGGGGGGAAGCCCCCACGACCATTCAAGACTAGTATCGTATACACGAACGTATAGTAGGGAGGAAGCTCCCACGACCGTTCAAGACTAGTATCGTATCTACGGACGTATCGTAGGGGGGAAGCTCTCACCACCATTCAAGACTAGTATCGTATACATGAACGTATCGTAGGGAGGTAGCCCCCACGACCATTCAAGATTAGTATCGTATCCACAAACGTATCGTAGGGAGGAAGTTACCATGACCATTGAAGACTAGTGTCGTATCAACGAACGTATCGTAGGGAGGAAAACTCCCACCACCATTCAAGACTAGTATCGTATCCACGAACGTATCATATTGAGGAAACCCCCACCACCATTCAAGACTTGTATCGTATCCACGAACGTATCGTGGGGAGGAAGCTACAATTACCATACAAGACTAGTATCGTATCTACGAACGTATCGTAGGGAGGAAGCTCCACGACCATTCAAGATTAGTATCGTTTCTACGAACGTATCGTAGGGAGGAAGTTCCACGACCATTCAAGACTAGTATCGTATCTACGAACGTATCGTAGGGAGGATGTTCCACGACCATTCAAGACTAGTATCGTATCTACGAACGTATAGTAGGGAGGAAGTTCCACGACCATTCAAGACTAGTATCGTATCCACGATCGTATGGTAGGGGGGAAGTTCCGCGTCCATTCAAGGCTAGTATCGTATCCACGAACGTATCGTATGAAGGGAGCTCCCACGACAATTCAAGACTATTATCGTATCCACGAACGTATCGTAGGGAGGAATCAACCTTGACCATTAAGGACTAGTATCGTATACACGAACGGATCGTAGGGAGGAAGCTCCACGACCATTCAAGACTAGTATCGTATCCTCAAACATATCGTGTGGAGGAAATTCCCTTGACCATTCAAGACTGGCATCGTATCCACGAACGTATTGTAGGAAGGAAGCTCCTCCATCATTCAAGGCCAGTATCGTATCCACGAACGTATCATAGGGAAGAAGCTCTCACGACCATTCAAGACCATTATCGTATCCACAAACATATCGTAGGGACGATGCTCCCTTGACCATTCATGACTGGTATCGTATCCACGAACGTATAGTAGGGAGGAAGCTCCTTCACCATTCTAGACCTTTATCGTGTCCACGAACGTATTGTACGGAGGAAGCTCCACCACCATTCAATACCAGTATCGTATCCACAAACGTATCGTACTGAGGAAGCTCCCATGACCATTCAAGATTTGTACCGTGTCCACAAACGTATTGTAGGGAAAAAGCTCCCATGACCATTCAAAACTAGTATCGTATCCACGAGCGTATCGTATGGAGGAAGCTCCCTTGACCATTCAAGACTGGTATCGAATCCACGAACGTATTGTAGGGAGGAAGCTCCCATGAGCATTCAAGACTAGTATCGTATCCACGAACGTATCGTAGGGAGGAAGTTCCATTACCATTCAAGACTAGTATAGTATCCACGAACGTATTGTAGGGAGGAAGCTCTCACGACCATTCAAGACTAGTATCGTATCCACGAACTTATCGTAGGGAGGAAGCTCCCACGACCATTCAAGACTAGTATCGAATCCACGAACGTATCGTACTGAGGAAGCTCCCATGACCATTCAAGATTTGTACCGTGTCCACAAACGTATTGTAGGGAAAAAGCTCCCATGACCATTCAAAACTAGTATCGTATCCACGAGCGTATCGTATGGAGGAAGCTCCCTTGACCATTCAAGACTGGTATCGAATCCACGAACGTATTGTAGGGAGGAAACCCCCACGAACATTCAAGACTAGTATCATATCTACGAACGAATCGTAGGGAGGAAGTTCCACGACCATTCAAGACTAGTATCGTATCCACGAACGTATCGTAGGGAGGAAGCTCTCACGACCATTCAAGACTAGTATCGTATCCACGAACTTATCGTAGGGAGGAAGCTCCCACGACCATTCAAGACTAGTATCGAATCCACGAACGTATCGTAGGGGAGAAGTTCCAGGACCATTCAAGACTATTATCGAATCTACGAACGTATCGTATGCAGGAAGCTCTCATGACCATTGAAGCCTGGTACCGTATCCATGAACGTATCTTAGGGAGGAAGCTAACATGACCATTCAAGACTAGTATCGTATCCACGAACTTACCGTAGGAAGGAAACTCCCATGATCATTCAAGACTAGTATCGTATCGACGAACGTATCGTAGGGAGGAAGCTCCAATGAACATTCAAGACCAGTATCGTATACAGGATCGTATCGTAGGGAGGAAGCTCCCACGACTATTCAAGAATAGCATCGTATCTACGAACGTATCGTAGGGAGGAATTTCCCATGGCCATTCAAGACCATTTTCGTATCCACGAACGTACCGTAGGGAGGAATTTTCCATGACCATACAAATCTAGTATCGAATCCACGAACGTATCGTAGGGAGGATTTTCCCATGTCCATTCAAGACTAGTATCGCATCTACGAACGAACGGTAGGGAGGAAGCTCCCACAACCATTCAACACTAGTCTCGTATACACGAACGTATCGTAGGGAGGAAGCTCTCACGACCATTCAAGACTAGTATCGTATCCACGAACTTATCGTAGGGAGGAAGCTCCCACGACCATTCAAGACTAGTATCGAATCCACGAACGTATCGTAGGGGAGAAGTTCCAGGACCATTCAAGACTAGTATCGAATCCACGAACGTATCGTGGGGAGGAAGCTCCACTACCATTCAAGACTAGTATAGTATCCACAAACGTATCATGTGGAGGAAGCTCCCTTGACAATTCAAGACTGGCATCGTATCCACGAACGTATTGTAGGAAGGAAGCACCACCATCATTCAAGACCAGTATCGTATCCACGAACGAATCATAGGGAGGAAGCTCCAATGAACATTCAAGACTAATATCGTATCCAGGATCGTATCGTAGGGAGGAAGCTCCCACGACTATTCAAGAATAGCATCGATTCTACGAACGTATCGTAGGGAGGAATTGCCCATGGCCATTCAAGACCAGTTTCGTATCCACGAACGTACCGTAGGGAGGAATTTTCCATGACCATACAAATCTAGTATCGAATCCACGAACGTATCGTAGGGAGGAATTTCCCACGTCCATTCAAGACTAATATCGTATCTACGAACGTACGGTAGGGAGGAAGCTCCCACAATCATTCAAGACTAGTATCGTATACACGAACGTATCGTAGGGAGGAAGCTCTCACGACCATTCAAGACTAGTATCGTATCCCCGAGCGTATCGTATGGGGGAAGCTCCCTTGACCATTCAAGACTGGTATCGAATCCACGAACGTCTTGTAGGGAGGAAGCTCCCATGAGCATTCAAGACTAGTATCGTTCCCACGAACGTATCGTAGGGAGGAAGCCCCCACGACCATTCAAGACTAGTGTCGTATCTACGAACGTATCGTAAGGAGGAAGTTCCACGACAATTCAAGACTAGTATCGTACCCACGAACGTATCGTAGGGGGAAATTCCTCGACCATTCAAGACCAGTATCCTACCGACGAACGTATCGTAGGGAGGATGTCCCACGACCATTCAAGACTATTATCGTATCTACTAACATACCGCAGGGAGGAAGTTCCACGACCATTCAAGACCAGTATCTTATCCATGAGCGTATCGTAGGGAGGAAGCTCCCATGACCATTCAAGTCTATTATCGTATCCACGAACGTATCATAGTGAGGATGCTCCCATGACCATTCAAGACGAGTATCGTATCCCCAAACGTATCGCAGGGAGAAATTTCCCAAGACCATTCAAGACTAATATCGTATCCACGAAAGTATCCTAGGGAGGAAGCTCCCATGACCTTTCAAGACTAGCATAAGTATCCACGAACGTATCGTAAGGAGGAAGTTCTCATAACCATTCAGGAATAGTATCGTATCCACGAACATATCGTAGGCAGGAAGCTCCCATGACCATTCAAGACTATTATCGTAATCACGAACGTATGGTAAGGAGGAATCTCTCATGACGATTCAAGACTAGTATCTTATCCACGAACGTATCGTAGGGTGGAAGCTCTCATGAGCATTCAAGACTAGTATTGTATCCACGAACGTAGCGTAGGGAGGATTCTCTCATGACCATTCAAGACTAGTATCGTATCCACGAACGTATTCTAGAGAGGAAGCTCCCACGACCATTCAAGACTAGTATCGTATCCACGAACATATCGTAGGGAGGAAGCTCCCATGACCATTCAAGACTATTATCGTATCCACGAACCTATGGTAATGAAGAAGCTCTACTGACCATTCAAGACTAGTATCGTATCCACGAACGTATCGTAGGGAGGAAGCTCTCATGACCAGTCAAGGCTAGTATCGTATCCACGAACGTATCGTAGGGAGGAAGCTCCCATGACCATTCTAGACTAGTATCGTATCCACGAACGTATCGTAGGGAGGAAGCTCCCATGACCATTCAAGACTAGTATCGTATCCACGAACGTATCGTAGGGAGGAAGCTCCACTGACCATTCAAGACTAGTATCGTATCCATTAACGTATCGTAGTGAGGAAACTCCCATGACCATTCAAGACTAGTATCGTATCCACGAACGTATCGTAGGGAGGAAGCTCCCATGACCATTCAAGGCTAGTATCGTATCGACGAACGTATCGTAGGGAGGAAGCTCCAATGAACATTCAAGACTAGTATCGTGTCCAGGATCGTATCGTAGGGAGGAAGCTCCCACATCTATTCAAGAATAGCATCGTATCTACGAACGTAACGTAGGGAGGAATTTCCCATGGCCATTCAAGTCCAGTATCGTATCCACGAACGTATCCTAGGGATGAATTTCCCAAGACCATTCAAATCTAGTATCGTATCCACGAACGTATCGTAGGGAGGAATTTCCCACGTCCATTCAAGACTAGTATCCTATCCACGAACATATCGTAGGGAGGAATTTCCCATGACCATTCAAGACTACTATCGTATCTAACAACGTATCGTAGGGAGGAAGCTCCACGACGTTTCAAGACTAGTATCGTATCCACGAACTTACGATAGGGAGCAAGCTCCCACAACCATTCAAGACTAGTATCGTATACACGAACGTATCGTAGGGAGGAAGCTCTCACGACCAATCAAGACTAGTATCGTATCCACGAACGTATCGTAGGGAGAAATCTCCCACATAAATTCAAGACTAGTATCGAATCCACGAACGTATCGTTGGGGAGGAGTTCCACGACCATTCAAGACTAGTAACGTATCTACGGACGTATCGTAGGGAGGAAGCTCCACGACCATTCAAGACTAGTAACGTATCTACGGACGTATCGTAGGGAGTAAGCTCTCACCACCATTGAAGACCAGTATCGTATCCACGAACGAACCGTAGGGAGGAATTTCCCATGACCATTCAAAACTAGTATCGTATCCAACAACGTATCGTAGGGAGGAAGCTCCACGACGTTTCAAGACTAGTATCGTATCCACGAACATATCGTAGGGAGGAAGCTCCCATGACCATTCAAGACTTGTATAGTATCCACGAACGTATCGTAGGGAGGAATCTCTCATGGCCATTCAAGACTATTATGGTATCCACGAACGTATCGTTGGGAAGAAGCTCCCATGACCATTCTAGTCTAGTACCATATTCAGTAACTTATCGTAGGGAGGAAGCTCTCACGTCCATTCAAGACTAGTATCGTATCTACGAACATATCGTAGGGAGATACCTCCCGTACCCATTAAAGACTAGTATCGTATCCACGAACGTATCGTAGGGAGGAAGCTTCCACGACCATTCAAGACTAGTATCGTATCCACGAACGTATCGTAGGGAGGAAGCTCCACGACCATTCATGACTAGTATCGTATCTACGGACGTATCGTAGGGAGGAAGCTCTCGTCACCATTCAAGACTAGTATCGTATCCACGAACGTATCGTAGGGAGGAAACCCCCACGGCCATTCAAGACTACTACCGTATTCACAAACGTATCTTTGGGAGGAAGCTACCATGACCATTCAAAAATAATGTCGTATCTACGAATGTATCGTAGGGAGGAAGCCCCCACCACCATTCAAGACTAGTACCGTATCTACGGACGTATCGTAGGGAGGAAGCTCTCACCTCCATTCAAGACCAGTATCGTATCCACGAACATATCGTAGGGAGGAATTTCCCATGACCATTCAAGACTACTATCGTATCCAACAACGTATCGTAGGGAGAAAGTTCCACGACGTTTCAAGACTAGTATCGTATCCACGAACGTATCGTAAGGAGGAAGCTCCCATGACCATTCAAGACTATTATCGTAACCTCGAACGTATCGTAGGGAGGAAGCTACCATTACCATACAAGACTAGTATCGTATCCACGAACGTATCGTAGGGAGGAAGTTCAACGACCTTTCAAGACTAGTATCATATCCACGAACGTATCGTAGGGGGAAGATCCAGGACCATTCAAGGCTAGTATCGTATCCACGAACGTATCGTAGGGAGGAAGCTCCCATGACCATTCAAGACTATTATCGTATCCACGAACGTATCGTAGGGAGGAAGCTACCATGACCATTCAAGACTAGTATCGTATCCACGAACGTATTATAGGGGGAAGCGCCTAAGACCATTCATGACTAGTATCGTATCCAGAAACGTATCGTAGGTATAAAGCTCCCATGACCATTCGAGACTAGTATCCCATCCACAAATGTATCTTAGGGAGGTAGCTGCCACGACCATTCAAGTCCAGTATCGTGTCCACAAACGTATCGTAGGGAGGAAGCTCCCTTGATCATTCAAGTCTGGCATCGTATCCACGAACGTATTGTAGTGAGGAAGCTCCACCATCATTCAAGACCAGTATCGTATCCACGAACGTATCGTAGGGAGGATACTCTCACGACCATTCAAGACCAGTATCATATCCACAAACGTATCGTAGGGAGGAAGCTCCCTTGACAATTCAAGACTGGTATCGTATCCACGAACTTATTGTAGGGAGGAAGCTCCTTCACCTTTCAAGACCTGTATCGTATCCACGAACGTATTGTAGGGAGGAAGCTCCACCACCATTCAATACCAGTATCGTATCCACAAACGTATTGTACTGAGGAAGCTCCCATGACCATTCAAGACTAGTACCGTATCCGCGAACGTATCCTAGGGAGAAAGCTCCCATGACCATTCAAGACTAGTATCGTATCCACGTGCGTATCGTATGGAGGAAGCTCTTCTGACCATTCAATACTGGTATCGTATCGACGAACATATCGTAGGGAGCAAGCTCCCATGAGCATTCAAGACTAGTATCGTATCCACGAACGTATCGTAGGGGGAAGTTCCACGACCATTCAAGACTAGTATCGTATCGACGAACTTATCGTAGGGAGGAAGCTGCACGACCATTCAAGACAAGTATCTTATGCACGAGCGTATCGTAGGGAGGAAGCTCCCATGACCATTCAAGACTAGTATCTTAGCCACGAGCGTACCGTAGTGAGGATGCTCCCATGACCATTCATGACTAGTATCGTATCCACGAACGTATCGTAGGGAGGAAGCTCCCATGACCATTCAAGACTAGTATCGTATCCACGAACGTATCGTAAGGAGGAAGCTCCGATGACCATTCGAGTCCAGTATCGTATCCAGTAACGTATCGAAGGGAGGAAGCCCTCACAACCATTCAAGACTAGTATCGTATCCACGAACGTATCCTAGGGAGGAAGCTCCCACGACTATTCATGTCTAGTAACGTATCCACGAAAGTATCGTAGGGAGGAATCTCCCACGACCATTCAAGACCAGTGTCGTATCCACGAACGTATCGTAGGGAGGAAGCTCCCATGACCTTTCAAGACTAGTATCGTATCCATGAATGTATCGTAGGGAGGAATCTCCCATGACCATTCAAGACTAGTATCGTAACCACGAACGTATCGTAAGGAGGAAGCTCCGATGACCATTCAAGTCTTGTATCGTATCCAGTAACGTATCAAAGGGAGGAAGCTCTTACTTCCATTCAAGACTAGTATCGAATCCACGAATGTATCTTAGGGAGAAAGCTCCCATGGCCATTCAAGACTAGTATCGTATCCACGATCGCATCGTAGGGAGAAAGCTCCCATGACCATTCAAGTCTAGTATCGTATCCACGAACGTATCGTAGGGAGGAACCTCCCATGACCAATCAAGAATACTAACGTATCCACGATCGTATCGTTGGAAGGAAGCTACCATGACCATTCAAGACTAGTGTCGTATCCACGAATGTATCGTAGGGAGGAAGCCCCCACCACCATTCAAGACAAGTATCGTGTCCACGAACGTATCATAGGGAGGAAGCCCCCACCACCATTCAAGACTAGTGTCGTATCCACGAATGTATCGTAGGGAGGAAGCCCCCACCTCCATTCAAGACTTGTATCGTATCCACGAACGTATCATAGGGAGGAAGCCCCCACCACCATTCAAGACTTGTATCGTATCCACGAACGTATCGTAGGGAGGAAGCTAACATTACCATACAAGACTAGTCGTCGTCGTCGTCGTCGTCGGCTTAAACTCGTTTCCGAGTATACATCTTCTTCCAAAACAGTCTAAAATTATCTAAGGTTGATTTCTGTGGGCATGTTTGCGGTTACTGAACAGCCCAATGCGTGCATGAAACAAACGTCCACACAGATCACACAGAACTGTTGGTGGAGGGCGTGGCTGTACTGCACGGAACTTTCGTGTTTGTCGCCTGGCCTTAACAATTCTACGATGTTTTTCTTTAAACTATTTGACAGCAGCCGGTATGGTCTGGCGCCAAGTTGAACGGTCTTTAGCAAGCTGGTCCCAGGTTTGTGGATTGAGACCTGTCAACTTCATATTCTGCTTAAATTGGTTCTTGTAACGTCTCTTAGGGCCTCCATGAGGTCTGGTGCCGGAGGTGAGTTCACCATACAGAACCTGGCGTGGTAGTCTCGTATCATCCATCCGATGGACATGTCCAATCCATCTAAGTTGATGACCAATGACGGATGATTCTATACTATTAGCAAGCGCTTTCTCAAGAACATCAAGATTGGTGATGAGGTCTTCCCACTTTATCTTAAGGATGGATCGAAGTTTCTGTTGATGGAAGCGCTCAAGCTTTCGGAAGTCATGTCGATAGAGGGTCCAGGTTTCACAGCCTTACAACAATGTTGAGATGACAACAGCTTGGTACACCATGAGCTTCGTCTTCACGGTCAGATCTTTATTCAAGAAGACCCGGTGCGATAGTCGCCCAAATGCCGCATGGGCAGCACCGATTCCCTTCTCAACATCCTGCCCACAATTGCCGTGTACAGATAGCAGACTGCCCAGATACGAGAAGTGGTCTACCTGCTCCAGTGGAGTATCTGAGATAGAAATATTGAATTGCGGAACGGAAGTGCCTGGTGAGGGTTGTGCCAGAACCTTGGTCTTCTGAACATTAATGGTGAGACCAAAACGTTCACATGCATTCTTGTAGCAATTAACAGTCTGTTGCAACTCCACTGGCGTGAGTGTAGGCGATGCTGCATCATCTGCATACAACATATTGGTTATCTTCGTAACCTGAGTTAGCTTCTTGGAGCGAAATCGAGCTAGGTTGAAGAGCCCTCCATCAAATCGGTACCTTACATCTACACCTGGGATGTTTGTGGGCGATTTATATAGCATTGCAGCCAAATACAATGCAAACAGTGTTGGAGCAAGTAGGCAGCCTTGTTTCAGTCCATGAGTGATAGGAAATTCGTCAGAGATCTTATTTTGCTGACAAACCTGACCGGTCATGCCATCATGGAGAGCTTGCATTAGATCAACAAAGCGTCGAGGACAGCCAAAGCGTTGTAGCACCGCCCACATAGCAGATCTTGGAACTGAGTCAAAGGCCTTTTCCAGATCATAAAAGACTGAGAAGAGTGGATTCTGTTGCCCACTACATTTTTCTTGTAGTTGTCTTATGCAGAAAATCAAGTAAGTTGTGCTTCTGGAAGATCAAAATCCACACTGGGACTCGGGGAGCATCTTTTCTGAGATAACCTGAAGGCGGTTAAGTTAAATTCTGGCGAGAATTTTACCCACAGTAGATAGTAGCGATATACCGCGATAGTTGCCACAAACACTACGATCACCTTTCTTGAAGATTGTGATGATAGTGGCGTTCTTTAGGTCACCAGGTACTTCTCCTAATTCCCAAATTTTGAGAATAAGAGTGAAAATCCGCGTTTTAAGGGACTGACCTCCAGCTTGAATTAATTCCATTGGGATGTTATCTGGGCCAGGTGCCTTTCTTGGTTTCATTTGATTGAGTGCTACACTGAATTCCGTGTAAGAAGGAGGTACAGCCACCCATGGTTGTTCAGGATATTTCGGCACATCACGAAGGAAGTCTTCAGCAGCTGTTGAGGGACGATTTAGAAGGACGGAGAAACGTTCCTTTCAACGCTCTAAGATATCATGGCTGACAGTAAGAGTGGCAGGGTTGTCAACACTTTTTAGTGTACCTGATGAAGAACTAGTATCGCATCCACGAACGTATCGTAGGGAGGAAGCTCCACGACCATTCAAGACTAGTATCGTTTCTACGAACGTATCGTTGGGAGGAAGTTCCACGACCATTCAAGACTAGTATCGTATCTACGAACGTATCGTAGGGAGGAAGTTCCACGACTATTCAAGACTAGTATCGTATCTACGAACGTATCGTAGGGAGGAATTTCCACGACCTTTCAAGACTAGTATCGGATCCACGAACGTATCGTAGGGGGAACGTTCCACGACCATTCAAGACAATTATCGTATCCACGAACGTATCGTAGGAAGGAAACTCCCACGACAATTCAAGACTAGTATCGTGACCACAAACGTATCGGAGGGGGGAAGCCCCCACGACCATTCAAGACTAGTATCGTATACACGAACGTATAGTAGGGAGGAAGCTCCCACGACCGTTCAAGACTAGTATCGTATCTACGGACGTATCGTAGGGGGGAAGCTCTCACCACCATTCAAGACTAGTATCGTATACATGAACGTATCGTAGGGAGGTAGCCCCCACGACCATTCAAGATTAGTATCGTATCCACAAACGTATCGTAGGGAGGAAGTTACCATGACCATTGAAGACTAGTGTCGTATCAACGAACGTATCGTAGGGAGGAAAACTCCCACCACCATTCAAGACTAGTATCGTATCCACGAACGTATCATATTGAGGAAACCCCCACCACCATTCAAGACTTGTATCGTATCCACGAACGTATCGTGGGGAGGAAGCTACAATTACCATACAAGACTAGTATCGTATCTACGAACGTATCGTAGGGAGGAAGCTCCACGACCATTCAAGATTAGTATCGTTTCAACGAACGTATCGTAGGGAGGAAGTTCCACGACCATTCAAGACTAGTATCGTATCTACGAACGTATCGTAGGGAGGATGTTCCACGACCATTCAAGACTAGTATCGTATCTACGAACGTATAGTAGGGAGGAAGTTCCACGACCATTCAAGACTAGTATCGTATCCACGATCGTATGGTAGGGGGGAAGTTCCGCGTCCATTCAAGGCTAGTATCGTATCCACGAACGTATCGTATGAAGGGAGCTCCCACGACAATTCAAGACTATTATCGTATCCACGAACGTATCGTAGGGAGGAATCAACCTTGACCATTAAGGACTAGTATCGTATACACGAACGGATCGTAGGGAGGAATCTCCCACGACCATTCAAGACTAGTATCGTATCCACGAACTTATTGTAGGGAGGAAGCTCTCATGACCATTCAAGACTAGTAGCGTATCCACGAACGTATCGTAGTGAGGTAGTTCTCACGACCTTTCAAGGCAAGTATCGTATCCACGAACGACTCGTAGGGTGGAAGCTCTCACGACCATTCAAGACTAGTATCGTATCCACGAACGTATCGTAGGGAGGAAGCTCCCATGATAATTCAAGACTAGTATCGAATCCACGAACGTATCGTAGGGGAGAACTTCCACGACCATTCAAGACTAGTATCGAATCCACGAAGGTTTCGTAGGGAGGAAGCTCCACGACCATTCAGGACTAGTATCGCATCCACGAACGTATCGTAGGGAGGAAGTTCTCACGACAATTCAAGACTTGTATCGTATCTATGAACATATCGTAGGGAGGAAACTCCCGTGACCATTCAAGACTAGTATCGTATCCACGAACGTATCGTTGGGAGGAAGCTCCCACCACCATTCCAGACTAGTATCGTATCTACGAATGTATCGTAGGGAGGAAGCCCCCACGACCATTCAAGACTAGAATCGTATCCACAAACGTATCGTTGGGAAGAAGCTACCATGACCATTCAAGACTAGTGTCGTATCCACGAATGTATCGTAGGGAGGAAGCCCCCACGACCATTCAAGACTAGAATCGTATCCACAAACGTATCGTTGGGAAGAAGCTACCATGACCATTCAAGACTAGTGTCGTATCCACGAATGTATCGTAGGGAGGAAGCTCTCACCACCATTCAAGACTAGTATCGTATCCACGAATGTATCGAAGGGAGGAAGCCCCCACGACCATTCAAGACTAGTATCGTATCCACAAACGTGTCGTTGGGAAAAAGCTACCAAGACCATTCAAGACTAGTGTCGTATCCACGAATTTATCGTAGGGAGGAAGCCCCCACCACCATTCAAGACTTGTATCGTGTCCTCGAACGTATCGTAGGGAGGAAGCTAACATTAGCATACAAGACTAGTATCGTATCCACGAACGTATCGTAGAGAGGAAGCTCCACGATCATTTAAGACTGGTATCGTTTCTACGAACGTATCCTAGGGAGGAAGTTACACGACCATTCAAGACCAGTTTCGTATCCACGAACGTACCGTAGGGAGGAATTTCCCATGACCATTCAAAACTAGTATCTTATCCACGAACGTATCGTAGGGAGGAATTTACCACGTCCATTCAAGACTAGTATCGTATCCACGAACATATCGTAGGGAGGAATTTCCCATGACCATTCAAGACTACTATCGTATCCAACAACGTATCGTAGGGAGAAAGCTCCACGACGTTTCAAGACTAGTTTCGTATCCACGAACGTATCGTAAGGAGGAAGCTCCCATGACCATTCAAGACTATTATCCTATCCACGAACGTATCGTAGGGAGGAAGCTACCATTACCATACAAGACTAGTATCGTATCCACGAACGTATCGTAGGGAGGAAGTTCAACGACCATTCAAGACTAGTATCATATCCACGAAAGTATCGTAGGGGGAAGATCCACGACCATTCAAGGCTAGTATCGTATCGACGAACGTATCGTAGGGAGGAAGCTACCATGACCATTCAAGACTAGTATCGTATCCATGAACGTATTATAGGGGGAAGCGCCTAAGACCATTCATGACTAGTATCGTATCCAGAAACGTATCGTATGGATAAAGCTCCCATGACCATTCGAGACTAGTATCCTATCCACAAATGTATCTTAGGGAGGAAGCACCCACGACCATTCAAGTCCAGTATCGTATCCACAAACGTATCGTAGGGAGGAAGCTCCCTTGATCATTCAAGACTGGCATCGTATCCACGAACGTATTGTAGTGAGGAGGCTCCACCATCATTCAAGACCAGTATCGTATCCACGATCGTATCGTATGGAGGAAACTCTCACAACCATTCAAGACCAGTATCATATCCACAAACGTATCGTAGGGAGGAAGCTCCCTTGACCATTCAAGACTGGTATCGTATCCACGAACGTATTGTGGGGAGGAAATTCCTTCACCTTTCAAGACCTGTACCGTATCCACGAACGTATTGTAGGGAGGAAGCTCCACCACCATACAATACCAGTATCGTATCCACAAACGTACCGTACTGAGGAAGCTCCCATGACCATTCAAGACTAGTACCGTATCCGCGAACGTATCCTAGGGAGAAAGCTCCCATGACCATTCAAGACTGGTATCGTATCCACGTGCATATCGTATGGAGGAAGCTCTCTTGACCATTCAATACTGGTATCGTATCCACGAACGTATCGTAAATAGGATGCTCTCATAACCATTCAAGACTAGTATCGTATCCACGAACGTATCGTAGGGAGGAATCTCCCACGACCATTCAAGACCAGTGTCGTATCCACGAACGTATCGTTGTGAGGAAGCTCCCATGACCTTTCAAGACTAGTATCGTATCCTTGAACGTATCGTAGGGAGGAATCTCCCGTGACCATTCAAGACTAGTATCGTATCCACGAACGTATCGTAAGGAGGAAGCTCCGATGACCATTCAAGTCTAGTATCGTATCCAGTAACGTATCGAAGGGAGGAATCTCTCACGACCATTCAAGATTAGTATCGAATCCACGAACGTATGTTAGGGAGGAAGCTCCCATGACCATTCAAGACTAGTATCGTATCCACGAACGTATCGTAGGGAGGAAACTACCATGACCATTCAAGACTAGTGTCGTATCCACGAATGTATCGTAGGGAGGGAGCCCCCACCACCATTCAAGACTAGTATCGTGTCCACGATCGTATCATAGGGTGGAAGCCCCCACCACCATTCAAGACTAGTATCGTATCCACGATCGTATCATAGGGAGGAAGCTCTCATGACCATTCAAGACTAGTATCGTGTCCACGAACGTATCATAGGGAGGAAGCCCCCACCACCATTCAAGACTTGTATCGTATCCACGAACGTATCATAGGGAGGAAGCCCCCGCCACCATTCAAGACTTGTATCGTATCCACGAACGTATCGTAGGGAGGAAGCTAACATTACCATACAAGACTAGTCGTCGTCGTCGTCGTCGTCGGCTTTAACTCGTTTCCGAGTATACATCTTCTTCCAAAACAGTCTAAAATAATCTAAGGTTGATTTCTATGGGCATGTTTGCGGTTACTGAACAGCCCAATGCGTGCATGAAACAAACGTCCACACAGATCACACAGAACTGTTGGTGGAGGGCGTGGCTGTACTGCACGGAGCTTTCGTGCTTGTCGCTTGGCCTTAACAATTCTACGATGTTCTTCTTCAAACATTTTGACAGCAGCCGGGATGGTCTGGCGCCAAGTTGAACGGTCTTTAGCAAGCTGGTCCGAGGTTTGTGGATTGAGACCTGTCAACTACATATTCTGCTTAAATTGGTCCTTGTAACGTCTCTTAGGGCCTCCATGAGGTCTGGTGCCGGAGGTGAGTTCACCATACAGAACCTGGCGTGGTAGTCTCGTATCATCCATCCGATGGACATGTCCAATCCATCTAAGTTGATGACCAATGACGGATGATTCTATACTATTAGCAAGCGCTTTCTCAAGAACATCAAGATTGGTGATGTGGTCTTCCCACTTTATCTTAAGGATGGATCTAAGTTTCTGTTGATGGAAGCGCTCAAGCTTTCGGAAGTCATGTCGATAGAGGGTCCAGGTTTCACAGCCATACAACAATGTTGAGATGACAACAGCTTGGTACACCATGAGCTTCGTCTTCACGGTCAGATCTTTATTCAAGAAGACCCGGTGCGATAGTCGCCTAAATGCCGCATGGGCAGCACCGATTCTCTTCTCTACATCCTGCCCACAATTGCCGTGTACAGATAGCAGACTGCCCAGATACGAGAAGTGGTCTACCTGCTCCAGTGGAGTATCTGAGATAGAAATATTGAATTGCGGAACGGAAGTGCCTGGTGAGGGTTGTGCCAGAACCTTGGTCTTCTGAACATTAATGGTGAGACCAAAACGTTCACATGCATTCTTGTAGCAATTAACAGTCTGTTGCAACTCCACTGGCGTGAGTGTAGGCGATGCTGCATCATCTGCATACAACATATTGGTTATCTTCGTAACCTGAGTTAGCTTCTTGGAGCGAAATCGAGCTAGGTTGAAGAGCCCTCCATCAAATCGGTACCTGACATCTACACCTGGGATGTTTGTGGGCGATTTATATAGCATTGCAGCCAAATACAATGCAAACAGTGTTGGAGCAAGTAGGCAGCCTTGTTTCAGTCCATGAGTGATAGGAAATTCGTCAGAGATCTTATTTTGCTGACAAACCTGACCGGTCATGCCATCATGGAGAGCTTGGATTAGATCAACAAAGCGTCGAGGACAGCCAAAGCGTTGTAGCACCGCCCACATAGCAGATCTTGGAACTGAGTCAAAGGCCTTTTCCAGATCATAAAAGACTGAGAAGAGTGGATTCTGTTGCCCACTACATTTTTCTTGTAGTTGTCTTATGCAGAAAATCAAGTAAGTTGTGCTTCTGGAAGATCGAAATCCACACTGGGACTCGGGGAGGATCTTTTCTGAGATAACCTGAAGGCGGTTAAGTAAAATTCTGGCGAGAATTTTACCCACAGTAGATAGTAGCGATGTACCGCGATAGTTGCCACAAACACTACGATCACCTTTCTTGAAGATTGTGATGATAGTGGCGTTCTTTAGGTCACCAGGTACTTCTCCTAATTCCCAAATTTTGAGAATAAGAGTGAAAATCCGCGTTTTAAGGGACTGACCTCCAGCTTGAATTAATTCCATTGGGATGTTATCTGGGCCAGGTGCCTTTCTTGGTTTCATTTCATTGAGAGCTACACTGAATTCCGTGTAAGAAGGAGGTACAGCAACCCATGGTTGTTCAGGATATTTCGGCACATCACGAAGGAAGTCTTCAGCAGCTGTTGAGGGACGATTTAGAAGGACGGAGAAACGTTCCTTCCAACGCTCTAAGATATCATGGCTGACAGTAAGAGTGGCAGGGTTGTCAGCACTTTTTAGTGTACCTGATGAAGAACTAGTATCGCATCCACGAACGTATCGTAGGGAGGAAGCTCCACGACCATTCAAGACTAGTATCGTTTCTACGAACGTATCGTTGGGAGGAAGTTCCTCGACCATTCAAGACTAGTATCGTATCTACGAACGTATCGTAGGGAGGAAGTTCCACGACTATTCAAGACTAGTATCGTATCTACGAACGTATCGTAGGGAGGAATTTCCACGACCTTTCAAGACTAGTATCGGATCCACGAACGTATCGTAGGGGGAAAGTTCCACGACCATTCAAGACTAGTATCGTATCCACGAACGTATCGTAGGAAGGAAACTCCCACGACAATTCAAGACTAGTATCGTGACCACAAACGTATCGGAGGGGGGAAGCCCCCACGACCATTCAAGACTAGTATCGTATACACGAACGTATAGTAGGGAGGAAGCTCCCACGACCGTTCAAGACTAGTATCGTATCTACGGACGTATCGTAGGGGGGAAGCTCTCACCACCATTCAAGACTAGTATCGTATACATGAACGTATCGTAGGGAGGAAGCCCCCACGACCATTCAAGATTAGTATCGTATCCATAAACGTATCGTAGGGAGGAAGTTACCATGACCATTCAAGACTAGTGTCGTATCAACGAACGTATCGTAGGGAGGAAATCCCCCACCACCATTCAAGACTAGTATCGTATCCACGAACGTATCATATTGAGGAAACCCCCACCACCATTCAAGACTTGTATCGTATCCACGAACGTATCGTGGGGAGGAAGCTACACTTACCATACAAGACTAGTATCGTATCTACGAACGTATCGTAGGGAGGAAGCTCCACGACCATTCAAGATTAGTATCGTTTCTACGAACGTATCGTAGGGAGGAAGTTCCACGACCATTCAAGACTAGTATCGTATCTACGAACGTATCGTAGGGAGGAAGTTCCACGACCATTCAAGACTAGTATCGTATCTACGAACGTATAGTAGGGAGGAAGTTCCACGACCATTCAAGACTAGTATCGTATCCACGATCGTATGGTAGGGGGTAAGTTCCGCGTCCATTCAAGGCTAGTATCGTATCCACGAACGTATCGTATGAAGGGAGCTCCCACGACAATTCAAGACTATTATCGTATCCACGAACGTATCGTAGGGAGGAATCTACCATGACCATTAAAGACTAGTATCGTATACACGAACGGATCGTAGGGAGGAATCTCCCACGACCATTCAAGACTAGTATCGTATCCACGAACTTATTGTAGGGAGGAAGCTCTCATGACCATTCAAGACTAGTAGCGTATCCACGAACGTATCGTAGGGAGGTAGTTCTCACGACCTTTCAAGGCAAGTATCGTATCCACGAACGACTCGTAGGGTGGAAGCTCTCACGACCATTCAAGACTATTATCGTATACACGAGCGTATCGAAGGTAGGAAGTTCCCATTACCATTCAAGACTAAAACCGTATCCACGAACGTATCATAGGGAGGAAGCTCCCACAACCATTCAAGACTGGTATCGTATACACGAACGTATCGTAAGGAGGAAGCTCTCACGACCATTCAAGACAAGTATCGTATCCACGAACGTATCGTAGGGAGGAAGCTCCCACGATAATTCAAGACTAGTATCGAATCCACGGACGTATCGTAGGGGAGTACTTCCACGACCATTCAAGACTAGTATCGACTCCACGAAGGTTTCGTAGGGAGGAAGCTCCACGACCATTCAGGACTAGTATCGCATCCACGAACGTATCGTAGGGAGGAAGTTCTCACGACAATTCAAGACTTGTATCGTATCTATGAACATATCGTAGGGAGGAAACTCCCGTGACCATTCAAGACTAGTATCGTATCCACGAACGTATCGTTGGGAGGAAGATCCCACGACCATTCAAGACTAGTATCGTATCCACAAACGTATCGTAGGGAGGAAGCTCCAAGACCATTCAAGACTAGTATCGTATCTACGGCCGTATCGTAGGGAGGAAGCTCTCACCACCATTCCAGACTAGTATCGTATCTACGAATGTATCGTAGGGAGGAAGCCCCCACGACCATTCAAGACTAGAATCGTATCCACAAACGTATCGTTGGGAAGAAGCTACCATGACCATTCAAGACTAGTGTCGTATCCACGAATGTATCGTAGGGAGGAAGCTCTCACCACCATTCAAGACTAGTATCGTATCCACGAATGTATCGTAGGGAGGTAGCCCCCACGACCATTCAAGACTAGTATCGTATCCACAAACGTGTCGTTGGGAAGAAGCTACCATGACCATTCAAGACTAGTGTCGTATCCACGAATTTATCGTAGGGAGGAAGCCCCCACCACCATTCAAGACTTGTATCGTGTCCTCGAACGTATCGTAGGGAGGAAGCTAACATTAGCATACAAGACTAGTATCGTATCCACGAACGTATCGTAGAGAGGAAGCTCCACGACCATTTAAGACTGGTATCGTTTCTACGAACGTATCCTAGGGAGGAAGTTACACGACCATTCAAGACTAGTATCGTATCTACGTACGTATCGTAGGGAGGAAGTTCCACGACCATTCAAGACTAGTATCGTATCTACGAACGTATCTTAGGGAGGAAGGTCCACGACCACAAAGGTTCACAAATCCAACCCCTCGTCCTCGTCGTGGGAGATGGGCAACGTAATTAAGTAGGGGATTGCCTGTAGGGGTGAAGTACAGTGGGGACTTTGTGTGCCTCAAGACCGCTACGGTAGCTGTGAAGGCCCTACAGGAACCCTGAAGAAATTACGGCTAACGGGGCTCTGGTGAAACAACTGCTGCCTTGTAGTTTGGAGTTGGTTCTTCAAAGGCTAAGGGAAGAAACCCTGACAGAAAATCAGCCTGGTGCCTCAGGCTTATTGTGGCAGCCCCTCCAAGGCACTCGGAGGCAGTGGGTTACTCACTCGCTCCTCTTAAATAAACTGATTACGGAAACTGAAGCGAAATTACAAAACCGGACGGATAACCTGATGACGACTTTTGGCATGAAGAGGACTACGAAAATCGGTTTCTGGAATGTGAGGACCTTGATGGAGAAAACCAGACTGAAACAAGTGACACGGGAGATGAAGAATTATGGGCTGGATATCCGAGGATTGAGTGAAGTGAGGTGGCCAGGATTTGGTGAAATACAGACAACAGATGGAATTACATTTCTCTATTCTGGGGGTGATGATGAAGAACACAGGGATGGAGTGGGGTTGCTGCTCAACAGAAATGCAAAGAGAAGCCTTATGGAGTGGAAGCCAATTTCTAGTAGGCTCATGTTTGCTAGGTTCAAGACAAAGATCAGGAATGTGATCATCATCCAATGCTATGCGCCTACAGAACAATCGGAGCCAGAGAAGAAGGAAGAATTCTACCAAATGCTGAGAGATGTCACAAGACAAACAAGTAAGAAGGACATTCTCATTGTTATGGGAGACTTCAACGCGAAGGTGGGCTCAAATAATGAGGGGTTGGAGCAGATCATGGGTAAACATGGCCTTGGTGAGATGAATGACAATGGGGAGAAATTTACGGAATATTGCGCCAGTCAGGATTTGGTGATGGGTGGCACGGTATATCCTCATAGGCGGTGCCACAAGGTCACCTGGGTGTCTCCTGATCAAGTCACAGAAAATCAAATTGATCACATCGCGGTGAGCAGGAGGTTCAGAAGAAGCTTGGAAGATGTTAGGAACAAGAGAGGAGCGGACGTTGGTAGTGACCATCATCTTGTGGTTGCCAACTTCCGTATGAAGATCGTCGCAGTCCGCCGAAAGTTTAACACTCGGCACAACAAGTTTGATGTGGGCAAGCTTAAGAACCGGCAGAGATTGGACGAATTTAAACTGGAGCTCAGAAATAAATTCCAGGTGTTGGACTCCGAGACAGAGAAGGACGTGGAGACTGTGTGGAGCGAGGTAAAGAATATCTTCGTGGAAACCAGTGAGATGCAGCTCGGGTACAAGAACTACCCGCGGAAAGAATGGATATCCGATCAGACCTGGGACAAGATAAATTATAGGAAGGAGATTAAGGCCAAGCTCAACACCTGCAAGACTAGGCAGCAGAAGGCCCTCACACAAGCAACGTATTCAACAGCAAACAGGGAGGTAAAGAGGAGTGTACGGAAGGATCATAGGAGGTGGATTGATGAGCAGGCGGAGAAAGCAGAAGAAGCGGCAAGCAGGGGGGACGTTAAGGAGCTCTATGGCATCACAAAGATGCTTTCGAAGAAAGGTTTTAATAAAACTAGGCCTGTGAAGAGCAAGACGGGCGAGATCCTCACGACGTGTGAACAGCAGCTGACAAGATGGAGAGAACACTTTGCGGAGGTTCTTAATCGAGATAGAGGACCAGAAAGTAAGCAGCGTGGAGAAGATGAAGAGGAAGCAGAAAGTGACCCAAGCATCAGCCTCGACTCCCCAACTCGGGGCGAAATACGGACAGCGTTGAAGCAGATGGAATGTGGGAAGGCACCAGGTCTGGATAATATCCCAGCGGAAGTACTGAAAGCAGACATGGATATTACGATCGATATGCTGCACCCGCTGTTGGAGAAGATCTGGAAGGAGGAGAAAATACCAACCGACTGGAAGAAGGGGTTGATAGTCAAGTTGCCGAAGAAAGGGGACACCACAAACTGTAACAACTGGAGGGGTATCACCTTGCTGTCCATTCCAAGCAAAGTGCTGGCGAGAGTCATCTTGAATCGTATAAAAGACTGCGTAGAAAAAAGGCTTCGGAAGGAACAGGCTGGATTTCGACAACATCGCAGCTGTGTGGATCTCATCAACACCCTCCGAATCATCCTGGAGCAGAGTGTGGAGTGGCGGAATACCCTTTACCTCACATTTATTGACTTCGAGAAAGCCTTCGACTCCGTAAATCAAAGAATCATGTGGAAGACCCTCGGGGAATATAAAATTCCAACAAAGATCATCAGAATCATGGAAGAGATGTACGAAGGGTATGAGTGCCAGGTTCTTCACGAAGGCAAATTAACAGAATAGATAAAGGTCAGTTCCGGAGTGAGACAGGGGTGTGTCCTTTCCCCGCCCCCCCCCACTCTGTTCCTGTTGGTCCTGGATAGTGTGATGAAGAAGGTAATGGGAGGACGGAAGAGGGGTATTCAATGGGGTATAAATGACAGGCTTGAAGATCTGGATTTCGCAGACGACATTTGTCTTATGGCACAACGGTACCGAGACAGAGAAGATAAGCTGGGGAGGTTGCGGAGAGAAGCAGAACGTGCAGGACTAATGATCAACACCAACAAGACCAAAGAGATGAGGATAAATTCTGACATCACGACTAGTTTGACAGTCAACGGAAAGGACATTGAGCGAGTTGAGTCCTTCCTCTACCTTGCAAGTATAGTCACAAATGATGGGGGAGCAGAGGAAGATGTTCGAAGCCGTATCAGGAAGGCAAATGGTGCCTTTGTCCAGCTCTACCCCATCTGGAGAAATAGAAACATTTCCAGGAAGCCCAAGCTCCGCCTTTTCAATAGCAACGTAAAGTCGATTCTTCTCTACGGCTGTGAAACATGGAAAGTCACAAAACCGATGAACAACCAGCTACAGGTGTTCATTAACAGATGTCTACGTCGCATCCTGAATGTGAGGTGGCCGGACATAATCTCAAATGAAGATCTTTGGACCATCACCAAACAACAACCGATTAGCATCCAGATCAAGGAGAGGAAATGGCGCTGGATTGGTCACACACTAAGGAAGCCGGACGGAGCTATTGAGAGGGCGGCGCTAGACTGGAATCCTCAAGGCGCCAGGAAGCGAGGTCGACCTAAGAAGACCTGGAAGAGGACGATCGAAAATGAAATTGCAGAGGTGGACAAGAACTGGAGTCAAGTGAAGAGAATGGCCAGGAACCGTACTGCGTGGAGAAATTTCGCCAAGGCCCTATGCTCCGGAAGGAGCGGCAGGAATTAATGCAATGTAACGTATGCACGAAAGTATCGTAGGGAGCAATCTCCCACGACCATTCAAGACCAGTGTCGTATCCACGAACGTATCATGAGGAGGAATCTCCCATGACCATTCAAGACTAGTATCGTATCCACGAACGTATCGTAGGGAGAAAGCCCCAAGACTATTCAAGACTAGTATCGTCTCCAGTACCGTATCGTAGGGAGGAAGCTCTCACGACCATTCAAGACTTGTATCGATCCACGAACGTATCATAGGGAGGAAGCTCCCATGGCCATTCAGGACTAGTACCGTATCCACGAACGCATCGTAGGGAGAAGGTTCCCATGACCATTCAAGACTAGTATCGTATCCACGAACGTATCGTAGGGAGGATCCTCCCATGACAATTCAAGAATAGTAACGTATCCATGATCGTATCGTGGGAGGAATCTACCATGACCATTCAAGACTAGTATCGTATCGACGAACGTATCGTAGGGAGGAAGCTCCAATGAACATTCAAGACTAGTATCGTATCCACGAACGTATCGTAGGGAAGAAGCTCCCAGGACTATTCAAGAATATCATCGAATCTATGAACGTATCGTAGGCAGGAATTCCCCATGACCATTCAAGTCCAGTATCGTATCAACGAACGTACCGTAGGGAGTAATTTCCCATGACCATTCAAGACTACTATCGTATCCAACAACGTAACGTAGGGAGGAAGGTGCACGATGTTTCAAGACTAGTATAGTATCCGCGAACGTACCGTAGGGAGGAAGCTCCCACAACCATTCAAGACTAGTACCGTATACACGAACGTATCATAAGGAGGAAGCTCTGACGACCATTCAAGATTAGTATCGTATCCACGAAAGTATCGTTGGGAGGAAGCTCCCACGACCATTCAAGACTAGTATCGAATCCACGAACGTATCGTAGGGGAGAAGATCCACGCCCATTCAAGGCTAGTATCGAATCCACGAACGTTTCGTAAGGAGGAAGCTCCACGACCATTCAAGACTAGTATCGTATCCACGAACGTATCGTAGGGAGGAAGTTCTCACGACCATTCAAGACTAGTATCGTATCTACGAACATATCGTAGGGAGGAAGCTCCTGTAACCATTCAAGACTAGTATCGTATCCACGAACCTATCGTAGGGAGGAAGCTCCCATGACCATTCAAGACTAGTATCGTATCCTCGAACGTATGGTAAGGAGGAAGCTCTCATGACCATTCAAGACTAGTATCGTATCCACGAACGTATCGTAGGGAGGAAGTTCTCACGACCATTCAAGACTAGTATCGTATCTACGAACATATCGTAGGGAGGAAGCTCCCGTAACCATTCAAGACTAGTATCGTATCCACGAACGTATCGTAGGGAGGAAGTTCTCTCGACCATTCAAGACTGGTATCGTATCTACGAACTTATCGTAGGGAGGAAGCTCCCGTAACCATTCAAGTCTAGTATCGTATCCACGAACGTATCGTAGGGAGGAAGCTCTCATGACCATTCAAGACTAGTATCGTAATCACGAATGTATCGTAGAGAGGAAGTCCCCACCACCATTCAAGACTAGTATCGTATCCACGAACGTATCATAGGGAGGAAGCCCCCACCACCATTCAAGACTTGTATCGTATCCACGAACTTATCGTGGGGAGGAAGCTACCTTTACCATACAAGACTAGTATCGTATCTACAAACGTATCGTAGGGAGGATGCTAAACGACCATTCAAGATTAGTATCCTTTCTACGAACTTATCGTAGGGAGGAAGTTCCACGACCATTCAAGAATAGTATCGTATCTACGAACGAATCGCAGGGAGGAAGTTCCACGACCATTCAAGACTAGTATCGTATCCACGAACGTATGGTAGGGGGGAAGTTCCGCGTCCATTCAAGACTAGTATCGTATCCACGAACGTATCGTAGGAAGGAAGCTCGCACGACAATTCAAGACTATTATCGTATCCACGAACCTATCGTAGGGAGGAATCAACCATGACCATTAAAGACTTGTATCGTATACACGAACCGATCGTAGGGAGGAATCTCCCACGACCATTCAAGACTAGTATCGAATGCACGAACGTATCATAGGGTGGAAGCCCCCACCTCCATTCAAGACTAGTGTCGTATCCACGAATGTATCGTAGGGAGGAAGCCCCCACCACCATTCAAGACTAGTATCGTATCCACGAACGTATCATAGGGTGGAAGCCCCCACCACAATTAAAGACCTGTATCGTGTCCACGAGCGTATCGTAGGGAGGAAGCTAACATTACCATACAAGACCAGTATCGTATCCATGAACGTATCGTAGGGAGGAAGCTCCACGGCCATTCAGACTAGTATCGTTTCGACGAACGTATCGTAGGGAGGAAGTTACACGACCATTCAAGACTAGTATCGTATCTACGAACATATCGTAGGGAGGAAGTTCCACGACCATTCAAGACTAGTATCGTATCTACGGACGTATCGTAGGGAGGAAGCTCTCACCACAATTCAAGGCTAGTATCGTATCCATGAACGTATCGTAGGGAGGAAGCCCCCACGGCACATCAAGACAAGTATATTATCCACGAGCGTATCTTAGGGAGGAAGCTCCCATGACCATTCAAGTCTAGTATCGTATCCACGAACGTATGGTAGGGGGGAAGTTCCGCGTCCATTCAAGGCTAGTATCGTATCCACGAACGTATCGTATGAAGGAAGCTCCCACGACAATTCAAGACTATTATCGTATCCACGAACGTAGAGTAGGGACGAATCTACCATGACCATTAAAGACTAGCATCGTATACACGAACGGATCGTATGGAGGAATCTCCCACGACCATTCAAGACTAGTATCGTATCCACGAACTTATTGTAGGGAGGAAGCTCTCATGACCATTCAAGACTAGTATCGTATCCACGAACGTATCGTAGGGAGGTAGTTCTCACGACCTTTTAAGGCACGTATCGTATCCACGAACGATTCGTAGGGAGGAAGCTCTCACGACCATTCAAGGCTATTATCGTATACACGAGCGTATCGAAGGTAGGAAGTTCCCATTACCATTCAAGACTAGTACCGTATCCACGAACGTATCATAGGGAGGCAGCTCCCACAACCATTCAAGACTAGTATCGTATACACGAACGTATCGTATGGAGGAAGCTCTCACGACCATTTAAGACTAGTATCGTATCCTCGAACGTATCGTAGGGAGGAAGCTCCCACGATAATTCAAGACTAGTATCGAATCCACGAACGTATCGTAGGGGAGAAGTTCCACGACCATTCAATACTAGTATCGAATCCACGAAGGTTTCGTAGGGAGGAAGCTCCACGATCATTCAGGACTAGTATCGCATCCACGAACGTATCGTAGGGAGGAAGTTCTCACGACAATTCAAGACTAGTATCGTATCTACGAACATATCGTAGGGAGGAATCTCCCGTGACCATTCAAGACTAGTATCGTATCCACGAACGTATCGTTGGGAGGAAGCTCCCACGACCATTCAAGACAAGTATCGTATCCACAAACGTATCGTAGGGAGGAAGCTCTAAGACCATTCAAGGCTAGTATCGTATCTACGGCCGTATCGTAGGGAGGAAGCTCTCACCACCATTCAAGACTAGTATCGTATCCACGAATGTATCGTAGGGAGGAAGCCCCCACGACCATTCAAGACTAGTATCGTATCCACAAACGTATCGTTGGGAAGAAACTACCATGACCATTTAAGACTAGTGTCGTATACAGGAATGTATCGTAGGGAGGAAGCTCTCACCACCATTCAAGACTAGTACCGTATCCACGAATGTATCGTAGGGAGGAAGCCCCCACGACCATTCAAGACTAGTATCGTATCCACAAACGCATCGTTGGGAAGAAGCTACCATGACCATTCAAGACTAGTGTCGTATCCAGGAATGTATCGTAGTGAGGAAGCCCCGACCACCATTCAAGACTTGTTTCGTGTCCACGAACGTATCGTAGGGAGGAAGCTAACATTACCATACAAGACTAGTATCGTATCCACGAAAGTAGCGTAGGGAGGAAACTCCACGACCATTCAAGACTGGTATCGTTTCTACGAACGTATCCTAGGGAGGAAGTTACAAGTCCTTTCAAGACTAGTATCGTATCTACGAACGTATCGTAGGGAGGAAGTTCCACGACCATTCAAGACTAGTATCGTATCTACGAACGTATCGTAGGGAGGAAGTTCCACGACCATTCAAGACTAGTATCGTATCCACGAACGTATCGTAGGGGGATGTTCCACGACCATTCAAGACTAGTATCGTATCCACGAACGTATCGTAGGAAGGAAACTCCCACGACAAATCAAGACTAGTATCGTATCCACGATCGTATCGTAGGGAGGAAGCTCCACGACCATTCAAGACTAATACCGTATCCACAAACGTATCGTAGGGGGGTAGCCCCCAAGAAAATTCAAGACTAGTATAGTATACACGAACGTATCGTAGGGAGGAAGCTCCCACGACCATTCAAGACTAGTATCGTATCTACGGACGTATCTTAGGGCGGAAGCTCTCACCACCATTCAAGTTTAGTATCGTATCCATGAACGTATCGTAGGGAGGAAGCCCCCATGACCATTCAAGAAAAGTATCTTATCCACGAGCGTATCTTAAGGAGGAAGCTCCCATGTCCATTCAAGACTAGTATCGTATCCATGAGCTTACCGTAGTGAGGATGCTCCCATGACCATTCAAGACTAGTATCGTATCCACGAATGTATCGTAGAAAGAAAGCTCCCAAGACCATTCAAGACTAGTATCGTATCAACGATCCTATCGTAGGAAGGAAGCTCCCATGACCATTCAAGACTAGTATCGTATCCTCGAACGTATGGTAAGGAGGAAGCTCTCATGACCACTCAAGACTAGTATCGCATCCACAAACGTATCTTAGGGAGGAAGCTCCCATGTCCATTCAAGACGATTATCGTATCCACGAACGCATGGTAAGGAGGAAGCTCTCATGACCATTCAAGTCTAGTATCGTACCCACGAACGTATCGTAGAGAGGAATCTCTCATGGCCATTCAAGACTATTATCGTATCCACGAACGTTTCGTAGGGAAGAAGCTCCCATGACCATTCTAGTCTAGTACCGTATTCAGTAACTTATCGTAGGGAGGAAGCTCTCACGTCCATTCAAGACTAGTATCGTATCTACGAACATATCGTAGGAAAATACCTCCCGTGACTATTAAAGACTTGTATCGTATCCACGAACGTGTCGTAGGGAGGAAGCTCCCACGACCATTCATGACTAGTATCGTATTTACGGACGTATCGTAGGGAGGAAGCTCTCGTCACCATGCAAGACTAGTATCGTATCCACGAACGTATCGTAGGGAGGAAACCCCCACGACCATTCAAGACTACTACCGTATTCACAAACGTATCTTTGGGAGGAAGCTACCACGACCATTCAAGAATAATGTCGTATCTACGAATGCATCGTAGGGAGGAAGCCCCCACCACCATTCAAGACTAGTAACGTATCTACGGACGTATCGTAGGGAGGAAGCTCTCACCACCATTCAAGACCAGTATCGTATCCACGAACGTACCGTAAGGAGGAAATTCTCATGACCATTCAAAACTAGTATCTTATCCACGAACGTATCATAGGGAGGAATTTCCCACGTCCATTCAAGACTAGTATCGTATCCACGAACATATCGTAGGGAAGAATTTCCCATGACCATTCAAGACTACTATCGTATCCAAGAACGTATCGTAGGGAGGAAGCTCCAAGGCGTTTCAAGACTATTATTGTATCCACGAACGTATCCTAAGGAGGAAGCTCCCATGACCATTCAAGACTATTATCGTATCCACGAACGTATCGTAGGGAGGAAGCTACCATTACCATACAAGACTAGTATATGTATCCGCGAACGTATCGTAGGGAGGAAGTTCAACGACCATTCAAGACTAGTATCTAATCCACGAACGTATCGTAGGGGGAAGATCCACGACCATTCAAGGCTAGTAACGTATCCACGAACGTATCGTAGGCAGGAAGCTCCCATAACTATTCAAGACTATTATCGTATCCACGATCGTATCGTAGGGAGGAAGCTCCACGACCATTCAAGACTAATACTGTATCCACAAACGTATCGTAGGGGGTAGCCCCCAAGAAATTTCAAGACTAGTATCGTATACACGAACGTATCTTAGGGAGGAAGCTCCCACGATTATTCAAGTCCAGTATCGTATCCACAAATGTATCGTAGGGAGGAAGCTCCCTTGATCATTCAAGACTGGTATCGTATCCACGAACTATTGTAGTGAGGAAGCTCCACCATCATTCAAGGCCAGTAACGTATCCACGAACGTATCGTAGGGAGGAAACTCTCACGACCATTCAAGACCACTATCATATCCACAAACGTATCGTAGGGAGGAAGCTCCCTTGACTATTCAAGACTGATATCGTATCCACGAACTTATTGTAGGGAGGAAGCTCCTTCACCTTTCAAGACCTGTATCGTATCCAAGAACGTATTGTAGGGAGGGAGCTCCACCACCATTCAATACCATTACCGTATCCATAAACGTATCGTACTGAGGAAACTCCCATGACCATTCAAGATTAGTACCGTATCCGCGAACGTATCCTAGGGAGAAAACTCCCATGACCATTCAAGACTAGTATTGTATCCACGTGCGTATCGTAGGGAGAAGGTTCCCATGACCATTCAAGACTAGTATCGTATCCACGAACGTATCGTAGGGAGGATCCTCCCATGACAATTCAAGAATAGTAACGTATCCATGATCGTATCGTGGGAGGAATCTACCATGACCATTCAAGACTAGTATCGTATCGACGAACGTATCGTAGGGAGGAAGCTCCAATGAACATTCAAGACTAGTATCGTATCCACGAACGTATCGTAGGGAAGAAGCTCCCAGGACTATTCAAGAATATCATCGTATCTATGAACGTATCGTAGGCAGGAATTCCCCATGACCATTCAAGTCCAGTATCGTATCAACGAACGTACCGTAGGGAGTAATTTCCCATGACCATTCAAGACTACTATCGTATCCAACAACGTAATGTAGGGAGGAAGGTGCACGATGTTTCAAGACTAGTATAGTATCCGCGAACGTACCGTAGGGAGGAAGCTCCCACAACCATTCAAGACTAGTACCGTATACACGAACGTATCATAAGGAGGAAGCTCTGACGACCATTCAAGATTAGTATCGTATCCACGAAAGTATCGTTGGGAGGAAGCTCCCACGACCATTCAAGACTAGTATCGAATCCACGAACGTATCGTAGGGGAGAAGATCCACGCCCATTCAAGGCTAGTATCGAATCCACGAACGTTTCGTAAGGAGGAAGCTCCACGACCATTCAAGACTAGTATCGTATCCACGAACGTATCGTAGGGAGGATGTTCTCACGACCATTCAAGACTAGTATCGTATCTACGAACATATCGTAGGGAGGAAGCTCCTGTAACCATTCAAGACTAGTATCGTATCCACGAACCTATCGTAGGGAGGAAGCTCCCATGACCATTCAAGACTAGTATCGTATCCTCGAACGTATGGTAAGGAGGAAGCTCTCATGACCATTCAAGACTTGTATCGTATCCACGAACGTATCGTAGGGAGGAAGTTCTCACGACCATTCAAGACTAGTATCGTATCTACGAACATATCGTAGGGAGGAAGCTCCCGTAACCATTCAAGACTAGTATCGTATCCACGAACGTATCGTAGGGAGGAAGTTCTCTAGACCATTCAAGACTGGTATCGTATCTAAGAACTTATCGTAGGGAGGAAGCTCCCGTAACCATTCAAGTCTAGTATCGTATCCACGAACGTATCGTAGGGAGGAAGCTCTCATGACCATTCAAGACTAGTATCGTAATCACGAATGTATCGTAGAGAGGAAGTCCCCACCACCATTCAAGACTAGTATCGTATCCACGAACGTATCATAGGGAGGAAGCCCCCACCACCATTCAAGACTTGTATCGTATCCACGAACTTATCGTGGGGAGGAAGCTACCTTTACCATACAAGACTAGTATCGTATCTACAAACGTATCGTAGGGAGGATGCTAAACGACCATTCAAGATTAGTATCCTTTCTACGAACTTATCGTAGGGAGGAAGTTCCACGACCATTCAAGACTAGTATCGTATCTACGAACGAATCGCAGGGAGGAAGTTCCACGACCATTCAAGACTAGTATCGTATCCACGAACGTATGGTAGGGGGGAAGTTCCGCGTCCATTCAAGACTAGTATCGTATCCACGAACGTATCGTAGGAAGGAAGCTCGCACGACAATTCAAGACTATTATCGTATCCACGAACCTATCGTAGGGAGGAATCAACCATGACCATTAAAGACTTGTATCGTATACACGAACCGATCGTAGGGAGGAATCTCCCACGACCATTCAAGACTAGTATCGAATGCACGAACGTATCATAGGGTGGAAGCCCCCACCTCCATTCAAGACTAGTGTCGTATCCACGAATGTATCGTAGGGAGGAAGCCCCCACCACCATTCAAGACTAGTATCGTATCCACGAACGTATCATAGGGTGGAAGCCCCCACCACAATTAAAGACCTGTATCGTGTCCACGAGCGTATCGTAGGGAGGAAGCTAACATTACCATAAAAGACCAGTATCGTATCCACGAACGTATCGTAGGGAGGAAGCTCCACGGCCATTCAGACTAGTATCGTTTCGACGAACGTATCGTAGGGAGGAAGTTACACGACCATTCAAGACTAGTATCGTATCTACGAACATATCGTAGGGAGGAAGTTCCACGACCATTCAAGCCTAGTATCGTATCTACGGACGTATCGTAGGGAGGAAGCTCTCACCACAATTCAAGGCTAGTATCGTATCCATGAACGTATCGTAGGGAGGAAGCCCCCACGGCACATCAAGACAAGTATATTATCCACGAGCGTATCTTAGGGAGGAAGCTCCCATGACCATTCAAGTCTAGTATCGTATCCACGAACGTATGGTAGGGGGGAAGTTCCGCGTCCATTCAAGGCTAGTATCGTATCCACGAACGTATCGTATGAAGGAAGCTCCCACGACAATTCAAGACTATTATCGTATCCACGAACGTAGAGTAGGGAGGAATCTACCATGACCATTAAAGACTAGCATCGTATACACGAACGGACCGTATGGAGGAATCTCCCACGACCATTCAAGACTAGTATCGTATCCACGAACTTATTTTAGGGAGGAAGCTCTCATGACCATTCAAGACTAGTATCGTATCCACGAACGTATCGTAGGGAGGTAGTTCTCACGACCTTTTAAGGCACGTATCGTATCCACGAACGATTCGTAGGGAGGAAGCTCTCACGACCATTCAAGGCTATTATCGTATACACGAGCGTATCGAAGGTAGGAAGTTCCCATTACCATTCAAGACTAGTACCGTATCCACGAACGTATCATAGGGAGGCAGCTCCCACAACCATTCAAGACTAGTATCGTATACACGAACGTATCGTATGGAGGAAGCTCTCACGACCATTTAAGACAAGTATCGTATCCTCGAACGTATCGTAGGGAGGAAGCTCCCACGATAATTCAAGACTAGTATCGAATCCACGAACGTATCGTAGGGGAGAAGCTCCACGACCATTCAATACTAGTATCGAATCCACGAAGGTTTCGTAGGGAGGAAGCTCCACGATCATTCAGGACTAGTATCGCATCCACGAACGTATCGTAGGGAGGAAGTTCTCACGACAATTCAAGACTAGTATCGTATCTACGAACATATCGTAGGGAGGAATCTCCCGTGACCATTCAAGACTAGTATCGTATCCACGAACGTATCGTTGGGAGGAAGCTCCCACGACCATTCAAGACAAGTATCGTATCCACAAACGTATCGTAGGGAGGAAGCTCTAAGACCATTCAAGGCTAGTATCGTATCTACGGCCGTATCGTAGGGAGGAAGCTCTCACCACCATTCAAGACTAGTATCGTATCCACGAATGTATCGTAGGGAGGAAGCCCCCTCGACCATTCAAGACTAGTATCGTATCCACAAACGTATCGTTAGGAAGAAACTACCATGACCATTTAAGACTAGTGTCGTATCCAGGAATGTATCGTAGGGAGGAAGCTCTCACCACCATTCAAGACTAGTACCGTATCCACGAATGTATCGTAGGGAGGAAGCCCCCACGACCATTCAAGACTAGTATCGTATCCACAAACGCATCGTTGGGAAGAAGCTACCATGACCATTCAAGACTAGTGTCGTATCCACGAATGTATCGTAGTGAGGAAGCCCCGACCACCATTCAAGACTTGTTTCGTGTCCACGAACGTATCGTAGAGAGGAAGCTAACATTACCATACAAGACTAGTATCGTATCCACGAAAGTAGCGTAGGGAGGAAACTCCACGACCATTCAAGACTGGTATCGTTTCTACGAACGTATCCTAGGGAGGAAGTTACAAGTCCTTTCAAGACTAGTATCGTATCTACGAACGTATCGTAGGGAGGAAGTTCCACGACCATTCAAGACTAGTATCGTATCTACGAACGTATCGTAGGGAGGAAGTTCCACGACCATTCAAGACTAGTATCGTATCCACGAACGTATCGTAGGGGGAATGTTCCACGACCATTCAAGACCAGTATCGTATCCACGAACGTATCGTAGGAAGGAAACTCCCACGACAAATCAAGACTAGTATCGTATCCACGATCGTATCGTAGGGAGGAAGCTCCACGACCATTCAAGACTAATACCGTATCCACAAACGTATCGTAGGGGGGTAGCCCCCAAGAAAATTCAAGACTAGTATAGTATACACGAACGTATCGTAGGGAGGAAGCTCCCACGACCATTAAAGACTAGTATCGTATCTACGGACGTATCTTAGGGCGGAAGCTCTCACCACCATTCAAGTTTAGTATCGTATCCATGAACGTATCGTAGGGAGGAAGCCCCCATGACCATTCAAGAAAAGTATCTTATCCACGAGCGTATCTTAAGGAGGAAGCTCCCATGTCCATTCAAGACTAGTATCGTATCCATGAGCTTACCGTAGTGAGGATGCTCCCATGACCATTCAAGACTAGTATCGTATCCACGAATGTATCGTAGAAAGAAAGCTCCCAAGACCATTCAAGACTAGTATCGTATCAACGAACCTATCGTAGGAAGGAAGCTCCCATGACCATTCAAGACTAGTATCGTATCCTAGAACGTATGGTAAGGAGGAAGCTCTCATGACCACTCAAGACTAGTATCGCATCCACAAACGTATCTTAGGGAGGAAGCTCCCATGTCCATTCAAGACGATTATCGTATCCACGAACGCATGGTAAGGAGGAAGCTCTCATGACCATTCAAGTCTAGTATCGTACCCACGAACGTATCGTAGAGAGGAATCTCTCATGGCCATTCAAGACTATTATCGTATCCACGAACGTTTCGTAGGGAAGAAGCTCCCATGACCATTCTAGTCTAGTACCGTATTCAGTAACTTATCGTAGGGAGGAAGCTCTCACGTCCATTCAAGACTAGTATCGTATCTACGAACATATCGTAGGAAAATACCTCCCGTGACTATTAAAGACTTGTATCGTATCCACGAACGTGTCGTAGGGAGGAAGCTCCCACGACCATTCATGACTAGTATCGTATTTACGGACGTATCGTAGGGAGGAAGCTCTCGTCACCATGCAAGACTAGTATCGTATCCACGAACGTATCGTAGGGAGGAAACCCCCACGACCATTCAAGACTACTACCGTATTCACAAACGTATCTTTGGGAGGAAGCTACCACGACCATTCAAGAATAATGTCGTATCTACGAATGCATCGTAGGGAGGAAGCCCCCACCACCATTCAAGACTAGTAACGTATCTACGGACGTATCGTAGGGAGGAAGCTCTCACCACCATTCAAGACCAGTATCGTATCCACGAACGTACCGTAAGGAGGAAATTCTCATGACCATTCAAAACTAGTATCTTATCCACGAATGTATCATAGGGAGGAATTTCCCACGTCCATTCAAGACTAGTATCGTATCCACGAACATATCGTAGGGAAGAATTTCCCATGACCATTCAAGACTACTATCGTATCCAACAACGTATCGTAGGGAGGAAGCTCCAAGGCGTTTCAAGACTATTATTGTATCCACGAACGTATCGTAAGGAGGAAGCTCCCATGACCATTCAAGACTATTATCGTATCCACGAACGTATCGTAGGGAGGAAGCTACCATTACCATACAAGACTAGTATATGTATCCGCAAACGTATCGTAGGGAGGAAGTTCAACGACCATTCAAGACTAGTATCTAATCCACGAACGTATCGTAGGGGGAAGATCCACGACCATTCAAGGCTAGTAACGTATCCACGAACGTATCGTAGGCAGGAAGCTCCCATAACTATTCAAGACTATTATCGTATCCACGATCGTATCGTAGGGAGGAAGCTCCACGACCATTCAAGACTAATACCGTATCCACAAACGTATCGTAGGGGGTAGCCCCCAAGAAATTTCAAGACTAGTATCGTATACACGAACGTATCTTAGGGAGGAAGCTCCCACGATTATTCAAGTCCAGTATCGTATCAACAAACGTATCGTAGGGAGGAAGCTCCCTTGATCATTCAAGACTGGTATCGTATCCACGAACTATTGTAGTGAGGAAGCTCCACCATCATTCAAGGCCAGTAACGTATCCACGAACGTATCGTAGGGAGGAAACTCTCACGACCATTCAAGACCACTATCATATCCACAAACGTATCGTAGGGAGGAAGCTCCCTTGACTATTCAAGACTGATATCGTATCCACGAACTTATTGTAGGGAGGAAGCTCCTTCACCTTTCAAGACCTGTATCGTATCCAAGAACGTATTGTAGGGAGGGAGCTCCACCACCATTCAATACCATTACCGTATCCATAAACGTATCGTACTGAGGAAACTCCCATGACCATTCTAGATTAGTACCGTATCCGCGAACGTATCCTAGGGAGAAAGCTCCCATGACCATTCAAGACTAGTATTGTATCCACGTGCGTATCGTATGGAGGAAGCTCTCTTGACCATTCAATACTGGTATCGTATCCCCGAACGTATCGTAGGGAGCAAGCTCCCTTGACCATTAAAGACTAGTATCGTATCCACGAACATATCGTAGGGAGGAATTTCCCATGACCATTCAAGACTACTATCGTATCCACGAACATATCGTAGGGAGGTAGCTCCCACGACTATTCAAGAATAGCATCGTATCTACGAACGTATCGTAGGGAGGAATTTCCCATGGCCATTCAAGACCAGTTTCGTATCCACGAACGTACCGTAGGGAGGAATTTCCCATGACCATTCAAATCTAGTATCGAATCCACGAACGTATCGTAGGGAGGAATTTCCCACGTCCATTCAAGAGTAGTATCGTATCTACGAACGTACGGTAGGGAGGAAGCTCCCACAACCATTCAAGACTAGTATCGTATACACGAACGTATCGTAGGGAGGAAGATCTCACGAACATTTCAAGACTATTATCGTATCCACGAACTAATCGTAGGGAGGAAGATCCCACGACCATTCAAGACTAGTATCGAATCCACGAACGTATCGTAGGGGAGAAGTTCCAGGACCATTCAAGACTAGTATCGAATCCAAGAACGTATCGTAGAGAGGAAGCTCCACGACCATTCAAGACTAGTATCGTATCCACAAACGTATCGTGTGGAGGAAGCTCCCTTGACCATTCAAGACTGGCATTGTATCCACGAACGTATTGTAGGAAGGAAGCACCACCATCATTCAAGACCAGTATCGTATCCACGAACGTATCATAGGGAGGAAGCTCTCACGACCATTCAAGACCATTATCGTATCCACAAAAATATCGTAGGGAGGATGCTCCCTTGACCATTCAAGACTTGTATCGTATCCACGAACGTATTGTAGGGAGGAAGCTCCTTCACCATTCAAGACCTGTATCGTATCCACGAACGTATTGTAGGGAGGAAGCTCCACCACCATTCAATACCAGTATCGTATCCACAAACATATCGTACTGAGGAAGCTCCCATGACCATTCAAGACTAGTACCGTATCCACGAACGTATCGTAGGGAGAAAGCTCCCATGACCATTCAAGACTAGTATCGTATTGGGGAAGCTCCCTTGACCATTAAAGACTGGTATCGAATCCACGAACGTATTGTAGGGAGGAAGCTCCCATGAGCATTCAAGACTAGTATCGTATCCACGAACGTATCGTAGGGAGGAAGCCCCCACGACCATTCAAGACTATTATCGTATCGACGAACGTATCATAATGAGGATGCTCCTATGACCATTTAAGACTAGTATCGTATCCCCGAACGTATCGCTGGGAGAAATTTCCCAAGACCATTCAAGACTAATATCGTATCCACGAACGTATCCTAGGGAGGAAGCTCCCATGACCATTCAAGACTAGTATAAGTATCCACGAACGTATCGTAGGGAGGCAGTTCTCATGACCATTCAAGACTAGAATCGTATCCACGATCCTATCGTAGGGAAGAAGCTCCCATGACCATTCAAGACCAGTATCGTATCCACAAACGTATCTTGTGGAGGAAGCTCCCTTGACCAATCAAGACTGGCATCGTATCCACGAACGTATTGTAGGGAGGAAGCTCCACCATCATTCAAGACCAGTATCGTATCCACGAACGTATCATAGGGAGGAAGTTCTCACGACCATTCTAGACCATTATCGTATCCACAAACGTATCGTAGGGAGGATGCTCCCTTGACCATTCAAGACTGGTATCGTATCCACAAACGTATTGTAGGGAGGAAGCTCCACCACCATTCAATACCAGTATCGTATCCACAAACATATCGTACTGAGGAAGCTCCCATGACCATTCAAGACTAGTACCGTATCCACGAACTTATCGTAGGAAGAAAGTTCCCATGACCATTCAAGTCTAGTATCGTATCCACGAGCGTATCGTATGGAGGAAACTCCCGTGACCATTCAAGACTGGTATCGTATCTACGAACGTATTGTAGGGAGGAAGTTCCACGACCATTCATGACTAGTATCGTATCCACGAACGTATCGTAGGGAGGTAACCCCCACGACCATTCAAGACCAGTATCTTATCTACGAACGTATCGTAGGGAGGTATTTACACGACCATTCAAGACTAGTATCGTATCCACGAACGTATCGTAGGGGGATGTACCACGACCATTCAAGACCAGTATCTTTCCTACGTACGTATCGTAGGGAGGAAGTTCCACGACCATTCAAGACAAGTACCTTATCCATGAGCGTATCGTAGGGAGGAAGCTCCCGTGACCATTCAAGACTAGTATCGTATCCACGAACGTATCTTAGAGAGGAAGCTCCCATGACCATTCAAGACTAGTATCGTATCCCCGAACGTATCGCAGGGAGAAATTTCCCATTCAAGACTAGTATCGTATCCTCGAACGTATCCTAGGGAGGAAGCTCTCATGACCATTCAAGACTACTATCGTATTCACGAACGTATCGTAGGGTGGAAGCTCTCATGACCATTCAAGACTAGTATCGTATCCACGAACGTATCGTAGGGAGGAAGCTCCCATGACCATTCAAGACTAGTATAGTATCCACGAACGTATCCTAGGGAGTAATCTCTCCTGACCTTTCAAGACTATTATAGTATCCACGAACGTATCGTAGGGAGGAAGCTCCCATGACCATTCAAGTCTAGTACTGTATTCAACAACGTATCGTAGGGAGGAATCTCTCACGACCATTCAAGACTAGTATCGAATCCACGAACGTATTGTAGGGAGGAAGCTCTCATGACCATTGAAGCCTAGTATCGTATCAATGAACGTATCTTAGGGAGGAACCTCCCATGACCATTCAAAACTAGTATCGTATCCACGAACGTATCGTAGGGATGAAGATCCCATGACCATTCAAGACTAGTATCATATCGATGAACGTATCGTAGGGACGAAGCTCCAATAAACAGTCAAGACTAGTATCGTATCCAGGATCGTATCGTAGGGAGGAAGCTCCCACGACTATTCAGGGATAGCATCGTATCTACGAACGTATCGTAGGGAGGAATTTCCCATGGCCATTCAAGACCAGTTTCGTATCCACGAACGTACCGTAGGGAGGAATTTCCCATGACCATTCAAATCTAGTATCGAATCCACGAACGTATCGTAGGGAGGAATTTCCCACGTCCATTCAAGAGTAGTATCGTATCTACGAACGTACGGTAGGGAGGAAGCTCCCACAACCATTCAAGACTATTATCGTATACACGAACGTATCGTAGGGAGGAAGATCTCACGAACATTTCAAGACTAGTATCGTATCCACGAACGAATCGTAGGGAGGAAGCTCCCACGACCATTCAAGACTAGTATCGAATCCACGAACGTATCGTAGGGGAGAAGTTCCAGGACCATTCAAGACTAGTATCGAATCCAAGAACGTATCGTAGTGAGGAAGCTCCACGACCATTCAAGACTAGTATCGTATCCACAAACGTATCGTGTGGAGGAAGCTCCCTTGACCATTCAAGACTGGCATTGTATCCACGAACGTATTGTAGGAAGGAAGCACCACCATCATTCAAGACCAGTACCGTATCCACGAACGTATCATAGGGAGGAAGCTCTCACGACCATTCAAGACCATTATCGTATCCACAAACATATCGTAGGGAGGATGCTCCCTTGACCATTCAAGACTTGTATCGTATCCACGAACGTATTGTAGGGAGGAAGCTCCTTCACCATTCAAGACCTGTATCGTATCCACGAACGTATTGTAGGGAGGAAGCTCAACCACCATTCAATACCAGTATCGTATCCACAAACATATCGTACTGAGGAAGCTCCCATGACCATTCAAGACTAGTACCGTATCCACGAACGTATCGTAGGGAGAAAGCTCCCATGACCATTCAAGACTAGTATCGTATGGGGGAAGCTCCCTTGACCATTAAAGACTGGTATCGAATCCACGAACGTATTGTAGGGAGGAAGCTCCCATGAGCATTCAAGACTAGTATCGTATCCACGAACGTATCGTAGGGAGGAAGCCCCCACGACCATTCAAGACTCTTATCGTATCGACGAACGTATCATAATGAGGATGATCCTATGACCATTTAAGACTAGTATCGTATCCCCGAACGTATGGCTGGGAGAAATTTCCCAAGACCATTCAAGACTAATATCGTATCCACGAACGTATCCTAGGGAGGAAGCTCCCATGACCATTCAAGACTAGTATAATTATCCACGAACGTATCGTAGGGAGGCAGTTCTCATGACCATTCAAGACTAGAATCGTATCCACGATCCTATCGTAGGGAGGAAGCTCCCATGACCATTCAAGTTTAGTATCGTATCCACGAACGTAAGGTAAGGAGGAAGTTCACATGACCATTCAAGACTAGTATCGTATCCATGAACATATCGTAGGGAGGAAGCTCCCATGACCACTCAAGACTATTATCATACACACGAACGTATGGTAAGGAGGAATCTCTCATGACCATTCAAGACTAGTATCTTATCCACGAACGTATCGTAGGGAGGAAGCTCTCATGACCATTCAAGACTAGTATCGTATCCACGAACGTATCGTAGGGAGCATGCTCTCTTGAGCATTCAAGACTAGTATTGTTTCCACGAACGCAGCGTAGGGAGGATTCTCTCATGACCATTCAAGACTAGTATCGTATCCACGAACGTATCGTAGGGAGGAAACTCTCATGGCCAGTCAAGGCTAGTATCGTATCCACGAACGTATCGTAGGGAGGAAGCTCCCATGACCATTCAAGACTAGTATCGTATCCACGAACGTATCGTAGGGAGGAAGCTCCCATGACCATTCAAGACTAGTATCGTATCCATGAACGTATCGTAGGGAGGAAGCTCCCATGACCATTCAAGACTAGTATCGTACCCACGAACGTATCGTAGGGAGGAAGCTCCCATGACCATTCAAGGCTAGTATCGTATCGACGAACGTATCGCAGGGAGGAAACTCCAATGTACATTCAAGACTAGTATCGTATCCAGGATCGTATCGTAGGGAGGAAGCTCCCACAACTATTCAGGAATAGCATCGTATCTACGAACGTATCGTAGGGAGGAATTTCCCATGGCCATTCAAGTCCAGTATCGTATCCACGAACGTACCATAGGGAGGAATTTCCCATGACCATTCAAATCTAGTATCGTATCCACGAACGTATCGTAGGGAGGAATTTCCCACGTCCATTCAAGACTAGTATCCTATCCACGAACATATCGTAGGGAGGAATTTCCCATGACCATACAAGACTACTATCGTATCCAACAACGTATCGTAGGGAGGAAGCTCCACGACGTTTCAAGACTAGTATCGTATCCACGAACGAACGATAGGGAGGAAGCTCCCACAACCATTCAAGACTAGTATCGTATACACGAACGTATCGTAGGGAGGAAGCTCTCACGACCATTCAAGACTAGTATCGTATCCACGAACGTATCGTAGGGGAGAAGTTCCACGACCATTCAAGACTAGTATCGAATCCACGAACGTATCGTAGGGAGGAAGCTCCAAGACCATTCAAGACTAGTAACGTATCTACGGACGTATCGTAGGGAAGAAGCTCTCACCACCATTGAAGACCAGTATCGTATCCACGAACGAACCGTAGGGAGGAATTTCCCATGACCATTCAAAACTAGTATCGTATTCACGAACGTATCATAGGGAGGAATTTCCCACGTCCATTCAAGACTAGTATCGTATCCACGAACATATTGTAGGGTGGAATTTCCCATGACCATTCAAGACTACTATCGTATCCAACAACGTATCGTAGGGAGGAAGCTCCACGACGTTTCAAGACTAGTATCGTATCCACGAACATATCGTAGGGAGGAAGCTCCCATGACCATTCAAGACTGGTATCGTATCCACGAACGTATTGTAGGGAGGAAATGCCACGACCATTCATGACTAGTATCGTATCCACGAACTTATCGTAGGGAGGTAACCCCCACGACCATTCAAGACCAGTATCGTATCTACGAACGTATCGTAGGGGGATGTTCCACGACCATTCAAGACCAGTATCTTTCCTACGAACGTATCGTAGGGAGGAAGTTCCACGACCATTCAAGACAAGTACCTTATCCATGAGCGTATCGTAGGGAGGAAGCTCCCGTGACCATTCAAGACTAGTATCGTATCCACGAACGTATCTTAGAGAGGATGCTCCCATGACCATTCAAGACTAGTATCGTATCCCCGAACGTATCGCAGGGAGAAATTTCCCAAGACCATTCAAGACTAGTATCGTATCCTCGAACGTATCCTAGGGAGGAAGCTCCCCTGACCATTCAAGATTAGTATAGTAACCACGAACGTATCGTAGGGAGGCAGTTCTCATGACCATTCAAGGCTAGTATCGTATCAATGAACCTATCGTAGGGAGGAAGCTCCCATGACCATTCAAGACTAGTATTGTATCCACGAACGCATCGTAGGGAGTAATCTCTCCTGACCTTTCAAGACTAGTATCGTATCCACGAACGTATCATAGGGAGGAAGCTCTCATGACCATTCAAAACTACTATCGTATCCACGAACGTATCGTAGGGAGGAAGCTCTCATGACCATTCAAGACTAGTATCGTATCCACGAACGTATCGTAGGGAGGAAGCTCCCATGACCATTCAAGACTTGTATCGTATCCACGAACGTATCCTAGGGAGTAATCTCTCCTGACCTTTCAAGACTATTATAGTATCCACGAACGTATCGTAGGGAGGAAGCTCCCATGACCATTCAAGTCTAGTACCGTATTCAACAACGTATCGTAGGGAGGAATCTCTCACGACCATTCAAGACTAGTATCGAATCCACGAACGTATTGTAGGGAGGAAGCTCTCATGACCATTGAAGCCTAGTATCGTATCCATGAACGTATCTTAGGGAGGAACCTCCCATGACCATTCAAGACTAGTATCGTATCCACGAACGTATCGCAGGGATGAAGATCCCATGACCATTCAAGACTAGTATTATATCGATGAACGTATCGTAGGGAGGAAGCTCCAATAAACAGTCAAGACTAGTATCGTATCCAGGATCGTATCGTAGGGAGGAAGCTCCCACGACTATTCAAGAATAGCATCGTATCTACGAACGTATCGTAGGGAGGAATTTCCCATGGCCATTCAAGACCAGTTTCGTATCCACAAACGTACCGTAGGGAGGAATTTCCCATGACCATTCAAATCTAGTATCGAATCCACGAACGTATCGTAGGGAGGAATTTCCCACGTCCATTCAAGAGTAGTATCGTATCTACGAACGTACGGTAGGGAGGAAGCTCCCACAACCATTCAAGACTAGTATCGTATACACGAACGTATCGTAGGGAGGAAGATCTCACGAACATTTCAAGACTAGTATCGTATCCACGAACTAATCGTAGGGAGGAAGCTCCCACGACCATTCAAGACTAGTATCGAATCCACGAACGTATCGTAGGGGAGAAGTTCCAGGACCATTCAAGACTAGTATCGAATCCAAGAACGTATCGTAGAGAGGAAGCTCCACGACCATTCAAGACTAGTATCGTATCCACAAACGTATCGTGTGGAGGAAGCTCCCTTGACCATTCAAGACTGGCATTGTATCCACGAACGTATTGTAGGAAGGAAGCACCACCATCATTCAAGACCAGTATCGTATCCACGAACGTATCATAGGGAGGAAGCTCTCACGACCATTCAAGACCATTATCGTATCCACAAACATATCGTAGGGAGGATGCTCCCTTGACCATTCAAGACTTGTATCGTATCCACGAACGTATTGTAGGGAGGAAGCTCCTTCACCATTCAAGACCTGTATCGTATCCACGAACGTATTGTAGGGAGGAAGCTCCACCACCATTCAATACCAGTATCGTATCCACAAACATATCGTACTGAGGAAGCTCCCATGACCATTCAAGACTAGTACCGTATCCACGAACGTATCGTAGGGAGAAAGCTCCCATGACCATTCAAGACTAGTATCGTATGGGGGAAGCTCCCTTGACCATTAAAGACTGGTATCGAATCCACGAACGTATTGTAGGGAGGAAGCTCCCATGAGCATTCAAGACTAGTATCGTATCCACGAACGTATCGTAGGGAGGAAGCCCCCACGACCATTCAAGACTATTATCGTATCGACGAACGTATCATAATGAGGATGCTCCTATGACCATTTAAGACTAGTATCGTATCCCCGAACGTATCGCTGGGAGAAATTTCCCAAGACCATTCAAGACTAATATCGTATCCACGAACGTATCCTAGGGAGGAAGCTCCCATGACCATTCAAGACTATTATCGTATCCACGAACCTATGGTAAGGAAGAAGCTCTACTGTCAATTCAAGTTTAGTATCGTATCCACGAACGTATCGTAGGGAGGAAGCTCTCATGGCCAGTCAAGGCTAGTATCGTATCCACGAACGTATCGTAGGGAGGAAGCTCCCATGACCATTCAAGACTAGTATCGTATCCACGAACGTATCGTAGGGAGGAAGCTCCCATGACCATTCAAGACTAGTATCGTATCCATGAACGTATCGTAGGGAGGAAGCTCCCATGACCATTCAAGACTAGTACCGTATCCACGAACGTATCGTAGGGAGGAAGCTCCCATGACCATTCAAGGCTAGTATCGTAGCGACGAACGTATCGTAGGGAGGAAACTCCAATGTACATTCAAGACTAGTATCGTATCCAGGATCGTATCGTAGGGAGGAAGCTCCCACAACTATTCAAGAATAGCATCGTATCTACGAACGTATCGTAGGGAGGAATTTCCCATGGCCATTCAAGTCCAGTATCGTATCCACGAACGTACCATAGGGAGGAATTTCCCATGACCATTCAAATCTAGTACCGTATCCACGAACGTATCGTAGGGAGGAATTTCCCACGTCCATTCAAGACTAGTATCCTATCCACGAACATATCGTAGGGAGGAATTTCCCATGACCATACAAGACTACTATCGTATCCAACAACGTATCGTAGGGAGGAAGCTCCACGACGTTTCAAGACTAGTATCGTATCCTGGAACGAACGATAGGGAGGAAGCTCCCACAACCATTCAAGACTAGTATCGTATACACGAACGTATCGTAGGGAGGAAGCTCTCACGACCATTCAAGACTAGTATCGTATCCACGAACGTATCGTTGGGAGAAAGCTCCCACGAACATTCAAGACTATTATCGAATCCACGAACGTATCGTAGGGGAGAAGTTCCACGACCATTCAAGACTAGTATCGAATCCACGAACGTATCGTAGGGAGGAAGCTCCACGACCATTCAAGACTAGTAACGTATCTACGGACGAATCGTAGGGAAGAAGCTCTCACCACCATTGAAGACCAGTATCGTATCCACGAACGAACCGCAGGGAGGAATTTCCCATGACCATTCAAAACTAGTATCGTATTCACGAACGTATCATAGGGAGGAATTTCCCACGTCCATTCAACACTAGTATCGTATCCACGAACATATTGTAGGGTGGAATTTCCCATGACCATTCAAGACTACTATCGTATCCAACAACGTATCTTAGGGAGGAAGCTCCACGACGTTTCAAGACTAGTATCGTATCCACGAACATATCGTAGGGAGGAAGCTCCCATGACCATTCAAGACTTGTATCGTATCCACGAACGTATCGTAGGGAGGAATCTCTCATGGCCATTCAAGACTATTATCGCATCCACGAACGTATCGTAGGGAAGAAGCTCCCATGACCATTCTAGTCTAGTACCGTATTCAGTAACTTATCGTAGGGAGGAGGCTCTCACGTCCATTCAAGACTAGTATCGTATCTACGAACATATCGTAGGGAGATACCTCCCGTGACCATTAAAGACAAGTATCGTATCCACGAACGTATCGTAGGGAGAAAACTCCCACGACCATTCAAGACTAGTATCGTATCCACGAACGTATCGAAGGGAGGAAGCTCCACGACCATTCATGACTAGTACCGTATCTACGGACGTATCGTAGGGAGGAAGCTCTCACCACCATTCAAGACCAGTATCGTATCCACGAACGTACCGTAGGGAGGAATTTCCCATGACCATTCAAAACTAGTATCTTATCCACGAACGTATCGTAGGGAGGAATTTACCACGTCCATTCAAGACTAGTATCGTATCCACGAACATATCGTAGGGAGGAATTTTTCATGACCATTCAAGACTACTATCGTATCCAACAACGTATCGTAGGGAGAAAGTTCCACGACGTTTCAAGACTAGTTTCGTATCCACGAACGTATCGTAAGGAGGAAGCTCCCATGACCATTCAAGACTATTATCGTATCCACGAACGTATCGTAGGGAGGAAGCTACCATTACCATACAAGACTAGTATCGTATCCACGAACGTATCGTAGGGAGGAAGTTCAACGACCATTCAAGACTAGTATCATATCCACGAACGTATCGTAGGGGGAAGATCCATGACCATTCAAGGCTAGTATCGTATCGACGAACGTATCGTAGGGAGGAAGCTCCCATGACCATTCAAGACTATTATCGTATCCACGAACGTATCGTAGGGAGGAAGCTACCATGACCGTTCAAGACTAGTCTCGTATCCATGAACGTATTATAGGGGGAAGCGCCTAAGACCATTCATGACTAGTATCGTATCCAGAAACGTATCGTATGGATAAAGCTCCCATGACCATTCGAGACTAGTATCCTATCCACAAATGTATCTTAGGGAGGAAGCACCCACGACCATTCAAGTCCAGAATCGTATCCACAAACGTATCGTAGGGAGGAAGCTCCCTTGATCATTCAAGACTGGCATCGTATCCACGAACGTATTGTAGTGAGGAAGCTCCACCATCATTCAAGACCAGTATCGTATCCACGAACGTATCGTAGGGAGGAAACTCTCACAACCATTCAAGACCAGTATCATATCCACAAACGTATCGTAGGGAGGAAGCTCCCTTGACCATTCAAGACTGGTATCGTATCCACGAACGTATTGTGGGGAGGAAGTTCCTTCACCTTTCAAGACCTGTATCGTATCCACGAACGTATTGTAGGGAGGAAGCTCCACCACCATACAATACCAGTATCGTATCCACAAACGTACGGTACTGAGGAAGCTCCCATGACCATTCAAGACTAGTATCGTATCCACGAACGTATCGTATGGAGGAACCTCCCATGACCATTCAAGAATAGTATCGTATCCACGATCGTATCGTTGGGAGGAAACTACCATGACCATTCAAGACTAGTGTCGTATCCACGAATGTATCGTAGGGAGGGAGCCCCCACCACCATTCAAGACTAATATCGTGTCCACGATCGTATCATAGGGAGGAAGCCCCCACCACCATTCAAGACTAGTATCGTATCCACGATCGTATCATAGGGAGGAAGCTCTCATGACCATTCAAGACTAGTATCGTGTCCACGAACGTATCATAGGGAGGAAGCCCCCACCACCATTCAAGACTTGTATCGTATCCACGAACGTATCATAGGGAGGAAGCCCCCGCCACCATTCAAGACTTGTATCGTATCAACGAACGTATCGTAGGGAGGAAGCTAACATTACCATACAAGACTAGTCGTTGTCGTCGTCGTCGTCGGCTTTAACTCGTTTCCGAGTATACATCTTCTTCCAAAACAGTCTAAAATAATCCAAGGTTGATTTCTGTGGGCATGTTTGCGGTTACTGAACAGCCCAATGCGTGCATGAAACAAACGTCCACACAGATCACACAGAACTGTTGGTGGAGGGCGTGGCTGTACTGCACGGAGCTTTCGTGCTTGTCGCTTGGCCTTAACAATTCTACGATGTTCTTCTTCAAACATTTTGACAGCAGCCGGGATGGTCTGGCGCCAAGTTGAACGGTCTTTAGCAAGCTGGTCCGAGGTTTGTGGATTGAGACCTGTCAACTACATATTCTGCTTAAATTGGTCCTTGTAACGTCTCTTAGGGCCTCCATGAGGTCTGGTGCCGGAGGTGAGTTCACCATACAGAACCTGGCGTGGTAGTCTCGTATCATCCATCCGATGGACATGTCCAATCCATCTAAGTTGATGACCAATGACGGATGATTCTATACTATTAGCAAGCGCTTTCTCAAGAACATCAAGATTGGTGATGTGGTCTTCCCACTTTATCTTAAGGATGGATCTAAGTTTCTGTTGATGGAAGCGCTCAAGCTTTCGGAAGTCATGTCGATAGAGGGTCCAGGTTTCACAGCCATACAACAATGTTGAGATGACAACAGCTTGGTACACCATGAGCTTCGTCTTCACGGTCAGATCTTTATTCAAGAAGACCCGGTGCGATAGTCGCCTAAATGCCGCATGGGCAGCACCGATTCTCTTCTCTACATCCTGCCCACAATTGCCGTGTACAGATAGCAGACTGCCCAGATACGAGAAGTGGTCTACCTGCTCCAGTGGAGTATCTGAGATAGAAATATTGAATTGCGGAACGGAAGTGCCTGGTGAGGGATGTGCCAGAACCTTCTGAACATTAATGGTGAGACCAAAACGTTCACATGCATTCTTGTAGCAATTAACAGTCTGTTGCAACTCCACTGGCGTGAGTGTAGGCGATGCTGCATCATCTGCATACAACATATTGGTTATCTTCGTAACCTGAGTTAGCTTCTTGGAGCGAAATCGAGCTAGGTTGAAGAGCCCTCCATCAAATCGGTACCTGACATCTACACCTGGGATGTTTGTGGGCGATTTATATAGCATTGCAGCCAAATACAATGCAAACAGTGTTGGAGCAAGTAGGCAGCCTTGTTTCAGTCCATGAGTGATAGGAAATTCGTCAGAGATCTTATTTTGCTGACAAACCTGACCGGTCATGCCATCATGGAGAGCTTGGATTAGATCAACAAAGCGTCGAGGACAGCCAAAGCGTTGTAGCACCGCCCACATAGCAGATCTTGGAACTGAGTCAAAGGCCTTTTCCAGATCATAAAAGACTGAGAAGAGTGGATTCTGTTGCCCACTACATTTTTCTTGTAGTTGTCTTATGCAGAAAATCAAGTAAGTTGTGCTTCTGGAAGATCGAAATCCACACTGGGACTCGGGGAGGATCTTTTCTGAGATAACCTGAAGGCGGTTAAGTAAAATTCTGGCGAAAATTTTACCCACAGTAGATAGTAGCGATATACCGCGATAGTTGCCACAAACACTACGATCACCTTTCTTGAAGATTGTGATGATAGTGGCGTTCTTTAGGTCACCAGGTACTTCTCCTAATTCCCAAATTTTGAGAATAAGAGTGAAAATCCGCGTTTTAAGGGACTGACCTCCAGCTTGAATTAATTCCATTGGGATGTTATCTGGGCCAGGTGCCTTTCTTGGTTTCATTTGATTGAGAGCTACACTGAATTCCGTGTAAGAAGGAGGTACAGCCACCCATGGTTGTTCAGGATATTTCGGCACATCACGAAGGAAGTCTTCAGCAGCTGTTGAGGGACGATTTAGAAGGACGGAGAAACGTTCCTTCCATCGCTCTAAGATATCATGGCTGACAGTAAGAGTGGCAGGGTTGTCAGCACTTTTTAGTGTACCTGATGAAGAACTAGTATCGCATCCACGAACGTATCGTAGGGAGGAAGCTCCACGACCATTCAAGACTAGTATCGTTTCTACGAACGTATCGTTGGGAGGAAGTTCCACGACCATTCAAGACTAGTATCGTATCTACGAACGTATCGTAGGGAGGAAGTTCCACGACTATTCAAGACTAGTATCGTATCTACGAACGTATCGTAGGGAGGAATTTCCACGACCTTTCAAGACTAGTATCGGATCCACGAACGTATCGTAGGGGGAAAGTTCCACGACCATTCAAGACAATTATCGTATCCACGAACGTATCGTAGGAAGGAAACTCCCACGAAAATTCAAGACTAGTATCGTGACCACAAACGTATCGGAGGGGGGAAGCCCCCACGACCATTCAAGACTAGTATCGTATACACGAACGTATAGTAGGGAGGAAGCTCCCACGACCGTTCAAGACTAGTATCGTATCTACGGACGTATCGTAGGGGGGAAGCTCTCAACACCATTCAAGACTAGTATCGTATACATGAACGTATCGTAGGGAGGAAGCCCCCACGACCATTCAAGATTAGTATCGTATCCACAAACGTATCGTAGGGAGGAAGTTACCATGACCATTCAAGACTAGTGTCGTATCAACGAACGTATCGTAGGGAGGAAAACCCCCACCACCATTCAAGACTAGTATCGTATCCACGAACGTATCATATTGAGGAAACCCCCACCACCATTCAAGACTTGTATCGTATCCACGAACGTATCGTGGGGAGGAAGCTACAATTACCATACAAGACTAGTATCGTATCTACGAACGTATCGTAGGGAGGAAGCTCCACGACCATTCAAGATTAGTATCGTTTCTACGAACGTATCGTAGGGATGAAGTTCCACGACCATTCAAGACTAGTATCGTATCTACGAACGTATCGTAGGGAGGAAGTTCCTCGACCATTCAAGACTAGTATCGTATCTACGAACGTATAGTAGGGAGGAAGTTCCACGACCATTCAAGACTAGTATCGTATCCACGATCGTATGGTAGGGGGAAGTTCCGCGTCCATTCAAGGCTAGTATCGTATCCACGAACGTATCGTATGAAGGGAGCTCCCACGACAATTCAAGACTATTATCGTATCCACGAACGTATCGTAGGGAGGAATCTACCATGACCATTAAAGACTAGTATCGTATACACGAACGGATCGTAGGGAGGAATCTCCCACGACCATTCAAGACTAGTATCGTATCCACGAACTTATTGTAGGGAGGAAGCTCTCATGACCATTCAAGACTAGTAGCGTATCCACGAACGTATCGTAGGGAGGTAGTTCTCACGACCTTTCAAGGCAAGTATCGTATCCACGAACGACTCGTAGGGTGGAAGCTCTCACGACCATTCAAGACTATTATCGTATACACGAGCGTATCGAAGGTAGGAAGTTCCCATTACCATTCAAGACTAAAACCGTATCCACGAACGTATCATAGGGAGGAAGCTCCCACAACCATTCAAGACTGGTATCGTATACACGAACGTATCGTAAGGAGGAAGCTCTCACGACCATTCAAGACTAGTATCGTATCCACGAACGTATCGTAGGGAGGAATCTACCACGATAATTCAAGACTAGTATCGAATCCACGAACGTATCGTAGGGGAGAACTTCCACGACCATTCAAGACTAGTATCGAATCCACGAAGGTTTCGTAGGGAGGAAGCTCCACGACCATTCAGGACTAGTATCGCATCCACGTACGTATCGTAGGGAGGACGTTCTCACGACAATTCAAGACTTGTATCGTATCTATGAACATATCGTATGGAGGAATCTCCCGTGACCATTCAAGACTAGTATCGTATCCACGAACGTATCGTTGGGAGGAAGCTCCCACGACCATTCAAGAATAGTATCGTATCCACAAACGTATCGTAGGGAGGAAGCTCCAAGACCATTCAAGACTAGTATCGTATCTACGGCCGTATCGTAGGGAGGAAGCTCTCACCACCATTCCAGACTAGTATCGTATCTACGAATGTATCGTAGGGAGGAAGCCCCCACGACCATTCAAGACTAGAATCGTATCCACAAACGTATCGTTGGGAAGAAGCTACCATGACCATTCAAGACTAGTGTCGTATCCACGAATGTATCGTAGGGAGGAATTACTCACCACCATTCAAGACTAGTATCGTATCCACGAATGTATCGTAGGGAGGAAGCCCCCACGACCATTCAAGACTTGTATCGTGTCCTCGAACGTATCGTAGGGAGGAAGCTAACATTAGCATACAAGACTAGTATCGTATCCACGAACGTATCGTAGAGAGGAAGCTCCACGACCATTTAAGACTGGTATCGTTTCTACGAACGTATCCTAGGGAGGAAGCTCCCATGACCATTCAAGACTAGTATCGTATCTACGAACGTATCGTAGGGAGGATGTTCCACGACCATTCAAGACTAGTATCGTATCTACGAACGTATCTTAGGGAGGAAGGTCCACGACCACAAAGGTTCACAAATCCAACCCCTCGTCCTCGTCGTGGGAGATGGGCAACGTAATTAAGTAGGGGATTGCCTGTAGGGGTGAAGTACAGTGGGGACTTTGTGTGCCTCAAGACCGCTACGGTAGCTGTGAAGGCCCTACAGGAACCCTGAAGAAATTACGGCTAACGGGGCTCTGGTGAAACAACTGCTGCCTTGTAGTTTGGAGTTGGTTCTTCAAAGGCTAAGGGAAGAAACCCTGACAGAAAATCAGCCTGGTGCCTCAGGCTTAATGTGGCAGCCCCTCCAAGGCACTCGGAGGCAGTGGGTTAATCACTCGCTCCTCTTAAATAAACTGATTACGGAAACTGAAGCGAAATTACAAAACCGGACGGATAACCTGATGACGACTTTTGGCATGAAGAGGACTACGAAAATCGGTTTCTGGAATGTGAGGACCTTGATGGAGAAAACCAGACTGAAACAAGTGACACGGGAGATGAAGAATTATGGGCTGGATATCCGAGGATTGAGTGAAGTGAGGTGGCCAGGATTTGGTGAAATACAGACAACAGATGGAATTACATTTCTCTATTCTGGGGGTGATGATGAAGAACACAGGGATGGAGTGGGGTTGCTGCTCAACAGAAATGCAAAGAGAAGCCTTATGGAGTGGAAGCCAATTTCTAGTAGGCTCATGTTTGCTAGGTTCAAGACAAATATCAGGAATGTGATCATCATCCAATTCTATGCGCCTACAGAACAATCGGAGCCAGAGAAGAAGGAAGAATTCTACCAAATGCTGCGAGATGTCACAAGACAAACAAGTAAGAAGGACATTCTCATTGTTATGGGAGACTTCAACGCGAAGGTGGGTTCAAATAATGAGGGGTTGGAGCAGATCATGGGTAAACATGGCCTTGGTGAGATGAATGACAATGGGGAGAAATTTACGGAATATTGCGCCAGTCAGGATTTGGTGATGGGTGGCACGGTATTTCCTCATAGGCGGTGCCACAAGGTCACCTGGGTGTCTCCTGATCAAGTCACAGAAAATCAAATTGATCACATCGCGGTGAGCAGGAGGTTCAGAAGAAGCTTGGAAGATGTTAGGAACAAGAGAGGAGCGGACGTTGGTAGTGACCATCATCTTGTGGTTGCCAACTTCCGTATGAAGATCGTCGCAGTCCGCCGAAAGTTTAACACTCGGCACAACAAGTTTGATGTGGGCAAGCTTAAGAACCGGCAGAGATTGGACGAATTTAAACTGGAGCTCAGAAATAAATTCCAGGTGTTGGACTCCGAGACAGAGAAGGACGTGGAGACTGTGTGGAGCGAGGTAAAGAATATCTTCGTGGAAACCAGTGAGATGCAGCTCGGGTACAAGAACTACCCGCGGAAAGAATGGATATCCGATCAGACCTGGGACAAGATAAATTATAGGAAGGAGATTAAGGCCAAGCTCAACACCTGCAAGACTAGGCAGCAGAAGGCCCTCACACAAGCAACGTATTCAACAGCAAACAGGGAGGTAAAGAGGAGTGTACGGAAGGATCATAGGAGGTGGATTGATGAGCAGGCGGAGAAAGCAGAAGAAGCGGCAAGCAGGGGGGACGTTAAGGAGCTCTATGGCATCACAAAGATGCTTTCGAAGAAAGGTTTTAATAAAACTAGGCCTGTGAAGAGCAAGACGGACGAGATCCTCACGACGTGTGAACAGCAGCTGACAAGATGGAGAGAACACTTTGCGGAGGTTCTTAATCGAGATAGAGGACCAGAAAGTAAGCAGCGTGGAGAAGATGAAGAGGAAGCAGAAAGTGACCCAAGCATCAGCCTCGAATCCCCAACTCGGGGCGAAATACGGACAGCGTTGAAGCAGATGGAATGTGGGAAGGCACCAGGTCTGGATAATATCCCAGCGGAAGTACTGAAAGCAGACATGGATATTACGATCGATATGCTGCACCCGCTGTTGGAGAAGATCTGGAAGGAGGAGAAAATACCAACCGACTGGAAGAAGGGGTTGATAGTCAAGTTGCCGAAGAAAGGGGACACCACAAACTGTAACAACTGGAGGGGTATCACCTTGCTGTCCATTCCAAGCAAAGTGCTGGCGAGAGTCATCTTGAATCGTATAAAAGACTGCGTAGAAAAAAGGCTTCGGAAGGAACAGGCTGGATTTCGACAACATCGCAGCTGTGTGGATCTCATCAACACCCTCCGAATCATCCTGGAGCAGAGTGTGGAGTGGCGGAATACCCTTTACCTCACATTTGTTGACTTCGAGAAAGCCTTCGACTCCGTAAATCAAAGAATCATGTGGAAGACCCTCGAGGAATATAAAATTCCAACAAAGATCATCAGAATCATGGAAGAGATGTACGAAGGGTATGAGTGCCAGGTTCTTCACGAAGGCAAATTAACAGAAAAGATAAAGGTCAGTTCCGGAGTGAGACAGGGGTGTGTCCTTTCCCCGCCCCCCCCCCCCCCCACTCTGTTCCTGTTGGTCCTGGATAGTGTGATGAAGAAGGTAATGGGAGGACGGAAGAGGGGTATTCAATGGGGTATAAATGACAGGCTTGAAGATCTGGATTTCGCAGACGACATTTCTCTTATGGCACAACGGTACCGAGACATAGAAGATAAGCTGGGGAGGTTGCGGAGATAAGCAGAACGTGCAGGACTAATGATCAACACCAACAAGACCAAAGAGATGAGGATAAATTCTGACATCACGACTAGTTTGACAGTCAACGGAAAGGACATTGAGCGAGTTGAGTCCTTCCTCTACCTTGCAAGTATAGTCACAAATGATGGGGGAGCAGAGGAAGATGTTCGAAGCCGTATCAGGAAGGCAAATGGTGCCTTTGTCCAGCTCTACCCCATCTGGAGAAATAGAAACATTTCCAGGAAGACCAAGCTCCGCCTTTTCAATAGCAACGTAAAGTCGATTCTTCTCTACGGCTGTGAAACATAGAAAGTCACAAAACCGACGAACAACCAGCTACAGGTGTTCATTAACAGATGTCTACGTCGCATCCTGAATGTGAGGTGGCCGGACATAATCTCAAATGAAGATCTTTGGACCTTCACCAAACAACAGCCGATTAGCATCCAGATCAAGGAGAGGAAATGGCGCTGGATTGGTCACACACTAAGGAAGCCGGACGGAGCTATTGAGAGGGCGGCGCTAGACTGGAATCCTCAAGGCGCCAGGAAGCGAGGTCGACCTAAGAAGACCTGGAAGAGGACGATCGAAAATGAAATTGCAGAGGTGGACAAGAACTGGAGTCAAGTGAAGAGAATGGCCAGGAACCGTACTGCGTGGAGAAATTTCGCCAAGGCCCTATGCTCCGGAAGGAGCGGCAGGAATTAATGCAATGTAACGTATGCACGAAAGTTTCGAAGGGAGCAATCTCCCACGACCATTCAAGACCAGTGTCGTATCCAGGAACGTATCGTAGGGAGGAAGCTCCCATGACCTTTCAAGACTAGTATGGTATCCATGAACGTATCATGAGGAGGAATCTCCCATGACCATTCAAGACTAGTATCGTATCCACGAACGTATCGTAGGGAGAAAGCCCCATGACTATTCAAGACTAGTATCGTCTCCAGTACCGTATCGTAGGGTGGAAGCTCTCACGACCATTCAAGACTTGTATCGATCCACGAACGTATCTTAGGGAGGAAGCTCCCATGGCCATTCAGGACTAGTACCGTATCCACGAACGCATCGTAGGGAGAAGGTTCCCATGACCATTCAAGACTCGTATCGTATCCACGAACGTATCGTAGGGAGGATCCTCCCATGACAATTCACGAATAGTATCGTATCCATGATTGTATCGTGGGAGGAATCTACCATGACCATTCAAGACTAGTATCGTATCGACGAACGTATCGTAGGGAGGAAGCTCCAATGAACATTCAAGACTAGTATCGTATCCACGAACGTATCGTAGGGAGGAAGCTCCCAGGACTATTCAAGAATATCATCGTATCTATGAACGTATCGTAGGCAGGAATTCCCCATGACCATTCAAGTCCAGTACCATATCCACGAACGTACCGTAGGGAGTAATTTCCCATGACCATTCAAGACTGCTATCGTATCCAACAACGTAACGTAGGGAGGAAGGTGCACGATGTTTCAAGACTAGTATCGTATCCGCGAACGTATCGTAGGGAGGAAGCTCCCACAACCAATCAAGACTAGTACCGTATACACGAACGTATCATAAGGAGGAAGCTCTGACGACCATTCAAGACTAGTATCGTATCCACGAAAGTATCGTTGGGAGGAAGCTCCCACGACCATTCAAGACTAGTATCGATTCCACGAACGTATCGTAGGGGAGAAGATCCCCGCCCATTCAAGGCTAGTATCGAATCCACGAACGTTTCGTAAGGAGGAAGCTCCACGACCATTCAAGACTAGTATCGTATCCACGAACGTATCGTAGGGAGGAAGTTCTCACGACCATTCAAGACTTGTATCGTATCTACGAACATATCGTAGGGTGGAAGCTCCTGTAACCATTCAAGACTAGTATCGTATCCACGAACCTATCGTAGGGAGGAAGCTCCCATGACCATTCAAGACTAGTATCGTATCCTCGAACGTATGGTAAGGAGGAAGCTCTCTTGACCATTCAAGACTAGTATCGTATCCACGAACGTATCGTTGGGAGGAAGTTCTCACGACCATTCAAGACTAGTATCGTATCTACGAACATATCGTAGGGAGGAAGCTCCCGTAACCATTCAAGACTAGTATCGTATCCACGAACGTATCGTAGGGAGGAAGTTCTCACGACCATTCAAGACTGGTATCGTATCTACGAACTTATCGTAGGGAGGAAGCTCCCGTAACCATTCAAGTCTAGTATCGTATCCACGAACGTATCGTAGGGAGGAAGCTCTCATGACCATTCAAGACTAGTATCGTAATCACGAATGTATCGTAGGGAGGAAGCCCCCACCACCATTCAAGATTAGTATCGTATCCACGTACGTATCATAGGGAGGAAGCCCCCACCACCATTCAAGACTTGTATCGTATCCACGAACTTATCGTGGGGAGGAAGCTACCTTTACCATACAAGACTAGTATCGTATCTACAAACGTATCGTAGGGAGGATGCTAAACGACCATTCAAGATTAGTATCCTTTCTACGAACTTATCGTAGGGAGGAAGTTCCACGACCATTCAAGACTAGTATCGTATCTACGAACGAATCGTAGGGAGGAAGTTCCACGACCATTCAAGACTAGTATCGTATCCACGAACGTATGGTAGGGGGGAAGTTCCGCGTCCATTCAAGACTAGTATCGTATCCACGAACGTATCGTAGGAAGGTAGCTCGCACGACAATTCAAGACTATTATCGTATCCACGAACCTATCGTAGGGAGGAATCAACCATGACCATTAAAGACTTGTATCGTATACACGAACCGATCGTAGGGAGGAATCTCCCACGACCATTCAAGACTAGTATCGTATGCACGAACGTATCATAGGGTGGAAGCCCCCACCTCCATTCAAGACTAGTGTCGTATCCACGAATGTATCGCAGGGAGGAAGCCCCCACCACCATTCAAGAGTAGAATTGTATCCACGAACGTATCATAGGGTGGAAGCCCCCACCACAATTAAAGAACTGTATCGTGTCCACGAGCGTATCGTAGGGAGGAAGCTAACATTACCATACAAGACCAGTATCGTATCCACGAACGTATCGTAGGGAGGAAGCTCCACGGCCATTCAGACTAGTATCGTTTCGACGAACGTATCGTAGGGAGGAAGTTACACGACCATTCAAGACTAGTATCGTATCTACGAACATATCGTAGGGAGGAAGTTCCACGACCATTCAAGACTAGTATCGTATCTACGGACGTATCGTAGGGAGGAAGCTCTCACCACCATTCAAGGCTAGTATCGTATCCATGAACGTATCGTAGGGAGGAAGCCCCCACGGCTCATCAAGACAAGTATATTATCCACGAGCGTATCTTAGGGAGGAAGCTCCCATGACCATTCAAGTCTAGTATCGTATCCACGAACGTATGGTAGGGGGGAAGTTCCGCGTCCATTCAAGGCTAGTATCGTATCCACGAACGTATCGTATGAAGGAAGCTCCCACGACAATTCAAGACTATTATCGTATCCACGAACTTATTGTAGGGAGGAAGCTCTCATGACCATTCAAGACTAGTATCGTATCCACGAACGTATGGTAGGGAGGAATCTACCATGACCATTAAAGACTAGTATCGTATACACGAACGGATCGTATGGAGGAATCTCCCACGACCATTCAAGACTAGTATCGTATCCACGAACTTATTGTAGGGAGGAAGCTCTCATGACCATTCAAGACTAGTATCGTATCCAAGAACGTATCGTAGGGAGGTAGTTCTCACGACCTTTTAAGGCACGTATCGTATCCACGAACGACTCGTAGGGAGGAAGCTCTCACGACCATTCAAGGCTATTATCGTATACCCGAGCGTATCGAAGGTAGGAAGTTCCCATTACCATTCAAGACTAGTACCGTATCCACGAACGTATCATAGGGAGGCAGCTTCCACAACCATTCAAGACTAGTATCGTATACACGAACGTATCGTAAGGAAGAAGCTCTCACGACCATTTAAGACTAGTATCGTATCCTCGAACGTATCGTAGGGAGGAAGCTCCCACGATAATTCAAGACTAGTATCGAATCCACGAACGTATCGTAGGGGAGAAGTTCCACGACCATTCAATACTAGTATCGAATCCACGAAGGTTTCGTAGGGAGGAAGCTCCACGATCATTCAGGACTAGTATCGCATCCACGAACGTATCGTAGGGAGGAAGTTCTCACGACAATTCAAGACTAGTATCGTATCTACGAACATATCGTAGGGAGGAAGCTCCCGTGACCATTCAAGACTAGTATCGTATCCACGAACGTATCGTTGGGAGGAAGCTCCCACGACCATTCAAGACTAGTATCGTATCCACAAACGTATCGTAGGGAGGAAGCTCCAAGACCATTCAAGGCTAGTATCGTATCTACGGCCGTATCGTAGGGAGGAAGCTCTCACCACCATTCAAGACTAGTATCGCATCCACGAATGTATCGTAGGGAGGAATCCCCCACGACCATTCAAGACTAGTATCGTATCCACAAACGTATCGTTGGGAAGAAGCTACCATGACCATTCAAGACTAGTGTCGTATCCAGGAATGTATCGTAGGGAGGAAGCTCTCACCACCATTCAAGACTAGTATCGTATCCACGAATGTATCGTAGGGAGGAAGCCCCCACGACCATTCAAGACTAGTATCGTATCCACAAACGTATCGTTGGGAAGAAGCTACCATGACCATTCAAGACTAGTGTCGTATCCATGAATGTATCGTAGTGAGGAAGCCCCCACCACCATTCAAGACTTGTTTCGTGTCCACGAACGTATCGTAGGGAGGAAGCTAACATTACCATACAAGACTAGTATCGTATCCACGAAAGTATCGTAGGGAGGAAACTCCACGACCAATCAAGACTGGTATCGTTTCTACGAACGTATCCTAGGGAGGAAGTTACAAGACCATTCAAGACTAGTATCGTATCTACGAACGTATCGTAGGGAGGAAGTTCCACGACCATTCAAGACTAGTATCGTATCTACGAACGTATCGTAGGGAGGAAGTTCCACGACCATTCAAGACTAGTATCGTATCCATGAACGTATCGTAGGGGGGATGTTCCACGACCATTCAAGACTAGTATCGTATCCACGAACGTATCGTAGGAAGGAAACTCCCACGACAAATCAAGACTAGTATCGTATCCACGATCGTATCGTAGGGAGGAAGCTCCACGACCATTCAAGACTAATACCGTATCCACAAACGTATCGTAGGGGGGTAGCCCCCAAGAAAATTCAAGACTAGTATCGTATACACGAACGTATCGTAGGGAGGAAGCTCCCACGACCATTCAAGACTAGTATCGTATCTACGGACGTATCTTAGGGCGGAAGCTCTCACCACCATTCAAGTTTAGTATCGTATCCATGAACGTATCGTAGGGAGGAAGCCCCCATGACCATTCAAGACTAGTATCGTATCCATGAGCTTACCGTAGTGAGGATGCTCCCATGACCATTCAAGACTAGTATCGTATCCAGGAAAGTATCGTAGGGAGAAAGCTCCCAAGACCATTCAAGACTAGTATCGTATCAACGAACCTATCGTAGGAAGGAAGCTCCCATGACTATTCAAGACTAGTATCGTATCCTCGAACGTATGGTAAGGAGGAAGGTCTCATGACCATTCAAGACTAGTATCGCATCCACAAACGTATCTTAGGGAGGAAGCTCCCATGTCCATTCAAGACGATTATCGTATCCACGAACGCATGGTAAGGAGGAAGCTCTCATGACCATTCAAGTCTAGTATCGTACCCACGAACGTATCGTAGGGAGGAATCTCTCATGGCCATTCTAGACTATTATCGTATCCACGAACGTATCGTAGGGAAGAAGCTCCCATGACCATTCTAGTCTAGTACCGTATTCAGTAACCTCCCGTGACCATTAAAGACTAGTATCGTATCCACGAACGTGTCGTAGGGAGGAAGCTCCCACGACCATTCATGACTAGTATCGTATCTACGGACGTATCGTAGGGAGGAAGCTCTCGTCACCATGCAAGACTAGTATCGTATCCACGAACCTATCGTAGGGAGGAAACCCCCACGACCATTCAAGACTACTACCGTATTCACAAACGTATCTTTGGGAGGAAGCTACCACGACCATTCAAGAATAATGTCGTATCTATGAATGCATCGTAGGGAGGAAACCCCCCACCACCATTCAAGACTAGTAACGTATCTACGGACGTATCGTAGGGAGGAAGCTCTCACCACCATTCAAGACCAGTATCGTATCCACGAACGTACCGTAGGGAGGAAATTCCCATGACCATTCAAAACTAGTATCTTATCCACGATCGTATCATAGGGAGGAATTTCCCACGTCCATTCAAGACTAGTATCGTATCAACGAACATATCGTAGGGAAGAATTTCCCATGACCATTCAAGACTACTATCGTATCCAACAACGTATCGTAGGGAGGAAGCTCCAAGGCGTTTCAAGACTAGTATCGTATCCACGAACGTATCGTAAGGAGGAAGCTCCCATGACCATTCAAGACTATTATCGTATCCACGAACGTATCGTAGGGAGGAAGCTACCATAGCCATACAAGACTAGTATATGTATCCGCGAACGTATCGTAGGGAGGAAGTTCAACGACCATTCAAGACTAGTATCTTATCCACGAACGTATCGTAGGGGGAAGATCCACGACCATTCAAGGCTAGTATCGTATCCACGAACGTATCGTAGGGAGGAAGCTCCCATGACTATTCAAGACTATTATCGTATCCACGATCGTATCGTAGGGAGGAAGCTCCACGACCATTCAAGACTAATACCGTATCCACAAACGTATCGTAGGGGGTAGCCCCCAAGAAAATTCAAGACTAGTATCGTATACACGAACGTATCTTAGGGAGGAAGCTCCCACGATTATTCAAGTCCAGTATCGTATCCACAAACGTATCGTAGGGAGGAAGCTCCCTTGATCATTCAAGACTGGTATCGTATCCACGAACTATTGTAGTGAGGAAGCTCCACCATCATTCAAGACCAGTATTAATCCACGAACGTATCGTAGGGAGGAAACTCTCACGACCATTCAAGACCAGTATCATATCCACAAACGTATCGTAGGGAGGAAGCTCCCTTGACTATTCAAGACTGGTATCGTATCCACGAACTTATTGTAGGGAGGAAGCTCCTTCACCTTTCAAGACCTGTATCGTATCCAAGAACGTATTGTAGGGAGGAAGCTCCACCACCATTCAATACCATTATCGTATCCACAAACGTATCGTACTGAGGAAACTCCCATGACCATTCAAGATTAGTACCGTATCCGCGAACGTATCCTAGGGAGAAAGCTCCCATGACCATTCAAGACTAGTATCTTATCCACGTGCGTATCGTATGGAGGAAGCTCTCTTGACCATTCAATACTGGTATCGTATCCACGAACGTATCGTAGGGAGCAAGCTCCCTTGAGCATTCAAGACCAGTATCGTATCCACGAACGTATCGTAGGGGGAAGTTCCACGACCATTCAAGACCAGTAGCTTATCGACGAACGTATCGTAGGGAGGAAGTTCCACGACCATTCAAGACTAGTATCGTATCTACGAACTTATCGTAGGGAGGAAGTTGCACGACCATTCCAGACAAGTATCTTATGCACGAGCGTATCGTAGGGAGGAATCTCCCATGACCATTCAAGACTAGTATCATATCCACGAGCGTACCTTAGTGAGGATGCTCCCATGACCATTCATGACTAGTATCGTATCCACGAAAGTATCGTAGGGAGAAAGCTCCCAAGACCATTCAAGACTAGTATGGTATCCACGAACGTATCGTAGGGAGGAAGCTCCCATGACCATTCAAGACTAGTATAGTATCCACGAACATATCGTAGGGAGGCAGTTCTCATGACCATTCGGGACTAGTATCCTATCCACGAATCTATCGTAGGGAGGAAGCTCCCATGACCATTCAAGACTATTATCGTATCCTTGAACGTATGGTAAGGAGGAAGCTCTCATGACCATTCAAGACTAGTATCGTATCCACGAACGTATCGTAGGGAGGAAGCTCCCATGTCCATTTAAGACTATTATCGTACCCACGAACGTATGGTAAGGAGGAAGATTTCATGAGCATTCAAGTCTAGTATCCTATCCTCGAACGTATCGTAGGGAGGAATCTCTCATGACCATTCAAGACTAGTATCGTATCCACGAACGTATCGTATGGAGGATGCTCTCGTGACCATTCAAGACTAGTATCGTATCCACGAACGTATCCTAGGGAGGAAGCTCCAACGACCATTCAAGTCTAGTAACGTATCCACGAAAGTATCGTAGGGAGGAATCTCCCACGACCATTCAAGACCAGTGTCGTATCCACGAACGTATCGTTGGGAGGAAGCTCCCATGACCTTTCAAGACTAGTATCGTATCCTTGAACGTATCGTAGGGAGGAATCTCCCGTGACCATTCAAGACTAGTATCGTATCCACGAACGTATCGTAAGGAGGAAGCTCCGATGACCATTCAAATCTAGTATCGTATCCAGTAACGTATCGAAGGGAGGAAGCTCTCACGACCATTCAAGACTAGTATCGAATCCACGAACGTATCTTAGGGAGGAAGCTCCCATGGCCATTCAAGACTAGTATCGTATCCACGTACGTATCGTAAGGAGGAACCTCCCATGACCATTCAAGAATAGTATCGTATCCACGATCGTATCGTTGGGAGGAAGCTACCATGACCATTCAAGACTAGTGTCGTATCCACGAATGTATCGTAGGGAGGGAGCCCCCTCCACCATTCAAAACTAGTATCGTGTCCACGAACGTATCATAGGGATGAAGCCCCCACCACCATTCAAGACTAGTATCGTGTCCACGAACGTATCATAGGGAGGGAGCCCTCACCACCATTCAAGACTTGTATCGTATCCACGAACGTATCATAGGGAGGAAGCCCCCACCACCATTCAAGACTAGTATCGTGTCCACGAACGGATCATAGGGAGGGAGCCCCCAGCGCCATTCAAGACTTGTATCGTATCCACGAACGTATCGTAGGGAGGAAGCTAACATTACCATACAAGACTAGTCGTCGTCGTCGTCGTCGTCGGCTTTAACTCGTTTCCGAGTATACATCTTCTTCCAAAACAGTCTAAAATAATCTAAGGTTGATTTCTGTGGGCATGTTTGCGGTTACTGAACAGCCCAATGCGTGCATGAAACAAACGTCCACACAGATCACACAAAACTGTTGGTGGAGGGCGTGGCTGTACTGCACGGAGCTTTCGTGCTTGTCGCTTGGCCTTAACAATTCTACGATGTTCTTCTACAAACATTTTGACAGCAGCCGGGATGGTCTGGCGCCAAGTTGAACTGTCTTTAGCAAGCTGGTCCCAGGTTTGTGGATTGAGACCTGTCAACTACATATTCTGCTTAAATTGGTCCTTGTAACGTCTCTTAGGGGCTCCATGAGGTCTGGTGCCGGAGGTGAGTTCACCATACAGAACCTGGCGTGGTAGTCTCGTATCATCCATCCGATGGACATTTCCAATCCATCTAAGTTGATGACCAATGACGGATGATTCTATACTATTAGCAAGCGCTTTCTCAAGAACATCAAGATTGGTGATGTGGTCTTCCCACTTTATCTTAAGGATGGATCGAAGTTTCTGTTGATGGAAGCGTTCAAGCTTTCGGAAGTCATGTCGATAGAGGGTCCAGGTTTCACAGCCATACAACAATGTTGAGATGACAACAGCTTGGTACACCATGAGCTTCGTCTTCACGGTCAGATCTTTATTCAAGAAGACCCGGTGCGATAGTCGCCCAAATGCCGCATGGGCAGCACCGATTCTCTTCTCAACATCTTGCCCACAATTGCCGTGTACAGATAGCAGACTGCCCTGATACGAGAAGTGGTCTACCTGCTCCAATGGAGTATCTGAGATAATAATGTTGAAGTGCGGAAGGGAAGTGCCTGGTGAGGGTTGTGCCAGAACCTTGGTCTTCTGAACATTAATGGTGAGACCAAAACGTTCACATGCATTCTTGTAGCAATTAACAGTCTGTTGCAACTCCACTGGCGTGAGTGTAGGCGATGCTGCATCATCTGCATACAACATATTGGTTATCTTCGTAACCTGAGTTAGCTTCTTGGAGCGAAATCGAGCTAGGTTGAAGAGCCCTCCATCAAATCGGTACCTGACATCTACACCTGGGATGTTTGTGGGCGATTTATATAGCATTGCAGCCAAATACAATGCAAACAGTGTTGGAGCAAGTACGAAGCATTGTTTCAGTCCATGAGTGATAGGAAATTCGTCAGAGATCTTATTTTGCTGACAAACCTGACCGGTCATGCCATCATGGAGATCTTGGATTAGATCAACAAAGCGTCGAGGACAGCCAAAGCGTTTTAGCACTGCCCACATAGCAGATCTTGGAACTGAGTCAAAGGCCTTTTCCAGATCATAAAAGACTGAGAAGATTGGATTCTGTTGCCCACTACATTTTTCTTGTAGTTGTCTTATGCATAAAATCAAGTAAGTTGTGCTTCTGGAAGATCGAAATCCACACAGGGACTCGGGGAGGATCTTTTCTGAGATAACCTGAAGGCGGTTAAGTAAAATTCTGGCGAGAATTTTACCCACAGTAGATAGTAGCGATATACCGCGATAGTTGCCACAAACACTACGATCACCTTTCTTGAAGATTGTGATGATAGTGGCGTTCTTTAGGTCACCAGGTATTTCTCCTAATTCCCAAATTTTGAGAATAAGAGTGAAAATCTTCGTTTTAAGGGACTGACCACCAGCTTGAATTAATTCCATTGGGATGTTATCTGTGCCAGGTGCCTTTCTTGGTTTCATTTGATTGAGAGCTACACTGAATTCCTTGTAAGAAGGAGGTACAGCCATCCATGGTTGTTCAGGATATTTCGGCACATCACGAAGGAAGTCTTCAGCAGCTGTTGAGGGACGATTTAGAAGGATGGAGAAATGTTCCTTCCAACGCTCTAAGATATCATGGCTGTCAGTAAGAGTGGCAGGGTTGTCAGCACTTTTTAGTGTACCTGATGAAGAACTAGTATCGCATCCACGAACGTATCGTAGGGAGGAAGCTCCACGACCATTCAAGACTAGTATAGTTTCTACGAACGTATCGTTGGGAGGAAGTTCCACGACCATTCAAGACTAGTATCATATCTACGAACGTATCGTAGGGAGGAAGTTCCACGACTATTCAGGACTAGTATCGTATCTACGAACGTATCGTAGGGAGGAATTTCCACGACCTTTCAAGACTAGTATCGGATCCACGAACGTATCGTAGGGGGAAAGGTCCACGACCATTCAAGACTAGTATCGTATCCACGAACGTATCGTTGGAAGGAAACTCCCACGACAATTCAAGACTAGTATCGTATACACGAACGTATCGTAGGGAGGAAGCCCCACGACCATTCAAGGCTAGTATCGTATCCACAAACGTATCGGATGGGGGAACCCCCACGACAATTCAAGACTAGTATCGTATACACGAACGTATAGTAGGGAGGAAGCTCCCACGACAGTTCAAGACTAGTAACGTATCTACGGACGTATCGTAGGGGGGAAGCTCTCACCACCATTCAAGACTAGTATCGTATCCACGAACGTATCATATTGAGGAAACCCCCACCACAATTCAAGACTTGTATCGTATCCACGAACGTATCGTGGGGAGGAAGCTACAATTACCATACAAGACTAGTATCGTATCTACGAACGTATCGTAGGGAGGAAGCTCCACGACCATTCAAGATTAGTATCGTTTCTACGAACGTATCGTAGGGAGGAAGCCCCCACGACCATTCAAGACTAGTATCGTATCCACAAACGTATCGTAGGGAGGAAGTTACCATGACCATTCAAGACTAGTGTCGTATCAACGAACGTATCGTAGGGAGGAAAAACCCCACCACCATTCAAGACTAGTGTCGTATCCACGAACGTATCATATTGAGGAATCCCCCACCACCATTCAAGACTTGTATCGTATCCACGAACGTATCGTGGGGAGGAAGCTACAATTACCATACAAGACTAGTATCGTATCTACGAACGTATCGTAGGGAGGAAGCTCCACGACCATTCAAGATTAGTATCGTTTCTACGAACGTATCGTAGGGAGGACGTTCCACGACCATTCAAGACTAGTATCGTATCTACGAACGTATCGTAGGGAGGAAGTTCCACGACCATTCAAGTCTAGTATCGTATCTACGAACGTATAGTAGGGAGGAAGTTCCACGACCATTCAAGACTTGTATCGTATCCACGAACGTATGGTAGGGGGGAAGTTCCGCGTCCCTTCAAGGCAAGTATCATATCCACGAACGTATCGTATGAAGGAAGCTCCTAAGACAATTCAAGACTATTATCGTATCCACGAACGTATCGTCGGGAGGAATCTACCATGACCATTAAAGACTAGTATCGTATACACGAACGTATCGTAAGGAGGAAGCTCTCACGAACATTCAAGACTAGTATCGTATCCACGAACGTATCGTAGGGAGGAAGCACCCACGATAATTCAAGACTAGTATCGAATCCACGAACGTATCCTAGGGGAGTACTTCCACGACCATTCAAGACTAGTATCGAATCCACGAAGGTTTCGTAGGGAGGAAGCTCCACGACCATTCAGGACTAGTATCGCATCCACGAACGTATCCTAGGGAGGACGTTCTCACGACAATTCAAGACTAGTATCGTATCTACGAACATATCGTAGGGAGGAAGCTCCCGTGACCATTCAAGACTAGTATCGTATCCACGAACGTATCGTTGGGAGGAAGCTCCCACGATCATTCAAGACTACTATCGTATCCTCAAACGTATCGGAGGGGAGAACCCCCCACGAACATTCAAGATTAGTATCGTATACACGAACTTATCGTACGGAGGAAGCTCCCACGACCATTCAAGACTAGTATCGCATATACGGACGTATCGTTGGGGGGAAGCTCTCACCAGCATTCAAGACTAGTATCGTATCCACGAGCGTATCATAGGGAGGAAGCCCCCACCGCATTCAAGACTTGTATCGTATCCACGAACGTATCGTGGGGAGGAAGCTACCATTACCATACAAGACTAGTGTCGTTTCCACGAATGTATCGTAGGGAGGAAGCTCTTACCACCATTCAAGACTAGTATCGTATCCACGAATGTATCGTAGGGAGGAAGCCCCCACGACCATTCAAGACTAGTATCGTATCCACAAACGTATCGTTGGGAAGAAGCTACCATGACCATTCAAGGCTATTGTCGTATCCACGAATATATCGTAGTGAGGAAGCCCCCACCACCATTCAAGACTTGTATCGTGTCCACGAACGTATCGTAGGGAGGAAGCTAACATTAGCATACAAGACTAGTATCGTATCCACGAACGTATCGTAGGGAGGAAGCTCCACGACCATTTAAGACTGGTATCGTTTCTACAAACGTATTCTAGGGAGGAAGTTACACGACCATTCAAGACTAGTATCGAATCTACGAACGTATCGTAGGGAGGAAGTTCCACGACCATTCAAGACTAGTATCGTATCTATGAACGTATCGTAGGGAGGAAGGTCCACGACCATTCAAGACTAATATCGTATCCCCGAACGTATCGTAGGGGGGAAGTTCCACGACCATTCAAGACTAGTATCGTATCCACGAACGTATCGTAGGAAGGAAACTCCCACGACAATTCAAGACTAGTATCGTATCCACGATCGTATCGTAGGGAGGAAGCTCCACGACCATTCAAGACTAGTATCGTATCCACAAACGTATCGTAGGGGGGAAGCCCCCACTACCATTCAAGACTAGTATCATATACACGAACGTATCGTAGGGAGGAAGCTCCCACGACCATTCAAGGCTAGTATCGTATCTACGGACGTATCTTAGGGAGGAAGCTCTCACCACCATACAAGACTAGTATCGTATCCATGAACGTATCGTAGGGAGGAAGCCCTCATGACCATTCAAGACAAGTACCTTATCCACAAGCGTATCTTAGGAAGGAAGCTCCCTTGACCATTCAAGACTAGTTTCGTATCCACGAACGTATCGTAGGGAGGCAGTCCTCATGACCATTCAAGACTAGTATCGTATCCTCGAACGTATCGTAAGGAGGAAGCTCCCATGACCATTCAAGACTAGTATCGTATCCTCGAACGTATGGTAAGTAGGAAGCTCTCATGACCATTCAAGACTAGTATCGTATCCACGAACGTATCGTAGGGAGGAAGCTCCACCGACCATTCAAGTCTAGTAACGTATGCACGAAAGTATCGTAGGGAGCAATCTCCCACGACCATTCATGACCAGTGTCGTATCCAGGAACGTATCGTAGGGAGGAAGCTCCCATGACCTTTCAAGACTAGTATGGTATCCACGAACGTATCATAAGGAGGAATCTCCCATGACCATTCAAGGCTAGTATCGTATCCACGAACGTATCGTAGGGAGATATCCCCAAGACTATTCAAGACTAGTATCGTATCCAGTACCGTATCGTAGGGAGGAAGCTCTCACGACCATTCAAGACTTGTATCGATACACGAACGTATCTTAGGGATGAAGCTCCCATGGCCATTCAAGACTAGTACCGTATCCACGAACGCATCGTAGGGAGAAAGCTCCCATGACCATTCAAGACTAGTATCGTATCCACGAACGTATCGTAGGGAGGATCCTCCCATGACAATTCAAAAATAGTATCGTATCCATGATCGTATCGTGGGAGGAATCTACCATGACCATTCAAGACTAGTATCGTATCGACGAACGTATCGTAGGGAGGAAGCTCCAATGAACATTCAAGACTAGTATCGTATCCACGAACGTATCGTAGGGAGGAAGCTCCCAGGACTACTCAAGAATAGCATCGTATCCATGATCGTATCGTGGGAGGAATCTACCATGACCATTCAAGACTAGTATCGTATCGACGAACGTATCGTAGGGAGGAAGCTCCAATGAACATTCAAGACCAGTATCGTATCCACGAACGTACCGTAGGGAGGAATTTCCCATGACCATTCAAGACTACTATCGTATCCAACAACGTATCGTACGGAGGAAGCTGCACGACGTTTCAAGACTAGTTTTGTATCCGCGAACGTATCGTAGGGAGGAAGCTCCCACAACCATTCAAGACTAGTACCGTATACACGAACGTATCGTAAGGAGGAAGCTCTGACGACCGTTCAAGACTAGTATCGTATCCACGTATGTATCGTTGGGAGGAAACTCCCACGGCCATTCAAGACTAGTATCGAATCCACGAACGTTCCGTAAGGAGGAAGCTCCACGACCATTCAAGACTAGTATCGTATCCACGAACGTTTCGTAGGGAGGAAGTTCTCACGACCATTCAAGATTAGTATCCTATCTACGAACATATCGTAGGGAGGAAGCTCCCGTAACCATTCAAGACTAGTATGGTATCCACGAACCTATCGTAGGGAGGAAGCTCCCATGACCATTCAAGACTAGTATCGTATCCTCGAACGTATGGTGAGGAGGAAGCTCTCATGGCCATTCAAGACTAGTATCGTATCCACAAACGTACCGTAGGGAGGAAGCTCCCATGTCCATTCAAGACAATTATCGTATCCACGACCGTATGGTAAGGGGGAAGCTCTCATGACCAATCAAGACTAGTGTCGTATCCACGAATGTATCGTAGGGAGGAAGCCCCCACCACCATTCAAGAATTGTATCGTATCCACGAACGTATCGTGGGGAGGAAGCTACCATTACCATACAAGACCTGTATCGTATCTACGAACGTATCGTAGGGAGGAAGCTCCACGACCATTCAAAATTAGTATCGTTTCTACGAACGTATCGTAGGGAGGAAGTTCCACGAACATTCAAGACTAGTATCGTATCTACGAACGTATCGTAGGGAGGAAGTTCCACGACCATTCAAGACTTGTATCGTATCTACGAACGTATCGTAGAGGGGAAGTTCCACGACCATTCAAGACTAGTATCGTATCCACGAACGTATCGTAGGGAGGAAGCTCCACGACCATTCAAGACTAGTATCGTATCCACAAACGTATCGGAGGGGAGAACCCCCCACGAACATTCAAGACTAGTATCGTATACACGAACGTATCGTACGGAGGAAGCTCCCACGACCATTCAAGACTAGTATCGCATATACGGACGTATCGTTGGGGGGAAGCTCTCACCACCATTCAAGACTAGTATCGTATCCACGAACGTATCATAGGGAGGAAGCCCCCACCGCATTCAAGACTTGTATCGTATCCACGAACGTATCGTGGGGAGGAAGCTACCATTACCATACAAGACTAGTATCGTATCTACGAACGTATCGTAGGGAGGATGCTCCACGACCATTCAAGATTAGTATCGTTTCCACTAACTTATCGTAGGGAGGAAGTTCCACGACCATTCAAGAATAGTATCGTATCAACGAACGTATCGTAGGGAGGAAGTTCCACGACCATTCAAGACTAGTATCGTATCTACGAAAGTATAGTAGGGAGGAAGTTCCACGACCATTCAAGACTAGTGTCGTATCCACGAACGTACGGTAGGGGGGAAGTTCCGCGTCCATTCAAGACCAGTATCGTATCCACGAACGTACCGTAGGAAGGAAGCCATTTCGAAAATTCAAGACTATTATCGTATCCACGAACGTATCGTAGGGAGGAATCTACCATGACCATTAAAGACTTGTATCGTATACACGAACCGATCGTAGGGAGGAATCTCCGACGACCATTCAAGACTAGTATCGTATCCACGAACTTATTGTAGGGAGGAAGCTCGCATGACCATTCAAGACTAGTATCGTATCCACGAACGTATCGTATGGAGGTAGCTCTCACGACCTTTCAAGGCTAGTATCGTATCCACGAACGACGCGTAGGGAGGAAGCTCTCACGACCATTCAAGACTAGTATCGTATGCACAAGCGTATCGTAGGTAGGAAGTTCCCATTACCATTCAAGACTAGTACCGTATCCACGAACGTATCATAGGGAGGGAGCTCCCACAACCATTCATGACTAGTATCGTATACACGAACGTATCGTAAGGAGGAAGCTCTCACGACCATTCAAGACTAGCATCGTATCCACGAACGTATCGTAGAGAGGAAGCTCCCACGACCATTCAAGACTAGTATCGAATCCACGAACGTATCGTAGGGAGGATGTTCTCAAGACAATTCACGACTAGTATCCTATCTACGAACATATCGTACGGAGGAAGCTCCCATGACCATTCAAGACTAGTATCGTATCCACGAACGTATCGTTGGGAGGAAGCTACCATGACCATTCAGGACTAGTGTCGTATCCCACGAATGTATCGTATGGAGGAAGCCCCCACCACCATTCAAGACTAGTATCGTATCCACGAACGTATCATAGGGTTGAAGCCCCCACCACCATTCAAGACCTGTATCGTGTCCACGAACGTATCGTAGGGAGGATGCTAACATTACCATACAAGACTAATATCGTATCCACGAACGTAGCATACGGAGGAAGCGCCACGACCATTCAAGACTAGTATCGTTTCTAAAAACGTATCGTAGGGAGGAAGTTACTCGACCATTCAACACTAGTATCGTATCTACGGACGTATCGTAGGGAGGAAGCTCTCACCACCATTCAAGACTAGTATCGTATCCGTGAACGTATCGTAGGGAGGAAGCCCCCACGACACTTCAAGACAAGTATCTTATCCACGAGCGTATCTTAGGGAGGAAGCTCCCATGACCATTCGAGGCTAGTATCGTATCTACCAGCGTACCGTAGTGAGGATGCTCCCATGACCATTCAAGACTAGTATCGTATCCAACGAAAGTATCGTAGGGAGAAAGCTCCCAAGACCATTCAAGACTAGTATCGTATCCACGAACGTTTCGTAGGGAGGAAGTTCTCACGACCATTCAAGATTAGTATCGTATCTACGAACATATCGTAGGGAGGAAGCTCCCGTAACCATTCAAGACTAGTATGGTATCCACGAGCCTATCGTAGGGAGGAAGCTCCCATGACCATTCAAGACTAGTATCGTATCCTCGAACGTATGGTGAGGAGGAAGCTCTCATGGCCATTCAAGACTAGTATCGTATCCACAAACGTACCGTAGGGAGGAAGCTCCCAAGTCCATTCAAGACAATTATCGTATCCACGACCGTATGGTAAGGGGGAAGCTCTCATAACCAATCAAGACTAGTGTCGTATCCACGAATGTGTCGTAGGGAGGAAGCCCCCACCAGCATTCAAGAATTGTATCGTATCCACGAACGTATCGTGGGGAGGAAGCTACCATTACCATACAAGACTTGTATCGTATCTACGAACGTACCGTAGGGAGGAAGCTCCACGACCATTCAAAATTAGTATCGTTTCTACGAACGTATCGTAGGGAGGAAGTTCCACGAACATTCAAGACTAGTATCGTATCTACGAACGTATCGTAGGGAGGAAGTTCCACGACCATTCAAGACTTGTATCGTATCTACGAACGTATCGTAGAGGGGAAGTTCCACGACCATTCAAGACTAGTATCGTATCCACGAACGTATCGTAGGGAGGAAGCTCCACGACCATTCAAACTAGTATCGTATCCACAAACGTATCGGAGGGGAGAACCCCCCACGAACATTCAAGATTAGTATCGTATACACGAACTTATCGTACGGAGGAAGCTCCCACGACCATTCAAGACTAGTATCGCATATACGGACGTATCGTTGGGGGGAAGCTCTCACCACCATTCAAGACTAGTATCGTATCCACGAACGTATCATAGGGAGGAAGCCCCCACCGCATTCAAGACTTGTATCGTATCCACGAACGTATCGTGGGGAGGAAGCTACCATTACCATACAAGACTAGTATCGTATCTACGAACGTATCGTAGGAAGGAAGCCACCACGAAAATTCAAGACTATTATCGTATCCACGAACGTATCGTAGGGAGGAATCTACCATGACCATTAAAGACTTGTATCGTATACACGAACCGATCGTAGGGAGGAATCTCCGACGACCATTCAAGACTAGTATCGTATCCACGAACTTATTGTAGGGAGGAAGCTCGCATGACCATTCAAGACTAGTATCGTATCCACGAACGTATCGTAGGGAGGTAGCTCTCACGACCTTTAAAGGCTAGTATCGTATCCACGAACGACGCGTAGGGAGGAAGCTCTCACTACCATTCAAGACTAGTATCGTATGCACAAGCGTATCGTAGGTAGGAAGTTCCCATTACCATACAAGACTAGTACCGTATCCACGAACGTATCATAGGGAGGGAGCTCCCACAACCATTCAAGACTATTATCGTATCCACGAACGTATCGTAGGGAGGAATCTACCATGACCATTAAAGACTTGTATCGTATACACGAACCGATCGTAGGGAGGAATCTCCGATGACCATTCAAGACCAGTATCGTATCCACGAACGTACCGTAGGGAGTAATTTCCCATGACCATTCAAGACAACTATCGTATCCAACAACGTATCGTAGGGAGGACGCTGCACGACGTTTAAAGACTAGTATCGTAACCGCGAACGTATCGTAGGGAGGAAGTTCTCACGACCATTCAAGACGAGTATCGTATCTACGAACATATCGTAGAGAGGAAGCTCCCGTAACCATTCAAGACTAGTATCGTATCCACGACCCTATCGTAGGGAGGAAGCTCCCATGATCATTCAAGACTAGTATCGTATCCTCGAACGTATGGTAAGGAGGAAGCTCTTATGACCATTCAAGACTAGTATCGTATCCACAAACGTATCGTAGGGAGGAAGCTCCCATGTCCATTCAAGACGATTATCGTATCCACGAACGTATGGTAAGGAGGAAGCTCTCATGACCATTCAAGTCTAGTATCGTATCCACGAACGTATCGTATGGAGGAAGCTCTCATGTCCATTCAAGACTAGTATCGTAATCACGAATGTATCGTAGGGAGGAAGCCCCCCTCACCTTTCAAGACTAGTATCGTATCCACGAACGTATCATAGGGAGGAAGCCCCCACCACCATTCAAGACTTGTATCGTATCCACGAACGTATCGTGGGGAGGAAGCTACCATTACCATACAAGTCTAGTATCGTATCTACAATCGTATCGTAGGGAGGATGCTAAACGACCATTAAAGATTAGTATCGTTTCTACGAACTTATCGTAGGGAGGAAGTTCCACGGCCATTCAAGACTAGTATCGTATCTACGAACGAATCGTAGGGAGGATGTTCCACGACCATTCAAGACTAGTATCGAATCCACGAACGTATGGTAGGGGGGAAGTTCCGCGTCCATTCAAGACTAGTATCGTATCCACGAACGTATCGTAGGAAGGAAGCTCCCACGACAATTCAAGACTATTATCTTATCCACGAACTTATCGTAGGGAGGAATCTACCATGACCATTGAAGACTTGTATCGTATACACGAACCGATCGTAGGGAGGAATCTCCCACGACCATTCAAGACTAGTATCGTATGCACGAACGTATCATAGGGTGGAAGCCCCCACCTCCATTCAAGACTAGTGTCGTATCCACGAATGTATCGTAGGGAGGAAGCCCCCACCACCATTCAAGACTAGTATCGTATCCACGAACGTATCATAGGGTGGAAGCACCCACCACCATTAAAGACCTGTATCGTGTCCACGAGCGTATCGTAGGGAGGAAGCTAACATTACCATACAAGACTAGTATCGTATCTACGAACGTATCGTAGGGAGGATGCTCCACGACCATTCAGGATTTGTATCGTTTCCACGAACTTATCGTAGGGAGGAAGTTCCACGACCATTCAAGGCTAGTATCGTATCAACGAACGTATCGTAGGGAGGAAGTTCCACGACCATTCAAGACTAGTATCGTATCTACGAAAGTATAGTAGGGAGGAAGTTCCACGACCATTCAAGACTAGTGTCGTATCCACGAACGTACGGTAGGGGGGAAGTTCCGCGTCCATTCAAGACCAGTATCGTATCCACGAACGTACCGTAGGAAGGAAGCCACCACGAAAATTCAAGACTATTATCGTATCCACGAACGTATCGTAGGGAGGAATCTACCATGACCATTAAAGACTTGTATCGTATACACGAACCGATCGTAGGGAGGACTCTCCCACGACCATTCAAGACTAGTATCGTATCCACGAACTTATTATAGGGAGGAAGCTCGCATGACCATTCAAGACTAGTATCGTATCCACGAACGTATCGTAGGGAGGTAGCTCTCACGACCTTTCAAGGCTAGTATCGTATCCACGAACGTATCGTAGGGAGTAAGCTCCCACGACCATTCAAGACTAGTATCGAATCCACGAACGTATCGTAGGGAGGATGTTCTCAAGACAATTCAAGACTAGTATCGTATCTACGAATGTATCGTACGGAGGAAGCTCCCATGACCATTCAAGACTAGTATCGTATCCACGAACGTATCGTTGGGAGGAAGCTACCATGACCATTCAGGACTAGTGTCGTATTCCACGAATGTATCGTAGGGAGGAAGCCCCCACCACCATTCAAGACTAGTATCGTATCCACGAACGTATCATAGGGTTGAAGCCCCCACCACCATTCAAGACCTGTATCGTGTCCACGAACGTATTGTAGGGAGGATGCTAACATTATCATACAAGACTAGTATCGTATCCACGATAGTATCGTACGGAGGAAGCTCCACGACCATTCAAGACTAGTATCGTTTCTAAAAACGTATCGTAGGGAGGAAGTTACACGACCATTCAAGACTAGTATCGTATCTACGGACGTATCGTAGGGAGGAAGCTCTCACCACCATTCAAGACTAGTATCGTATCCGTGAACGTATCGGAGGGAGGAAGCCCCCACGACACTTCAAGACAAGTATCTTATCCACGAGCGTATCTTAGGGAGGAAGCTCCCATGACCATTCAAGTCTAGTATCGTATCTACCAGCGTAGCGTAGTGAGGATGCTCCCATGACCATTCAAGACTAGTATCGTATCCAACGAAAGTATCGTAGGGATAAAGCTCCCAAGACCATTCAAGACTAGTATCGTATCCACGAACGTATCAAAGGGAGGAATTTCCCTTGACCATTCAAGACTAGTATAGTATCCTAAAACGTATCGTAGGGAGGCAGTACTCATGACCATTCAAGACTAGTATCGTATCCATGATCCTATCGTAGGGAGGAAGCTCCCATGACCATTCAAGACTAGTATCGTATCCTCGAACGTATGGTAAGGAGGAAGCTCTCATTACCATTCAAGACCAGTATCGTATCCACAAATATATCGCAGGGAGGAAGCTCCCATGTCCATTCAAGGCGATTATCGTATCCACGAACGTATGGTAAGGAGGAAGCTCTCATGACCATTCAAGACTAGTATCGTATCCACGAACGTATCATAGGGAGGAAGCCCCCACCACCATTCAAGACTTGTATCGTATCCACGAACGTATCGTGGGGAGGAAGCTACCATTACCATACAAGTCTAGTATCGTATCTACAATCGTATCGTAGGGAGGATGCTAAACGACCATTCAAGATTAGTATCGTTTCTACGAACTTATCGTAGGGAGGAAGTTCCACGGCCATTCAAGACTAGTATCGTATCCACGAACGTATCCTAGGGACGAAGATCCCACGACCATTCAAGTGTAGTAACGTTTGCACGAAAGTATCGTAGGGAGGAATCTCCCACGACCATTCAAGACCAGTGTCGTATCCACGACTGTACCGTAGGGAGGAAGCTCCCATGACCTTTCAAGACTAGTATGGTTTCCAAGAACGTATCGTAGGGACGAATCTCCCATGACCATTCACGACTAGTATCGTATCCACGAACGTATCGTGGGGAGAAAGCCCCAAGAACATTCAAGACTAGTATCGTATCCAGTAACGTGTCGTAGGGAGGAAGCTCTCAGGACTATTCAAGACTAGTATCGAATCCACGAACGTATCTTAGGGAGGAATCTCCCATGGCCACTCAAGACTAGTATCGTATCCACGAACGCATCGTAGGGAGAAAGCTCCCATGACCATTCAAGTCTAGTATCGTATCGACGAACGTATCGTAGGGAGGAAGCTCCAATGAACATTCAAGACTAGTATCGTATCCACAAACGTATCGTGGAGATGATGCTCCCAGGACTATTCAAGAATAGCATCGTATCTACGAACGTATCGTAGGGAGGAATTTCCGATGACCATTCAAGACCAGTATCGTATCCACGAACGTACCGTAGGGAGTAATTTCCCATGACCATTCAAGACAACTATCGTATCCAACAACGTATCTTAGGGAGGAAGCTGTACGACGTTTCAAGACTAGTATCGTATCCGCGAACGTATCGTAGGGAGGATGCTCCCACAACCATTCAAGACTAGTATCGTATACACGAACATATCGTAAGTAGGAAGCTCAGACGACCATTCAAGGCTAGTATCGTATCCACGAACGTATCGTAGGGAGGAAGTTCTCACGACCATTCAAGACTAGTATCGTAACTACGAACATATCGTAGGGAGGAAGCTCCCGTAACCATTCAAGACTAGTATCGTATCCACGAACCTATCGTAGGGAGGAAGCTCCCATGACCATTCAAGACTAGTATCGTATCCTCGAACGTATGGTAAGGAGGAAGCTCTCATGACCATTCAAGACTAGTATCGTATCCACAAACGTATCGTAGGGAGGAAGCTCCCATGTCCATTCAAGACGATTATCGTATCCACAAACGTATGGTAAGGAGGAAGCTCTCATGACCATTCAAGTCTAGTATCGTATCCACGAACGTATCGTAGGGAGGAAGCTCTCATGTCCATTCAAGACTAGTATCGTATCCACGAACGTATCATAGGGAGGAAGCCCCCACCACCATTCAAGACTTGTATCGTATCCACGAACGTATCGTGGGGAGGAAGCTACCATTACCATACAAGTCTTGTATCGTATCTACAATCGTATCGTAGGGAGGATGCTAAACGACCATTCAAGATTAGTATCGTTTCTACGAACTTATCGTAGGGAGGAAATTCCACGGCCATTCAAGACTAGTATCGTATCTACGAACGAATCGTAGGGAGGAAGTTCCAAGACCATTCAAGACTAGTATCGTATCCACGAACGTATGGTAGGGGGCAAGTTCCGCGTCCATTCAAGACTAGTATCGTATCCACGAACGTATCGAAGGAAGGAAGCTCCCACGACAATTCAAGACTATTATCTTATCCACGAACCTATCGTAGGGAGGAATCTACCATGACCATTAAAGACTTGTATCGTATACACGAACCGATCGTAGGGAAGAATCTCCCACGACCATTCAAGACTAGTATCGTATGCACGAACGTATCATAGGGTGGAAACCCCCACCTCCATTCAAGAATAGTGTCGTATCCACGAATGTATCGTAGGGAGGAAGCCCCCACCACCATTCAAGACTAGTATTGTATCCACGAACGTATCATAGGGCGGAAGCCCCCACCATCATTAAAGACCTGTATCGTGTCCACGAACGTATCGTTGGGAGGAAGCTACAATTACCATACAAGACTAGTATCGTATCTACGAACGTATCGTAGGGAGGAAGCTCCACGACCATTCAAGATTAGTATCGTTTCTACGAACGTATCTTAGGGAGGAAGTTCCACGACCATTCAAAACTAGTATCGTATCTACGAACGTATCGTAGGGAGGAAGTTCCACGACCATTCATGACTAGTATCGTATCCACGAAAGTATCGTTGGGAGGAAGCTACCATGACCATTCAGGATTAGTGTCGTATTCCACGAATGTATCGTATGGAGGAAGCCACCACCACCATTCAAGACTAGTATCGTATCCACGAACGTATCATAGGGTTGAAGCCCCCACCACCATTCAAGACCTGTATCGTGTCCACGAACGTATCGTACGGAGGATGCTAACATTACCATACAAGACTAGTATCGTATCCACGAACGTAGCATACGGAGGAAGCTCCACGACCATTCAAGACTAGTATCGTTTCTAAAAACGTATCGTAGGGAGGAAGTTACACGACCATTCAACACTAGTATCGTATCTACGGACGTATCGTAGGGAGGAAGCTCTCACCACCATTCAAGACTAGTATCGTATCCGTGAACGTACCGTAGGGAGGAAGCCCCCACTACACTTCAAGACAAGTATCTTATCCACGAGCGTATCTTAGGGAGGAAGCTCCCATGACCATTCAAGACTAGTATCGTATATACCAGCGTACCGTAGTGAGGATGCTCCCATGACATTCAAGACTAGTATCGTATCCAACGAAAGTATCGTAGGGAGAAAGCTCCCAAGACAATTCAAGACTAGTATCGTATCCACGAACGCATCAAAGGGAGGAATCTCCCTGACCATTCAAGACTAGTATAGTATCCTAAAACGTATCGTAGGGAGGCAGTACTCATGACCATTCAAGACTAGTATCGTATCCATGATCCTATCGTAGGGAGGAAGCTCCCATGACCATTGAAGACCAGTATCGTATCCTCGAACGTATGGTAAGGAGGAAGCTCTCATGACCATTCAAGACCAGTATCGTATCCACAGATATATCGCAGGGAGGAAGCTCCCATGTCCATTCAAGGCGATTATCATATCCACGAAAGTATGGTAAGGAGGAAGCTCTCATGACCATTCAAGACTAGTATCGTATCCACGATCGTATCGTAGGAAGGAAGCTCTCATGTCCATTCAAGACTAGTATCGTATTCACGAACGTATCGTAGGGAGGATTTTCTCATGACAATTCAAGACTAGTATCGTATCCACGAACGTATCCTAGGGAGGAAGCTCCCACGACCATTCAAGTGGAGTAACGTATGCACGAAAGTATCGTAGGGAGGAATCTCCCACGACCATTCAAGACCAGTGTCGTATCCACGACTGTACCGTAGTGAGGAAGCTCCCGTGACCTTTCAAGACTAGTATGGTATCCAAGAATGTATCGTAGGGACAAATCTCCCATGACCATTCACGACTAGTATCGTATCCACGAACGTATCGTAGGGAGAAAGCCCCAAGAACATTCAAGACTAGTATCGTATCCAGTAACGTGTCGTAGGGAGGAAGCTCTCACGACTATTCAAGACTAGTATCGAATCCACGAACGTATCTTAGGGAGGAATCTTCCATGGCCACTCAAGACTAGTATCGTATCCACGAACGCATCGTAGGGAGTAATTTCCTATGACCATTCTAGACAACTATCGTATCCAACAACGTGTCGTAGGGAGGAAGCTGCACGACGCTTCAAGACTAGTATCGTATCCGCGAACGTATCGTTGGGAGGAAGCTCCAATGAACATTCAAGACTAGTATCGTATCCACAAACGTATCGTGGAGAGGATGCTCCCAGGACTATTCAAGAATAGCATCGTATCTATGAACGTATCGTAGGGAGGAATTTCCGATGACCATTCAAGACCAGTATCGTATCCACGAACGTACCGTAGGGAGTAATTTCCCATGACCATTCAAGACAACTATCGTATCCAACAACGTATCGTAGGGAGGACGCTGCACGACGTTTCAAGACTAGTATCGTATCCGCGAACGTATCGTAGGGAGGAAGCTCCCACAACCATTCAAGACTAGTATCGTATACACGAACGTATCGTAAGGAGGAAGCTCTGACGACCATTCAAGGCTAGTATCGTATCCACGAACGTATCCTAGGGAGGAAGTTCTCACGACCATTCAAGACAAGTAACGTATCTACGAACATATCGTAGAGAGGAAGCTCCCGTAACTATTCAAGACTAGTATCGTATCCACGAACCTATCGTAGGGAGGAAGCTCCCATGATCATTCAAGACTAGTATCGTATCCTCGAACGTATGGTAAGGAGGAAGCTCTTATGACCATTCAAGACAAGTATCGTATCCACAAACGTATCGTAGGGAGGAAGCTCCCATGTCCATTCAAGACGATTATCGTATCCACGAACGTATGGTAAGGAGGAAGCTCTCATGACCATTCAAGTCTAGTATCGTATCCACGAACGTATCGTATGGAGGAAGCTCTCATGTCCATTCAAGAATAGTATCGTAATCACGAATGTATCGTAGGGAGGAAGCCCCCCTCACCATTCAAGACTAGTATCGTATCCACGAACGTATCATAGGGAGGAAGCCCCCACCACCATGCAAGACTTGTATCGTATCCACGAACGTATCGTGGGGAGGAAGCTACCATTACCATACAAGTCTAGTATCGTATCTACAATCGTATCGTAGGGAGGATGCTAAACGACCATTCAAGATTAGTATCGTTTCTACGAACATATCGTAGGGAGGAAGTTCCACGGCCATTCAAGACTAGTATCGTATCTACGAACGAATCGTAGGGAGGATGTTCCACGACCATTCAAGACTAGTATCGTATACACGAACGTATAGTAGGGAGGAAGCTCCCACGACAGTTCAAGACTAGTATCGTATCTACGGACGTATCGTAGGGGGGAAGCTCTCACCACCATTTAAGACTAGTATCGTTTCTACGAAGGTATCGTAGGAAGGAAGTTCCACGACCATTCAAGACTAGTATCGTATCCACAAACGTACCGTAGGGAGGAAGCTCCCATGTCCATTCAAGACAATTATCGTATCCACGACCGTATGGTAAGGGGGAAGCTCTCATGACCATTCAAGACTAATGTCGTATCAACGAACGTATCGTAGGGAGGAAAACACCCACCACCATTCAAGACTAGTGTCGTATCCACGAACGTATCATATTGAGGAAACCCCCACCACCATTCAAGACTTGTATCGTATCCACGAACGTACCGTGGGGAGGAAGCTACAATTAATATACAAGACTAGTATCGTATCTACGAACGTATCGTAGGGAGGAAGCTCCACGACCATTCAAGATTAGTATCGTTTCTACGAACGTATCGTAGGGAGGAAGTTCCACGACCATTCAAGACTAGTATCGTATCTACGAACGTATCGTAGGGAGGACGTTCCACGACCATTCAAGACTAGTATCGTATCTACGAACGTATAGTAGGGAGGAAGTTCCACGACCATTCAAGACTTGTATCATATCCACGAACGTATGGTAGGGGGGAAGTTCCGCGTCCATTCAAGGCAAGTATCATATCCACGAACGTATCGTATGAAGGAAGATCCTAAGACAATTCAAGACTATTATCGTATCCACGAACGTATCGTAGGGAGGAATCTACCATGACCATTAAAGACTAGTATCGTATACACGAACGTATCGTAAGGAGGAAGCTCTCACGAACATTCAAGACTAGTATCGTATCCACGAACGTATCGTAGGGCGGAAGCACCCACGATAATTCAAGACTAGTATCGAATCCACTAACGTATCCTAGGGGAGTACTTCCACGACCATTCAAGACTAGTATCGAATCCACGACGGTTTCGTAGGGAGGAAGCTCCACGACCATTCAGGACTAGTATCGCATCCACGAACGTATCGTAGGGAGGACGTTCTCACGACAATTCAAGACTAGTATCGTATCTACGAACATATCGTAGGGAGGAAGCTCCCGTGACCATTCAAGACTAGTATCGTATCCACGAACGTATCTTTGGGAGGAAGCTCCCACGACCATTCAAGACTACTATCGTATCCTCAAACGTATCCTAGGGAGGAAGCTCCAAGACCATTTAAGTCTAGTATCGTATCTACGAGCGTATCGTAGGGAGGAAGCACTCGCCACCATTCAAGACTAGTATCGTATCCCCGAATGTATCGTAGGGAGGAAGCCCCCTCGACCGTTCAAGACTAGTATCGTATCCACAAACGTATCGTTGGGAAGAAGCAACCATGAACATTCAAGACTATTGTCGTATCCACGAATATATCGTAGGGAGGAAGCCCCCACCACCATTCAAGACTTGTATCGTGTCCACGAACGTATCGTAGGGAGGAAGCTAACATTAGCATACAAGACTAGTATCGTATCCACGAACGTATCGTAGGGAGGGAGCTCCACGACCATTTAAGACTGGTATCATTTCTACAAACGTATTCTAGGGAGGAAGTTACACGACCATTCAAGACTAGTATCGAATCTACGAACGTATCGTAGGGAGGAAGTTCCACGACCATTCAAGACTAGTATCGTATCTACGAACGTATCGTAGGGAGGAAGGTCCACGACCATTCAAGACTAGTATCGTATTCACGAACGTATCGTAGGGAGGAAGTTCCACGACCATTCAAGACTAGTATCGTATCCACGAACGTATCGTAGGAAGGAAACTCCCACGACAATTCAAGACTAGTATCGTATCCACGATCTTATCGTAGGGAGGAAGCTCCAGGACCATTCAAGACTAGTATCGTATCCACAAACGTATCGTAGGGGGGAAGCCCCCACTACCATTCAAGAGTAGTATCATATACACGAACGTATCGTAGGGAGGAAGCTCCCACGACCATTCAAGGCTAGTATCGTATCTACGGACGTATCTTAGGGAGGAAGCTCTCACCACCATACAAAACTAGTATCGTATCCATGAACGTATCGTAGGGAGGAAGCCCCCAAGACCATTCAAGACAAGTATCTTATCCACAAGCGTATCTTAGGGAGGAAGCTCCCTTGACCATTCAAGACTAGTATCGTATCCACGAGCTTACCGTAGTGAGGATGCTCCCATGACCATTCAAGACTAGTATCGTATACACGAAAGTATCGTAGGGAGAAAGCTCCCAAGACCATTCAAGACTAGTATCGTATCCACGAACGTATAGTAGGGAGGAAGTTCCCATGACCATTCAAGACTAGTATAGTATCCACGAACGTATCGAAGGGAGGCAGTCCTCATGACCATTCAAGACTAGTATCGTATCCTCGAACCTATCGTAAGGAGGAAGCTCCCATGACGATTCAAGACTAGTATCGTATCCTCGAACGTATGGTAAGTAGGAAGCTCTCATGACCATTCTAGACTAGTATCGTATCCACAAACGTATCGTAGGGAGGAAGCTCCCATGTCCATTGAAGACGATCATCGTATCCACGAACGTATCGTAACGATGAAGCTCTCATGACCATTCCAGTCTAGTATCGTATCCACGAACGTATCGTAGGGAGGATGCTCTAATGACCATTCAAGACTAGTATCGTATCCACGAACGTATCGTAGGGAGGATGCTCTCATGACCATTCTAGACTAGTATCGTATCCACGAACGTATCCTAGGGAGGAAGCTCCGCCGACCATTCAAGTCTAGTAACGTATGCACGAAAGTATCGTAGGGAGCAATCTCCCACGACCATTCAAGACCAGTGTCGTATCCAGGAACGTATCGTAGGGAGGAAGCTCCCATGACCTTTCAAGACTAGTATGGTATCCACGAACGTATCATAAGGAGGAATCTCCCATGACCATTCAAGGCTAGTATCGTATCCACGAACGTATCGTAGGGAGATATCCCCAAGACTATTCAAGACTAGTATCGTATCCAGTACCGTATCGTAGGGAGGAAGCTCTCACGACCATTCAAGACTTGTATCGATCCAGGAACGTATCTTAGGGATGAAGCTCCCATGGCCATTCAAGACTAGTACCGTATCCACGAACGCATCGTAGGGAGAAAGCTCCCATGACCATTCAAGACTAGTATCGTATCCACGAACGTATCGTAGGGAGGATCCTCCCATGACAATTCAAGAATAGTATCGTATCCATGATCGTATCGTGGGAGGAATCTACCATGACCATTCAAGACTAGTATCGTATCGACGAACGTATCGTAGGGAGGAAGCTCCAATGAACATTCAAGACTAGTATCGTATCGACGAACGTATCGTAGGGAGGAAGCTCCCAGGACTATTCATGAATAGCATCGTATCTACGAACGTATCGTAGGGAGGAATTTCCGATGACCATTCAAGACCAGTATCGTATCCACGAACGTACCGTAGGGAGGAATTTCCCATGACCATTCAAGACTACTATCGTATCCAACAACGTATCGTAGGGAGGAAGCTGCACGACGTTTCAAGACTAGTTTTGTATCCGCGAACGTATCGTAGGGAGGAAGCTCCCACAACCATTCAAGACTAGTACCGTATACACGAACGTATCGTAAGGAGGAAGCTCCCACAACCATTCAAGACTAGTATCGAATACACGAACGTATCGTAAGGAGGAAGCTCTGACGACCATTCAAGGCTAGTATCGTATCCACGAACCTATCGTAGGGAGGAAGCTCCCATGATCATTCAAGACCAGTATCGTATCCTCGAACGTATGGTAAGGAGGAAGCTCTTATGACCATTCAAGACTAGTATCGTATCCACAAACGTATCGTAGGGAGGAAGCTCACATGTCCATTCAAGACGATTATCGTATCCACGAACGTATGTTAAGGAGGAAGCTCTCATGACCATTCAATCTAGTATCGTATCCACGATCGTATCGTATGGAGGAAGCTCTCATGTCCATTCAAGACTAGGATCGTAATCACGAATGTATCGTAGGGAGGAAGCCCCCCTCACCATTCAAGACTAGTATCGTATCCACGAACGTATCATAGGGAGGAAGCCCCCACCACCATTCAAGACTTGTATCGTATCCACGAACGTATCGTGGGGAGGAAGCTACCTTTACCATACAAGTCTTGTATCGTATCTACAATCGTATCGTAGGGAGGATGCTAAACGTCCATTCAAGATTAGTATCGTTTCTACGAACTTATCGTAGGGAGGAAGTTCCACGGCCATTCAAGACTAGTATCTTATCTACGAACGAATCGTAGGGAGGATGTTCCACGACCATTCAAGACTAGTATCGAATCCACGAACGTATGGTAGGGGGGAAGTTCCGCGTCCATTCAAGACTAGTATCGTATCCATGAACGTATCGTAGGAAGGAAGCTCCCACGACAATTCAAGACTATTATCGTATCCACGAACCTATCGTAGGGAGGAATCTACCATGACCATTAAAGACTTGTATCGTATACACGAACCGATCGTAGGGAGGAATCTCCCACGACCATTCAAGACTAGTATCGTATGCAAGAACGTATCATAGGGTGGAAGCCCCCACCTCCATTCAAGACTAGTGTCGTATCCACGAATGTATCGTAGGGAGGAAGCCCCCACCACCATTCAAGACTAGTATCGTATCTACGAACGTATCATAGGGTGGAAGCCCCCACCACCATTAAAGACCTGTATCGTGTCCACGAGCGTATCGTAGGGAGGAAGCTAACATTACCATACAAGACTAGTATCGTATCTACGAACGTATCGTAGGGAGGATGCTCCACGACCATTCAAGTTTAGTATCGTTTCCACGAACTTATCGTAGGGAGGAAGTCCCACGACCATTCAAGGCTAGTATCGTATCAACGAACGTATCGTAGGGAGGAAGTTCCACGACCTTCCAAGGCTAGTATCGTATCTACGAAAGTATAGTAGGGAGGATGTTCCACGACCATTCAAGACTAGTGTCGTATCCACGAACGTACGGTAGGGGGGAAGTTCCGCGTCCATTCAAGACCAGTATCGTATCCACGAACGTACCGTAGGAAGGAAGCCACCACGAAAATTCAAGACTATTATCGTATCCACGAACGTATCGTAGGGAGGAATCTACCATGACCATTAAAGACTTGTATCGTATACACGAACCGATCGTAGGGAGGAATCTCCCACGACCATTCAAGACTAGTATCGTATCCACGAACTTATTATAGGGAGGAAGCTCGCATGACCATTCAAGACTAGTATCGTATCCACGAACGTATCGTAGGGAGGATGTTCTCAAGACAATTCAAGACTAGTATCGTATCTACGAATGTATCGTACGGAGGAAGCTCCCATGACCATTCAAGACTAGTATCGTATCCACGAACGTATCGTTGAGAGGAAGCTACCATGACCATTCAGGACTAGTGTCGTATTCCACGAATGTATCGTAGGGAGGAAGCCCCCACCACCATTCAAGACTAGTATCGTATCCATGAACGTATCATAGGGTTGAAGCCCCCACCACCATTCAAGACCTGTATCGTGTCCACGAACGTATCGTAGGGAGGATGCTAACATTATCATACAAGACTAGTATCGTATCCACGAACATATCGTACGGAGGAAGCTCCACGACCATTCAAGACTAGTATCGTTTCTAAAAACGTATCGTAGGGAGGAAGTTACACGACCATTCAAGACTAGTATCGTATCTACGGACGTATCGTAGGGACGAAGCTCTCACCACCATTCAAGACTAGTATCGTATCCGTGAACGTATCGTAGGGAGGAAGCCCCCACGACACTTCAAGACGAGTATCTTATCCACGAGCGTATCTTAGGGAGGAAGCTCCCATGACCATTCAAGTCTAGTATCGTATCTACCAGCGTACCGTAGTGAGGATGCTCCCATGACCATTCAAGACTAGTATCGTATCCAACGAAAGTATCGTAGGGAGAAAGCTCCCAAGACCATTCAAGACTAGTATCGTATCCACGAACGTATCAAAGGGAGGAATTTCCCTTGACCATTCAAGACAAGTATAGTATCCTAAAACGTTTCGTAGGGAGGCAGTACTCATGACCATTCAAGACTAGTATCGTATCCATGATCCTATCGTAGGGAGGAAGCTCCCATGACCATTCAAGACTAGTATCGTATCCAGTAACGTATCGTAAGGAGGAAGCTCTCACGACCATTCAAGACATGTATCGAATCCGCGAACGTATATTTGGGAGGAAGCTCCCACGACCATTCAAGTCTAGTATCGCATATACGGACGTATCGTTGGGGGGAAGCTCTCACCACCATTCAAGACTAGTATCGTATCCACGAACGTATCATAGGGAGGAAGCCCCCTCCACCATTCAAGACTTGTATCGTATCCACGAACGTATCGTGGGGAGGAAGCTACCATTTCCATACAAGACTAGTATCGTATCTACGAACGTATCGTAGGGAGGATGCTCCACGACCATTCAAGATTAGTATCGTTTCCACTAACTTATCGTAGGGAGGAAGTTCCACGACCATTCTAGAATAGTATCGTATCAACGAACGTATCGTAGGGAGGAAGTTCCACGACCATTCAAGACTAGTATCGTATCTACGAAAGTATAGTAGGGAGGAAGTTCCACGACCATTCAAGACTAGTGTCGTATCCACGAACGTACCGTAGGAAGGAAGCCACCACGAAAATTCAAGACTATTATCGTATCCACGAACGTATCGTAGGGAGGAATCTACCATGACCATTAAAGACTTGTATCGTATACACGAACCGATCGTAGGGAGGAATCTCCCACGACCATTCAAGACTAGTATCGTATCCACGAACTTATTGTAGGGAGGAAGCTCGCATGACCATTCAAGACTAGTATCGTATCCACGAACGTATCGTTGGGAGGAAGCTACCATGACCATTCAGGACTAGTGTCGTATTCCACGAATGTATCGTAGGGAGGAAGCCCCCACCACCATTCAAGACTAGTATCGTATCCACGAACGTATCATAGGGTTGAAGCCCCCACCACCATTCAAGACCTGTATCGTGTCCACGAACGTATCGTAGGGAGGATGCTAACATTATCATACAAGACTAGTATCGTATCCACGATAGTATCGTACGGAGGAAGCTCCACGACCATTCAAGACTAGTATCGTTTCTAAAAACGTATCGTAGGGAGGAAGTTACACGACCATTCAAGACTAGTATCGTATCTACGGACGTATCGTAGGGAGGAAGCTCTCACCACCATTCAAGACTAGTATCGTATCCGTGAACGTATCGGAGGGAGGAAGCCCCCACGACACTTCAAGACAAGTATCTTATCCACGAGCGTATCTTAGGGAGGAAGCTCCCATGACCATTCAAGTCTAGTATCGTATCTACCAGCGTAGCGTAGTGAGGATGCTCCCATGACCATTCAAGACTAGTATCGTATCCAACGAAAGTATCGTAGGGATAAAGCTCCCAAGACCATTCAAGACTAGTATCGTATCCACGAACGTATCAAAGGGAGGAATTTCCCTTGACCATTCAAGACTAGTATAGTATCCTAAAACGTATCGTAGGGAGGCAGTACTCATGACCATTCAAGACTAGTATCGTATCCATGATCCTATCGTAGGGAGGAAGCTCCCATGACCATTCAAGACTAGTATCGTATCCTCGAACGTATGGTAAGGAGGAAGCTCTCATTACCATTCAAGACAAGTATCGTATCCACAAATATATCGCAGGGAGGAAGCTCCCATGTCCATTCAAGGCGATTATCGTATCCACGAACGTATGGTAAGGAGGAAGCTCTCATGACCATTCAAGACTAGTATCGTATCCACGAACGTATCATAGGGAGGAAGCCCCCACCACCATTCAAGACTTGTATCGTATCCACGAACGTATCGTGGGGAGGAAGCTACCATTACCATACAAGTCTAGTATCGTATCTACAATCGTATCGTAGGGAGGATGCTAAACGACCATTCAAGATTAGTATCGTTTCTACGAACTTATCGTAGGGAGGAAGTTCCACGGCCATTCAAGACTAGTATCGTATCCACGAACGTATCCTAGGGACGAAGATCCCACGACCATTCAAGTGTAGTAACGTTTGCACGAAAGTATCGTAGGGAGGAATCTCCCACGACCATTCAAGACCAGTGTCGTATCCACGACTGTACCGTAGGGAGGAAGCTCCCATGACCTTTCAAGACTAGTATGGTTTCCAAGAACGTATCGTAGGGACGAATCTCCCATGACCATTCACGACTAGTATCGTATCCACGAACGTATCGTGGGGAGAAAGCCCCAAGAACATTCAAGACTAGTATCGTATCCAGTAACGTGTCGTAGGGAGGAAGCTCTCAGGACTATTCAAGACTAGTATCGAATCCACGAACGTATCTTAGGGAGGAATCTCCCATGGCCACTCAAGACTAGTATCGTATCCACGAACGCATCGTAGGGAGAAAGCTCCCATGACCATTCAAGTCTAGTATCGTATCGACGAACGTATCGTAGGGAGGAAGCTCCAATGAACATTCAAGACTAGTATCGTATCCACAAACGTATCGTGGAGATGATGCTCCCAGGACTATTCAAGAATAGCATCGTATCTACGAACGTATCGTAGGGAGGAATTTCCGATGACCATTCAAGACCAGTATCGTATCCACGAACGTACCGTAGGGAGTAATTTCCCATGACCATTCAAGACAACTATCGTATCCAACAACGTATCTTAGGGAGGAAGCTGTACGACGTTTCAAGACTAGTATCGTATCCGCGAACGTATCGTAGGGAGGATGCTCCCACAACCATTCAAGACTAGTATCGTATACACGAACATATCGTAAGTAGGAAGCTCAGACGACCATTCAAGGCTAGTATCGTATCCACGAACGTATCGTAGGGAGGAAGTTCTCACGACCATTCAAGACTAGTATCGTAACTACGAACATATCGTAGGGAGGAAGCTCCCGTAACCATTCAAGACTAGTATCGTATCCACGAACCTATCGTAGGGAGGAAGCTCCCATGACCATTCAAGACTAGTATCGTATCCTCGAACGTATGGTAAGGAGGAAGCTCTCATGACCATTCAAGACTAGTATCGTATCCACAAACGTATCGTAGGGAGGAAGCTCCCATGTCCATTCAAGACGATTATCGTATCCACAAACGTATGGTAAGGAGGAAGCTCTCATGACCATTCAAGTCTAGTATCGTATCCACGAACGTATCGTAGGGAGGAAGCTCTCATGTCCATTCAAGACTAGTATCGTATCCACGAACGTATCATAGGGAGGAAGCCCCCACCACCATTCAAGACTTGTATCGTATCCACGAACGTATCGTGGGGAGGAAGCTACCATTACCATACAAGTCTTGTATCGTATCTACAATCGTATCGTAGGGAGGATGCTAAACGACCATTCAAGATTAGTATCGTTTCTACGAACTTATCGTAGGGAGGAAATTCCACGGCCATTCAAGACTAGTATCGTATCTACGAACGAATCGTAGGGAGGAAGTTCCAAGACCATTCAAGACTAGTATCGTATCCACGAACGTATGGTAGGGGGCAAGTTCCGCGTCCATTCAAGACTAGTATCGTATCCACGAACGTATCGAAGGAAGGAAGCTCCCACGACAATTCAAGACTATTATCTTATCCACGAACCTATCGTAGGGAGGAATCTACCATGACCATTAAAGACTTGTATCGTATACACGAACCGATCGTAGGGAAGAATCTCCCACGACCATTCAAGACTAGTATCGTATGCACGAACGTATCATAGGGTGGAAACCCCCACCTCCATTCAAGAATAGTGTCGTATCCACGAATGTATCGTAGGGAGGAAGCCCCCACCACCATTCAAGACTAGTATTGTATCCACGAACGTATCATAGGGCGGAAGCCCCCACCATCATTAAAGACCTGTATCGTGTCCACGAACGTATCGTTGGGAGGAAGCTACAATTACCATACAAGACTAGTATCGTATCTACGAACGTATCGTAGGGAGGAAGCTCCACGACCATTCAAGATTAGTATCGTTTCTACGAACGTATCTTAGGGAGGAAGTTCCACGACCATTCAAAACTAGTATCGTATCTACGAACGTATCGTAGGGAGGAAGTTCCACGACCATTCAAGACTAGTATCGTATCCACGAAAGTATCGTTGGGAGGAAGCTACCATGACCATTCAGGATTAGTGTCGTATTCCACGAATGTATCGTATGGAGGAAGCCACCACCACCATTCAAGACTAGTATCGTATCCACGAACGTATCATAGGGTTGAAGCCCCCACCACCATTCAAGACCTGTATCGTGTCCACGAACGTATCGTACGGAGGATGCTAAAATTACCATACAAGACTAGTATCGTATCCACGAACGTAGCATACGGAGGAAGCTCCACGACCATTCAAGACTAGTATCGTTTCTAAAAACGTATCGTAGGGAGGAAGTTACACGACCATTCAACACTAGTATCGTATCTACGGACGTATCGTAGGGAGGAAGCTCTCACCACCATTCAAGACTAGTATCGTATCCGTGAACGTACCGTAGGGAGGAAGCCCCCACGACACTTCAAGACAAGTATCTTATCCACGAGCGTATCTTAGGGAGGAAGCTCCCATGACCATTCAAGACTAGTATCGTATATACCAGCGTACCGTAGTGAGGATGCTCCCATGACCATTCAAGACTAGTATCGTATCCAACGAAAGTATCGTAGGGAGAAAGCTCCCAAGACAATTCAAGACTAGTATCGTATCCACGAACGCATCAAAGGGAGGAATCTCCCTGACCATTCAAGACTAGTATAGTATCCTAAAACGTATCGTAGGGAGGCAGTACTCATGACCATTCAAGACTAGTATCGTATCCATGATCCTATCGTAGGGAGGAAGCTCCCATGACCATTGAAGACCAGTATCGTATCCTCGAACGTATGGTAAGGAGGAAGCTCTCATGACCATTCAAGACCAGTATCGTATCCACAGATATATCGCAGGGAGGAAGCTCCCATGTCCATTCAAGGCGATTATCATATCCACGAAAGTATGGTAAGGAGGAAGCTCTCATGACCATTCAAGACTAGTATCGTATCCACGATCGTATCGTAGGAAGGAAGCTCTCATGTCCATTCAAGACTAGTATCGTATTCACGAACGTATCGTAGGGAGGATTTTCTCATGACAATTCAAGACTAGTATCGTATCCACGAACGTATCCTAGGGAGGAAGCTCCCACGACCATTCAAGTGGAGTAACGTATGCACGAAAGTATCGTAGGGAGGAATCTCCCACGACCATTCAAGACCAGTGTCGTATCCACGACTGTACCGTAGTGAGGAAGCTCCCGTGACCTTTCAAGACTAGTATGGTATCCAAGAATGTATCGTAGGGACAAATCTCCCATGACCATTCACGACTAGTATCGTATCCACGAACGTATCGTAGGGAGAAAGCCCCAAGAACATTCAAGACTAGTATCGTATCCAGTAACGTGTCGTAGGGAGGAAGCTCTCACGACTATTCAAGACTAGTATCGAATCCACGAACGTATCTTAGGGAGGAATCTTCCATGGCCACTCAAGACTAGTATCGTATCCACGAACGCATCGTAGGGAGTAATTTCCTATGACCATTCTAGACAACTATCGTATCCAACAACGTGTCGTAGGGAGGAAGCTCCAATGAACATTCAAGACTAGTATCGTATCCACAAACGTATCGTGGAGAGGATGCTCCCAGGACTATTCAAGAATAGCATCGTATCTATGAACGTATCGTAGGGAGGAATTTCCGATGACCATTCAAGACCAGTATCGTATCCACGAACGTACCGTAGGGAGTAATTTCCCATGACCATTCAAGACAACTATCGTATCCAACAACGTATCGTAGGGAGGACGCTGCACGACGTTTCAAGACTAGTATCGTATCCGCGAACGTATCGTAGGGAGGAAGCTCCCACAACCATTCAAGACTAGTATCGTATACACGAACGTATCGTAAGGAGGAAGCTCTGACGACCATTCAAGGCTAGTATCGTATCCACGAACGTATCCTAGGGAGGAAGTTCTCACGACCATTCAAGACAAGTAACGTATCTACGAACATATCGTAGAGAGGAAGCTCCCGTAACTATTCAAGACTAGTATCGTATCCACGAACCTATCGTAGGGAGGAAGCTCCCATGATCATTCAAGACTAGTATCGTATCCTCGAACGTATGGTAAGGAGGAAGCTCTTATGACCATTCAAGACAAGTATCGTATCCACAAACGTATCGTAGGGAGGAAGCTCCCATGTCCATTCAAGACGATTATCGTATCCACGAACGTATGGTAAGGAGGAAGCTCTCATGACCATTCAAGTCTAGTATCGTATCCACGAACGTATCGTATGGAGGAAGCTCTCATGTCCATTCAAGAATAGTATCGTAATCACGAATGTATCGTAGGGAGGAAGCCCCCCTCACCATTCAAGACTAGTATCGTATCCACGAACGTATCATAGGGAGGAAGCCCCCACCACCATGCAAGACTTGTATCGTATCCACGAACGTATCGTGGGGAGGAAGCTACCATTACCATACAAGTCTAGTATCGTATCTACAATCGTATCGTAGGGAGGATGCTAAACGACCATTCAAGATTAGTATCGTTTCTACGAACATATCGTAGGGAGGAAGTTCCACGGCCATTCAAGACTAGTATCGTATCTACGAACGAATCGTAGGGAGGATGTTCCACGACCATTCAAGACTAGTATCGTATACACGAACGTATAGTAGGGAGGAAGCTCCCACGACAGTTCAAGACTAGTATCGTATCTACGGACGTATCGTAGGGGGGAAGCTCTCACCACCATTTAAGACTAGTATCGTTTCTACGAAGGTATCGTAGGAAGGAAGTTCCACGACCATTCAAGACTAGTATCGTATCCACAAACGTACCGTAGGGAGGAAGCTCCCATGTCCATTCAAGACAATTATCGTATCCACGACCGTATGGTAAAGGGGGAAGCTCTCATGACCATTCAAGACTAATGTCGTATCAACGAACGTATCGTAGGGAGGAAAACACCCACCACCATTCAAGACTAGTGTCGTATCCACGAACGTATCATATTGAGGAAACCCCCACCACCATTCAAGACTTGTATCGTATCCACGAACGTACCGTGGGGAGGAAGCTACAATTAATATACAAGACTAGTATCGTATCTACGAACGTATCGTAGGGAGGAAGCTCCACGACCATTCAAGATTAGTATCGTTTCTACGAACGTATCGTAGGGAGGAAGTTCCACGACCATTCAAGACTAGTATCGTATCTACGAACGTATCGTAGGGAGGACGTTCCACGACCATTCAAGACTAGTATCGTATCTACGAACGTATAGTAGGGAGGAAGTTCCACGACCATTCAAGACTTGTATCATATCCACGAACGTATGGTAGGGGGGAAGTTCCGCGTCCATTCAAGGCAAGTATCATATCCACGAACGTATCGTATGAAGGAAGATCCTAAGACAATTCAAGACTATTATCGTATCCACGAACGTATCGTAGGGAGGAATCTACCATGACCATTAAAGACTAGTATCGTATACACGAACGTATCGTAAGGAGGAAGCTCTCACGAACATTCAAGACTAGTATCGTATACACGAACGTATCGTAGGGCGGAAGCACCCACGATAATTCAAGACTAGTATCGAATCCACTAACGTATCCTAGGGGAGTACTTCCACGACCATTCAAGACTAGTATCGAATCCACGACGGTTTCGTAGGGAGGAAGCTCCACGACCATTCAGGACTAGTATCGCATCCACGAACGTATCGTAGGGAGGACGTTCTCACGACAATTCAAGACTAGTATCGTATCTACGAACATATCGTAGGGAGGAAGCTCCCGTGACCATTCAAGACTAGTATCGTATCCACGAACGTATCTTTGGGAGGAAGCTCCCACGACCATTCAAGACTACTATCGTATCCTCAAACGTATCCTAAGGAGGAAGCTCCAAGACCATTTAAGTCTAGTATCGTATCTACGAGCGTATCGTAGGGAGGAAGCACTCGCCACCATTCAAGACTAGTATCGTATCCCCGAATGTATCGTAGGGAGGAAGCCCCCTCGACCGTTCAAGACTAGTATCGTATCCACAAACGTATCGTTGGGAAGAAGCAACCATGAACATTCAAGACTATTGTCGTATCCACGAATATATCGTAGGGAGGAAGCCCCCACCACCATTCAAGACTTGTATCGTGTCCACGAACGTATCGTAGGGAGGAAGCTAACATTAGCATACAAGACTAGTATCGTATCCACGAACGTATCGTAGGGAGGGAGCTCCACGACCATTTAAGACTGGTATCATTTCTACAAACGTATTCTAGGGAGGAAGTTACACGACCATTCAAGACTAGTATCGAATCTACGAACGTATCGTAGGAAGGAAGTTCCACGACCATTCAAGACTAGTATCGTATCTACGAACGTATCGTAGGGAGGAAGGTCCACGACCATTCAAGACTAGTATCGTATTCACGAACGTATCGTAGGGAGGAAGTTCCACGACCATTCAAGACTAGTATCGTATCCACGAACGTATCGTAGGAAGGAAACTCCCACGACAATTCAAGACTAGTATCGTATCCACGATCTTATCGTAGGGAGGAAGCTCCAGGACCATTCAAGACTAGTATCGTATCCACAAACGTATCGTAGGGGGGAAGCCCCCACTACCATTCAAGAGTAGTATCATATACACGAACGTATCGTAGGGAGGAAGCTCCCACGACCATTCAAGGCTAGTATCGTATCTACGGACGTATCTTAGGGAGGAAGCTCTCACCACCATACAAAACTAGTATCGTATCCATGAACGTATCGTAGGGAGGAAGCCCCCAAGACCATTCAAGACAAGTATCTTATCCACAAGCGTATCTTAGGGAGGAAGCTCCCTTGACCATTCAAGACTAGTATCGTATCCACGAGCTTACCGTAGTGAGGATGCTCCCATGACCATTCAAGACTAGTATCGTATACACGAAAGTATCGTAGGGAGAAAGCTCCCAAGACCATTCAAGACTAGTATCGTATCCACGAACGTATAGTAGGGAGGAAGTTCCCATGACCATTCAAGACTAGTATAGTATCCACGAACGTATCGAAGGGAGGCAGTCCTCATGACCATTCAAGACTAGTATCGTATCCTCGAACCTATCGTAAGGAGGAAGCTCCCATGACGATTCAAGACTAGTATCGTATCCTCGAACGTATGGTAAGTAGGAAGCTCTCATGACCATTCAAGACTAGTATCGTATCCACAAACGTATCGTAGGGAGGAAGCTCCCATGTCCATTGAAGACGATCATCGTATCCACGAACGTATCGTAACGATGAAGCTCTCATGACCATTCCAGTCTAGTATCGTATCCACGAACGTATCGTAGGGAGGATGCTCTAATGACCATTCAAGACTAGTATCGTATCCACGAACGTATCGTAGGGAGGATGCTCTCATGACCATTCTAGACTAGTATCGTATCCACGAACGTATCCTAGGGAGGAAGCTCCACCGACCATTCAAGTCTAGTAACGTATGCACGAAAGTATCGTAGGGAGCAATCTCCCACGACCATTCAAGACCAGTGTCGTATCCAGGAACGTATCGTAGGGAGGAAGCTCCCATGACCTTTCAAGACTAGTATGGTATCCACGAACGTATCATAAGGAGGAATCTCCCATGACCATTCAAGGCTAGTATCGTATCCACGAACGTATCGTAGGGAGATATCCCCAAGACTATTCAAGACTAGTATCGTATCCAGTACCGTATCGTAGGGAGGAAGCTCTCACGACCATTCAAGACTTGTATCGATCCAGGAACGTATCTTAGGGATGAAGCTCCCATGGCCATTCAAGACTAGTACCGTATCCACGAACGCATCGTAGGGAGAAAGCTCCCATGACCATTCAAGACTAGTATCGTATCCACGAACGTATCGTAGGGAGGATCCTCCCATGACAATTCAAGAATAGTATCGTATCCATGATCGTATCGTGGGAGGAATCTACCATGACCATTCAAGACTAGTATCGTATCGACGAACGTATCGTAGGGAGGAAGCTCCAATGAACATTCAAGACTAGTATCGTATCGACGAACGTATCGTAGGGAGGAAGCTCCCAGGACTATTCATGAATAGCATCGTATCTACGAACGTATCGTAGGGAGGAATTTCCGATGACCATTCAAGACCAGTATCGTATCCACGAACGTACCGTAGGGAGGAATTTCCCATGACCATTCAAGACTACTATCGTATCCAACAACGTATCGTAGGGAGGAAGCTGCACGACGTTTCAAGACTAGTTTTGTATCCGCGAACGTATCGTAGGGAGGAAGCTCCCACAACCATTCAAGACTAGTACCGTATACACGAACGTATCGTAAGGAGGAAGCTCCCACAACCATTCAAGACTAGTATCGAATACACGAACGTATCGTAAGGAGGAAGCTCTGACGACCATTCAAGGCTAGTATCGTATCCACGAACCTATCGTAGGGAGGAAGCTCCCATGATCATTCAAGACCAGTATCGTATCCTCGAACGTATGGTAAGGAGGAAGCTCTTATGACCATTCAAGACTAGTATCGTATCCACAAACGTATCGTAGGGAGGAAGCTCACATGTCCATTCAAGACGATTATCGTATCCACGAACGTATGTTAAGGAGGAAGCTCTCATGACCATTCAATCTAGTATCGTATCCACGATCGTATCGTATGGAGGAAGCTCTCATGTCCATTCAAGACTAGGATCGTAATCACGAATGTATCGTAGGGAGGAAGCCCCCCTCACCATTCAAGACTAGTATCGTATCCACGAACGTATCATAGGGAGGAAGCCCCCACCACCATTCAAGACTTGTATCGTATCCACGAACGTATCGTGGGGAGGAAGCTACCTTTACCATACAAGTCTTGTATCGTATCTACAATCGTATCGTAGGGAGGATGCTAAACGTCCATTCAAGATTAGTATCGTTTCTACGAACTTATCGTAGGGAGGAAGTTCCACGGCCATTCAAGACTAGTATCTTATCTACGAACGAATCGTAGGGAGGATGTTCCACGACCATTCAAGACTAGTATCGAATCCACGAACGTATGGTAGGGGGGAAGTTCCGCGTCCATTCAAGACTAGTATCGTATCCATGAACGTATCGTAGGAAGGAAGCTCCCACGACAATTCAAGACTATTATCGTATCCACGAACCTATCGTAGGGAGGAATCTACCATGACCATTAAAGACTTGTATCGTATACACGAACCGATCGTAGGGAGGAATCTCCCACGACCATTCAAGACTAGTATCGTATGCAAGAACGTATCATAGGGTGGAAGCCCCCACCTCCATTCAAGACTAGTGTCGTATCCACGAATGTATCGTAGGGAGGAAGCCCCCACCACCATTCAAGACTAGTATCGTATCTACGAACGTATCATAGGGTGGAAGCCCCCACCACCATTAAAGACCTGTATCGTGTCCACGAGCGTATCGTAGGGAGGAAGCTAACATTACCATACAAGACTAGTATCGTATCTACGAACGTATCGTAGGGAGGATGCTCCACGACCATTCAAGTTTAGTATCGTTTCCACGAACTTATCGTAGGGAGGAAGTCCCACGACCATTCAAGGCTAGTATCGTATCAACGAACGTATCGTAGGGAGGAAGTTCCACGACCTTCCAAGACTAGTATCGTATCTACGAAAGTATAGTAGGGAGGATGTTCCACGACCATTCAAGACTAGTGTCGTATCCACGAACGTACGGTAGGGGGGAAGTTCCGCGTCCATTCAAGACCAGTATCGTATCCACGAACGTACCGTAGGAAGGAAGCCACCACGAAAATTCAAGACTATTATCGTATCCACGAACGTATCGTAGGGAGGAATCTACCATGACCATTAAAGACTTGTATCGTATACACGAACCGATCGTAGGGAGGAATCTCCCACGACCATTCAAGACTAGTATCGTATCCACGAACTTATTATAGGGAGGAAGCTCGCATGACCATTCAAGACTAGTATCGTATCCACGAACGTATCGTAGGGAGGATGTTCTCAAGACAATTCAAGACTAGTATCGTATCTACGAATGTATCGTACGGAGGAAGCTCCCATGACCATTCAAGACTAGTATCGTATCCACGAACGTATCGTTGAGAGGAAGCTACCATGACCATTCAGGACTAGTGTCGTATTCCACGAATGTATCGTAGGGAGGAAGCCCCCACCACCATTCAAGACTAGTATCGTATCCACGAACGTATCATAGGGTTGAAGCCCCCACCACCATTCAAGACCTGTATCGTGTCCACGAACGTATCGTAGGGAGGATGCTAACATTATCATACAAGACTAGTATCGTATCCACGAACATATCGTACGGAGGAAGCTCCACGACCATTCAAGACTAGTATCGTTTCTAAAAACGTATCGTAGGGAGGAAGTTACACGACCATTCAAGACTAGTATCGTATCTACGGACGTATCGTAGGGACGAAGCTCTCACCACCATTCAAGACTAGTATCGTATCCGTGAACGTATCGTAGGGAGGAAGCCCCCACGACACTTCAAGACGAGTATCTTATCCACGAGCGTATCTTAGGGAGGAAGCTCCCATGACCATTCAAGTCTAGTATCGTATCTACCAGCGTACCGTAGTGAGGATGCTCCCATGACCATTCAAGACTAGTATCGTATCCAACGAAAGTATCGTAGGGAGAAAGCTCCCAAGACCATTCAAGACTAGTATCGTATCCACGAACGTATCAAAGGGAGGAATTTCCCTTGACCATTCAAGACAAGTATAGTATCCTAAAACGTTTCGTAGGGAGGCAGTACTCATGACCATTCAAGACTAGTATCGTATCCATGATCCTATCGTAGGGAGGAAGCTCCCATGACCATTCAAGACTAGTATCGTATCCAGTAACGTATCGTAAGGAGGAAGCTCTCACGACCATTCAAGACATGTATCGAATCCGCGAACGTATATTTGGGAGGAAGCTCCCACGACCATTCAAGTCTAGTATCGCATATACGGACGTATCGTTGGGGGGAAGCTCTCACCACCATTCAAGACTAGTATCGTATCCACGAACGTATCATAGGGAGGAAGCCCCCTCCACCATTCAAGACTTGTATCGTATCCACGAACGTATCGTGGGGAGGAAGCTACCATTTCCATACAAGACTAGTATCGTATCTACGAACGTATCGTAGGGAGGATGCTCCACGACCATTCAAGATTAGTATCGTTTCCACTAACTTATCGTAGGGAGGAAGTTCCACGACCATTCTAGAATAGTATCGTATCAACGAACGTATCGTAGGGAGGAAGTTCCACGACCATTCAAGACTAGTATCGTATCTACGAAAGTATAGTAGGGAGGAAGTTCCACGACCATTCAAGACTAGTGTCGTATCCACGAACGTACCGTAGGAAGGAAGCCACCACGAAAATTCAAGACTATTATCGTATCCACGAACGTATCGTAGGGAGGAATCTACCATGACCATTAAAGACTTGTATCGTATACACGAACCGATCGTAGGGAGGAATCTCCCACGACCATTCAAGACTAGTATCGTATCCACGAACTTATTGTAGGGAGGAAGCTCGCATGACCATTCAAGACTAGTATCGTATCCACGAACGTATCGTAGGGAGGTAGCTCTCACGACCTTTCAAGGCTAGTATCGTATCCACGAACGACGCGTAGGGAGGAAGCTCTCACGACCATTCAAGACTAGTATCGTATGCACAAGCGTATCGTAGGTAGGAAGTTCCCATTACCATTCAAGACTAGTACCGTATCCACGAACGTATCATAGGGAGGGAGCTCCCACAACCATTCATGACTAGTATCGTATACACGAACGTATCGTAAGGAGGAAGCTCTCACGACCATTCAAGACTAGTATCGTATCCACGAACGTATCGTTGGGAGGAAGCTACCATGACCATTCAAGACTAGTGTCGTATTCCACGAATGTATCGTATGGAGGAAGCCCCCACCACCATTCAAGACTAGTATCGTATCCACGAACGTATCATAGGGTTGAAGCCCCCACCACCATTCAAGACCTGTATCGTGTCCACGAACGTATCGTAGAGAGGAAGCTCCCACGACCATTCAAGACTAGTATCGAATCCACGAACGTATCGTAGGGAGGATGTTCTCAAGACAATTCAAGACTAGTACCGTATCTACGAACATATCGTACGGAGGAAGCTCCCATGACCATTCAAGACTAGTATCGTATCCACGAACGTATCGTTGGGAGGAAGCTACCATGACCATTCAAGACTAGTGTCGTATTCCACGAATGTATCGTATGGAGGAAGCCCCCACCACCATTCAAGACTAGTATCGTATCCACGAACGTATCATAGGGTAGAAGCCCCCACCACCATTCAAGACCTGTATCGTGTCCACGAACGTATCGTAGGGAGGATGCTAACATTACCATACAAGACTAGTATCGTATCCACGAACGTATCATACGGAGGAAGCTCCACGACGATTCAAGACTAGTATCGTTTCTAAAAACTTATCGTAGGGAGGAAGTTACACGACCATTCAACACTAGTATCGTATCTACGGACGTATCGTAGGGAGGAAGCTCTCACCACCTTTCAAGACTAGTATCGTATCCGTGAACGTATCGTAGGTAGGAAGCCCCCACGACACTTCAAGACAAGTAACTTATCCACGAGCGTATCTTAGGGAGGAAGCTCCCATGACCATTCAAGTCTAGTATCGTATCTACCAGCGTACCGTATTGAGGATGCTCCCATGACCATTCAAGACTAGTATCGTATCCAACGAAAGTATCTTAGGGAGAAAGCTCCCAAGACCATTCAAGACTAGTATCGTATCCACGAACGCATCAAAGGGAGGAATCTCCCTTGACCATTCAAAACTAGTATAGTATCCTAAAACGTATCGTAGGGAGGCAGTACTCATGACCATTCAAGACTAGTATCGTATCCATGATCCTATCGTAGGGAGGAAGCTCCCATGACCATTGAAGACTAGTATCGTATCCTCGAACGTATGGTAAGGAGGAAGCTCTCATGACCATTCAAGACCAGTATCGTATCCACAGATATATCGCAGGGAGGAAGCTCCCATGTCCATTCAAAACTAGTATCGTATCCACGATCGTATCGTAGGAAGGAAGCTCTCATGTCCATTCAAGACTAGTATCGTATTCACGAACGTATCGTAGGGAGGATTTTCTCATGACCATTCAAGACTAGTATCGTATCCACGAACGTATCCTAGGGAGGAAGCTCCCACGACCATTCAAGTGGAGTAACGTATGCACGAAAGTATCGTAGGGAGGAATCTCCCACGACCATTCAAGACAAGTGTCGTATCCACGACTGTATCGTAGGGAGGAAGCTCCCATGACCTTTCAAGACTAGTATGGTATCCAAGAATGTATCGTAGGGACGAATCTCCCATGACCATTCACGACTAGTATCGTATCCACGAACGTATCGTAGGGAGAAAGCCCCAAGAACATTCAAGACTAGTATCGTATCCAGTAACGTGTCGTAGGGAGGAAGCTCTCACGACCATTCAAGACTAGTATCGTATCCTCGAACGTATGGTAAGGAGGAAGCTCTCATGTCCATTCAAGACTAGTATCGAATCCACGAACGTATCTTAGGGAGGAATCTTCCATGGCCACTCAAGACTAGTATCGTATCCACGAACGCATCGTAGGGAGTAATTTCCCATGACCATTCAAGACAACTATCGTATCCAACAACGTATCGTAGGGAGGAAGCTACACGACGTTTCAAGACTAGTATCGTATCCGCGAACGTATCGTTGGGAGGAAGCTCCAATGAACATTCAAGACTAGTATCGTATCCACAAACGTATCGTGGAGAGGATGCTCCCAGGACTATTCAAGAATAGCATCGTATCTATGAACGTATCGTAGGGAGGAATTTTTGATGACCATTCACGACCAGTATCGTATCCACGAACGTACCGTAGGGAGTAATTTCCCATGACCATTCAAGACAACTATCGTATCCAACAACGTATCGTAGGGAGGAAGCTGCACGACGTTTCAAGACTAGTATCGTATCCGCGAACGTATCTTAGGGAGGAAGCTCCCACAACCATTCAAGACTAGTATCGTATACACGAACGTATCGTAAGGAGGAAGCTCTGACGACCATTCAAGGCTAGTATCGTATCCACGAACCTATCGTAGGGAGGAAGCTCCCATGATCATTCAAGACTAGTATCGTATCCTCGAACGTATGGTAAGGAGGAAGCTCTTATGACCATTCAAGACTAGTATCGTATCCACAAACGTATCGTAGGGAGGAAGCTCCCATGTCCATTCAAGACGATTATCGTATCCACGAACGTATGGTAAGGAGGAAGCTCTCATGACCATTCAAATCTAGTATCGTATCCACGAACGTATCATATGGAGGAAGCTCTCATGTCCATTCAAGACTTGTATCGTAATCACGAATGTATCGTAGGGAGGAAGCCCCCCTCACCATTCAAGACTAGTATCGTATCCACGAACGTATCATAGGGAGGAAGCCCCCACCACCATTCAAGACTTGTATCGTATCCACGAACGTATCGTGGGGAGGAAGCTACCTTTACCATACAAGTCTAGTATCGTATCTACAATCGTATCGTAGGGAGGATGCTAAACGTCCATTCAAGATTAGTATCGTTTCTACGAACTTATCGTAGGGAGGAAGTTCCACGGCCATTCAAGACTAGTATCTTATCTACGAACGAATCGTAGGGAGGATGTTCCACGACCATTCAAGACTAGTATCGAATCCACGAACGTATGGTAGGGGGGAAGTTCCGCGTCCATTCAAGACTAGTATCGTATCCATGAACGTATCGTAGGAAGGAAGCTCCCACGACAATTCAAGACTATTATCGTATCCACGAACCTATCGTAGGGAGGAATCTACCATGACCATTAAAGACTTGTATCGTATACACGAACCGATCGTAGGGAGGAATCTCCCACGACCATTCAAGACTAGTATCGTATGCAAGAACGTATCATAGGGTGGAAGCCCCCACCTCCATTCAAGACTAGTGTCGTATCCACGAATGTATCGTAGGGAGGAAGCCCCCACCACCATTCAAGACTAGTATCGTATCTACGAACGTATCATAGGGTGGAAGCCCCCACCACCATTAAAGACCTGTATCGTGTCCACGAGCGTATCGTAGGGAGGAAGCTAACATTACCATACAAGACTAGTATCGTATCTACGAACGTATCGTAGGGAGGATGCTCCACGACCATTCAAGTTTAGTATCGTTTCCACGAACTTATAGTAGGGAGGAAGTCCCACGACCATTCAAGGCTAGTATCGTATCAACGAACGTATCGTAGGGAGGAAGTTCCACGACCTTTCAAGACTAGTATCGTATCTACGAAAGTATACTAGGGAGGAAGTTCCACGACCATTCAAGACTAGTGTCGTATCCACGAACGTACGGTAGGGGGGAAGTTCCGCGTCCATTCAAGACCAGTATCGTATCCACGAACGTACCGTAGGAAGGAAGCCACCACGCAAATTCAAGACTATTATCGTATCCACGAACGTATCGTAGGGAGGAATCTACCATGACCATTAAAGACTTGTATCGTATACACGAACCGATCGTAGGGAGGAATCTCCCACGACCATTCAAGACTAGTATCGTATCCACGAACTTATTATAGGGAGGAAGCTCGCATGACCATTCAAGACTAGTATCGTATCCACGAACGTATCGTAGGGAGGTAGCTCTCACGACCTTTCAAGGCTAGTATCGTATCCACGAACGTATCGTAGGGAGGAAGCTCCCACGACCATTCAAGACTAGTATCGAATCCACGAACGTATCGTAGGGAGGATGTACTCAAGACAATTCAAGACTAGTATCGTATCTACGAATGTATCGTACGGAGGAAGCTCCCATGACCATTCAAGACTAGTATCGTATCCACGAACGTATCGTTGAGAGGAAGCTACCATGACCATTCAGGACTAGTCTCGTATTCCACGAATGTATCGTAGGGAGGAAGTCCCCACCACCATTCAAGACTAGTATCGTATCCACGAACGTATCATAGGGTTGAAGCCCCCACCACCATTCAAGACCTGTATCGTGTCCACGAACGTATCGTAGGGAGGATGCTAACATTATCATACAAGACTAGTATCGTATCCACGAACATATCGTACGGAGGAAGCTCCACGACCATTCAAGACTAGTATCGTTTCTAAAAACGTATCGTAGGGAGGAAGTTACACGACCATTCAAGACTAGTATCGTATCTACGGACGTATCGTAGGGACAAAGCTCTCACCACCATTCAAGACTAGTATCGTATCCGTGAACGTATCGTAGGGAGGAAGCCCCCACGACACTTCAAGACGAGTATCTTATCCACGAGCGTATCTTAGGGAGGAAGCTCCCATGACCATTCAAGACTAGTATCGTATCTACCAGCGTACCGTAGTGAGGATGCTCCCATGACCATTCAAGACTAGTATCGTATCCAACGAAAGTATCGTAGGGAGAAAGCTCCCATGACCATTCAAGACTAGTATCGTATCCACGAGCTTACCGTAGTGAGGATGCTCTCATGACCATTCAAGACAAGTATCGTTTCCACGAAAATATCATAGGGAGAAAGCTCCCAAGACCATTCAAGACTAGTATCGTACCCACGAACGTATCGTAGGGAGGAAGCTCCCTTGGCCATTCAAGACTAGTATAGTATCCACGAACGTATCGTAGGGAGGCAGTTCTCATGACCAATCAAGAGTAGTATCGTATCCACGAACCTATCGTAGGGGGGAAGCTCCCATGACCATTCAAGACTAGTATCGTATCCTCGAAAGTATGGTAAGGAGGAATCTCTCATGACCATTCAAGACTAGTATCGCATCCACAAACGTATCGTAGGGAGGAAGCTCCCATGTCCATTCAAGACGATTATTGTAACCACGAACGTATGGTAAGGAGGAAGCTCTCATGACCATTCAAGTCTAGTATCGTATCCACGAACGTATCGTTGGGAGGATGCTCTCATGACCATTCGAGACTAGTATCGTATCCACGAACGTATCGTAGGGAGGATGCTCTCATGACCATTCAAGAATAGTATCGTATCCACGAACGTATCCTAGGGAGGAAACTCCCAAGACCATTCAAGTCTAGTAACGTATGCACGAATGTATCGTAGGGAGCAATTTCCCACGACCATTCAAGACCAGTGTCGTATCCAGGAACGTATCGTAGGGAGGAAGCTCCCACGACCTTTCAAGACTAGTATGGTATCCACGAACGAATCATAGGGAGGAATCTCCCATGACCATTCAAGACTCGTATCGTATCCACGAACGTATCGTAGGGAGAAAGCCCCAAGACTATTCAAGACTAGTATCGTATCCAGTAACGTATCGTAGGGAGGAAGCTCTCACGACCATTCAAGACTAGTATCGATCCACGAACGTATCTTAGGGAGGAAGCTCCCATGGCCATTCAAGACTAGTATCGTATCAACGAACGCATCGTAGGGAGAATCCCATGACCATTCAAGGCTACTATCGTATCCACGATCGTATCGTAGGGAGGATCCTCACATGACAATTCAAGAATAGTATCGTATCCATGATCGTATCGTGGGAGGAAGCTTCCATTACCATTCAAGACTAGTATCGAATCGACGAATGTATCGTAGGGAGGACGCTCCAATGAACATTCAAGACTAGTATCGTATCCACGAACGTATCGTAGGGAGGAAGCTCCCAGGTCTATTCAAGAATAGCATCGTATCTACGAACGTATCGTAGGAAGGAATTTCCGATGACAATTCAAGACCAGTATCGTATCCACGAACGTACCGTAGGAAGGAATTTTCCATGACCATTCAAGACTACTATCGTATCCATGATCGTATCGTGGGAGGAAGCTACCATGACCATTCAAGACTAGTATCGTATCCACGAACGCATCGTAGGGAGAAAGCTCCCATGTCCATTCAAGACTAGTATCGTATCCACGAACATATCGTAAGGAGGAAGCTCTGACGACCATTCAAGACTAGTATCGTATCCACGAACGTATCGTTGGGAGGAACCTCCCACGTCCATTCAAGACTAGTATCGAATACACGAACGTATCGTAGGGGAGAAGTTCCACGGCCATTCAAGACTAGTATCGAATCCACGAAAGTTCCGTAAGGAGGAAGCTCCACGACCATTCAAGACTAGTATGGTATCCACGAACCTATCGTAGGGACGAAGCTCCCATGACCATTCAAGACTAGTATCGTATCCTCGAACGTATGGTGAGGAGGAAGCTCTCAAGACCATTCTAGACTAGTATCGTATCCACAAACGTATCGTAGGGAGGAAGCTCCCATGTCCATTCAAGACAATTATCGTATCCACGACTGTATGGTAAGGAGGAAGCTCTCATGACCATTCAAGTCTAGTATCGTATCCACGAACGTATCGTAGGGAGGAAGCTCTCTTGACCATTCAAGTCTAGTATCGTATCCACGAATGTATCGTAGGGAGGAAGCCCCCAACACCATTCAAGACTAGAATCGTATCCTCAAACGTATCGTTGGGAGGAAGCTACTATGACCATTCAAGACTAGTGTCGTATCCACGAATGTATCCTAGGGAGGAAGCCCCCACCACCATTCAAGACTAGTATCGTATCCACGAACGTATCAGAGGGAGGAAGCCCCCACCAACATTCAAGACTAGTATCGTATCCACGAACGTATCAGAGGGAGGAAGCCCCCACCAACATTCAAGACTTGTATCGTATCCACGAACGTATCATAGGGAGGATGCCCCCAACACCATTCAAGACTTGTATCGTATCCACGAACGTATCGTAGGGAGGAAGTTCCACGACCATTCAGGACTAGTATCGTATCTACAATCGTATCGTAGAGGGGAAGTTCCACGACCATTCAAGACTAGTATCGTATCCACGAACGTATCGTAGGAAGGAAACTCCCACGACAATTCAAGACTAATATCGTATCCTCGAACGTATCGTAGGGAGGAAGCTCCACGACCATTCAAGAGTAGTATCGTATCCACAAACGTATCGGAGGGGGGAAGCCCCCACGAATATTCAAGACTAGTATCGTATACACGAACTTATCGTAGGGAGGAAGCTCCCACGACCATTCAAGACTAGTATCGTATATACGGTCGTATCGTTGGGGGGAAGCTCTCACCACCATTCAAGACTAGTATCGTATCCACGAACGTATCATAGGGAGGAAGCCCCCACCACCATTCAAGACTTGTATCGTATCCACGAACGTATCGTGAGGAGGATGCTACCATTTCCATACAAGACTAGTATCGTATCTACGAACGTATCGTAGGGATGATGCTCCACGACCATTCAAGATTAGTATCGTTTCTACGAACTTATCGTAGGGAGGAAGTTCCACGACCATTCATGACTAGTATCGTATCTACGAACGTATCGTAGGGAGGAAGTTCCACGACCATTCAAGACTAGTATCGTATCTAAGAACGTATAGTAGGGAGGAAGTTCCGCGTCCATTCAAGACTAGTATCGTATCCACGAACGTATCGTAGGAAGGAAGCTCCCACGACAATTCAAGACTATTATCGTATCCACGAACGTATCGTAGGGAGGAATCTACCATGACCATTAAAGACTTGTATCGTATACACGAACCGATCGTAGGGAGGAATCTCCCTCGACCATTCAAGACTAGTATCGTATCCACGAACTTATTGTTGGGTGGAAGCCCCCACCACCATTCAAGACCTGTATCGTGTCCACGAACGTATCGTAGGGAGGAAGCTAACATTACCATACAAGACTAGTATCGTATCCACGAACGTATCGTAGGGAGGAAGCTCCACGACCAATCAAGACTAGCATCGTTTCTAAGAACGTATCGTAAGGAGGAAGTTACACGACCATTCAAGACTAGTAACGTATCTACGAACGTATCGTAGGGAGGAAGTTCCACGACCATTCAAGACTAGTATCGTATCTACGAACGTATCGTAGGGAGGAAGTTCTAGGACCATTCAAGACTAGTATCGTATCCACGTACGTATCGTAGGGGGAAGTTCCACGATCATTCAAGCCTAGCATCGTGTCCACGAACGTACTGTAGGAAGGAAACTCCCACGACAATTCAAGACTAGTATCGTATCCACGATCGTATCGTAGGGAGGAAGCTCCACGACCATTCTAGACTAGTATCGTATCCACAAACGTATCGGAAGGGGGAAGCCCCACGACACTTCAAGACTAGTCCGTATACACGAACGTATCGTAGGGAGAAAGCTCCCACGACCATTCAAGACTAGTATCGTATCTACGGACGTATCGTAGGGAGGAAGCTCTCACCACCATTCAAGACTAGTATCGTATCCATGAACGTATCGTAGGGAGGAAGCCCCCACGACACTTCAAGACATGTATCTTATCCACGAGCGTATCTTAAGGAGGAAGCTCCCATGACCATTCAAGACTATTATCGTATCTACGAGCGTATCGTAGTGAGGAGGCTCCCATGACCATTCAAGACTAGTATCGTATCCACGAAAGTATCGTAGGGAGAAAGCTCCCAAGACCATTCAAGAATAGTATCGTATCCACGAACGTATCGAAGGGAGGAATCTCCCATGACCATTCAAGACTAGTATAGTATCCTCGAACGTATCGTAGGGAAGCAGATCTCATGACCATTCAAGACTAGTATCGTATCCACGAACCTATCGTAGGGAGGAAGCTCCCATGACCATTCAAGACAAGTATCGTATCCTCGAACGTATGGTAAGGAGGAAGCTCTCATGACCATTCAAGACTAGTATCGTATCCACAAATATATCGTAGGGAGGAAGCTCCCAAGTCCATTCAAGGCCATTATCGCATCCACGAACGTATGGTAAGGAGGAAGCTCTCATGACCATTCAAGACTAGTATCGTATCCACGAACGTATCGTAGTGAGGAAGCTCTCATGACCATTCAAGACTAGTATCGTATCCACGAACGTATCGTAGGGTGGATGCTCTCATGACCATTCAAGACTACTATCGTTTCCACGAACTTATCCTAGGGAGGAAGCTCCCACGACCATTCAAGTCTAGTAACGTATGCACGAAAGTATCATAGGGCGGAATCTCCCATGACCATTCAAGAGTAGTATCGTATCCACGAACGTATCGTAGGGAGAAAGCCCCAAGACCATTCAAGACTAGTATCGTATCCAGTAACGTATCGTAAGGAGGAAGCTCTCACGACCATTCAAGACATGTATCGAATCCACGAACGTACATTTGGGAGGAAGCTCCCATGGCCACTCAAGACTAGTATCGTATCCACGAACGCATCGTAGGGAGAAAGCTCCCATGACCATTCAAGTCTAGTATCGTATCGACGAACGTATCGAAGGGAGGAATCTCCAATGAACATTCAAGACTAGTATCGTATCCATGAACGTATCGTGGAGAGGTAGCTCCCAGGCCTATTCAAGAATAGCATCGTATCTACGAACGTATCGTAGGGAGGAATTTCCGATGACCATTCAAGACCAGTATCGTATCCACGAACGTACCGTAGGGAGGAATATTCCACGACCATTCAAGACTACTATCGTATCCAACAACGTATAGTAGGGAGGAAGCTGCACGACGTACAAGACTAGTATCGTATCCGCGAACGTATCGTAGGGAGGAAGCTCCAACAACCATTCAAGACTAGTATCGTATCCACGAACGTATCGTTGGGAGGAAGCTCCCAGGACTATTCAAGTATAGCATCGTATCTACGAACGAATCGTAGAGTGGAATTTCCGATGACCATTCAAGACCAGTATCGTATCCACGAACGTACCGTAGGGAGTAATTTCCCAAGACCATTCGTGACTACTATCGTATCCAACAACGTAACGTAGGGAGGAAGCTGCACGACGTTTCAAGACTAGTATCGTATCCGCGAACGTATCTTAGGGAGGAAGCTCCCACAACCATTCAAGGCTAGTATCGTATACAGGAACGTATCGTAAGGAGGAAGCTCTGACGACCATTCAAGACTAGTATCGTATCCACAAACGTATCGTTGGGAGGAAGCTCCCACGGCCATTCAAGGCTAGTATCGAATCCACGAACGTATCGTAGGGGAGAAGTTCCACGCCCATTCAAGACTAGTATCGAATCCACGGACGTTTCGTAAGGAGGAAGCTCCACGACCATTCAAGACTAGTATCGTATCCACGAACGTATCGTAGGGAGGAAGATCTCACGACCATTCAAGACAAGTATCGTATTTACGAACATATCGTAGGGAGGAAGTTCCCGTAACGATTCAAGATTAGTATCGTATCCACGAACCTATCGTAGGGAGGAATCTCCCATGACCATTCAAGACTAGTATCGTATTCTCGAACGAATGGTAAGGAGGAAGCTCTCATGACCATTCAAGACTAGTATCGTATCCACAAACGTATCGTAGGGAGGAAGCTCCCATGTCCATTCAAGACAATTATCGTATCCACGAACGTATGGTAAGGAGGAAGCTCTCATGACCATTCAAGTCTAGTATCGTATCCACGAACTTAACGTAGGGAGGAAGCTCTCATGGCCATCCAAGACTAGTATCGTATCCACGAATGTATCGTAGGGAGGAAGCCCCCACCACCATTCAAGACTAGTATAGTATCCACGAACGTATCATAGGGAGGAAGCCTCCACCACCATTCAAGGCTTGTATCGTATCCACGAACGTATCGTGGGGAGGATGCTACCTTTACCATACAAGATTAGTATCGTACCTACGAACGTATCGTAGGGTGGATGCTAAACGACCATTCAAGATTAGTATCGTTTCTACGAACTTATCGTAGGGAGGAATTTCCACGTCCATTCAAGACTAGTATCGTATCTACGAACGAATCGTAGGGAGGAAGTTCCACGACCATTCGAGTCTAGTATCGTATCCACGAACGTATGGTAGGGGGGAAGTTCCGCGTCCATTCAAGACTAGTAACGTATCCACGAACGTATCGTAGGAAGGAAGCTCCCACGACAATTCAAGACTATTATCGTATCCACGAACCTATCGTAGGGAGGAATCTAGCATGACAATTAAAGACTTGTATCGTATCCACGAACCGAACGTAGGGAGGAATCTCCCACGACCATTCAAGACTAGTATCGTATCCACGAACGTATCATAGGGTGGAAGCCCCCACCTCCATTAAAGACCTGTATCGTTTCCACGAGCGTATCGTAGGGAGGAAGCTAACATTACCATACAAGACTAGTGTCGTATCCACGAACGTATCGTAGGGAGGAAGCTCCACGACCAATCAAGACTAGTATCGTTTCTACGAACGTATCGTAGGGAGGAAGTTACACGAACATTCAAGACTAGTATCGCATCTACGAACGTATCGTAGGGAGGAAGTTCCACGACCATTCAAGACTAGTATCGTATCTACGGACGTATCGTAGGGAGGAAGCTCTCACCACCATTCTAGGCTAGTATCGTATCCATGAACGTATCGTAGGGAGGAAGCCCCCACGACACATCATGACAAGTACCTTATCCACGAGCGTATCTTATGGAGGAAGCTCCCATGACCACTCAAGCCTATTATCGTATCCACGAGCGTACCGTAGTGAGGATGCTCCCATGACCAGTCAAGACTAGTATCGTATCCACGAAAATATCGGAGGGACAAAGCTCCCAAGACCATTCAAGACTAGTATCGTATCCACGAACGTATCGAAAGGAGGAAGCTCCCATGACCATTCAAGACTAGTATAGTATCCTCGAACGTATCGTAGGGAGGCAGTTCTCATGACCATTCAAGACTAGTATCGTATCCACGAACCTATCGTAGGGAGGAAGCTCCCATGACCATTCAAGACTAGTATCGTATCCTCGAACGTATGGTAAGGAGGAAGCTCTCATGACCATTCAAGTCTAGTATCGTATCCACGAACGTATCGTAAGGAGGAAGCTCACATGACCATTCAAGGCTAGTATCGTATCCACGAACGTATCCTAGGGAGGAAGCTCCCACGACCATTCAAGTCTAGTAACGTATGCACGAAAGTGGCGTAGGGAGGAATCTCCAACGACCATTCAAGACCAGTGTCGTTTCCACGAACGTATCGTCGGGAGGAAGCTCCCATGACCTTTCAAGACTAGTATGGTATCCACGAACGTATCGTAGGGAGGAATCTCCCATGACCATTCAAGACTAGTATCGAATCCACGAACCTATCTTAGGGAGGAAGTTCCCATGGCCATTCAAGTCTAGTATCGTATCCACGAACGCATCGCAGGGAGAAAGCTCCCATGACCATTCAAGACTAGTATCGTATCCACGAACGTATCGTAGGGAGGAACCTCCCAGGACCATTCAAGAATAGTATCGTATCCACGATCGTATCGTAGGGAGGAAGCTACCATGACCATTCAAGACTAGTATCGTATCGACGAACGTATAATAGGGAGGAAGCTCCAATGAACATTCAAGACTAGTATCGTATCCACGAACTTATCGTAGGGAGGAGGCTCCCAGGACAATTCAAGACTAGTATCGTATCTACGAACATATCGTAGGGAGGAAGCTTCCGTGACCATTCAATACTAGTATCGTATCCACGAACGTATCGTTGGGAGGAAGCTCCCACGACCATTCAAGACTAGTATCGTATCCACAAACGTATCGTAGGGAGGAAGCTCCAAGACCATTCAAGACTAGTATCGTATCTACGGCCGTATCGTAGGAAGGAAGCTCTCACCACCATTCAAGACTAGTATCGTATCCACGAATGTATCGTAGGGAGGAAGCCCCCACGACCATTCAAGACTAGTATCGTATCCACAAACGTATCGTTGGGAAGAAGGTACCATGACCATTCAAGACTAGTGTCGTATCCACGTATGTATCGTAGGGAGGAAGCTCTCACCGCCATTCAAGACTAGTATCGTATCCACGAATGTATCGTAGGGAGGAAGCCCCCACGACCATTCAAGACTAGTATCGTATCCACAAACGTATCGTTGGGAAGAAACTACCATGACCATTCAAGACTTGTGTCGTATCCACGAATGTATCGTAGGGAGGAAGCCCCCACCACCATTCAAGACTTGTAACGTGTCCATGAACGTATCGTAGGGAGGGAGATAACATTACCATACAAGACTAGTATCGTATCCACGAACGTATCGTAGGGGAGATGTTCCACGACCATTCAAGACTAGTATCGTATACACGAACTTATCGTAGGGAGGAAGTTCCCACGACCATTCAAGACTAGTATCGTATCTACGGACGTATCTTAGGGCGGAAGCTCTCACCACCATTCAAGACTAGTATCGTATCCATGAACGTATCGTAGGGAGGAAGCCCCCATGACCATTCAAGACAAGTATCTTATCCACGAGCGTATCTTAGGGAGGAAGCTCCCATGACCATTCAAGACTAGTATCGTATCCCCGAGCTTACCGTAGTGAGGATGCTCCCATGACCATTCAAGATTAGTATCGTTTCCACGAAAATATCATAGGGAGAAAGCTCCCAAGACCATTCAAGACTAGTATCGTACCCACGAACATATCGTAGGGAGGAAGCTCCCTTGGCCATTCAAGACTAGTATAGTATCCACGAACGTATCGTAGGGAGGCAGTTCTCATGACCAATCAAGACTAGTATCGTATCCACGAACCTATCGTAGGGAGGAAGCTCCCATGACCATTCAAGACTAGTATCGTATCCTCGAAAGTATGGTAAGGAGGAATCTCTCATGACCATTCAAGACTAGTATCGCATCCACAAACGTTTCGTAGGGAGGAAGCTCCCATGTCCATTCAAGACGATTATTGTATCCACGAACGTATGGTAAGGAGGAAGCTCTCATGACCATTCAAGTCTAGTATCGTATCCATGAGCGTATCGTAGGGAGGATGCTCTCATGACCATTCAAGGCTAGTATCGTATCCACGAACGTACCGTAGGGATGATGCTCTCATGACCGTTCAAGAATAGTATCGTATCCACGAACGTATCCTAGGGAGGAAACTCCCAAGACCATTCAAGTCTAGTAACGTATGCACGAATGTATCGTAGGGAGCAATCTCCCACGACCATTCAAGACCAGTGTCGTATCCAGGAACGTATCGTAGGGACGAAGCTCCCATGACCTTTCAAGACTAGTATGGTATCCACGAACGTATCATAGGGAGGAATCTCCCATGACCATTCAAGACTCGTATCGTATTCACGAACGTATCGTAGGGAGAAAGCCCCAAGACTATTCAAGACTAGTATCGTATTCAGTAACGTATCGTAGCGAGGAAGCTCTCACGACCTTTCAAGACTAGTATCGATCCACGAACGTATCTTAGGGAGGAAGCTCCCATGGCCATTCAAGACTGGTATCGTATCCACGAACGCATCGTAGGGAGAATCCCATGACCATTCAAGGATACTATCGTATCCACGATCGTACCGTAGGGAGGATCCTCCCATGACAATTCAAGAATAGTATCGTATCCATGATCGTATCGTGGGAGGAAGCTACCATTACCATTCAAGACTAGTATCGTATCGACGAATGTATTCTAGGGAGGAAGCTCCAATGAACATTCAAGACTAGTATCGTATCCACGAACGTATCGTAGGGAGGAAGCTCCCAGGACTATTCAAGAATAGCATCGTATCTACGAACGTATCGTAGGAAGGAATTTCCGATGACAATTCAAGACCAGTATCGTATCCACGAACGTACCGTAGGGAGGAATTTTCCATGACCATTCAAGACTACTATCATAACCATGATCGTATCGTGGGAGGAAGCTACCATGACAATTCAAGACTAGTATCGTATCCACGAACGCATCGTAGGGAGAAAGCTCCCATGTCCATTCAAGACTAGTATCGTATCCACGAACATATCGTAAGGAGGAAGCTCTGACGACCATTCAAGACTAGTATCGTATCCACGAACGTATCGATGGGAGGAAGCTCCCACGTCCATTCAAGACTAGTATCGAATCCACGAACGTATCGTAGGGGAGAAGTTTCACGCACATTCAAGACTAGTATCGAATACACGAACGTTCCGTAAGGAGGAAACTCCTCGATCATTCAAGACTAGTATGGTATCAACGAACCTATCGTAGGGAGGAAGCTCCCATGACCATTCAAGACTAGTATCGTATCCTCGAACGTATGGTGAGGAGGAAGCTCTCAAGACCATTCAAGACTAGTATCGTATCCACAAACGTATCGTAGGGAGGAAGCTCCCATGTCCATTCAAGACAATTATCGTATCCACGACTATATGGTAAGGAGGAAGCTCTCATGAACATTCAAGTCTAGTATCGTATCCACGAACGTATCGAAGGGAGGAAGCTCTCATGACCATTCAAGTCCAGTATCGTATCCACGAATGTATCGTAGGGAGGAAGCCCCCACCACCATTCAAGACTAGTATCGTATCCACGAACGTATCAGAGGGAGGGAGCCCCCACCAATATTCAAGACTTGTATCGTATCCACGAACGTATCATAGGGAGGATGCCCCCAACACCATTCAAGACTTGTATCGTATCCACGAACGTATCGTGGGGAGGAAGCTACCATTACCATACAAGAGTAGTATCGTATCTACGAACGTATCGTAAGGAGGAAGCTCCACGACCATTCAAGATTAGTATCGTTTCTACGAACGTATGGTAGGGAGGAAGTTCCACGACCATTCAAGACTATTATCGTATCTACGGACGTATCGTAGGGAGGAAGTTCCACGACCATTCAAGACTAGCATCGTATCTACGATCGTATCGTAGAGGGGAAGTTCCACGACCATTCAAGACTAGTATCGTATCCACGAACGTATCGTAGGAAGGAAACTCCCACGACAATTCAAGACTAGTATCGTATCCACGAACGTATCGTAGGGAGGAAGCTCCACGACCATTCAAGACTAGTATCGTATCCACAAACGTATCGGAGGGGGGAAGCCCCCACGGACATTCTAGACTAGTATCGTATACACGAACGTATCGTAGGGTGGAAGCTCCCACGACCATTCAAGACAAGCATCGTATATACGGACGTATCGTTGGGGGGAAGCTCTCACCACCATTCAAGACTTGTATCGTATCCACGAACGTATCATAGAGAGGAAGCCCCCACCCCATTCAAGAATTGTATCGTATCCACGAACGTATCGTGAGGAGGATGCTACCATTACCATACAAGACTAGTATCGTATCTACGAACGTATCGTAGGGAGGATGCTCCACGACCATTCAAGATTAGTATCGTTTCTACGAACTTATCGTAGGGAGGAAGTTCCACGACCATTCATGACTAGTATCGTATCTACGAACGTATCGTAGGGAGGAAGTTCCACGACCATTCAAGACTAGTATCGTATCTAAGAACGTATAGTAGGGAGGAGGATCCACGACCATTCAAGACTAGTGTCGTATCCACGAACGTACGGTAGGGGGGAAGTTCCGCGTCCATTCAAGACTAGTTGAGTATCCACGAACGTATCGTAGGAAGGAAGCTCCCACGACAATTCAAGACTATTATCGTATCCACGAACGTATCGTAGGGAGGAATCTACCATGTCCATTAAAGACTTGTATCGTATACACGAACCGATCGTAGGGAGGAATCTCCCTCGACCATTCAAGACTAGTATCGTATCCACGAACTTATTGTAGGGTGGAAGCCCCCACCACCATTCAAGACTGTATCGTGTCCACGAACGTATCGTAGGGAGGAAGCTAACATTACCATACAAGACTAGTATCGTATCCACGAACGTATCGCAGGGAGGAAGCTCCACGACCATTCAAAACTAGTATCGTTTCTAAGAGCGTATCGTAAGGAGGAAATTACACGACCATTCAAGACTAGTATCGTATCTACGAACGTATCGTAGGGAGGAAGTTCCACGACCATTCAAGACTAGTATCGTATCTACGAACGTATCGTAGGGAGGAAGTTCCACGACCATTCAAGACTAGTATCGTATCCACGTACGTATCGTAGGGGGAAGTTCCACGACAATTCAAGCCTAGCATCGTATCCACGAACGTATCGTAGGAAGGAGACTCCCACGACAATTCAAGACTAGTATCGTATAGATGATCGTATCGTAGGGAGGAAGCTCCACGACCATTCTAGACTAGTATCGTATCCACAAACGTATCGTAGGGGGGAAGCCCCCACGACACTTCAAGACTAGTATCGTATACACGAACGTATCGTAGGGAGAAAGCTCCCACGACCATTCAAGACTAGTATCGTATCTACGGTCGTATCGTAGGGAGGAAGCTCTCACCACCATTCAAGACTAGTATCGTATCCATGAACGTATCGTAGGGAGGAATCCCCCACGAAACTTCAAGACATGTATCTTATCCACGAGCGTATCTTAGGGAGGAAGCTCCCATGACCATTCAAGACTAGTTTCGTATCTACGAGCGTACCGTAGTGAGGAGGCTCCCATGACCATTCAAGACTAGTATCGTATCCACGAAAGTATCGTAGGGAGAAAGCTCCCAAGACCATTCAAGACTAGTATCGTATCCACGAACGTATCGAAGGGAGGAATCTCCCATGACCATTCAAGACTAGTATAGTATCCTCGAACGTATCGTAGGGAGGCAGTTCTCATGACCATTCAAGACTAGTATCGTATCCACGAACCTATCGTAGGGAGGAAGCTCCCATAACCATTCAAGACAAGTATCGTATCCTCGAACGTATGGTAAGGAGGAAGCTCTCATGACCATTCAAGACTAGTATCGTATCCACAAATATATCGTAGGGAGGAAGCTCCCTAGTCCATTCAAGGCGATTATCGTATCCACGAACGTATGGTAAGGAGGAAGCTCTCATGACCATTCAAGTCTAGTATCGTATCCACGAACGTATCGTAGGGAGGAAGCTCTCATGACCATTCAAGACTAGTATCGTATCCACGAACGTATCGTTGGGTGGATGCTCTCATGACCATTCAAGACTACTATCGTATCCACGAACGTATCCTAGGGAGGAAGCTCCCACGACCATTCAAGTCTAGTAACGTATGCACGAAAATATCGTAGGGAGGAATCTCCCACGACCATTCAAGACCAGTGTCGTATCCACGAACGTATCGTAGGGAGGAAGCTCCCATGACCATTCAAGACTAGTATGGTATCCACGAACGTATCGTAGGGCGGAATCTCCCATGACCATTCAAGAGTAGTATCGTACCCACGAACGTATCGTAGGGAGAAAGCCCCAAGACCATTCAAGACTAGTATCTTATCCAGCAACATATCGTAAGGAGGAAGCTCTCACGACCATTCAAGACAAGTATCGAATCCACGAACTTATATTTGGGAGGAAGCTCCCATGGCCACTCAAGACTAGTATCGTATCCACGAACACATCGTAGGGAGAAAGCTCCCATGACCATTCAAGTCTAGTATCGTATCGACGAACATATCGAAGGGAGGAATTGCAATGAACATTCAAGGCTAGTATCGTATCCATGAACGTATCGTGGAGAGGTAGCTCCCAGGCCTATTCAAGAATAGCATCGTATCTACGAGCGTATCGTAGGGAGGAATTTCCGATGACCATTCAAGACCAGTATCGTATCCACGAACGTACCGTAGGGAGGAGTATGCCACGACCATTCAAGACTACTATCGTATCCAACAACGTATAGTAGGGAGGAAGCTGCACGACGTTTCAAGACTAGTATCGTATCCGCGAAAGTATCGTAGGGAGGAAGCTCCAACAACCATTCAAGACTAGTATCGTATCCACGAACGTATCGTTGGGAGGAAGCTCCCAGGACTATTCCAGTATAGCATCGTATCTACGAAAGAATCATAGAGTGGAATTTCCGATGACCATTCAAGACCAGTATCGTATCCACGAACGTACCGTAGGGAGTAATTTCCCAAGACCATTCAAGACTACTATCGTATCCAACAACGTATCGTAGGGAGGAAGCTGCACGACGTTTCAAAACTGGTATCGTATCCGCGAACGTATCTTAGGGAGGAAGCTCCCACAGCCATTCAAGGCTAGTATCGTATCCACGAACGTATCAGAGGGAGGAAGCCCCCAACACCATTCAAGACTAGAATCGTATCCTCAAACGTATCGTTGGGAGGAAGCTACCATGACCATTCAAGACTAGTGTCGTATCCACGAATGTATCCTAGGGAGGAAGCCCCCACCACCATTCAAGACTAGTATCGTATCCACGAACGTATCAGAGGGAGGAAGCCCCCACCAACATTCAAGACTAGTATCGTATCCACGAACGTATCAGAGGGAGGAAGCCCCCACCAACATTCAAGACTTGTACCGTATCCACGAACGTATCATAGGGAGGATGCCCCCACCACCATTCAAGACTTGTATCGTATCCACGAACGTATCGTAAGGAGGAAGTTCCACGACCATTCAAGACTAGTATCGTATCTACGAACGTATCGTAGGGAGGAAGTTCCACGACCATTCAGGTCTAGTATCGTATCTACAATCGTATCGTAGAGGGGAAGTTCCACGACCATTCAAGACTAGTATCGTATCCACGAACGTATCGTAGGAAGGAAACTCCCACGACAATTCAAAACTAGTATCGTATCCTCGAACGTATCGTAGGGAGGAAGCTCCACGACCATTCAAGACTAGTATCGTATCCACAAACGTATCGGAGGGGGGAAGCCCCCACGAATATTCAAGACTAGTATCGTATACAAGAACTTATCGCACCACCATTCAAGACCTGTATCGTGTCCACGAACGTATCGTAGGGAGGAATCTAACATTACCATACAAGACTAGTATCGTATCCACGAACGTATCGTAGGGAGGAAGCTCCACGACCAATCAAGACTAGTATCGTTTCTAAGAACGTATCGTAAGGAGGAAGTTACACGACCATTCAAGACTAGTATCGTATCTACGAACGTATCGTAGGGAGGAAGTTCCACGACCATTCATGACTAGTATCGTATCTACGAACGTATCGTAGGGAGGAAGTTCCAGGACCATTCAAGACTAGTATCGTATCCACGTACGTATCGTAGGGGGAAGTTCCACGACCATTCAAGCCTAGCATCGTATACACGAACGTACTGTAGGAAGGAAACTCCCACGACAATTCAAGACTAGTATCGTATCCACGATCGTATCGTAGGGAGGAAGCTCCACGACCATTCTAGACTAGTATCGTATCCACAAACGTATCGTAGGGGGGAAGCCCCCACGACACTTCAAGACTAGTCCGTATACACGAACGTATCGTAGGGAGAAAGCTCCCACGACCATTCAAGACTAGTATCGTATCTACGGACGTATCGTAGGGAGGAAGCTCTCACCACCATTCAAGACTAGTATCGTATCCATGAACGTATCGTAGGGAGGAAGCCCCCACGACACTTCAAGACATGTATCTTATCCACGAGCGTATCTTAGGGAGGAAGCTCCCATGAACATTCAAGACTATTATCGTATCTACGAGCGTACCGTATTGAGGAGGCTCCCATGACCATTCAAGACTAGTATCGTATCCACGAAAGTATCGTAGGGAGAAATCTCCCAAGACCATTCAAGAATAGTATCGTATCCACGAACGTATCGAAGGGAGGAATCTCCCATGACCATTCAAGACTAGTATAGTATCCTCGAAGGTATCGTAGGGAAGCAGTTCTCATGACCATTCAAGACTAGTATCGTATCCACGAACCTATCGTAGGGAGGAAGCTCCCATGACCATTCAAGACAAGTATCGTATCCTCGAACGTATGGTAAGGAGGAAGCTCTCATGACCATTCAAGACTAGTATCGTATCCACAAATATATCGTAGGGAGGAAGCTCCCAAGTCCATTCAAAGCGATTATCGCATCCACGAACGTATGGTAAGGAGGAAGCTCTCATGACCATTCAAGTCTAGTATCGTATCCACGAACGTATCGTAGTGAGGAAGCTCTCATGACCATTCAAGACTAGTATCGTATCCACGAACGTATCGTAGGGTGGATGCTCTCATGACCATTCAAGACTACTATCGTTTCCACGAACGTATCCTAGGGAGGAAGCTCCCACGACCATTCAAGTCTAGTAACGTATGCACGAAAGTATCATAGGGAGGAATCTCCCACGACCATTCAAGACCAGTGTCGTATCCACGAACGTATCGTAGGGCGGAATCTCCCATGACCATTCAAGAGTAGTATCGTATCCACGAACGTATCGTAGGGAGAAAGCCCCAAGACCATTCAAGACTAGTATCGTATCCAGTAACGTATCGTATGGAAGAAGCTCTCACGACCATTCAAGACATGTATCGAATCCACGAACGTATATTTGGGAGGAAGCTCCCATGGCCACTCAAGACTAGTATCGTATCCACGAACGCATCGTATGGAGAAAGCTCCCATGACCATTCAAGTCTAGTATCGTATCGACGAACGTATCGAAGGGAGGAATCTCCAATGAACATTCAAGACTAGTATCGTATCCATGAACGTATCGTGGAGAGGTAGCTCCCAGGCCTATTCAAGAATAGCATCGTATCTACGAACGTATCGTAGGGAGGAATTTCCGATGACCATTCAAGACCAGTATCGTATCCACGAACGTACCGTAGGGAGGAATATTCCACGACCATTCAAGACTACTACCGTATCCAACAACGTATAGTAGGGAGGAAGCTGCACGACGTACAAGACTAGTATCGTATCCGCGAACGTATCGTAGGGAGGAAGCTCCAACAACCATTCAAGACTAGTATCGTATCCACGAACGTATCGTTGGGAGGAAGCTCCCAGGACTATTCAAGTATAGCATCGTATCTACGAACGAATCGTAGAGTGGAATTTCCGATGACCATTCAAGACCAGTATCGTATCCACGAACGTACCGTAGGGAGTAATTTCCCAAGACCATTCGTGACTACTATCGTATCCAACAACGTATCGTAGGGAGGAAGCTGCACGACGTTTCAAGACTAGTATCGTATCCGCGAACGTATCTTAGGGAGGAAGCTCCCACAACAATTCAAGGCTAGTATCGTATACAGGAACGTATCGTAAGGAGGAAGCTCTGACGACCATTCAAGACTAGTATCGTATCCACAAACGTATCGTTGGGAGGGAGCTCCCACGGCCATTCAAGGCTAGTATCGAATCCACGAACGTATCGTAGGGGAGAAGTTCCACGCCCATTCAAGACTAGTATCGAATCCACGAACGTTTCGTAAGGAGGAAGCTCCACGACCATTCAAGACTAGTATCGTATCCACGAACGTATCGTAGGGAGGAAGATCTCACGACCATTCAAGACTAGTATCGTATCCTCGAACGAATGGTAAGTAGGAAGCTCTCATGACCTTTCAAGACTAGTATCGTATCCACAAACGTATCGTAGGGAGGAAGCCCCCATGTCCATTCAAGACAATTATCGTATCCACGAACGTATGGTAAGGAGGAAGCTCTCATGACCATTCAAGTCTAGTATCGTATCCACGAACGTAACGTAGGGAGGAAGCCATCATGGCCATCCAAGACTAGTATCGTATCCACGAATGTATCGTAGGGAGGAAGCCCCCACCACCATTCAAGACTAGTATAGTATCCACGAACGTATCATAGGGAGGAAGCCTCCACCACCATTCAAGGCTTGTATCGTATCCACGAACGTATCGTGGGGAGGATGCTACCTTTACCATACAAGACTAGTATCGTACCTACGAACGTATTGTAGGGTGGATGCTAAACGACCATTCAAGATTAGTATCGTTTCTACGAACTTATCGTAGGGAGGAATTTCCACGTCCATTCAAGACTAGTATCGTATCTACGAACGAATCGTAGGGAGGAAGTTCCACGACCATTCAAGTCTAGTATCGTATCCACGAACGTATGGTAGGGGGGAAGTTCCGCGTCCATTCAAGACTAGTAACGTATCCACGAACGTATCGTAGGAAGGAAGCTCCCACGACAATTCAAGACTATTATCGTATCCACGAACCTATCGTAGGGAGGAATCTAGCATGACCATTAAAGACTTGTATCGTATCCACGAACCGAACGTAGGGAGGAATCTCCCACGACCATTCAAGACTAGTATCGTATCCACGAACGTATCATAGGGTGGAAGCCCCCACCTCCAATAAAGACCTGTATCGTGTCCACGAGCGTATCGTAGGGAGGAAGCTAACATTACCATACAAGACTAGTGTCGTATCCACGAAAGTATCGTTGGGAGGAAGCTCCACGACCAATCAAGACTAGTATCGTTTCTACGAACGTATCGTAGGGAGGAAGTTACACGAACATTCAAGACTAGTATCGCATCTACGAACGTATCGTAGGGAGGAATTTCCACGAACATTCAAGACTAGTATCGTATCTACGGACGTATCGTAGGGAGGAAGCTCTCACCACCATTCTAGGCTAGTAACGTATCCATGAACGTATCGTAGGGAGGAAGCCCCCACGACACATCATGACAAGTATCTTATCCACGAGCGTATCTTATGGAGGAAGCTCCCATGACCACTCAAGCCTATTATCGTATCCACGAGCGTACCGTAGTGAGGATGCTCCCATGACCAGTCAAGACTAGTATCGTACCCACGAAAATATCGGAGGGACAAAGCTCCCAAGACCATTCAATACTAGTATCGTATCCACGAACGTATCGAAAGGAGGAAGCTCCCATGACCATTCAAGACTATTATAGTATCCTCGAACGTATCGTAGGGAGGCAGTTCTCATGACCATTCAAGACTAGTATCGTATCCACGAACCTATCGTAGGGAGGAAGCTCCCATGACCATTCAAGACTAGTATCGTATCCTCGAACGTATGGTAAGGAGGAAGCTCTCATGACCATTCAAGTCTAGTATCGTATCCACGAACGTATCGTAAGGAGGAAGCTCACATGACCATTCAAGGCTAGTATCGTATCCACGAACGTATCGTAGGGAGGATTCTCTCATGACCATTCAAGACTAGTATCGTATCCACGAACGTATCCTAGGGAGGAAGCTCCCACGACCATTCAAGTCTAGTAACGTATGCACGAAAGTGTCGTAGGGAGGAATCTCCCACGAACATTCAAGACCAGTGTCGTTTCCACGAACGTATCGTAGGGAGGAATCTCCCATGACCATTCAAGACTAGTATCGAATCCACGAACCTATCTTAGGGAGGAAGTTCCCATGGCCATTCAAGTCTAGTATCGTGTCCACGAACGCATCGCAGGGAGAAAGCTCCCATGACCATTCAAGACTAGTATCGTATCCACGAACGTATCGTAGGGAGGAACCTCCCAGGACCATTCAAGAATAGTATCGTATCCACGATCGTATCGTAGGGAGGAAGCTACCATGACCATTCAAGACTAGTATCGTATCGACGAACGTATAATAGGGAGGAAGCTCCAATGAACATTCAAGACTAGTATCGTATCCACGAACGTATCGTAGGGAGGAGGCTCCCAGGACAATTCAAGACTAGTATCGTATCTACGAACATATCGTAGGGAGGAAGCTTCCGTGACCATTCAATACTAGTATCGTATCCACGAACATATCGTTGGGAGGAAGCTCCCACGACCATTCAAGACTAGTATCGTATCCACAAACGTATCGTAGGGAGGAAGCTCCAAGACCATTCAAGACTAGTATCGTATCTACGGCCGTATCGTAGGAAGGAAGCTCTCACCACCATTCAAGACTAGTATCGTATCCACGAATGTATCGTAGGGAGGAAGCCCCCACGACCATTCAAGACTAGTATCGTATCCACAAACGTATCGTTGGGAAGAAGGTACCATGACCATTCAAGACTAGTGTCGTATCCACGAATGTATCGTAGGGAGGAAGCTCTCACCGCCATTCAAGACTAGTATCGTATCCACGAATGTATCGTAGGGAGGAAGCCCCCACGACCATTCAAGACTAGTATCGTATCCACAAACGTATCGTTGGGAAGAAGCTACCATGAACATTCAAGACTTGTGTCGTATCCACGAATGTATCGTAGGGAGGAAGCCCCCACCACCCTTCAAGACTTGTAACGTGTCCACGAACGTATCGTAGGGAGGGAGATAACATTACCATACAAGACTAGTATCGTATCCACGAACGTATCGTAGGGGAGATGTTCCACGACCATTCAAGACTAGTATGGTATCCACGAACGTATCGTAGGAAGGAAACTCCCACGACAAATCAAGACTAGTATCGTATCCACGATCGTATCATAGGGAGGAAGCTCCACGACAATTCAAGACTAGTATCGTATACACGAACTTATCGTAGGGAGGAAGCTCCCACGACCATTCAAGACTAGTATCGTATCTACGGACGTATCTTAGGGCGGAAGCTCTCACCACCATTCAAGACTAGTATCGTATCCATGAACGTATCGTAGGGAGGAAGCCCCCATGACCATTCAAGATAAGTATCTTATCCACGAGCGTATCTTAGGGAGGAAGCTCCCATGACCATTCAAGACTAGTATCGTATCAACGAGCTTACCGTAGTGAGGATGCTCCCATGACCATTCAAGACTAGTATCGTTTCCACGAAAATATCATAGGGAGAAAGCTCCCAAGACCATTCAAGACTAGTATCGTACCCACGAACATATCGTAGGGAGGAAGCTCCCTTGGCCATTCAAGACTAGTATAGTATCCACGAACGTATCGTAGGGAGGCAGTTCTCATGACCAATCAAGACTAGTATCGTATCCACGAACCTATCGTAGGGAGGAAGCTCCCATGGCCATTCAAGACTGGTATCGTATCCACGAATGCATCGTAGGGAGAATCCCATGACCATTCAAGGATACTATCGTATCCACGATCGTATCGTAGGGAGGATCCTCCCATGACAATTCAAGAAAGCATCGTATCCATGATCGTATCGTGGGAGGAAGCTACCATTACCATTCAAGACTAGTATTCTATCGACGAATGTATTCTAGGGAGGAAGCTCCAATGAACATTCAAGACTAGTATCGTATCCACGAACGTATCGTAGGGAGGAAGCTCCCAGGACTATTCAAGAATAGCATCGTATCTACGTACGTATCGTAGGAAGGAATTTCCGATGACAATTCAAGACCAGTATCGTATCCACGAACGTACCGTAGGGAGGAATTTTCCATGACCATTCAAGACTACTATCATAACCATGATCGTATCGTGGGAGGAAGCTACCATGACCATTCAAGACTAGTATCGTATCCACGAACGCATCGTAGGGAGAAAGCTCCCATGTCCATTCAAGACTAGTATCGTATCCACGAACATATCGTAAGGAGGAACCTCTGACGACCATTCATGACTAGTATCGTATCCACGAACGTATCGTTGGGAGGAAGCTCCCACGTCCATTCAAGACTAGTGTCGAATCCACGAACGTATCGTAGGGGAGAAGTTTCACGCACATTCAAGACTAGTATCGAATACACGAACGTTCCGTAAGGAGGAAACTCCACGATCATTCAAGACTAGTATGGTATCCACGAACCTATCGTAGGGAGGAAGCTCCCATGACCATTCAAGACTAGTATCGTATCCTCGAACGTATGGTGAGGATGAAGCTCTCAAGACCATTCAAGACTAGTATCGTATCCACAAACGTATCGTAGGGAGGAAGCTCCCATGTCCATTAAAGACAATTATCGTATCCACGACTGTATGGTAAGGAGGAAGCTCTCATGACCATTCAAGTCTAGTATCGTATCCACGAACGTATCGAAGGGAGGAAGCTCTCATGACCATTCAAGTCCAGTATCGTATCCACGAATGTATCGTAGGGAGGAAGCCCCCACCACCATTCAAGACTAGTATCGTATCCACGAACGTATCAGAGGGAGGAAGCCCCCACCAACATTCAAGACTTGTATCGTATCCACGAACGTATCATAGGGAGGATGCCCCCAACACCATTCAAGACTTGTATCGTATCCACGAACGTATCGTGGGGAGGAAGCTACCATTACCATACAAGAGTAGTATCGTATCTACGAACGTATCGTAAGGAGAAAGCTCCACGACCATTCAAGATTAGTATCGTTTCTACGAACGTATCGTAGGGAGGAAGTTCCACGACCATTCAAGACTAGTATCGTATCTACGGACGTATCGTAGGGAGGAAGTTCCACGACCATTCAAGACTAGTATCGTATCTACGATCGTATCGTAGAGGGGAAGTTCCACGACCATTCAAGACTAGTATCGTATCTAAGAACGTATAGTAGGGAGGAGGATCCACGACCATTCAAGACTAGTGTCGTATCCACGAACGTACGGTAGGGGGGAAGTTCCGCGTCCATTCAAGACTAGTTGAGTATCCACGAACGTATCGTAGGAAGGAAGCTCCCACGACAATTCAAGACTATTATCGTATCCACGAACGTATCGTAGGGAGGAATCTACCATGTCCATTAAAGATTTGTATCGTATACACGAACCGATCGTAGGGAGGAATCTCCCTCGACCATTCAAGACTAGTATCGTATCCACGAACTTATTGTAGGGTGGAAGCCCCCACCACCATTCAAGACCTGTATCGTGTCCACGAACGTATCGTAGGGAGGAAGCTAACATTACCATACAAGACTAGTATCGTATCCACGAACGTATCGTAGGAAGGAAGCTCCACGACCATTCAAAACTAGTATCGTTTCTAAGAGCGTATCGTAAGGAGGAAATTACACGACCATTCAAGACTAGTATCGTATCTACGAACGTATCGTAGGGAGGAAGTTCCACGACCATTCAAGACTAGTATCGTATCTACGAACGTATCGTAGGGAGGAAGTTCCACGACCATTCAAGACTAGTATCGTATCCACGTACGTATCGTAGGGGGAAGTTCCACGACCATTCAAGCCTAGCATCGTATCCACGAACGTATCGTAGGAAGGAGACTCCCACGACAATTCAAGACTAGTATCGTATCCATGATCGTATCGTAGGGAGGAAGCTCCACGACCATTCTAGACTAGTATCGTATCCACAAACGTATCGTAGGGGGGAAGCCCCCACGACACTTCAAGACTAGTATCGTATACACGAACGTATCGTAGGGAGAAAGCTCCCACGACCATTCAAGACTAGTATCGTATCTACGGTCGTATCGTAGGGAGGAAGCTCTCACCACCATTCAAGACTAGTATCGTATCCATGAACGTATCGTAGGGAGGAATCCCCCACGAAACTTCAAGACATGTATCTTATCCACGAGCGTATCTTAGGGAGGAAGCTCCCATGACCATTCAAGACTAGTATCGTATCTACGAGCGTACCGTAGTGAGGAGGCTCCCATGACCATTCAAGACTAGTATCGTATCCACGAAAGTATCGTAGGGAGAAAGCTCCCAAGACCATTCAAGACTAGTATCGTATCCACGAACGTATCGAAGGGAGGAATCTCCCATGACCATTCAAGACTAGTATAGTATCCTCGAACGTATCGTAGGGAGGCAGTTCTCATGACCATTCAAGACTAGTATCGTATCCACGAACCTATCGTAGGGAGGAAGCTCCCATAACCATTCAAGACAAGTATCGTATCCTCGAACGTATGGTAAGGAGGAAGCTCTCATGACCATTCAAGACTAGTATCGTATCCACAAATATATCGTAGGGAGGAAGCTCCCAAGTCCATTCAAGGCGATTATCGTATCCACGAACGTATGGTAAGGAGGAAGCTCTCATGACCATTCAAGTCTAGTATCGTATCCACGAACGTATCGTAGGGAGGAAGCTCTCATGACCATTCAAGACTAGTATCGTATCCACGAACGTATCGTTGGGTGGATGCTCTCATGACCATTCAAGACTCTTATCGTATCCACGAACGTATCCTAGGGAGGAAGCTCCCACGACTATTCAAGTCTAGTAACGTATGCACGAAAATATCGTAGGGAGGAATCTCCCACGACCATTCAAGACCAGTGTCGTATCCACGAACCTATCGTAGGGAGGAAGCTCCCATGACCATTCAAGACTAGTATGGTATCCACGAACGTATCGTAGGGCGGAATCTCCCATGACCATTCAAGAGTAGTATCGTATCCACGAACGTATCGTAGGGAGAAAGCCCCAAGACCATTCAAGACTAGTATCGTATCCAGTAACATATCGTAAGGAGGAAGCTCTCACGACCATTCAAGACAAGTATCGAATCCACGAACTTATATTTGGGAGGAAGCTCCCATGGCCACTCAAGACTAGTATCGTATCCACGAACGCATCGTAGGGAGAAAGCTCCCATGACCATTCAAGTCTAGTATCGTATCGACGAACATATCGAAGGGAGGAATCTGCAATGAACATTCAAGACTAGTATCGTATCCATGAACGTATCGTGGAGAGGTAGCTCCCAGGCCTATTCAAGAATAGCATCGTATCTACGAGCGTATCGTAGGGAGGAATTTCCGATGACCATTCAAGACCAGTATCGTATCCACGAACGTACCGTAGGGAGGAATATGCCACGACCATTCATGACGACTATCGTATCCAACAACGTATAGTAGGGAGGAAGCTGCACGACGTTTCAAGACTAGTATCGTATCCGCGAAAGTATCGTAGGGAGGAAGCTCCAACAACCATTCAAGACTAGTATCGTATCCACGAACATATCGTTGGGAGGAAGCTCCCAGGACTATTCCAGTATAGCATCGTATCTACGAAAGAATCGTAGAGTGGAATTTCCGATGACCATTCAAGACCAGTATCGTATCCACGAACGTACCGTAGGGAGTAATTTCCCAAGACCATTCAAGACTACTATCGTATCCAACAACGTATCGTAGGGAGGAAGCTGCACGACGTTTCAAAACTGGTATCGTATCCGCGAACGTATCTTAGGGAGGAAGCTCCCACAACCATTCAAGGCTAGTATCGTATACAGGAACGTATCGTAAGGAGGAAGCTCTGACGACCATTCAAGACTAGTATCGAATCCACGAACGTATCGTAGGGGAGAAGTTCCACGCCCATTCAAGACTAGTATCGAATCCACGAACCTTTCGTAAGGAGGAAGCTCCACGACCATTCAAGACTAGTATCGTATCCACGAATGTATCGTAGTGAGGAAGATCTCACGACCATTCAAGACTAGTACCGTATCTACGAACATATCGTAGGGAGGAAGTTCCCGTAACCATTCAAGACTAGTATCGTATCCACGAACATATCGTAGGGAGGAAGCTCCCATGACCATTCAAGACTAGTATCGTATCCTCGAACGAATGGTAAGGAGGAAGCTCTCATGACCATTCAAGACTAGTATCGTATCCACAAACGTATCGTAGGGAGGAAGCTCCCTTTTCCATTCAAGACGATTATCGTATCCACGAACGTATGGTAAGGAGGAAGCTCTCATGACCATTCAAGTCTAGTATCGTATCCACGAACGTAACGTAGGGAGGAAGCTCTCATGGCCATCCAAGACTAGTATCGTATCCACGAATGTATCGTAGGGAGGAAGCCCCCACCACCATTCAAGACTAGTATAGTATCCACGAACGTATCATAGGGAGGAAGCCCCCACCACCATTCAAGACTTGTATCGTATCCACGAACGTATCGTGGGGAGGAAGCTACCTTTACCATACAAGACTAGTATCGTACCTACGAACGTATCGTAGGGAGGATGCTAAACGACCATTCAAGATTAGTAACGCTTCTACGAACTTATCGTAGGGATGAATTTCCACGACCATTCCAGACTAGTTTCGTATCTACGAACGAATCGTAGGGAGGAAGTTCCACGACCATTCAAGTCTAGTATCGTATCCACGAACGTATGGTAGGGGGGAAGTTCCGCGTCCATTCAAGACTAGTAACGTATCCACGAACGTATCGTAGGAAGGAAGCTCCCACGACCATTCAAGACAATTATCGTATCCACGAACCTACCGTAGGGAGGAATCTAGCATGACCATTAAAGACTTGTATCGTATACACGAACCGTTCGTAGGGAGGAATCTCCCACGACCATTCAAGAGTAGTATCGTATCCACGAACGTATCATAGGGTGGAAGCCCCCACCACCATTAAAGACCTGTATCGTGTCCACGAGCGTATCGTAGGGAGGAAGCTAACATTACCATACAAGATTAGTATCGTATCCACGAACGTATCGTAGGGAGGAAGCTCCACGACCATTCAAGACTAGTATCGTTTCTACGAACGTATCGTAGGGAGGAAGTTACACGAACATTCAAGACTAGTATCGCATCTACGAACGTATCGTAGGGAGGAAGTTCCACGACCATTCAAGACTAGTATCGTATCTACGGATGTATCGTAGGGAGGAAGCTCTCACCACCATTCTAGGCTAGTATCGTATCCATGAACGTATCGTAGGGAGGAAGCCCCCACGACACATCATGACAAGTATATTATCCACGAGCGTATCTTAGGGAGGAAGCTTCCATGACCACTCAAGCCTATTATCGCATCCACGAGCGTACCGTAGTGAGGATGCTCCCATGACCAGTCAAGACTTGTATCGTATCCACGAAAATATCGGAGGGAGAAAGCTCCCAAGACCATTCAAGACTAGTATCGTATCCACGAACGTATCGAAGGGAGGAAGCTCCCATGACCATTCAAGACTAATATAGTATCCTCGAACGTATCGTAGGGAGGCAGTTCTCATGACCATTCAAGACTAGTATCGTATCCACGAACCTATCGTAGGGAGGAAGCTCCCATGACCATTCAAGACTAGTATCGTATCCTCGATCGTATGGTAAGGAGGAAGCTCTCATGACCATTAAAGTCTAGTATCATATCCACGAACGTATCGTAAGGAGGAAGCTCTCATGACCATTCAAGGCTAGTATCGAATCCACGAACCTATCTTAGGGAGGAAGTTCCCATGGCCATTCAAGTCTAGTATCGTATCCACGAACGCATCGCAGGGAGAAAGCTCCCATGACCATTCAAGACTAGTATCGTATCCACGAACGTATCGTAGGGAGGGACCTCCCATGACCATTCAAGAATAGTATCGTATCCACGATCGTATCGTAGGGAGGAAGCTACCATGACCATTCAAGACTAGTATCGTATCGACAAACGTATAATAGGGAGGAAGCTCCAATGAATATTCAAGACTAGTATCGTATCCACGAACGTATCGTAGGGAGGAGGCTCCCAGGACTATTCAAGAATAGCATCGTATCTACGAACGTATCGTAAGGAGGAATTTCCGATGACCATTCAAGACCAGTATCGTATCCACGAACGTACAGTAGGGAGGAATATCCCATGGCCTTTCAAGACTACTATCGTATCCAGCAACGTATCGTAGGGAGGAAGCTGCACGACGTTTCAAGACTAGTCTCGTATCCGCGAACGAATCGTAGGGAGGAAGCTCCCACAACCATTCAAGACTAGTTTCGTATACATGAACGTATCGTAAGGATGAAGCTCTGACGACCATTCAAGACTAGTACCGTATCCACGAACGTATCGTTGGGAGGAAGCTCCCACGACCATTCAAGACTAGTATCGAATCCACGAACGTATCGTAGGGGAGAAGTTCCACGCCCATTCAAGACTAGTATCGAATCCACGAACGTTTCGTAAGGAGGAAGCTCCACGACCATTCTAGACTAGTATCGTATCCACGAACGTATCGTAGGGAGGAAGTTCTCACGAACATTCAAGAATAGTATCGTATCTACGAATATATCGTAGGGAGGAAGTTCCCGTAACCATTCAAGACTAGTATCGCATCCACGAACCTATCGTTGGGAGGAAGCTCCCACGACCATTCAAGACTAGTATCGAATCCACGAACGTATCGTAGGGGAGAAGTTCCACGCCCATTCAAGATTAGTATCGAATCCACGAACGTTTCGTAAGGAGGAAGCTCCACGACCATTCAAGACTAGTATCGTATCCACGAAACTATCGTAGGGAGAAAGCTCCCATGACCATTCAAGACTAGTATCGTATCCTCGAACGTATCATAGGGAGGAGGCCCCCTTCACCATTGAAGACTTGTATCGTTTCCACGAACGTATCGTAAGGAGGAACCTACCATTACCACACAAGACAAGTATCCTATCTACGAACGTATCGTAGGGAGGATGCTCCACGACCATTCAAGATAAGTATCGTTACTACGAACTTATCGTAGGGAGGAAGTTCCACGACCATTCAAGACTAGTACCGTATCTACGAACGTATCGTAGGGAGGAAGTTCCACGACCATTCAAGACTAGTATCGTATCTTCGAACGTATTAGAGGGAGGAAGTTCCACGACCATTCGAGACTAGTATCGAATCCACGAACGTATGGTAGGGGGTAAGTTCCTCGTCCATTCAAGACTAGTATCGTATCAACGAACGTATCGTAGGAAGGAAACTCCTACGACCATTCAAGACTATTATCGTATCCACGAACGTATCGAAAGGGAGGAATCTACCATGACCATTAAAGACTTGTATCGTATACACGAACGTATCGTAGAGCGATAGCTCTCACGACCTTTCAAGGCTAGTATCGTATCCACGAACGACTCGTAGGGAGGAATCTCCCACGACCATTCAAGACTAGTATCGTATCCATGAACTTATTGTAGGGAGGAAGCTCTCATGACCATTCAAGACTAGTATCGTATCCACGAACGTATCGTAGAGCGATAGCTCTCACGACCTTTCAAGGCTAGTATCGTATCCACGAACGACTCGTAGGGAGAAAGCTCTCACGACCATTCAAGACTAGTATCGTATCCACGAACGTATCGTAGGGGAGAAGTTCCACGACCATTCAAGACTAGTATCGAATCCACGAAGGTTTCGTAGGGAGGAATCTCCACGACCATTCAAGACTAGTATCGTATCCACGAACGTATCGTAGGGAGGATGATCTCACGACAATTCAAGACTAGTATCGTATCTACGAACATATCGTAGGGAGGAAGCTCCCATGACCATTCAAGACTAGTATCCTATCCACGAACGTATCGTTGGGAGGAAGCTACCATGACCATTCAAGACTAGTGTCGTATCCACGAATGTATCGTAGGGAGGAAGCCCCCACCACCATTCAAGACTAGTATCTTATCGACGAACGTATCATAGGGTGGAAGCCCCCACCAACATTCAAGACCTGAATCGTGTCCACGAACGTATCGTAGGGAGGAAGCTAACATTACCATACAAGACTAGTATCGTATCCACGAACGTATCGTAGGGAGGAAGCTCCACGACCATTCAAGACTAGTATCGTTTCTATAAACGTATCGTAGGGGGGAAGTTACACGACCATTCAAGACTAGTATCGTATCTACGAACGTATCGTAGGGAGGACGTTCCACGACCATTCAAGACTAGTATCGTATTTACGAACGTATCGCAGGGAGGAAGTTCCACGACCATTCAAGACTAGTATCGTATCCACGAACGTATCGTAGGGTGAAGTTCCACAACCATTCAAGACTAGTATCGTATCCACAGTCGTATCGTAGGAAGGAAACTCCCACGACAATTCAAGACTAGTATCGTATCCACGATCGTATCGTAGGGAGGAAGCTCCGCGACCATTCTAGATTAGTATCGTATCCACAAACGTATCGTAGGGGGAAATCCTCACGACACTTCAAGACTAGTATCGTATACACGAACGTATCGTAGGGAGAAAGCTCCCACGACCATTCAAGACTAGTATCGTATCTACGGACGTATAGTAGGGAGGAAGCTCTCACCACCATTCTAGACTAGTATCGTATCCATAAACGTATCGTAGGGAGGAAGCCCCCAAGACACTTCAAGACAAGTATCTTATCCACGAGCGTATCTTAGGGAGGAAGCTCCCATGACCATTCAAGACTAGTATCGTATCTACGAGCGTACCGTAGTGAGGAGGCTCCCATGACCATTCAAGACTAGTATCGTATCCACGAATGTATCGTAGGGAGAAAGCTCCCAAGACCATTCAAGACTAGTATCGTATCCACGAACATATCGAAGGGAGGAATCTCCCATGACCATTCAAGACTAGTATAGTATCCTCGAACGTATCGTAGGGAGACAGTTCTCATGACCATTCAAGACTAGTATCGTATCCACGAACCTATCGTAGGGAGGAAGCTCCTATGTCCATTCAAGGCAAGTATCGTATCCTCGAACGTATGGTAAGGAGGAAGCTCTCATGACCATTCAAGACTAGTATCGTATCCACAAATATATCGTAGGGAGGAAGCTCCCAAGTCCATTCAAAGCGATTATCGTATCCACGAACGTATGGTAAGGAGGATGCTCTCACGACCATTCAAGTCTAGTATCGTATCCACGAACGTATCGTAGGGAGGAAGCTCTCATGACCATTCAAGACTAGTATCGTATCCACGAACGTATCGTAGGGTGGATGCTCTCATGACCATTCAAGACTAGTATCTTATCCACGAACGTATCCTAGGGAGGAAGCTCCCACGACTATTCAAGTCTAGTAACGTATGCACGAAAGTATCGTAGGGAGGACTCTCCCACGACTATTCAAGACCAGTGTCGTATCCAATAACGTATCGTAGGGAAGAAGCTCCCATGACCATTCAAGACTAGTATCGTATCCAGTAACGTATCGTAGGGAGGAAGCTCTCACGACCATTCAAGACAAGTATCGAATCCACGAACGTATATTAGGGAGGAAGCTCCCATGGCCACTCAAGACTAGTATCGTATCCACGAAAGCATCGTAGGGAGAAAGCTCCCATGACCATTCAAGTCTAGTATCGTATCGACGAACGCATCGTAGGGAGGAAGCTCCAATGAACATTCAAGACTAGTATCGTATCCATGAACGAATCGTGGAGAGGAAGCTCCCAGGACTATTCAAGAATAGCATCGTATCTACGAACGTATCGTAGGGAGGAATTTCCGATGACCATTCAAGACCAGTATCGTATCCACTAACGTACCGTAGGGAGAAATTTTCCACGACCATGCAAGACTACTATCGTATCCAACAACGTATGGTAGGGAGGAAGCTGCACGACGTTTCAAGACTAGTATCGTATCCGCGAACGTATCGTAGGGAGGAAGCTCCAACAACCATTCAAGACTAGTATCGTATCCACGAACGTATCGTAGGGAGGAAGTTCCCAGGACTATTCAAGAATAGCATCGTATCTACGAACGTATCGTAGGGTGGAATTTCCGATGACCATTCAAGACCAGTATCGTATCCACGAACGTACCGTAGGGAGTAATTTCCCAAGACAATTCAAGACTACTATCGTATCCAACAACGTATCGTAGGGAGGAAGGTGCACGTCGTTTCAAGACTAGTACCGTATCCGAGAACGTATCGTAGGGAGGAAGCTCCCACAACCATTCAAGCCTAGTATCGTATACACGAACGTATCGTAAGGAGGAAGCTCTGACGAACATTCAAGACTAGTATCGTATCCACGAACGTATCGTTGGGAGGAAGCTCACACGGCCATTCAAGACTAGTATCGAATCCACGAACGTATCGTAGGGGAGAAGATCCACGCCCATTCAAGGCTAGTATCGAATCGACGAACGTTTCGTAAGGAGGAAGCTCCACGACCATTCAAGACTAGTATCGTATCCACGAACGTATCGTAGGGAGGAAGTTCTCACGACAATTCAAGACTAGTATAGTATCTACGAACATATCGTAGGGAGGAAGCTCCAGTAACCATTCAAGACTAGTATCGTATCCACGAACCTATCGTAGGGAGGAAGCTCCCATGACCATTCAAGACTAGTATCGTATCCTCGAACGTATGGTAAGGAGGAAGCTCTCATAACCATTCAAGACTAGTATCGTATCCACAAACGTATCGTAGGGAGGAAGCTCGCATGTCCATTCAAAACGATTATCGTATCCACGAACGTATGGTAAGGAGGAAGCTCTCATGACCATTCAAGTCTAGTATCGTATCCACGAACGTTACGTAGGGAGGAAGCTCTCATGACCATCCAAGACTAGTATCGTATCCACGAATGTATCGTAGGGAGGAAGCCCCCACCACCATTCAAGACTAGTATCGTATCCACGAACGTATCATAGGGAGGAAGCCCCCACCACCATTCAAGACTTGTATCGTATCCACGAACGTATCGTGGGGAGGAAGCTACCATTATCATACAAGACTAGTATCGTACCTACGAACGTATCGTAGGGAGGATGCTAAACGACCATTCAAGATTAGTATCGTCTCTACGAACTTATCGTAGGGAGGAATTTCCACGACCATTCAAGACTAGTATCGTATCTACGAACGAATCGTAGGGAGGAAGTTCCACGACCATTCAAGACTAGTAACGTATCCACGAACGTATGGTAAGGAGGAAGCTCTCATGACCATTCAAGACTAGTATCGTATCCACGAACGTATGGTAGGGAGGAAGCTCTCATGTCCATTCAAGACTAGTATCGTATCCTCGACCGTATCGTAGGGAGGATTCTCTCATAACCATTCAAGACTAGTATCGTATCCACGAACGTATCCTAGGGAGGAAGCTCCCACGACCATTCAAGTCTAGTAACGTATGCACGAAAGTATCGTAGGGAGGAATCTCCCACGACCATTCAAGACCAGTGTCGTATCCACGACTGTATCGTAGGGAGGAAACTCCCATGACCTTTCAAGTCTAGTATGGTATCCAAGAACGTATCGTAGGGACGAATCTCCCATGACCATTCACGACTAGTATCGTATCCACGAACGTTTCGTAGGGAGGAATCTACCATTACCATACAAGACTAGTATCGTATCCACGAACGTATCGTAGGGAGGAAGTTCAACGACCATTCAAGACTAGTATCATATCCACGAACGTATCGTAGGGGGAAGATCCACGACCATTCAAGGCTAGTATCGTATCCACGAACGTATCGTAGGGAGGAAGCTCCCATGACTATTCAAGACTATTATCGTATCCACGAACGTATCGTACTGAGGAAGCTCCCATGACCATTCAAGACTAGTACCGTATCCGCGAACGTATCCTAGGGAGAAAGCTCCCATGACCATTCAAGACTAGTATCGTGTCCACGTGCGTATCGTATGGAGGAAGCTCTCATGACCATTCAAGACTAGTATCGTATCCACAAATATATCGTAGGGAGGAAGCTCCCATGTCCATTCAAGGCGATTGTCGTATCCACGAACGTATGGTAAGGAGGAAGCTCTCATGACCATTCAAGACTAGTATCGTATCCACGAACGTATGGTAGGGAGGAAGCTCTCATGTCCATTCAAGACTAGTATCGTATCCACGAACGTATCGTAGGGAGGATTCTCTCATAACCATTCAAGACAAGTATCGTATCCACGATCGTATCCTAGGGAGGAAGCTCCCACGACCATTCAAGTCTAGTAACGTATGCACGAAAGTATCGTAGGGAGGAATCTCCCACGACCATTCAAGACCAGTGTCGTATCCACGACTGTATCGTAGGGAGGAAGCTCCCATGACCTTTCAAGTCTAGTATGGTATCCAAGAACGTATCCTAGGGACGAATCTCCCATGACCATTCACGACTAGTATCGTATCCACGAACGTTTCGTAGGGAGGAAGCTACCATTACCATACAAGACTAGTATCGTATCCACGAACGTATCGTAGGGAGGAAGCTCCCATGACTATTCAAGACTATTATCGTATCCACGAACGTATCGTAGGGTGGAAGCTACCATGACCATTCAAGACTAGTATCCTATCCACAAATGTAACTTAGGGAGGAAGCTCCCACGACCATTCAAGTCCAGTATAGTATCCACAAACGTATCGTAGGGAGGAAGCTCCCTTGATCATTCAAGACTGGCTTCGTATCCACGAACGTATTGTAGTGACGAAGCTCCACCATCATTCAAGACTAGTATCGTATCCACGAACGTATTGTAGGGAGGAAGCTCCACCACCATTCAATACCAGTATCGTATCCACAAACCTATCGTACTGAGGAAGCTCCCATGACCATTCAAGACTAGTGCCGTATCCGTGAACGTATCATAGGGAGAAAGCTCCCATGACCATTCAAAACTAGTATCGTATCCACGTGCGTATCGTATGGAGGAAGCTCTCTTGACCATTCAATACTGGTATCGTATCCACGAACGTATCGTAGGGAGAAAGCTCCCTTGAGCATTCAAGACCAGTAGCTTATCGACGAACGTATCATAGGGAGGATGTTCCACGACCATTCAAGACCAGTAGCTTATCGACGAACGTATCATAGGGAGGAAGTTCCACGACCATTCAAGACGAGTATCGTATCTACGAACTTATCGTAGGGAGGAAGTTGCACGACCATTCAAGACAAGCATCTTATGCACGAGCGTATCGAAGGGAGGAAGCTCCCATGACCATTCACGACTAGTATCGTATCCACGAGCGTACCGTAGTGAGGATGCTCCCATGACCATTCATGACTAGTATCGTATCCACGAAAGTATCGTAGGGAGAAAGCTCCCAAGACCATTCAAGACTAGTATGGTATCCACGAACGTATCGTAGGGAGGAAGCTCCCATGTCCTTTCAAGACTATTATCGTATCCACGAACGTATGGTAAGGAGGAAGCTCTCATGACCATTCAATTCTAGTATCCTATCCTCGAACGTATCGTAGGGAGGAATCTCTCATGACCATTCAAGACTAGTATCGTATCCACGAACGTATCGTAGATAGGATGCTCTCATAACCATTCAAGACTAGTATCGTATCTACGAACTTATCGTAGGGAGGATGTTGCACGACCATTCAAGACAAGCATCTTATGCACGAGCGTATCGAAGGGAGGAAGCTCCCATGACCATTCAAGACTAGTATCGTATCCACGAGCGTTCCGTAGTGAGGATGCTCCCATGACCATTCATGACTAGTATCGTATCCACGAAAGTATCGTAGGGAGAAAGCTCCCATGACCATTCAAGACTAGTATAGTATCCACGAACATATCGTAGGGAGGCAGTTCTCATGACCATTCGAGACTAGTATCCTATCCACGAACCTATCGTAGGGAGGAAGCTCCCATGACCATTCAAGACTATTATCGTATCCTCGAACGTATCGTAGGGAGGAAGCTAACATTACCATACAAGACTAGTCGTCGTCGTCGTCGTCGTCGGCTTTAACTCGTTTCCGAGTATACATCTTCTTCCAAAACAGTCTAAAATAATCTAAGGTTGATTTCTGTGGGCATGTTTTCGGTTACTGAACAGCCCAATGCGTGCATGAAACAAACGTCCACACAGATCACACAGAACTGTTGGTGGAGGGCGTGGCTGTACTGCACGGAGCTTTCGTGCATGTCGCTTGGCCTTAACAATTCTACGATGTTCTTCTTCAAACATTTTGACAGCAGCCGGGATGGTCTGGCGCCAAGTTGAACGGTCTTTAGCAAGCTGGTCCGAGGTTTGTGGATTGAGACCTGTCAACTACATATTCTGCTTAAATTGGTCCTTGTAACGTCTCTTCGGGCCTCCATGAGGTCTGGTGCCGGAGGTGAGTTCACCATACAGAACCTGGCGTGGTAGTCTCGTATCATCCATCCGATGGACATTTCCAATCCATCTAAGTTGATGACCAATGACGGATGATTCTATACTATTAGCAAGCGCTTTCTCAAGAACATCAAGATTGGTGATGTGGTCTTCCCACTTTATCTTAAGGATTGATCGAAGTTTCTGTTGATGGAAGCGCTCAAGCTTTCGGAAGTCATGTCGATAGAGGGTCCAGGTTTCACAGCCATACAACAATGTTGAGATGACAACAGCTTGGCACACCATGAGCTTCGTCTTCACGGTCAGATCTTTATTCAAGAAGACCCGGTGCGATAGTCGCCCAAATGCCGCATGGGCAGCACCGATTCTCTTCTCAACATCCTGCCCACAATTGCCGTGTACAGATAGCAGACTGCCCAGATACGAGAAGTGGTCTACCTGCTCCAATGGAGTATCTGAGATAGAAATATTGAATTGCGGAACGGAAGTGCCTGGTGAGGGATGTGCCAGAACCTTATGAACATTAATGGTGAGACCAAAACGTTCACATGCATTCTTGTAGCAATTAACAGTCTGTTGCAACTCCACTGGCGTGAGTGTAGGCGATGCTGCATCATCTGCATACAACATATTGGTTATCTTCGTAACCTGAGTTAGCTTCTTGGAGCGAAATCGAGCTAGGTTGAAGAGCCCTCCATCAAATCGGTACCTGACATCTACACCTGGGATGTTTGTGGGCGATTTATATAGCATTGCAGCCAAATACAATGCAAACAGTGTTGGAGCAAGTAGGCAGCCTTGTTTCAGTCCATGAGTGATAGGAAATTCGTCAGAGATCTTATTTTGCTGACAAACCTGACCGGTCATGCCATCATGGAGAGCTTGGATTAGATCAACAAAGCGTCGAGGACAGCCAAAGCGTTTTAGTACTGCCCACATAGCAGATCTTGGAACTGAGTCAAAGGCCTTTTCCAGATCATAAAAGACTGAGAAGATTGGATTCTGTTGCCCACTACATTTTTCTTGTAGTTGTCTTATGCAGAAAATCAAGTAAGTTGTGCTTCTGGAAGATCGAAATCCACACAGGGACTCGGGGAGGATCTTTTCTGAGATAACCTGAAGGCGGTTAAGTAAAATTCTGGCGAGAATTTTACCCACAGCAGATAGTAGCGATATACCGCGATAGTTGCCACAAACACTACGATCACCTTTCTTGAAGATTGTGATGATAGTGGCGTTCTTTAGGTCACCAGGTACTTCTCCTAATTCCCAAATTTTGAGAATAAGAGTGAAAATCCGCGTTTTAAGGGACTGACCTCCAGCTTGAATTAATTCCATTGGGATGTTATCTGTGCCAGGTGCCTTTCTTGGTTTCATTTGATTGAGAGCTACACTGAATTCCTTGTAAGAAGGAGGTACAGCCATCCATGGTTGTTCAGGATATTTCGGCACATCACGAAGGAAGTCTTCAGCAGCTGTTGAGGGACGATTTAGAAGGATGGAGAAATGTTCCTTCCAACGCTCTAAGATATCATGGCTGTCAGTAAGAGTGGCAGGGTTGTCAGCACTTTTTAGTGTACCTGATGAAGAACTAGTATCGCATCCACGAACGTATCGTAGGGAGGAAGCTCCATGACCATTCAAGACTAGTATTGTTTCTACGAACGTATCGTTGGGAGGAAGTTTCACGACCATTCAAGACTAGTATCATATCTACGAACGTATCGTAGGGAGGAAGTTCCACGACTATTCAGGACTAGTATCGTATCTACGAACGTATCGTAGGGAGGAATTTCCACGACCTTTCAAGACTAGTATCGGATCCACGAACGTATCGTAGGGGGAAAGTTCCACGACCATTCAAGACTAGTATCGTATCCACGAACGTATCGTAGGAAGGAAACTCCCACGACAATTCAAGACTAGTAACGTATACACGAACGTATCGTAGGGAGGAAGCCCCACGACCATTCAAGGCTAGTATCGTATCCACAAACGTATCGGATGGGGGAACCCCCACGACAATTCAAGACTAGTATCGTATACACGAACGTATAGTAGGGAGGAAGCTCCCACGACAGTTCAAGACTAGTAACGTATCTACGGACGTATCGTAGGGGGGAAGCATTCACCACCATTCAAGACTAGTATCGTATCCACGAACGTATCATATTGAGGAAACCCCCACCACAATTCAAGACTTGTATCGTATCCACGAACGTATCGTGGGGAGGAAGCTACAATTACCATACAAGACTAGTATCGTATCTACGAACGTATCGTAGGGAGGAAGCTCCACGACCATTCAAGATTAGTATCGTTTCTACGAACGTATCGTAGGGAGGACGTTCCACGACCATTCAAGACTAGTATCGTATCTACGAACGTATCGTGGGGAGGAACCTACAATTACCATACAAGACTAGTATCGTATCTACGAACGTATCGTAGGGAGGAAGCTCCACGACCATTCAAGATTAGTATCGTTTCTACGAACGTATCGTAGGGAGGACGTTCCACGACCATTCAAGACTAGTATCGTATCTACGAACGTATCGTAGGGAGGAAGTTCCACGACCATTCAAGTCTAGTATCGTATCTACGAACGTATAGTAGGGAGGAAGTTCCACGACCATTCAAGACTTGTATCGTATCCACGAACGTATGGTAGGGGGGAAGTTCCGCGTCCCTTCAAGGCAAGTATCATATCCACGAACGTATCGTATGAAGGAAGCTCCTAAGAAAATTCAAGACTATTATCGTATCCACGAACGTATCGTAGGGAGGAATCTACCATGACCATTAAAGAATAGTATCGTATACACGAACGTATCGTAAGGAGGAAGCTCTCACGAACATTCAAGACTAGTATCGTATCCACGAACGTATCGTAGGGAGGAAGCACCCACGATAATTCAAGACTAGTATCGAATCCACGAACGTATCCTAGGGGAGTACTTCCACGACCATTCAAGACTAGTATCGAATCCACGAAGGTTTCGTAGGGAGGAAGCTCCACGACCATTCAGGACTAGTATCGCATCCACGAACGTATCGTAGGGAGGACGTTCTCACGACAATTCAAGACTAGTATCGTATCTACGAACATATCGTAGGGAGGAAGCTCCCGTGACCATTCAAGACTAGTATCGTATCCACGAACGTATCGTTGGGAGGAAGCTCCCACGACCATTCAAGACTACTATCGTATCCTCAAACGTATCGTAGGGAGGAAGCTCCAAGACCATTTAAGTCTAGTATCGTATCTACGAGCGTATCGTAGGGAGGAAGCTCTCGCCACCATTCAAGACTAGTATCGTATCCCCGAATGTATCGTAGGGAGGAAGCCCCCTCGACCATTCAAGACTAGTATCGTATCCACAAACGTATCGTTGGGAAGAAGCTACCATGACCATTCAAGACTAGTGTCGATTCCACGAATGTATCGTAGGGAGGAAGCTCTTACCACCATTCAAGACTAGTATCGTATCCACGAATGTATCGTAGGGAGGAAGCCCCCACGACCATTCAAGACTAGTATCGTATCCACAAACGTATCGTTGGGAAGAAGCTACCATGACCATTCAAGACTATTGTCGAATCCACGAATATATCGTAGGGAGGAAGCCCCCACCACCATTCAAGACTTGTACCGTGTCCACGAACGTATCGTAGGGAGGAAGCTAACATTAGCATACAAGACTAGTATCGTATCCACGAACGTATCGTAGGGAGGAAGCTCCACGACCATTTAAGACTGGTATCGTTTCTACAAACGTATTCTAGGGAGGAAGTTACACGACCATTCAAGACTAGTATCGAATCTACGAACGTATCGTAGGGAGGAAGTTCCACGACCATTCAAGACTAGTATCGTATCTACGAACGTATCGTAGGGAGGAAGGTCCACGACCATTCAAGACTAATATCGTATCCACGAACGTATCGTAGGGGGGAAGTTCCACGACAATTCAAGACTAGTATCGTATCCACGAACGTATCGTAGGAAGGAAACTCCCACGACAATTCAAGACTAGTATCGTATCCACGATCGTATCGTAGGGAGGAAGCTCCACGACCATTCAAGACTAGTATCGTATCCACAAACGTATCGTAGGGGGGAAGCCCCCACTACCATTCAAGACTAGTATCATATACACGAACGTATCGTAGGGAGTAAGCTCCCACGACCATTCAAGGCTAGTATCGTATCTACGGACGTATCTTAGGGAGGTAGCTCTCACCACCATACAAGACTAGTATCGTATCCATGAACGTATCGTAGGGAGGAAGCCCTCATGACCATTCAAGACAAGTACCTTATCCACAAGCGTATCTTAGGAAGGAAGCTCCCTTGACCATTCAAGACTAGTATCGTATCCACGAGCTTACCGTAGTGAGGATGCTCCCATGACCATTCAAGACTAGTATCGTATACACGAAAGTATCGTAGGGAGAAAGCTCCCAAGACCATTCAAGACTAGTATCGTATCCACGAACGTATAGTAGGGAGGAAGCTCCCATGACCATTCAAGACTAGTATAGTATCCACGAACGTATCGTAGGGAGGCAGTCCTCATGACCATTCAAGACTAGTATCGTATCCTCAAACGTATCGTAAGGAGGAAGCTCCCATGACCATTCAAGACTAGTATCGTATCCTCGAACGTATGGTAAGTAGGAAGCTCTCATGACCATTCAAGACTAGTATCGTATCCACGAACGTATCGTAGGGAGATATCCCCAAGACTATTCAAGACTAGTATCGTATCCAGTACCGTATCGTAGGGAGGAAGCTCTCACGACCATTCAAGACTTGTATCGATCCAAGAACGTATCTTAGGGATGAAGCTCCCAAGGCCATTCAAGACTAGTACCGTATCCAGGAACGTATCGTAGGGAGGAAGCTCCCATGACCTTTCAAGACTAGTATGGTATCCACGAACGTATCATAAGGAGGAATCTCCCATGACCATTCAAGGCTAGTATCGTATCCACGAACGTATCGTAGGGAGATATCCCCAAGACTATTCAAGACTAGTATCGTATCCAGTACCGTATCGTAGGGAGGAAGCTCTCACGACCATTCAAGACTTGTATCGATCCACGAACGTATCTTAGGGATGAAGCTCCCATGGCCATTCAAGACTAGTACCGTATCCACGAACGCATCGTAGGGAGAAAGCTCCCATGACCTTTCAAGACTAGTATCGTATCCACGAACGTATCGTAGGGAGGATCCTCCCATGACAATTCAAGAATAGTATCGTATCCATGATCGTATCGTGGGAGGAATCTACCATGACCATTCAAGACTAGTATCGTATCGACGAACGTATCGTAGGGAGGAAGCTCCAATGAACATTCAAGACTAGTATCGTATCCACGAACGTATCGTAGGGAGGAAGCTCCCAGGACTATTCAAGAATAGCATCGTATCTACGAACGTATCGTAGGGAAGAATTTCCGATGACCATTCAAGACCAGTATCGTATCCACGAACGTACCGTAGGGAGGAATTTCCCATGACCATTCAAGACTACTATCGTATCCAACAACGTATCGTAGGGAGGAAGCTGCACGACGTTTCAAGACTAGTTTTGTATCCGCGAACGTATCGTAGGGAGGAAGCTCCCACAACCATTCAAGACTAGTACCGTATACACGAACGTATCGTAAGGAGGAAGCTCTGACGACCGTTCAAGACTAGTATCGTATCCACGTATGTATCGTTGGGAGGAAACTCCCACGGCCATTCAAGACTAGTATCGAATCCACGAACGTATCGTAGGGGAGAAGTTCCAAGCCCATTCAAGACTAGTATCGAATCCACGAACGTTCCGTAAGGAGGAAGCTCCACGACCATTCAAGACTAGTATCGTATCCACGAACGTTTCGTAGGGAGGAAGTTCTCACGACCATTCAAGATTAGTATCGTATCTACGAACATATCGTAGGGAGGAAGCTCCCGTAACCATTCAAGACTAGTATGTTATCCACGAACCTATCGTAGGGAGGAAGCTCCCATGACCATTCAAGACTAGTATCGTATCCTCGAACGTATGGTGAGGAGGAAGCTCTCATGGCCATTCAAGACTAGTATCGTATCCACAAACGTACCGTAGGGAGGAAGCTCCCATGTCCATTCAAGACAATTATCGTATCCACGACCGTATGGTAAGGGGGAAGCTCTCATGACCAATCAAGACTAGTGTCGTATCCACGAATGTATCGTAGGGAGGAAGCCCCCACCACCATTCAAGAATTGTATCGTATCCACGAACGTATCGTGGGGAGGAAGCTACCATTACCATACAAGACTTGTATCGTATCTACGAACGTATCGTAGGGAGGAAGCTCCACGACCATTCAAAATTAGTATCGTTTCTACGAACGTATCGTAGGGAGGAAGTTCCACGAACATTCAAGACTAGTATCGTATCTACGAACGTATCGTAGGGAGGAAGTTCCACGACCATTCAAGACTTGTATCGTATCTACGAACGTATCGTAGAGGGGAAGTTCCACGACCATTCAAGACTAGTATCGTATCCACGAACGTATCATAGGCTTGAAGCCCCCACCACCATTCAAGACCTGTATCGTGTCCACGAACGTATCGTAGGGAGGATGCTAACATTATCATACAAGACTAGTATCGTATCCACGAACGTATCGTACGGAGGAAGCTCCACGACTATTCAAGACTAGTATCGTTTCTAAAAACGTATCGTAGGGAGGAAGTTACACGACCATTCGAGACTAGTATCGTATCTACGGACGTATCGTAGGGAGGAAGCTCTCACCACCATTCAAGACTAGTATCGTATCCGTGAACGTATCGTAGGGAGGAAGCCCCCACGACACTTCAAGACAAGTATCTTATCCACGAGCGTATCTTAGGGAGGAAGCTCCCATGACCATTCAAGTCTAGTATCGTATCCAACGAAAGTATCGTAGGGATAATGCTCCCAAGACCATTCAAGACTAGTATCGTATCCACGAACGTATCAAAGGGAGGAATTTCCCTTGACCATTCAAGACTAGTATAGTATCCTAAAACGTATCGTAGGGAGGCAGTACTCATGACCATTCAAGACTAGTATCGTATCCATGATCCTATCGTAGGGAGGAAGCTCCCATGACCATTCAAGACTGGTATCGTATCCTCGAACGTATGGTAAGGAGGAAGCTCTCATGACCATTCAAGACCAGTACCGTGTCCACAAATATATCGCAGGGAGGAAGCTCCCATGTCCATTCAAGGCGATTATCGTATCCACGAACGTATGGTAAGGAGGAAGCTCTCATGACCATTCAAGACTAGTATCGTATCCACGATCGTATCGTAGGGAGGAAGCTCTCATGTCCATTCAAGACTAGTATCGTATCCACGAACGTATCCTAGGGACGAAGCTCCCACGACCATTCAAGTGTAGTAACGTATGCACGAAAGTATCGTAGGGAGGAATCTCCCACGACCATTCAAGACCAGTGTCGTATCCACGACTCTACCGTAGGGAGGAAGCTCCCATGACCTTTCAAGACTAGTATGGTTTCCAAGAACGTATCGTAGGGACGAATCTCCCATGACCATTCACGACTAGTATCGTATCCACGAACGTATCGTGGGGAGAAAGTCCCAAGAACATTCAAGACTAGTATCGTATCCAGTAAGGTGTCGTAGGGTGGAAGCTCTCAGGACTATTCAAGACTAGTATCGAATCCACGAACGTATCTTAGGGAGGAATCTCCCATGGCCACTCAAGACTAGTATCGTATCCACGAACGCATCGTAGGGACAAAGCTCCCATGACCATTCAAGTCTAGTATCGTATCGACGATCGTATCGTAGGGAGGAAGCTCCAATGAACATTCAAGACTAGTATCGTATCCACAAACGTATCGTGGAGAGGATGCTCCCAGGACTATTCAAGAATAGCATCGTATCTACGAACGTATCGTAGGGAGGAATTTCCGATGACCATTCAAGACCAGTATCGTATCCACGAACGTACCGTAGGGAGTAATTTCCCATGACCATTCAAGACAACTATCGTATCCAACAACGTATCGTAGGGAGGAAGCTGTACGACGTTTCAAGACTAGTATCGTATCCGCGAACGTATCGTAGGGAGGATGCTCCCACAACCATTCAAGACTAGTATCGTATACACGAACATATCGTAAGTAGGAAGCTCAGACGACCATTCAAGGCTAGTATCGTATCCACGAACGTATCGTAGGGAGGAAGTTCTCACGACCATTCAAGACTAGTATCGTATCCACGAACCTATCGTAGGGAGGAAGCTCCCATGACCATTCAAGACTAGTATCGTATCCTCGAACGTATGGTAAGGAGGAAGCTCTCATGACCATTCAAGACTAGTATCGTATCCACAAACGTATCGTAGGGAGGAAGCTCCCATGTCCATTCAAGACGATTATCGTATCCACAAACGTATGGTAAGGAGGAAGCTCTCATGACCAGTCAAGTCTAGTATCGTATCCACGAACTTATCGTAGGGAGGAAGCTCTCATGTCCATTCAAGACTAGTATCGTATCCACGAACGTATCATAGGGAGGAAGCCCCCACCACCATTCAAGACTTGTATCGTATCCATGAACGTATCGTGGGGAGGAAGCTACCATTACCGTACAAGTCTTGTATCGTATCTACAATCGTATCGTAGGGAGGATGCTAAACGACCATTCAAGATTAGTATCGTTTCTACGAACTTATCGTAGGGAGGAAATTCCACGGCCATTCAAGACTAGTATCGTATCTACGAACGAATCGTAGGGAGGAAGTTCCAAGACAATTCAAGACTAGTATCGAATCCACGAACGTATGGTGGGGGTGAAGTTCCGCGTCCATTCAAGACTAGTATCGTATCCACGAACGTATCGAAGGAAGGAAGCTCCCACGACAATTCAAGACTATTATCTTATCCACGAACCTATCGTAGGGAGGAATCTACCATGACCATTAAAGACTTGTATCGTATACACGAACCGATCGTAGGGAAGAATCTCCCACGACCATTCAAGACTAGTATCGTATGCACGAACGTATCATAGGGTGGAAACCCCCACCTCCATTCAAGAATAGTGTCGTATCCACGAATGTATCGTAGGGAGGAAGCCCCCACCACTATTCAAGACTAGTATCGTATCCACGAACGTATCATAGGGCGGAAGCCCCCACCATCATTAAAGACCAGTATCGTGTCCACGAGCGTATCGTAGGGAGGAAGCTCCACGACCATTCAAGACTAGTATCGTTTCTACGAACGTATCGTAGGGAGGAAGTTACAAGACCATTCAAGACAAGTATCGTATCTACGAACGTATCGTAGGAAGGAATTTCCACGACCTTTCAAGACTAGTATCGGATCCACGAACCTATCGTAGGGGGAAAGTTCCACGACCATTCAAGACTAGTATCGTATCCACGAACGTATCGTAGGAAGGAAACTCCCACGACAATTCAAGACTAGTATCGTATACACGAACGTATCGTAGGGAGGAAGCCCCACGACCGTTCAAGGCTAGTATCGTATCCACAAACGTATCGGATGGGGGAACCCCCACGACAATTCAAGACTAGTATCGTATACACGAACGTATAGTAGGGAGGAAGCTCCCACGACAGTTCAAGACTAGTATCGTATCTACGGACGTATCGTAGGGGGGAAGCTCTCACCACCATTCAAGACTAGTATCATTTCTACGAAGTTATCGTAGGGAGGAAATTCCACGACCATTCAAGACTAGTATCGTATCCCCAAACGTACCGTAGGGAAGAAGCTCCCATGTCCATTCAAGACAATTATCGTATCCACGACCGTATGGTAAGGGGGAAGCTCTCATGACCATTCAAGACTAGTGTCGTATCCACGAACGTATCATATTGAGGAAACCCCCTCCACCATTCAAGACTTGTATCGTATCCACGAACGTATCGTGGGGAGGAAGCTACAATTACCATACAAGACTAATATCGTATCTACGAACGTATCGTAGGGAGGAAGCTCCACGACCATTCAAGATTAGTATCGTTTCTACGAACGTATCGTAGGGAGGAAGTTCCACGACCATTCAAGACTAGTATCGTATCTACGAACGTATCGTAGGGAGGAAGTTCCACGACCATTCAAGACTAGTATCGTATCTACGAACGTATCGTATGAAGGAAGCTCCTAAGACAATTCAAGACTATTATCGTATCCACGAACGTATCGTAGGGAGGAATCTACCATGACCATTAAAGACTAGTATCGTATACACGAACGTATCGTAAGGAGGAAGCTCTCACGAACATTCAAGACTAGTATCGTATCCACGAACGTATCGTAGGGAGGAAGCACCCACGATAATTCAAGACTAGTATCGAATCCACTAACGTATCCTAGGGGAGTACTTCCACGACCATTCAAGACTAGTATCGAATCCACGACGGTTTCGTAGGGAGGAAGCTCCACGACCATTCAGGACTAGTATCGCATCCACGAACGTATCGTAGGGAGGACGTTCTCACGACAATTCAAGACTAGTATCGTATCTACGAACATATCGTAGGGAGGAAGATCCCGTGAAATTCAAGACTAGTATCGTATCCACGAACGTATCGTTGGGAGGAAGCTCCCACGACCATTCAAGACTACTACCGTATCCTCAAACGTATCCTAGGGAGGAAGCTCCAAGACCATTTAAGTCTAGTATCGTATCTACGAGCGTATCGTAGGGAGGAAGCTCTCGCCAGCATTCAAGACTAGTATCGTATCCCCGAATGTATCGTAGGGAGGAAGCCCCCTCGACCATTCAAGACTAGTATCGTATCCACAAACGTATCGTTGGGAAGAAGCTACCATGACCATTCAAGACTAGTGTCGTATCCACGAATGTATCGTAGGGAGGAAGCTCTTACCACCATTCAAGACTAGTATCGTATCCACGAATGTATCGTAGGGAGGAAGCCCCCACGACCATTCAAGACTAGTATCGTATCCACAAACGTATCGTTGGGAAGAAGCTACCATGACCATTCAAGACTATTGTCGTATCCACGAATATATCGTAGGGAGGAAGCCCCCACCACCATTAAAGACTTGTATCGTGTCCACGAACGTATCGTAGGGAGGAAGCTAACATTAGCATACAAGACTAGTATCGTATCCACGAACGTATCGTAGGGAGGAAGCTCCACGACCATTTAAGACTGGTATCGTTTCTACAAACGTATTCTAGGGAGGAAGTTACACGACCATTCAAGACTAGTATCGAATCTACGAACGTATCGTAGGGAGGAAGTTCCACGACCATTCAAGACTAGTATCGTATCTACGAACGTATCGTAGGGAGGAAGGTCCACGACCATTCAAGACTAGTATCGTATCCACGAACGTATCGTAGGGGGGAAGTTCCACGACCATTCAAGACTAGTATCGTATACACGAACGTATCGTAGGAAGGAAACTCCCACGACAATTCAAGACTAGTATCGTATCCACGATCGTATTGTAGGGAGGAAGCTCCACGACCATTCAAGACTAGTATCGTATCCACAAACGTATCGTAGGGGGGAAGCCCCCACTACTAATCTAGACTAGTATCATATACACGAACGTATCGTAGGGAGGAAGCTCCCACGACCATTCAAGGCTAGTATCGTATCTACGGACGTATCTTAGGGAGGAAGCTCTCACCACCATACAAAACTAGTATCGTATCCATGAACGTATCGTAGGGAGGAAGCCCCCAAGACCATTCAAGACAAGTATCTTACCCACAAGCGTATCTTAGGGAGGAAGCTCCCTTGACAATTCAAGACTAGTATCGTATCCACGAGCTTACCGTAGTGAGGATGCTCCCATGACCATTCAAGACTAGTATCGTATACACGAAAGTATCGTAGGGAGAAAGCTCCCAAGACCATTCAAGACTAGTATCGTATCCACGAACGTATAGTAGGGAGGAAGCTCCCATGACCATTCAAGACTAGTATAGTATCCACGAACGTATCGTAGGGAGGCAGTCCTCATGACCATTCAAGACTAGTATCGTATCCTCGAACGTATGGTAAGTAGAAAGCTCTCATGACCATTCAAGACTAGTATCGTATCCACAAACGTATCGTAGGTAGGAAGCTCCCATGTCCATTCAAGACGATCATCGTATCCACGAACGTATCGTAAGGAGGAAGCTCTCATGACCATTCCATTCTAGTATCGTATCCACGAACGTATCGTAGGGAGGATGCTCTAATGACCATTCAAGACTAGTATCGTATCCACGAACGTATCGTAGGGAGGATGCTCTCATGACCATTCTAGACTAGTATCGTATCCACGAACGTATCCTAGGGAGGAAGCTCCACCGACCATTCAAGTCTAGTAACGTATGCACGAAAGTATCGTAGGGAGCAATCTCCCACAACCATTCAAGACCAGTGTCGTATCCAGGAACGTATCGTAGGGAGGAAGCTCCCATGACCTTTCAAGACTAGTATGGTATCCACGAACGTATCATAAGGAGGAATCTCCCATGACCATTCAAGGCTAGTATCGTATCAACGAACGTATCGTAGGGAGATATCCCCACGACTATTCAAGACTAGTATCGTATCCAGTATCGTATCGTAGGGAGGAAGCTCTCACGACCATTCAAGACTTGTATCGATCCAGGAACGTATCTTAGGAATGAAGCTCCCATGGCCACTCAAGTCTAGTACCGTATCCACGAACGCATCGTAGGGAGAAAGCTCCCATGACCATTCAAGACTAGTATCGTATCCACGAACGTATCGTAGGGAGGATCCTCCCATGACAATTCAAGAATAGTATCGTATCCATGATCGTATCGTGGGAGGAATCTACCATGACCATTCAAGACTAGTATCGTATCGACGAACGTATCGTAGGGAGGAAGCAAACAGGACTATTCAAGAATAGCATCGTATCTACGAACGTATCGTAGGGAGGAATTTCCGATGACCATTCAAGACCAGTATCGTATCCACGAACGTACCGTAGGGAGGAATTTCCCATGACCATTCAAGACTACTATCGTATCCAACAACGTATCGTAGGGAGGAAGCTGCACGACGTTTCAAGACTTGTTTTGTATCCGCGAACGTATCGTAGGGAGGAAGCTCCCACAACCATTCAAGACTAGTACCGTATACACGAACGTATCGTAAGGAGGAAGCTCTGACGACCGTTCAAGACTAGTATCGTATCCACGTATGTATCGTTGGGAGGAAACTCCCACGGCCATTCAAGACTAGTATCGAATCCACGAACGTAACGTAGGGGAGAAGTTCCGAGCCCATTCAAGACTAGTATCGAATCCACGAACGTTCCGTAAGGAGGAAGCTCCACGACCATTCAAGACTAGTATCGTATCCACGAACGTTTCGTAGGGAGGAAGTTATCACGACCATTCAAGATTAGTATCGTATCTACGAACATATCGTAGGGAGGAAGCTCCCGTAACCATTCAAGACTAGTATGGTATCCACGAACCTATCGTAGGGAGGAAGCTCCCATGACCATTCAAGACTAGTATCGTATCCTCGAACGTATGGTGAGGAGGAAGCTCTCATGGCCATTCAAGACTAGTATCGTATCCACAAACGTACCGTAGGGAAGAAGCTCCCATGTCCATTCAAGACAATTATCGTATTCACGACCGTATGGTAAGGGGGAAGCTCTCATGACCAATCAAGACTAGTGTCGTATCCACGAATGTATCGTAGGGAGGAAGCCCCCACCACCATTCAAGACTTGTATCGTATCCACGAACGTATCGTGGGGAGGAAGCTACCATTACCATACAAGACTTGTATCGTATCTACGAACGTATCGTAGGGAGGAAGCTCCACGACCATTCAAAATTAGTATCGTTTCTACGAACGTATCGTAGGGAGGAAGTTCCACGAACATTCAAGACTAGTATCGTATCTACGAACGTATCGTAAGGAGGAAGTTCCACGACCATTCAAGACTTGTATCGTATCTACGAACGTATCGTAGAGGGGAAGTTCCACGACCATTCAAGACTAGTATGGTATCCACGAACCTATCGTAGGGAGGAAGCTCCCGTAACCATTCAAGACTAGTATGGTATCCACGAACCTATCGTAGGGAGGAAGCTCCCATGACCATTCAAGACTAGTATCGTATACACGAACGTATCGTACGGAGGAAGCTCCCACGACCATTCAAGACTAGTATCGCATATACGGACGTATCGTTGGGGGGAAGCTCTCACCACCATTCAAGACTAGTATCGTATCCACGAACGTATCATAGGGAGGAAGCCCCCACCACCATTCAAGACTTGTATCGTATCCACGAACGTATCGTGGGGAGGAAGCTACCATTACCATACAAGACTAGTATCGTATCTACGAACGTATCGTAGGGAGGATGCTCCACGACCATTCAAGATTAGTATCGTTTCCACTAACTTATCGTAGGGAGGAAGTTCCACGACCATTCTAGAATAGTATCGTATCAACGAACGTATCGTAGGAAGAAAGTTCCACGACCATTCAAGACTAGTATCGTATCTACGAAAGTATAGTAGGGAGGAAGTTCCACGACCATTCAAGACTAGTGTCGTATCCACGAACGTACGGTAGGGAGAAGTTCCGCGTCCATTCAAGACCAGTATCGTATTCACGAACGTACCGTAGGAAGGAAGCCACCACGAAAATTCAAGACTATTATCGTATCCACGAACGTATCGTAGGGAGGAATCTACCATGACCATTAAAGACTTGTATCGTATACACGATCCGATCGTAGGGAGGAATCTCCCACGACCATTCAAGACTAGTATCGTATCCACGAACTTATTGTAGGGAGGAAGCTCGCATGACCATTCAAGACTAGTATCGTATCCACGAACGTATCGTAGGGAGGTAGCTCTCACGACCTTTCAAGGCTAGTATCGTATCCACGAACGACGCGTAGGGAGGAAGCTCTCACGACCATTCAAGACTAGTATCGTATGCACAAGCGTATCGTAGGTAGGAAGTTCCCATTACCATTCAAGACTAGTACCGTATCCACGAACGTATCATAGGGAGGGAGCTCCCACAACCATTCATGACTAGTATCGTATACACGAACGTATCGTAAGGAGGAAGCTCTCACGACCATTCAAGACTAGTATCGTATCCACGAACGTATCGTAGAGAGGAAGCTCCCACGACCATTCAAGACTAGTATCGAATCCACGAACGTATCGTAGGGAGGATGTTCTCAAGACAATTCAAGACTAGTATCGTATCTACGAACATATCGTACGGAGGAAGCTCCCATGACCATTCAAGACTAGTATCGTATCCACGAACGTATCGTTGGGAGGAAGCTACCATGACCATTCAAGACTAGTGTCGTATTCCACGAATGTATCGTATGGAGGAAGCCCCCACCACCATTCAAGACTAGTATCGTATCCACGAACGTATCATAGGGTTGAAGCCCCCACCACCATTCAAGACCTGTATCGTGTCCACGAACGTATCGTAGGGAGGATGCTAACATTACCATACAAGACTAGTATCGTATCCACGAACGTATCATACGGAGGATGCTCCACGACGATTCAAGACTAGTATCGTTTCTAAAAACGTATCGTAGGGAGGAAGTTACACGACCATTCAACACTAGTATCGTATCTACGGACGTATTGTAGGGAGGAAGCTCTCACCACCATTCAAGACTAGTATCGTATCCGTGAACGTATCGTAGGGAGGTAGCCCCCACGACACTTCAAGACAAGTAACTTATCCACGAGCGTATCTTAGGGAGGAAGCTCCCATGACCATTCAAGTCTAGTATCGTATCTACCAGCGTACCGTAGTGAGGATGCTCCCAGGACCATTCAAGACTAGTATCGTATCCAACGAAAGTATCGTAGGGAGAAAGCTCCCAAGACCATTCAAGACTAGTATCGTATCCACGAACGCATCAAAGGGAGGAATCTCCCTTGACCATTCAAGACTAGTATAGTATCCTTAAACGTATCGTAGGGAGGCAGTACTCACGACCATTCAAGACTAGTATCGTATCCATGATCCTATCGTAGGGAGGAAGCTCCCATGACCATTGAAGACAAGTATCGTATCCTCGAACGTATGGTAAGGAGGAAGCTCTCATGACCATTCAAGACCAGTATCGTATCCACAGATATATCGCAGGGAGGAAGCTCCCATGTCCATTCAAGGCGATTATCGTATCCACGAAAGTATGGTAAGGAGGAAGCTCTCATGACCATTCAAAACTAGTATCGTATCCACGATCGTATCGTAGGAAGGAAGCTCTCATGTCCATTCAAGACTAGTATCGTATTCACGAACGTATCGTAGGGAGGATTTTCTCATGACCATTCAAGACTAGTATCGTATCCACGAACGTATCCTAGGGAGGAAGCTCCCACGACCATTCAAGTGGAGTAACGTATGCACGAATGTATCGTAGGGAGGAATCTCCCACGACCATTCAAGTCCAGTGTCGTATCCACGACTGTATCGTAGGGAGGAAGCTCCCATGACCTTTCAAGACAAGTATGGTATCCAAGAATGTATCGTAGGGACGAATCTCCCATGACCATTCACGACTAGTATCGTATCCACGAACGTATCGTAGGGAGAAAGCCCCAAGAACATTCAAGACTAGAATCGTATCCAGTAACGTGTCGTAGGGAGGAAGCTCTCACGACTATTCAAGACTAGTATCGAATCCACGAACGTATCTTAGGGAGGAATCTTCCATGGCCACTCAAGACTAGTATCGTATCCACGAACGCATCGTAGGGAGTAATTTCCCATGACCATTCAAGACAACTATCGTATCCAACAACGTATCGTAGGGAGGAAGCTGCACGACGTTTCAAGACTAGTATCGTATCCGCGAACGTATCGTTGGGAGGAAGCTCCAATGAACATTCAAGACTAGTATCGTATCCACAAACGTATCGTGGAGAGGATGCTCCCAGGACTATTCAAGAATAGCATCGTATCTATGAACGTATCGTAGGGAGGAATTTCCGATGACCATTCAAGACCAGTATCGTATCCACGAACGTACCATAGGGAGTAATTTCCCATGACCATTCAAGACAACTATTGTATCCAACAACGTATCGTAGGGAGGAAGCTGCACGACGTTTCAAGACTAGTATCGTATCCGCGAACGTATCGTAGTGAGGAAGTTCCCACAACCATTCAAGACTAGTATCGTATACACGAACGTATCGTAAGGAGGAAGCTCTGACGACCATTCAAGGCTAGTATCGTATCCACGAACCTATCGTAGGGAGGAAGCTCCCATGATCATTCAAGACTAGTATCGTATCCTCGAACATATGGTAAGGAGGAAGCTCTTATGACCATTCAAGACTAGTATCGTATCCACAAACGTATCGTAGGGAGGAAGCTCCCATGTCCATTCAAGACGATTATCGTATCCACGAACGTATGGTAAGGAGGAAGCTCTCATGACCATTCAAATCTAGTATCGTATCCACGAACGTATCGTATTGAGGAAGCTCTCATGTCCATTCAAGACTAGTATCGTAATCACGAATGTATCGTAGGGAGGAAGCCCCCCTCACCATTGAAGACTAGTATCGTATCCACGAACGTATCATAGGGAGGAAGCCCCCACCACCATTCAAGACTTGTATCGTATCCACGAACGTATCGTGGGGAGGAAGCTACCTTTACCGTACAATTCTAGTATCGTATCTACAATCGTATCGTAGGGAGGATGCTAAACGACCATTCAAGATTAGTATCGTTTCTACGAATTTATCGTAGGGAGGAAGTTCCACGGCCTTTCAAGACTAGTATCTTATCTACGAACGAATCGTAGGGAGGTTGTTCCACGACCATTCAAGACTAGTATCGAATCCACGAACGTATGGTAGGGGGGAAGTTCCGCGTCCATTCAAGACTAGTATCGTATCCATGAATGTATCGTAGGAAGGAAGCTCCCACGACAATTCAAGACTATTATCGTATCCACGAACCTATCGTAGGGAGGAATCTACCATGACCATTAAAGACTTGTATCGTATACACGAACCGATCGTAGGGAGGAATCTCCCACGACCATTCAAGACTAGTATCGTATGCAAGAACGTATCATAGGGTGGAAGCCCCCACCTCCATTCAAGACTAGTGTCGTATCCACGAATGTATCGTAGGGAGGAAGCCCCCACCACCATTCAAGACTAGTATCGTATCCACGAACGTATCATAGGGTGGAAGCCCCCACCACCATTAAAGACCTGTATCGTGTCCACGAGCGTATCGTAGGGAGGAAGCTAACATTACCATACAAGACTAATATCGTATCTACGAACGTATCGTAGGGAGGATGCTCCACGACCATTCAAGTTTAGTATCGTTTCCACGAACTTATCGTAGGGAGGAAGTCCCACGACCATTCAAGGCTAGTATCGTATCAACGAACGTATCGTAGGGAGGAAGTTCCACGACCTTTCAAGACTAGTATCGTATCTACGAAAGTATAGTAGGGAGGAAGTTCCACGACCATTCAAGACTAGTGTCGTATCCACGAACGTACGGTAGGGGGGAAGTTCCGCGTCCATTCAAGACCAGTATCGTATCCACGAACGTACCGTAGGAAGGAAGCCACCACGAAAATTCAAGACTATTATCGTATCCACGAACGTATCGTAGGGAGGAATCTACCATGACCATTAAAGACTTGTATCGTATACACGAACTGATCGTACGGAGGAAGCTCCACGACCATTCAAGACTAGTATCGTTTCTAAAAACGTATCGTAGGGAGGAAGTTACACGACCATTCAAGACTAGTATCGTATCTACGGACGTATCGTAGGGAGGAAGCTCTCACCACCATTCAAGACTAGTATCGTATACGTGAACATATCGTAGGGAGGAAGCCCCCACGACACTTCAAGACGAGTATCTTATCCACGAGCGTATCTTAGGGAGGAAGCTCCCATGACCATTCAAGACTAGTATCGTATCTACCAGCGTACCGTAGTGAGGATGCTCCCATGACCATTCAAGACTAGTATCGTATCCAACGAAAGTATCGTAGGGAGAAAGCTCCCAAGACCATTCAAGACTAGTATCGTATCCACGAACTTATCAAAGGGAGGAATTTCCCTTGACCATTCAAGACTAGTATAGTATCCTAAAACGTATCGTAGGGAGGCAGTACTCATGACCATTCAACACTAGTATCGTATCCATGATCCTATCGTAGGGAGGAAGCTCCCATGACCATTCAAGACTAGTATCGTATCCTCGAACGTATGGTAAGGAGGAAGTTCTCATGACCATTCAAGACCAGTATCGTATCCACAAATATATCGCAGGGAGGAAGCTCCCATGTCCATTCAAGGCGATTATCGTATCCACGAACGTATGGTAATGAGGAAGCTCTCATGACCATTCAAGACTAGTATCGTATCCACGAACGTATCGTAGGGAGGAAGCTCTCATGTCCATTCAAGACTAGTATCGTATCCACGAACGTATCGTAGGGAGGATTTTCTCATGACCATTCAAGACTAGTATCGTATCCACGAACGTATCCTAGGGAAGAAGCTCCCACGACCATTCAAGTGTAGTAACGTATGCACGAAAGTATCGTAGGGAGGAATCTCCCACGACCATTCAAGACCAGTGTCGTATTCACGACTGTACCGTAGGGAGGAAGCTCCCATGACCTTTCAAGTCTAGTATGGTATCCAAGAACGTATCGTAGGGACCATTCACGACTAGTATCGTATCCACGAACGTATCGTAGGGAGAAAGCCCCAAGAACATTCATGACTAGTATCGTATCCAGTAACGTGTCGTAGGGAGGAAGCTCTCAGGACTATTCAAGACTAGTATCGAATCCACGAACGTATCTTAGGGAGGAATCTCCCATGGCTACTCAAGACTAGTATCGTACCCACGAACGCATCGTAGGGAGAAAGCTCCCATGACCATTCAAGTCTAGTATCGTATCGACGAACGTATCGTAGGGAGGAAGCTCCAATGAACATTCAAGACTAGTATCGTATCCACAAACGTATCGTGGAGAGGATGCTCCCAGGACTATTCAAGAATAGCATCGTATCTACGAACGTATCGTAGGGAGGAATTTCCGATGACCATTCAAGACCAGTATCGTATCCACGAACGTACCGTAGGGAGTAATTTCCCATGACCATTCAAGACATCTATCGTATCCAACAACGTATCGTAGGGAGGAAGCTGTACGACGTTTCAAGACTAGTATCGTATCCGCGAACGTATCGTAGGGAGGATGCTCCCACAACCATTCAAGACTAGTATCGTATACACGAACGTATCGTAAGTAGGAAGCTCAGACGACCATTCAAGCTAGTATCGTATCCACGAACGTATCGTAGGGAGGAAGTTCTCACGAACATTCAAGACTAGTATCGTATCTACGAACATATCGTAGGGAGGAAGCTCCCGTAACCATTCAAGACTAGTATCGTATCCACGAACCTATCGTAGGGAGGAAGCTCCCATGACCATTCAAGACTAGTATCGTATCCTCGAACGTATGGTAAGGAGGAAGCTCTCATGACCATTCAAGACTAGTATCGTATCCACAAACGTATCGTAGGGAGGAAGCTCCCATGTCCATTCAAGACGATTATCGTATCCACGAACGTATGGTAAGGAGGAAGCTCTCATGACCATTCAAGTCTAGTATCGTATCCACGAACGTATCGTAGGGAGGAAGCTCTCATGCCCATTCAAGACTAGTTTCGTAATCACGAATGTATCGTAGGGAGGAAGCCCCCCTCACCATTCAAGACTAGTATCGTATCCACGAACGTATCATAGGGAGGAAGCCCCCACCACCATTCAAGACTTGTATCGTATCCACGAACGTATCGTGGGGAGGAAGCTACCATTACCATACAAGTTTTGTATCGTATCTACAATCGTATCGTAGGGAGGATGCTAAACGACCATTCAAGATTAGTATCGTTTCTACGAACTTATCGTAGGGAGGAAGTTCCACGGCAATTCAAGACTAGTATCGTATCTACGAACGAATCGTAGGGAGGAAGTTCCAAGACCATTCAAGACTAGTATCGAATCCACGAACGTATGGTAGGGGGGAAGTTCCGCGTCCATTCAAGACTAGTATCGTATCCACGAACGTATCGAAGGAAGGAAGCTCCCACGACAATTCAAGATTATTATCGTATCCACGAACCTATCGTAGGGAGGAATCTACCATGACCATTAAAGACTTGTATCGTATACACGAACCGATCGTAGGGAAGAATCTCCCACGACCATTCAAGACTAGTATCGTATGCACGAACGTATCGTAGGGAGGAAGCCCCACGACCGTTCAAGGCTAGTATCGTATCCACAAACGTATTGGATGGGGGAACCCCCACGACAATTCAAGACTAGTATCGTATACACGAACGTATAGTAGGGAGGAAGCTCCCACGACAGTTCAAGACTAGTATCGTATCTACGGACGTATCGTAGGGGGGAAGCTCTCACCACCATTCAAGACTAGTATCATTTCTACGAAGTTATCGTAGGGAGGAAATTCCACGACCATTCAAGACTAGTATCGTATCCACAAACGTACCGTAGGGAGGAAGCTCCCATGTCCATTCAAGACAATTATCGTATCCACGACCGTATGGTAAGGGGGAAGCTCTCAAGACCATTCAAGACTAGTGTCGTATCCACGAACGTATCATATTGAGGAAACCCCCTCCACCATTCAAGACTTGTATCGTATCCACGAACGTATCGTGGGGAGGAAGCTACAATTACCATACAAGACTAATATCGTATCTACGAACGTATCGTAGGGAGGAAGCTCCACGACCATTCAAGATTAGTATCGTTTCTACGAACGTATCGTAGGGAGGAAGTTCCACGACCATTCAAGACTAGTATCGTATCTACGAACGTATCGTAGGGAGGAAGTTCCACGACCATTCAAGACTAGTATCGTATCTACGAACGTATCGTATGAAGGAAGCTCCAAAGACAATTCAAGACTATTATCGTATCCACGAACGTATCGTAGGGAGGAATCTACCATGACCATTAAAGACTAGTATCGTATACACGAACGTATCGTAAGGAGGAAGCTCTCACGAACATTCAAGACTAGTATCGTATCCACGAACGTATCGTAGGGAGGAAGCACCCACGATAATTCAAGACTAGTATCGAATCCACTAACGTATCCTAGGGGAGTACTTCCACGACCATTCAAGACTAGTATCGAATCCACGACGGTTTCGTAGGGAGGAAGCTCCACGACCATTCAGGACTAGTATCGCATCCACGAACGTATCGTAGGGAGGACGTTCTCACGACAATTCAAGACTAGTATCGTATCTACGAACATATCGTAGGGAGGAAGATCCCGTGAAATTCAAGACTAGTATCGTATCCACGAACGTATCGTTGGGAGGAAGCTCCCACGACCATTCAAGACTACTATCGTATCCTCAAACGTATCCTAGGGAGGAAGCTCCAAGACCATTTAAGTCTAGTATCGTATCTACGAGCGTATCGTAGGGAGGAAGCTCTCGCCAGCATTCAAGACTAGTATCGTATCCCCGAATGTATCGTAGGGAGGAAGCCCCCTCGACCATTCAAGACTAGTATCGTATCCACAAACGTATCGTTGGGAAGAAGCTACCATGACCATTCAAGACTAGTGTCGTATCCACGAATGTATCGTAGGGAGGAAGCTCTTACCACCATTCAAGACTAGTATCGTATCCACGAATGTATCGTAGGGAGGAAGCCCCCACGACCATTCAAGACTAGTATCGTATCCACAAACGTATCGTTGGGAAGAAGCTACCATGACCATTCAAGACTATTGTCGTATCCACGAATATATCGTAGGGAGGAAGCCCCCACCACCATTAAAGACTTGTATCGTGTCCACGAACGTATCGTAGGGAGGAAGCTAACATTAGCATACAAGACTAGTATCGTATCCACGAACGTATCGTAGGGAGGAAGCTCCACGACCATTTAAGACTGGTATCGTTTCTACAAACGTATTCTAGGGAGGAAGTTACACGACCATTCAAGACTAGTATCGAATCTACGAACGTATCGTAGGGAGGAAGTTCCACGACCATTCAAGACTAGTATCGTATCTACGAACGTATCGTAGGGAGGAAGGTCCACGACCATTCAAGACTAGTATCGTATCCACGAACGTATCGTAGGGGGGAAGTTCCACGACCATTCAAGACTAGTATCGTATACACGAACGTATCGTAGGAAGGAAACTCCCACGACAATTCAAGACTAGTATCGTATCCACGATCGTATTGTAGGGAGGAAGCTCCACGACCATTCAAGACTAGTATCGTATCCACAAACGTATCGTAGGGGGGAAGCCCCCACTACCAATCTAGACTAGTATCATATACACGAACGTATCGTAGGGAGGAAGCTCCCACGACCATTCAAGGCTAGTATCGTATCTACGGACGTATCTTAGGGAGGAAGCTCTCACCACCATACAAAACTAGTATCGTATCCATGAACGTATCGTAGGGAGGAAACCCCCAAGACCATTCAACACAAGTATCTTATCCACAAGCGTATCTTAGGGAGGAAGCTCCCTTGACCATTCAAGACTAGTATCGTATCCACGAGCTTACCGTAGTGAGGATGCTCCCATGACCATTCAAGACTAGTATCGTATACACGAAAGTATCGTAGGGAGAAAGCTCCCAAGACCATTCAAGACTAGTATCGTATCCACGAACGTATAGTAGGGAGGAAGCTCCCATGACCATTCAAGACTAGTATAGTATCCACGAACGTATCGTAGGGAGGCAGTCCTCATGACCATTCAAGACTAGTATCGTATCCTCGAACGTATGGTAAGTAGAAAGCTCTCATGACCATTCAAGACTAGTATCGTATCCACAAACGTATCGTAGGTAGGAAGCTCCCATGTCCATTCAAGACGATCATCGTATCCACGAACGTATCGTAAGGAGGAAGCTCTCATGACCATTCCATTCTAGTATCGTATCCACGAACGTATCGTAGGGAGGATGCTCTAATGACCATTCAAGACTAGTATCGTATCCACGAACGTATCGTAGGGAGGATGCTCTCATGACCATTCTAGACTAGTATCGTATCCACGAACGTATCCTAGGGAGGAAGCTCCACCGACCATTCAAGTCTAGTAACGTATGCACGAAAGTATCGTAGGGAGCAATCTCCCACAACCATTCAAGACCAGTGTCGTATCCAGGAACGTATCGTAGGGAGGAAGCTCCCATGACCTTTCAAGACTAGTATGGTATCCACGAACGTATCATAAGGAGGAATCTCCCATGACCATTCAAGGCTAGTATCGTATCAACGAACGTATCGTAGGGAGATATCCCCACGACTATTCAAGACTAGTATCGTATCCAGTATCGTATCGTAGGGAGGAAGCTCTCACGACCATTCAAGACTTGTATCGATCCAGGAACGTATCTTAGGAATGAAGCTCCCATGGCCACTCAAGACTAGTACCGTATCCACGAACGCATCGTAGGGAGAAAGCTCCCATGACCATTCAAGACTAGTATCGTATCCACGAACGTATCGTAGGGAGGATCCTCCCATGACAATTCAAGAATAGTATCGTATCCATGATCGTATCGTGGGAGGAATCTACCATGACCATTCAAGACTAGTATCGTATCGACGAACGTATCGTAGGGAGGAAGCTAACAGGACTATTCAAGAATAGCATCGTATCTACGAACGTATCGTAGGGAGGAATTTCCGATGACCATTCAAGACCAGTATCGTATCCACGAACGTACCGTAGGGAGGAATTTCCCATGACCATTCAAGACTACTATCGTATCCAACAACGTATCGTAGGGAGGAAGCTGCACGACGTTTCAAGGCTTGTTTTGTATCCGCGAACGTATCGTAGGGAGGAAGCTCCCACAACCATTCAAGACTAGTACCGTATACACGAACGTATCGTAAGGAGGAAGCTCTGACGACCGTTCAAGACTAGTATCGTATCCACGTATGTATCGTTGGGAGGAAACTCCCACGGCCATTCAAGACTAGTATCGAATCCACGAACGTATCGTAGGGGAGAAGTTCCGAGCCCATTCAAGACTAGTATCGAATCCACGAACGTTCCGTAAGGAGGAAGCTCCACGACCATTCAAGACTAGTATCGTATCTACGAACGTTTCGTAGGGAGGAAGTTCCCGTAACCATTCAAGACTAGTATGGTATCCACGAACCTATCGTAGGGAGGAACCTCCCATGACCATTCAAGACTAGTATCGTATCCTCGAACGTATGGTGAGGAGGAAGCTCTCATGGCCATTCAAGACTAGTATCGTATCCACAAACGTACCGTAGGGAAGAAGCTCCCATGTCCATTCAAGACAATTATCGTATTCACGACCGTATGGTAAGGGGGAAGCTCTCATGACCAATCAAGACAAGTGTCGTATCCACGAATGTATCGTAGGGAGGAAGCCCCCACCACCATTCAAGACTTGTATCGTATCCACGAACGTATCGTGGGGAGGAAGCTACCATTACCATACAAGACTTGTATCGTATCTACGAACGTATCGTAGGGAGGAAGCTCCACGACCATTCAAAATTAGTATCGTTTCTACGAACGTATCGTAGGGAGGAAGTTCCACGAACATTCAAGACTAGTATCGTATCTACGAACGTATCGTAGGGAGGAAGTTCCACGACCATTCAAGACTTGTATCGTATCTACGAACGTATCGTAGAGGGGAAGTTCCACGACCATTCAAGACTAGTATGGTATCCACGAACCTATCGTAGGGAGGAAGCTCCCGTAACCATTCAAGACTAGTATGGTATCCACGAACCTATCGTAGGGAGGAAGCTCCCATGACCATTCAAGACTAGTATCGTATACACGAACGTATCGTACGGAGGAAGCTCCCACGACCATTCAAGACTAGTATCGCATATACGGACGTATCGTTGGGGGGAAGCTCTCACCACCATTCAAGACTAGTATCGTATCCACGAACGTATCATAGGGAGGAAGCCCCCACCACCATTCAAGACTTGTATCGTATCCACGAACGTATCGTGGGGAGGAAGCTACCATTACCATACAAGACTAGTATCGTATCTACGAACGTATCGTAGGGAGGATGCTCCACGACCATTCAAGATTAGTATCGTTTCCACTAACTTATCGTAGGGAGGAAGTTCCACGACCATTCTAGAATAGTATCGTATCAACGAACGTATCGTAGGGAGAAAGTTCCACGACCATTCAAGACTAGTATCGTATCTACGAAAGTATAGTAGGGAGGAAGTTCCACGACCATTCAAGACTAGTGTCGTATCCACGAACGTACGGTAGGGAGAAGTTCCGCGTCCATTCAAGACCAGTATCGTATTCACGAACGTACCGTAGGAAGGAAGCCACCACGAAAATTCAAGACTATTATCGTATCCACGAACGTATCGTAGGGAGGAATCTACCATGACCATTAAAGACTTGTATCGTATACACGATCCGATCGTAGGGAGGAATCTCCCACGACCATTCAAGACTAGTATCGTATCCACGAACTTATTGTAGGGAGGAAGCTCGCATGACCATTCAAGACTAGTATCGTATCCACGAACGTATCGTAGGGAGGTAGCTCTCACGACCTTTCAAGGCTAGTATCGTATCCACGAACGACGCGTAGGGAGGAAGCTCTCACGACCATTCAAGACTAGTATCGTATGCACAAGCGTATCGTAGGTAGGAAGTTCCCATTACCATTCAAGACTAGTACCGTATCCACGAACGTATCATAGGGAGGGAGCTCCCACAACCATTCATGACTAGTATCGTATACACGAACGTATCGTAAGGAGGAAGCTCTCACGACCATTCAAGACTAGTACCGTATCCACGAACGTATCGTAGAGAGGAAGCTCCCACGACCATTCAAGACTAGTATCGAATCCACGAACGTATCGTAGGGAGGATATTCTCAAGACAATTCAAGACTAGTATCGTATCTACGAACATATCGTACGGAGGAAGCTCCCATGACCATTCAAGACTAGTATCGTATCCACGAACGAATCGTTGGGAGGAAGCTACCATGACCATTCAAGACTAGTGTCGTATTCCACGAATGTATCGTATGGAGGAAGCCCCCACCACCATTCAAGACTAGTATCGTATCCACGAACGTATCATAGGGTTGAAGCCCCCACCACCATTCAAGACCTGTATCGTGTCCACGAACGTATCGTAGGGAGGATGCTAACATTACCATACAAGACTAGTATCGTATCCACGAACGTATCATACGGAGGAAGCTCCACGACGATTCAAGACTAGTATCGTTTCTAAAAACGTATCGTAGGGAGGAAGTTACACGACCATTCAACACTAGTATCGTATCTACGGACGTATTGTAGGGAGGAAGCTCTCACCACCATTCAAGACTAGTATCGTATCCGTGAACGTATCGTAGGGAGGTAGCCCCCACGACACTTCAAGACAAGTAACTTATCCACGAGCGTATCTTAGGGAGGAAGCTCCCATGACCATTCAAGTCTAGTATCGTATCTACCAGCGTACCGTAGTGAGGATGCTCCCAGGACCATTCAAGACTAGTATCGTATCCAACGAAAGTATCGTAGGGAGAAAGCTCCCAAGACCATTCAAGACTAGTATCGTATCCACGAACGCATCAAAGGGAGGAATCTCCCTTGACCATTCAAGACTAGTATAGTATCCTAAAACGTATCGTAGGGAGGCAGTACTCACGACCATTCAAGACTAGTATCGTATCCATGATCCTATCGTAGGGAGGAAGCTCCCATGACCATTGAAGACAAGTATCGTATCCTCGAACGTATGGTAAGGAGGAAGCTCTCATGACCATTCAAGACCAGTATCGTATCCACAGATATATCGCAGGGAGGAAGCTCCCGTGTCCATTCAAGGCGATTATCGTATCCACGAAAGTATGGTAAGGAGGAAGCTCTCATGACCATTCAAAACTAGTATCGTATCCACGATCGTATCGTAGGAAGGAAGCTCTCATGTCCATTCAAGACTAGTATCGTATTCACGAACGTATCGTAGGGAGGATTTTCTCATGACCATTCAAGACTAGTATCGTATCCACGAACGTATCCTAGGGAGGAAGCTCCCACGACCATTCAAGTGGAGTAACGTATGCACGAATGTATCGTAGGGAGGAATCTCCCACGACCATTCAAGTCCAGTGTCGTATCCACGACTGTATCGTAGGGAGGAAGCTCCCATGACCTTTCAAGACTAGTATGGTATCCAAGAATGTATCGTAGGGACGAATCTCCCATGACCATTCACGACTAGTATCGTATCCACGAACGTATCGTAGGGAGAAAGCCCCAAGGACATTCAAGACTAGAATCGTCTCCAGTAACGTGTCGTAGGGAGGAAGCTCTCACGACTATTCAAGACTAGTATCGAATCCACGAACGTATCTTAGGGAGGAATCTTCCATGGCCACTCAAGACTAGTATCGTATCCACGAATGCATCGTAGGGAGTAATTTCCCATGACCATTCAAGACAACTATCGTATCCAACAACGTATCGTAGGGAGGAAGCTGCACGACGTTTCAAGACTAGTATCGTATCCGCGAACGTATCGTAGTGAGGAAGTTCCCACAACCATTCAAGACTAGTATCGTATACACGAACGTATCGTAAGGAGGAAGCTCTGACGACCATTCAAGGCTAGTATCGTATCCACGAACCTATCGTAGGGAGGAAGCTCCCATGATCATTCAAGACTAGTATCGTATCCTCGAACGTATGGTAAGGAGGAAGCTCTTATGACCATTCAAGACTAGTATCGTATCCACAAACGTATCGTAGGGAGGAAGCTCCCATGTCCATTCAAGACGATTATCGTATCCACGAACGAATGGTAAGGAGGAAGCTCTCATGACCATTCAAATCTAGTATCGTATCCACGAACGTATCGTATGGAGGAAGCTCTCATGTCCATTCAAGACTAGTATCGTAATCACGAATGTATCGTAGGGAGGAAGCCCCCCTCACCATTGAAGACTAGTATCGTATCCACGAACGTATCATAGGGAGGAAGCCCCCACCACCATTCAAGACTTGTATCGTATCCACGAACGTATCGTGGGGAGGAAGCTACCTTTACCATACAATTCTAGTATCGTATCTACAATCGTATCGTAGGGAGGATGCTAAACGACCATTCAAGATTAGTATCGTTTCTACGAATTTATCGTAGGGAGTAAGTTCCACGGCCTTTCAAGACTAGTATCTTATCTACGAACGAATCGTAGGGAGGTTGTTCCACGACCATTCAAGACTAGTATCGAATCCACGAACGTATGGTAGGGGGGAAGTTCCGCGTCCATTCAAGACTAGTATCGTATCCATGAATGTATCGTAGGAAGGAAGCTCCCACGACAATTCAAGACTATTATCGTATCCACGAACCTATCGTAGGGAGGAATCTACCATGACCATTAAAGACTTGTATCGTATACACGAACCGATCGTAGGGAGGAATCTCCCACGACCATTCAAGACTAGTATCGTATGCAAGAACGTATCATAGGGTGGAAGCCCCCACCTCCATTCAAGACTAGTGTCGTATCCACGAATGTATCGTAGGGAGGAAGCCCCCACCACCATTCAAGACTAGTATCGTATCCACGAACGTATCATAGGGTGGAAGCCCCCACCACCATTAAAGACCTGTATCGTGTCCACGAGCGTATCGTAGGGAGGAAGCTAACATTACCATACAAGACTAATATCGTATCTACGAACGTATCGTAGGGAGGATGCTCCACGACCATTCAAGTTTACTATCGTTTCCACGAACTTATCGTAGGGAGGAAGTCCCACGACCATTCAAGGCTAGTATCGTATCAACGAACGTATCGTAGGGAGGAAGTTCCACGACCTTTCAAGACTAGTATCGTATCTACGAAAGTATAGTAGGGAGGAAGTTCCACGACCATTCAAGACTAGTGTCGTATCCACGAACGTACGGTAGGGGGGAAGTTCCGCGTCCATTCAAGACCAGTATCGTATCCACGAACGTACCGTAGGAAGGAAGCCACCACGAAAATTCAAGACTATTATCGTATCCACGAACGTATCGTAGGGAGGAATCTACCATGACCATTAAAGACTTGTATCGTATACACGAACTGATCGTACGGAGGAAGCTCCACGACCATTCAAGACTAGTATCGTTTCTAAAAACGTATCGTAGGGAGGAAGTTACACGACCATTCAAGACTAGTATCGTATCTACGGACGTATCGTAGGGAGGAAGCTCTCACCACCATTCAAGACTAGTATCGTATACGTGAACGTATCGTAGGGAGGAAGCCCCCACGACACTTCAAGACGAGTATCTTATCCACGAGCGTATCTTAGGGAGGAAGCTCCCATGACCATTCAAGACTAGTATCGTATCTACCAGCGTACCGTAGTGAGGATGCTCCCATGACCATTCAAGACTAGTATCGTATCCAACGAAAGTATCGTAGGGAGAAAGCTCCCAAGACCATTCAAGACTAGTATCGTATCCACGAACTTATCAAAGGGAGGAATTTCCCTTGACCATTCAAGACTAGTATAGTATCCTAAAACGTATCGTAGGGAGGCAGTACTCATGACCATTCAACACTAGTATCGTATCCATGATCCTATCGTAGGGAGGAAGCTCCCATGACCATTCAAGACTAGTATCGTATCCTCGAACGTATGGTAAGGAGGAAGTTCTCATGAGCATTCAAGACCAGTATCGTATCCACAAATATATCGCAGGGAGGAAGCTCCCATGTCCATTCAAGGCGATTATCGTATCCACGAACGTATGGTAATGAGGAAGCTCTCATGACCATTCAAGACTAGTATCGTATCCACGATCGTATCGTAGGGAGGAAGCTCTCATGTCCATTCAAGACTAGTATCGTATCCACGAACGTATCGTAGGGAGGATTTTCTCATGACCATTCAAGACTAGTATCGTATCCACGAACGTATCCTAGGGAAGAAGCTCCCACGACCATTCAAGTGTAGTAACGTATGCACGAAAGTATCGTAGGGAGGAATCTCCCACGACCATTCAAGACCAGTGTCGTATTCACGACTGTACCGTAGGGAGGAAGCTCCCGTGACCTTTCAAGTCTAGTATGGTATCCAAGAACGTATCGTAGGGACCATTCACGACTAGTATCGTATCCACGAACGTATCGTAGGGAGAAAGCCCCAAGAACATTCATGACTAGTATCGTATCCAGTAACGTGTCGTAGGGAGGAAGCTCTCAGGACTATTCAAGACTAGTATCGAATCCACGAACGTATCTTAGGGAGGAATCTCCCATGGCTACTCAAGACTAGTATCGTACCCACGAACGCATCGTAGGGAGAAAGCTCCCATGACCATTCAAGTCTAGTATCGTATCGACGAACGTATCGTAGGGAGGAAGCTCCAATGAACATTCAAGACTAGTATCGTATCCACAAACGTATCGTGGAGAGGATGCTCCCAGGACTATTCAAGAATAGCATCGTATCTACGAACGTATCGTAGGGAGGAATTTCCGATGACCATTCAAGACCAGTATCGTATCCACGAACGTACCGTAGGGAGTAATTTCCCATGACCATTCAAGACATCTATCGTATCCAACAACGTATCGTAGGGAGGAAGCTGTACGACGTTTCAAGACTAATATCGTATCCGCGAACGTATCGTAGGGAGGATGCTCCCACAACCATTCAAGACTAGTATCGTATACACGAACGTATCGTAAGTAGGAAGCTCAGACGACCATTCAAGGCTAGTACCGTATCCACGAACGTATCGTAGGGAGGAAGTTCTCACGAACATTCAAGACTAGTATCGTATCTACGAACATATCGTAGGGAGGAAGCTCCCGTAACCATTCAAGACTAGTATCGTATCCACGAACGTATCGTAGGGAGGAAGCTCCCATGACCATTCAAGACTAGTATCGTATCCACAAACGTATCGTAGGGAGGAAGCTCCCATGTCCATTCAAGACGATTATCGTATCCACGAACGTATGGTAAGGAGGAAGCTCTCATGACCATTCAAGACTAGTATCGTATCCACGAACGTATCGTAGGGAGGAAGCTCTCATGCCCATTCAAGACTAGATTCGTAATAACGAATGTATCGTAGGGAGGAAGCCCCCCTCACCATTCAAGACTAGTATCGTATCCACGAACGTATCATAGGGAGGAAGCCCCCACCACCATTCAAGACTTGTATCGTATCCACGAACGTATCGTGGGGAGGAAGCTACCATTACCATACAAGTCTTGTATCGTATCTACAATCGTATCGTAGGGAGGATGCTAAACGACCATTCAAGATTAGTATCGTTTCTACGAACTTATCGTAGGGAGGAAGTTCCACGGCAATTCAAGACTAGTATCGTATCTACGAACGAATCGTAGGGAGGAAGTTCCAAGACCATTCAAGACTAGTATCGAATCCACGAACGTATGGTAGGGGGGAAGTTCCGCGTCCATTCAAGACTAGTATCGAATCCACGAACGTATCGAAGGAAGGAAGCTCCCACGACAATTCAAGATTATTATCGTATCCACGAACCTATCGTAGGGAGGAATCTACCATGACCATTAAAGACTTGTATCGTATACACGAACCGATCGTAGGGAAGAATCTCCCACGACCATTCAAGACTAGTATCGTATGCACGAACGTATCATAGGGTGGAAGCCCCCACCTCCATTCAAGAATAGTGTCGTATCCACGAATGTATCGTAGGGAGGAATCCCACACCACCATTCAAGACTAGTATCGTATCGACGAACGTATCATAGGGCGGAAGCCCCCACCACCATTAATGACCTGTATCGTGTCCACGAGCGTATCGTAGGGAGGAAGCTAACATTACCATAAAAGACTAGTATCGTATCCACGAACGTATCGTAGGGAGGAAGCTCCACGACCATTCAAGACTAGTATCGTTTCTACGAACGTATCGTAGGGAGGAAGTTACACGACCATTCAAGACAAGTATCGTATCTACGAACGTATCGTAGGGAGGAAGTTCCACGACCATTCAAGACTAGTATCGTATCTACGGACGTATCGTAGGGAGGAAGTTCTCACCACCATACAAGCATAGTATCGTATCCATGAACGTATCGTAGGGAGGAAGAACCTACGGCACATCAAGACAAGTATCTTATCCACGAGCGTATCTTAGGGAGGAAGCTCCCATGACCATTCAAGACTAGTATCGTATCCACGAACGTATCGTAGGGAGGTAGTTCTCACGACCTTTCAAGGCACGTAACGTATCCACGAACGACTCGTAGGGAGGAAGCTCTCACGATCATTCAAGGCTATTATCGTATACACGAGCGTATCGAAGGTAGGAAGTTCCCATTACCATTCAAGACTAGTACCGTATCCACGAACGTATCATTGGGAGGAAGCTCCCAAAACCATTCAAGACTAGTATCGTATACACGAACGTATCGTAAGGAGGAAGCTCTCATGACCATTCAAGACTAGTATCGTATCCTCGAACGTATCGTAGGGAGGAAACTCCCACGATAATTCATGACTAGTATCGAATCCACGAACGTATCGTAGGGGAGAAGTTCCACGACCATTCAAGACTAGTATCGAATCCACGAAGGTTTCGTAGGGAGGTAGCTCCACGACCATTCAGGACTAGTATCGCATCCACGAACGTATCGTAGGGAGGAAGTTCTCACGACAATTCAAGACTAGTATCGTATCTACGAACTTATCGCAGGGAGGAAGCTTCCGTGACCATTCAATACTAGTATCGTATCCACGAACGTATCGTTAGGAGGAAGCTCCCACGACCATTCAAGAGTAGTATCGTATCCACAAACGTATCGTAGGGAGGAAGCTCCAAGACCATTCAAGACTAGTATCGTATCTACGGCCGTATCGTAGGGAGGAAGCTCTCACCACCATTCAAGACTAGTATCGTATCCACGAATGTATCGTAGGGAGGAAGCCCCCACGACCATTCAAGACTAGTATCGTATCCACGAACGTATCGTTGGGAAGAAGCTACCATGACCATTCAAGACTAGTGTCGTATCCACGAATGTATCGTAGGGAGGAAGCTCTCACCGCCATTCAAGACTAGTATCGTATCCACGAATGTATCGTAGGGAGGAAGCCCCCACGACCATTCAAGACTAGTATCATATCCACAAACCTATCGTTGGGAAGAAGCTACCATGACCATTCAAGACTTGTGTCGTATCCACGAATGTATCGTAGGGAGGAAGCCCCAACCGCCATTCAAGACTTGTATCGTGTCCACGAACGTATCGTAGGGAGGAAGTTACACGACCATTCAAGACCAGTATCGTATCTACGAACGTATCGTAGGGAGGAAGTTCCACGACCATTCAAGACTAGTATCGTATCTACGAACGTATCGTAGGGAGGAAGTTCCACGACCATTCAAGACTAGTATCGTATCCACGAACGTATCGTAGGGGGGATATTCCACGAACATTCAAGACTAGTATCGTATCCACGAATGTATCGTAGGAAGGAAACTCCCACGACAAATCAAGACTAGTATCGTATCCACGATCGTATCATAGGGAGGAAGCTCCACGACAATTCAAGACTAGTACCGTATCCACAAACGTATCGTAGGGGGGTAGCCCCCACGACCATTCAAGACTAGTATCGTATACACGAACCTATCGTAGGGAGGATGCTCCCACGACCATTCAAGACTAGTATCGTATCTACGGACGTATCTTAGGGCGGAAGCTCTCACCACCATTCAAGACTAGTATCGTATCCATGAACGTATCGTAGGGAGGAAGCCCCCATGACCATTCAAGACAAGTATCTTATCCACGAGCGTATCTTAGGGAGGAAGCTCCCATGACCATTCAAGACTAGTATCGTATCCACGAGCTTACCGTAGTGAGGATGCTCCCATGACCATTCAAGACAAGTATCGTTTCCACGAAAATATCATAGGGAGAAAGCCCCCAAGACCATTCAAGACTAGTATCGTACCCACGAACGTATCGTAGGGAGGAAGCTCCCTTGGCCATTCAAGACTAGTATAGTATCCACGAACGTATCGTAGGGAGGCAGTTCTCATGACCAATCAAGACTAGTATCGTATCCACGAACCTATCGTAGGGGGGAAGCTCCCATGACCATTCAAGACTAGTATCGTATCCTCGAAAGTATGGTAAGGAGGAATATCTCATGACCATTCAAGACTAGTATCGCATCCACAAACGTATCGTAGGGAGGAAGCTCCCATGTCCATTCAAGACGATTATTGTATCCACGAACGTATGGTAAGGAGGAAGCTATCATGACCATTCAAGTCTAGTATCGTATCCACGAACGTATCGTAGGGAGGATGCTCTCATGACCATTCGAGACTAGTATCGTATCCACGAACGTATCGTAGGGAGGATGCTCTCATGACCATTCAAGAATAGTATCGTATCCACGAACGTATCCTAGGGAGGAAACTCCCAAGACCATTCAAGTCTAGTAACGTATGCACGAATGTATCGTAGGGAGCAATTTCCCACGACCATTCAAGACCATTGTCGTATCCAGGAACGTATCGTAGGGAGGAAGCTCCCACGACCTTTCAAGACTAGTATGGTATCCACGAACGAATCATAGGGAGGAATCTCCCATGACCATTCAAGACTCGTATCGTATCCACGAACGTATCGTAGGGAGAAAGCCCCAAGACTATTCAAGACTAGTATCGTATCCAGTAACGTATCGTAGGGAGGAAGCTCTCACGACCATTCAAGACTAGTATCGATCCACGAACGTATCTTAGGGAGGAAGCTCCCATGGCCATTCAAGACTAGTATCGTATCCACGAACGCATCGTAGGGAGAATCCCATGACCATTCAAGGCTACTATCGTATCCACGATCGTATCGTAGGGAGGATCCTCACATGACAATTCAAGAATTGTATCGTATCCATGATCGTATCGTGGGAGGAAGCTACCATTACCATTCAAGACTAGTATCGAATCGACGAATGTATCGTAGGGAGGACGCTCCAATGAACATTCAAGACTAGTATCGTATCCACGAACGTATCGTAGGGAGGCAGCTCCCAGGTCTATTCAAGAATAACATCGTATCTACGAACGTATCGTAGGAAGGAATTTCCGATGACAATTCAAGAACAGTATCGTATCCACGAACGTACCGTAGGGAGGAATTTTCCCTGACCATTCAAGACTTCTATCGTATCCATGATCGTATCGTGGGAGGAAGCTACCATGACCATTCAAGACTAGTATCGTATCCACGAACGCATCGTAGGGAGGAAGCTCCACGACCATTCAAGACTAGTATCGTATCCACAAACGTATCGGAGGGGGGAAGCCCCCACGAATATTCAAGACTAGTATCGTATACACGAACTTATCGTAGGGAGGAAGCTCCCACGACCATTCAAGACTAGTATCGTATATACGAACGTATCATTGGGAGGAAGCTCCCAAAACCATTCAAGGCTAGTATCGTATACACGAACGTATCGTAAGGAGGAAGCTCTCATGACCATTCAAGACTAGTATCGTATCCTCGAACGTATCGTAGGGAGGAAGCTCCCACGATAATTCATGACTAGTATCGAATCCACGAACGTATCGTAGGGGAGAAGTTCCACGACCATTCAAGACTAGTATCGAATCCACGAAGGTTTCGTAGGGAGGTAGCTCCACGACCATTCAGGACTAGTATCGCATCCACGAACGTATCGTAGGGAGGAAGTTCTCACGACAATTCAAGACTAGTATCGTATCTACGAACTTATCGCAGGGAGGAAGCTTCCGTGACCATTCAATACTAGTATCGTATCCACGAACGTATCGTTAGGAGGAAGCTCCCACGACCATTCAAGAGTAGTATCGTATCCACAAACGTATCGTAGGGAGGAAGCTCCAAGACCATTCAAGACTAGTATCGTATCTACGGCCGTATCGTAGGGAGGAAGCTCTCACCACCATTCAAGACTAGTATCGTATCCACGAATGTATCGTATGGAGGAAGCCCCCACGACCATTCAAGACTAGTATCGTATCCACGAACGTATCGTTGGGAAGAAGCTACCATGACCATTCAAGACTAGTGTCGTATCCACGAATGTATCGTAGGGAGGAAGCTCTCACCGCCATTCAAGACTAGTATCGTATCCACGAATGTATTGTAGGAAGGAAGCCCCCACGACCATTCAAGACTAGTATCATATCCACAAACCTATCGTTGGGAAGAAGCTACCATGACCATTCAAGACTTGTGTCGTATCCACGAATGTATCGTAGGGAGGAAGCCCCAACCGCCATTCTAGACTTGTATCGTGTCCACGAACGTATCGTAGGGAGGAAGTTACACGACCATTCAAGACCAGTATCGTATCTACGAACGTATCGTAGGGAGGAAGTTCCACGACCATTCAAGACTAGTATCGTATCTACGAACGTATCGTAGGGAGGAAGTTCCACGACCATTCAAGACTAGTATCGTATCCACGAACGTATCGTAGGGGGGATATTCCACGACCATTCAAGACTAGTATCGTATCCACGAATGTATCGTAGGAAGGAAACTCCCACGACAAATCAAGACTAGTATCGTATCCACGATCGTATCATAGGGAGGAAGCTCCACGACAATTCAAGACTAGTACCGTATCCACAAACGTATCGTAGGGGGGTAGCCCCCACGACCATTCAAGACTAGTATCGTATACACGAACCTATTGTAGGGAGGAAGCTCCCACGACCATTCAAAACTAGTATCGTATCTACGGACGTATCTTAGGGCGGAAGCTCTCACCACCATTCAAGACTAGTATCGTATCCATGAACGTATCGTAGGGAGGAAGCCCCCATGACCATTCAAGACAAGTATCTTATCCACGAGCGTATCTTAGGGAGGAAGCTCCCATGACCATTCAAGACTAGTATCGTATCCACGAGCTTACCGTAGTGAGGATGCTCCCATGACCATTCAAGACTAGTATCGTATCCTCGAAAGTATGGTAAGGAGGAATCTCTCATGACCATTCAAGACTAGTATCGCATCCACAAACGTATCGTAGGGAGGAAGCTCCCATGTCCATTCAAGACGATTATTGTATCCACGAACGTATGGTAAGGAGGAAGCTATCATGACCATTCAAGTCTAGTATCGTATCCACGAACGTATCGTAGGGAGGATGCTCTCATGACCATTCGAGACTAGTATCGTATCCACGAACGTATCGTAGGGAGGATGCTCTCATGACCATTCAAGAATAGTATCGTATCCACGAACGTATCCTAGGGAGGAAACTCCCAAGACCATTCAAGTCTAGTAACGTATGCACGAATGTATCGTAGGGAGCAATTTCCCACGACCATTCAAGACCAGTGTCGTATCCAGGAACGTATCGTAGGGAGGAAGCTCCCACGACCTTTCAAGACTAGTATGGTATCCACGAACGAATCATAGGGAGGAATCTCCCATGACCATTCAAGACTCGTATCGTATCCACGAACGTATCGTAGGGAGAAAGCCCCAAGACTATTCAAGACTAGTATCGTATCCAGTAACGTATCGTAGGGAGGAAGCTCTCACGACCATTCAAGACTAGTATCGATCCACGAACGTATCTTAGGGAGGAAGCTCCCATGGCCATTCAAGACTAGTATCGTATCCACGAACGCATCGTAGGGAGAATCCCATGACCATTCAAGGCTACTATCGTATCCACGATCGTATCGTAGGGAGGATCCTCACATGACAATTCAAGAATTGTATCGTATCCATGATCGTATCTTGGGAGGAAGCTACCATTACCATTCAAGACTAGTATCGAATCGACGAATGTATCGTAGGGACGACGCTCCAATGAACATTCAAGACTAGTATCGTATCCACGAACGTATCGTAGGGAGGCAGCTCCCAGGTCTATTCAAGAATAGCATCGTAACTACGAACGTATCGTAGGAAGGAATTTCCGATGACAATTCAAGACCAGTATCGTATCCACGAACGTACCGTAGGGAGGAATTTTCCATGACCATTCAAGACTTCTATCGTATCCATGATCGTATCGTGGGAGGAAGCTACCATGACCATTCAAGACTAGTATCGTATCCACGAACGCATCGTAGGGAGAAAGCTCACATGTCCATTCAAGACTAGTATCGTATCCACGAACATATCGTAAGGAGGAAGCTCTGAATACCATTCAAGACTAGTATCGTATCCACGAATGTATCGTTGGGAGGAACCTCCCACGTCCATTCATGACTAGTATCGAATACACGAACGTATCGTAGGGGAGAAGTTCCACGCCCATTCAAGACTAGTATCGAATCCACGAACGTTCCGTAAGGAGGAAGCTCCACGACCATTCAAGACTAGTATGGTATCCACGAACCTATCGTAGGGAGGAAGCTCCCATGACCATTCAAGACTAGTATCGTATCCTCGAACGTATGGTGAGGAGGAAGCTCTCAAGACCATTCTAGACTAGTATCGTATCCACAAACGTATTGTAGGGAGGAAGCTCCCATGTCCATTCAAGACAATTATCGTATCCACGACTGTATGGTAAGGAGGAAGCTCTCATGACCATTCAAGTCTAGTATCGTATCCACGAACGTATCGTAGGGAGGAAGCTCTCTTGACCATTCAAGTCTAGTATCGTATCCACGAATGTATCGTAGGGAGGAAGCCCCCAACACCATTCAAGTCTAGAATCGTATCCACAAACGTATCGTTGGGAGGAAGCTACCATGACCATTCAAGACTAGTGTCGTATCCACGAATGTATCCTAGGGAGGAAGCCCCCACCACCATTCAAGACTAGTATCGTATCCACGAACGTATCAGAGAGAGGAAGCCCCCACCAACATTCAAGACTAGTATCGTATCCACGAACGTATCAGAGGGAGGAAGCCCCCACCAACATTCAAGACTTGTATCGTATCCACGAACGTATCATAGGGAGGATGCCCCCACCACCATTCAAGACTTGTATCGTATCCACTTACGTATCGTAAGAAGGAAGTTCCACGACCATTCAAGACTAGTATCGTATCTACGAACGTATCGTAGGGAGGAAGTTCCACGACCATTCAGGACTAGTATCGTATCTACAATCGTATCGTAGAGGGGAAGTTCCACGACCATTCAAGACTAGTATCGTATCCACGAACGTATCGTAGGAAGGAAACTCCCACGACAATTCAAGACTAGTATCGTATCCTCGAACGTATCGTAGGGAGGAAGCTCCACGACCATTCAAGACTAGTATCGTATCCACAAACGTATCGGAGGGGGGAAGCCCCAACGAATATTCAAGACTAGTATCGTATACACGAACTTATCGTAGGGAGGAAGCTCCCACGACCATTCAAGACTAGTATCGTATATACGGACGTATCGTTGGGGGGAAGATCTCACCACCATTCAAGACTAGTATCGTATCCACGAACGTATCATAGGGAGGAAGCCCCCACCACCATTCAAGACTTGTATCGTATCCAAGAACGTATCGTGAGGAGGATGCTACCATTTCCATACAAGACTAGTATCGTATTTACGAACGTATCGTAGGGATGATGCTCCACGACCATTCAAGATTAGTTTCGTTTCTACGAACTTATCGTAGGGAGGAAGTTCCACGACCATTCATGACTAGTATCGTATCTACGAACGTATCGTAGGGAGGAAGTTCCACGACCATTCAAGACTAGTATCGTATCTAAGAACGTATAGTAGGGAGGAAGTTCCACGACCATTCAAGACTAGTGTCGTATCCACGAACGTACGGTAGGGGGGAAGTTCCGCGTCCATTCAAGACTAGTATCGTATCCACGAACGTATCGTAGGAAGGAAGCTCCCACGACAATTCAAGACTATTATCGTATCCACGAACGTATCGTAGGGAGGAATCTACCATGACCATTAAAGACTTGTATCGTATACACGAACCGATCGTAGGGAGGAATCTCCCTCGACCATTCAAGACTAGTATCGTATCCACGAACTTATTGTTGGGTGGAAGCCCCCACCACCATTCAAGACCTGTATCGTGTCCACGAACGTATCGTAGGGAGGAAGCTAACATTACCATACAAGACTAGTATCGTATCCACGAACGTATCGTAGGGAGGAAGGTCCACGACCATTCAAGACTAGTATCGTTTCTAAGAACGTATCGTAAGGAGGAAGTTACACGACCATTCAAGACTAGTATCGTATCTACGAAAGTTTCGTAGCGAGGAAGTTCCACGACCATTCAAGACTAGTATCGATCTACGAACGTATCGTAGGGAGGAAGTTACAGGACCATTCAAGACTAGTATCGTATCCACGTACGTATCGTAGGGGGAAGTTCCACGACCATTCAAGCCTAGCATCGTATCCACGAACGTACTGTAGGAAGGAAACTCCCACGACAATTCAAGACTAGTATCGTATCCACGATCGTATCGTAGGGAGGAAGCTCCACGACCATTCTAGACTAGTATCGTATCCACAAACGTATCGTAGAGGGGAAGCCCCCACGACACTTCAAGACTAGTCCGTATACACGAACGTATCGTAGGGAGAAAGCTCCCACGACCATTCAAGACTAGTATCGTATCTACGGACGTATCGTAGGGAGGAAGCTCTCACCACCATTCAAGACTAGTATCTTATCCATGAACGTATCGTAGGGAGGAAGCCCCCACGACACTTCAAGACATGTATCTTATCCACGAGCGTATCTTAGGGAGGAAGCTCCCATGACCATTCAAGACTAGTATCGTATCTACGAGCGTACCGTAGTGAGGAGGCTCCCATGACCATTCAAGACTAGTATCGTATCCACGAAAGTATCGTAGGGAGAAAGCTCCCAAGACCATTCAAGACTAGTATCGTATCCACGAACGTATCGAAGGGAGGAATCTCCCATGACCATTCAAGACTAGTATAGTATCCTCGAGCGTATCGTAGGGACGCAGTTCTCATGACCATTCAAGACTAGTATCGTATCCACGAACCTATCGTAGGAAGGAAGCTCCCATGACCATTCAAGACAAGTATCGTATCCTCGAACGTATGGTAAGGAGGAAGCTAGTATCGTATCTACGTCGTATCGTAGTGAGGAAGTTCCACGACCATTCAAGACTGGTATCGTATCTACGAACGTATAGCAGGGAGGAAGTTCCACGACCATTCAAGACTAGTATCGTATCCACGAACGTATGGTAGGGGGGAAGTTCCGCGTCCATTCAAAGCTAGTATCGTATCCACGAACGTATCGTAAGAAGGAAGCTCCCACGACAATTCAAGACTATTATCGTATCCACGAACGTCGAGTAGGGAGGAATCTACCATGACCATTAAAGACTAGTATCGTATACACGAACGGATCGTAGGGAGGAATCTCCCACGACCATTAAAGACTAATATCGTATCCACGAACCTATTGTAAGGAGGAAGCTCTCATGACCATTCAAGACTAGTATCGTATCCACGAACGTATCGTAGGGAGGTAGTTCTCACGACCTTTCAAGGCACGTAACGTATCCACGAACGACTCGTAGGGAGGAAGCTCTCACGACCATTCAAGGCTATTATCGTATACACGAGCGTATCGAAGGTAGGAAGTTCCCATTACCATTCAAGACTAGTACCGTATCCACGAACGTATCATTGGGAGGAAGCTCCCAAAACCATTCAAGACTAGTATCGTATACACGAACGTATCGTAAGGAGGAAGCTCTCATGACCATTCAAGACTAGTATCGTATCCTCGAACGTATCGTAGGGAGGAAGCTCCCACGATAATTCATGACTAGTATCGAATCCACGAACGTATCGTAGGGGAGACGTTCCACGACCATTCAAGACTAGTATCGAATCCACGAAGGTTTCGTAGGGAGGTAGCTCCACGACCATTCAGGACTAGTATCGCATCCACGAACGTATCGTAGGGAGGAAGTTCTCACGACAATTCAAGACTAGTATCGTATCTACGAACTTATCGCAGGGAGGAAGCTTCCGTGACCATTCAATACTAGTATCGTATCCACGAACGTATCGTTAGGAGGAAGCTCCCACGACCATTCAAGAGTAGTATCGTATCCACAAACGTATCGTAGGGAGGAAGCTCCAAGACCATTCAAGACTAGTATCGTATCTACGGCCGTATCGTAGGGAGGAAGCTCTCACCACCATTCAAGACTAGTATCGTATCCACGAATGTATCGTAGGGAGGAAGCCCCCACGACCATTCAAGACTAGTATCGTATCCACGAACGTATCGTTGGGAAGAAGCTACCATGACCATTCAAGACTAGTGTCGTATCCACGAATGTATCGTAGGGAGGAAGCTCTCACCGCCATTCAAGACTAGTATCGTATCCACGAATGTATCGTAGGGAGGAAGCCCCCACGACCATTCAAGACTAGTATCATATCCACAAACCTATCGTTGGGAAGAAGCTACCATGACCATTCAAGTCTTGTGTCGTATCCACGAATGTATCGTAGGGAGGAAGCCCCAACCGCCATTCAAGACTTGTATCGTGTCCACGAACGTATCGTAGGGAGGAAGTTACACGACCATTCAAGACCAGTATCGTATCTACGAACGTATCGTAGGGAGGAAGTTCCACGACCATTCAAGACTAGTATCGTATCTACGAACGTATCGTAGGGAGGAAGTTCCACGACCATTCAAGACTAGTATCGTATCCACGAACGTATCGTAGGGGGATATTCCACGACCATTCAAGACTAGTATCGTATCCACGAATGTATCGTAGGAAGGAAACTCCCACGACAAATCAAGACTAGTATCGTATCCACGATCGTATCATAGGGAGGAAGCTCCACGACAATTCAAGACTAGTACCGTATCCACAAACGTATCGTAGGGGGGTAGCCCCCACGACCATTCAATACTAGTATCGTATACACGAACCTATCGTAGGGAGGAAGCTCCCACGACCATTCAAGACTAGTATCGTATCTACGGACGTATCTTAGGGCGGAAGCTCTCACCACCATTCAAGACTAGTATCGTATCCATGAACGTATCGTAGGGAGGAAGCCCCCATGACCATTCAAGACAAGTATCTTATCCACGAGCGTATCTTAGGGAGGAAGCTCCCATGACCATTCAAGACTAGTATCGTATCCACGAGCTTACCGTAGTGAGGATGCTCCCATGACCATTCAAGACAAGTATCGTTTCCACGAAAATATCATAGGGAGAAATCTCCCAAGACCATTCAAGACTAGTATCGTACCCACGAACGTATCGTAGGGAGGAAGCTCCCTTGGCCATTCAAGACTAGTATAGTATCCACGAACGTATCGTAGGGAGGCAGTTCTCATGACCAATCAAGACTAGTATCGTATCCACGAACCTATCGTAGGGGGGAAGCTCCCATGACCATTCAAGACTAGTATCGTATCCTCGAAAGTATGGTAAGGAGGAATCTCTCATGACCATTCAAGACTAGTATCGCATCCACAAACGTATCGTAGGGAGGAAGCTCCCATGTCCATTCAAGACGATTATTGTATCCACGAACGTATGGTAAGGAGGAAGCTATCATGACCATTCAAGTCTAGTATCGTATCCACGAACGTATCGTAGGGAGGATGCTCTCATGACCATTCGAGACTAGTATCGTATCCACGAACGTATCGTAGGGAGGATGCTCTCATGACCATTCAAGAATAGTATCGTATCCACGAACGTATCCTAGGGAGGAAACTCCCAAGATCATTCTAGTAACGTATGCACGAATGTATCGTAGGGAGCAATTTCCCACGACCATTCAAGACCAGTGTCGTATCCAGGAACGTATCGTAGGGAGGAAGCTCCCACGACCTTTCAAGACTAGTATGGTATCCACGAACGAATCATAGGGAGGAATCTCCCATGACCATTCAAGACTCGTATCGTATCCACGAACGTATCGTAGGGAGAAAGCCCCAAGACTATTCAAGACTAGTATCGTATCCAGTAACGTATCGTAGGGAGGAAGCTCTCACGACCATTCAAGACTAGTATCGATCCACGAACGTATCTTAGGGAGGAAGCTCCCATGGCCATTCAAGACTAGTATCGTATCCACGAACGCATCGTAGGGAGAATCCCATGACCATTCAAGGCTACTATCGTATCCACGATCGTATCGTAGGGAGGATCCTCACATGACAATTCAAGAATAGTATCGTATCCATGATCGTATCGTGGGAGGAAGCTACCATTACCATTCAAGACTAGTATCGAATCGACGAATGTATCGTAGGGAGGACGCTCCAATGAACATTCAAGACTAGTATCGTATCCACGAACGTATCGTAGGGAGGCAGCTCCCAGGTCTATTCAAGAATAGCATCGTATCTACGAACGTATCGTAGGAAGGAATTTCCGATGACAATTCAAGACCAGTATCGTATCCACGAACGTACCGTAGGGAGGAATTTTCCATGACCATTCAAGACTTCTATCGTATCCATGATCGTATCGTGGGAGGAAGCTACCATGACCATTCAAGACTAGTATCGTATCCACGAACGCATCGTAGGGAGAAAGCTCCCATGTCCATTCAAGACTAGTATCGTATCCACGAACATATCGTAAGGAGGAAGCTCTGACGACCATTCAAGACTAGTATCGTATCCACGAACGTATCATTGGGAGGAACCTCCCACGTCCATTCAAGACTAGTATCGAATACACGAACGTATCATAGGGGAGGAGTTCCACGCCCATTCAAGACTAGTATCGAATCCACGAACGTTCCGTAAGGAGGAAGCTCCACGACCATTCAAGACTAGTATGGTATCCACGAACCTATCGTAGGGACGAAGCTCCCATGACCATTCAAGACTAGTATCGTATCCTCGAACGTATGGTGAGGAGGAAGCTCTCAAGACCATTCTAGACTAGTATCGTATCCACAAACGTATTGTAGGGAGGAAGCTCCCATGTCCATTCAAGTTAATTATTGTATCCACGAACGTATCGTAGGGAGGAAGCTCTCTTGACCATTCAAGTCTAGTATCGTATCCACGAATGTATCGTAGGGAGGAAGCCCCCAACACCATTCAAGACTAGAATCATATCCACAAACGTATCGTTGGGAGGAAGCTACCATGACCATTCAAGACTAGTGTCGTATCCACGAATGTATCCTAGGGAGGAAGCCCCCACCACCATTCAAGAATAGTATCGTATCCACGAACGAATCAGAGAGAGGAAGCCCCCACCAACATTCAAGACTAGTATCGTATCCACGAACGTATCAGAGGGAGGAAGCCCCCACCAACATTCAAGACTTGTATCGTATCCACGAACGTATCATAGGGAGGATGCCCCCACCACCATTCAAGACTTGTATCGTATCCACGGACGTATCGTAAGGAGGAAGTTCCACGACCATTCAAGACTAGTATCGTATCTACGAACGTATCGTAGGGAGGAAGTTCCACGACCATTCAGGACTAGTATCGTATCTACAATCGTATCGTAGAGGGGAAGTTCCACGACAATTCAAGACTAGTATCGTATCCACGAACGTATCGTAGGAAGGAAACTCCCACGACAATTCAAGACTAGTATCGTATCCTCGAACGTATCGTAGGGAGGAAGCCCCACGACCATTCAAGACTAGTATCGTATCCACAAACGTATCGGAGGGGGGAAGCCCCCACGAATATTCAAGACTAGTATCGTATACACGAACTTATCGTAGGGAGGAAGCTCCCACGACCATTAAAGACTAGTATCGTATATACGGACGTATCGTTGGGGGGAAGATCTCACCACCATTCAAGACTAGTATCGTATCCACGAACGTATCATAGGGAGGAAGCCCCCACCACCATTCAAGTCTTGTATCGTATCCAAGAACGTATCGTGAGGAGGATGCTACCATTTCCATACAAGACTAGTATCGTATTTACGAACGTATCGTAGGGATGATGCTCCACGACCATTCAAGATTAGTTTCGTTTCTACGAACTTATCGTAGGGTGGAAGTTCCACGACCATTCATGACTAGTGTCGTATCTACGAACGTATCGTAGGGAGGAAGTTCCACGACCATTCAAGACTAGTATCGTATCTAGGAACGTATAGTAGGGAGGAAGTTCCACGACCATTCAAGACTAGTGTCGTATCCACGAACGTACGGTAGGGGGGAAGTTCCGCGTCCATTCAAGACTAGTATCGTATCCACGAACGTATCGTAGGAAGGAAGCTCCCACGACAATTCAAGACTATTATCGTATCCACGAACGTATCGTAGGGAGGAATCTACCATGACCATTAAAGACTTGTATCGTATACACGAACCGATCGTAGGGAGGAATCTCCCTCGACCATTCAAGACTAGTATCGTATCCACGAACTTATTGTTGGGTGGAAGCCCCCACTACCATTCAAGACCTGTATCGTGTCCACGAACGTATCGTAGGGAGGAAGCTAACATTACCATACAAGACTAGTATCGTATCCACGAACGTATCGTAGGGAGGAAGCTCCACGACCATTCAAGACTAGTATCGTTTCTAAGAACGTATCGTAAGGAGGAAGTTACACGACCATTCAAGACTAGTATCGTATCTACGAAAGTTTCGTAGCGAGGAAGTTCCACGACCATTCAATACTAGTATCGGATCTACGAACGTATCGTAGGGAGGAAGTTCCAGGACCATTCAAGACTAGTATCGTATCCACGTACGTATCGTAGGGGGAAGTTCCACGACCATTCAAGCCTAGCATCGTATCCACGAACGTACTGTAGGAAGGAATCTCCCACGACAATTCAAGACTAGTATCGTATCCACGATCGTATCGTAGGGAGGAAGCTCCACGACCATTCTAGACTAGTATCGTATCCACAAACGTATCGTAGAGGGGAAGCCCCCACGACACTTCAAGACTAGTCCGTATACACGAACGTATCGTAGGGAGAAAGCTCCCACGACCATTCAAGACTAGTATCGTATCTACGGACGTATCGTAGGGAGGAAGCTCTCACCACCATTCAAGACTAGTATCTTATCCATGAACGTATCGTAGGGAGGAAGCCCCCACGACACTTCAAGACATGTATCTTATCCACGAGCGTATCTTAGGGAGGAAGCTCCCATGACCATTCAAGACTAGTATCGTATCTACGAGCGTACCGTAGTGAGGAGGCTCCCATGACCATTCAAGACTAGTATCGTATCCACGAAAGTATCGTAGGGAGAAAGCTCCCAAGACCATTCAAGACTAGTATCGTATCCACGAACGTATCGAAGGGAGGAATCTCCCATGACCATTCAAGACTAGTATAGTATCCTCGAACGTATCGTAGGGAGGCAGTTCTCATGACCATTCAAGACTAGTATCGTATCCACGAACCTATCGTAGGAAGGAAGCTCCCATGACCATTCAAGACAAGTATCGTATCCTCGAACGTATGGTAAGGAGGAAGCTCTCACGACCATTCAAGACTAGTATCGTATCCACAAATATATCGTAGGGAGGAAGCTCCCAAGTCCATTCAAGGCGATTATCGTATCCACGAACGTATGGTAAGGAGGAAGCTCTCATGTCCATTCAAGTCTAGTATCGTATCCACGAACGTATCGTAGTGAGGAAGCTCTCATGACCATTCATGACTAGTATCGTATCCACGAACGTATCGTAGGGTGGATGCTCTCATGACCATTCAAGACTACTATCGTTTCCACGAACGTATCCTAGGGAGGAAGCTCCCACGACCATTCAAGTCTAGTAACGTATGCACGAAAGTATCGAAGGGAGGAATCTCCCACGACCATTCAAGACCAGTGTCGTATCCACGAACGTATCGTAGGGAGGAAGCTCCCATGACCATTCAAGACTAGTATGGTATCCACGAACGTATCGTAGGGCGGAATCTCCCATGACCATTCAAGAGTAGTATCGTATCCACGAACGTATCGTAGGGAGGAATATTCCACGACCATTCAAGACTACTATCGTATCCAACAACGTATAGTAGGGAGGAAGCTGCACGACGTTTCAAGACTAGTATCGTATCCGCGAACGTATCGAAGGAGGAAGCGCCAACAACCATTCAAGACTAGTATCGTATCCACGAACGTATCGTTGGGAGAAGCTCCCAGGACTATTCAAGTATAGCATCGTATCTACGAACGAATCGTAGAGTGGAATTTCCGATGACCATTCAAGACCAGTATCGTATCCACGAACGTACCGTAGGGAGTAATTTCCCAAGACCATTCGTGACTACTATCGGATCCAACAACGTATCGTAGGGAGGAAGCTGCACGACGTTTCAAGACTAGTATCGTATCCGCGAACGTATCTTAGGGAGGAAGCTCCCACAACCATTCAAGGCTAGTATCGTATACAGGAACGTATCGTAAGGAGGAAGCTCTGACGACCATTCAAGACAAGTATCGTATCCACAAACGTATCGTTGGGAGGAAGCTCCCACGGCCATTCAAGGCTAGTATCGAATCCACGAACGTATCGTAGGGGAGAAGTTCCACGCCCATTCAAGACTAGTATCGAATCCACGAACGTTTCGTAAGGAGGAAGCTCCACGACCATTCAAGACTAGTATCGTATCTACGAACGTATCGTAGGGAGGAAGATCTCAAGACCATTCAAGACTAGTATCGTATTTACGAACATATCGTAGGGAGGAAGTTCCCGTAACCATTCAAGACTAGTATCGTATCCACGAACCTATCGTAGGGAGGAAGCTCCCATGACCATTCAAGACTAGTATCGTATCCTCGAACGAATGGTAAGGAGGAAGCTCTCATGACCATTCAAGACTAGTATCGTATCCACAAACGTATCGTAGGGAGGAAGCTCCCATGTCCATTCAAGACAATTATCGTATCCACGAACGTATGGTAAGGAGGAAGCTCTCATGACCATTCAAGTCTAGTATCGTATCCACGAACGTAACGTAGGGAGGAAGCTCTCATGGCCATCCAAGACTAGTATCGTATCCACGAATGTATCGTAGGGAGGAAGCCCCCACCGCCATTCAAGACTAGTATAGTATCCACGAACGTATCATAGGGAGGAAGCCTCCACCACCATTTAAGGCTTGTATCGTATCCACGAACGTATCGTGGGGACGATGCTACCTTTACCATACAAGACTAGCATCGTACCTACGAACGTATCGTAGGGAGGATGCTAAACGACCATTCAAGATTAGTATCGTTTCTACGAACTTATCGTAGGGAGGAATTTCCACGTCCATTCAAGACTAGTATCGTATCTACGAACGAATCGTAGGGAGGAAGTTCCACGACCATTCAAGTCTAGTATCGTATCCACGAACGTATGGTAGGGGGGAAGTTCCGCGTCCATTCAAGACTAGTAACGTATCCACGAACGTATCGTAGGAAGGAAGCTCCCACGACAATTCAAGACTATTATCGTATCCACGAACCTATCGTAGGGAGGAATCTAGCATGACCATTAAAGACTTGTATCGTATCCACGAACCGAACGTAGGGAGGAATCTCCCACGACCATTCAAGACTAGTATCGTATCCACGAACGTATCATAGGGTGGAAGCCCCCACCTCCATTAAAGACCTGTATCGTGTCCACGAGCGTATCGTAGGGAGGAAGCTAACATTACCATACAAGACTAGTATCGTATCCACGAACGTATCGTAGGGAGGAAGCTCCACGACCAATCAAGACTAGTATCGTTTCTACGAACGTATCGTAGGGAGGAAGTTACACGAACATTCAAGACTAGTATCGCATCTACGAACGTATCGTAGGAGGAAGTTCCACGACCATTCAAGACTAGTATCGTATCTACGGACGTATCGTAGGGAGGAAGCTCTCACCACCATTCTAGGCTAGTATCGTATCCATGAACGTATCGTAGGGAGGAAGCCCCCACGACACATCATGACAAGTATCTTATCCACGAGCGTATCTTATGGAGGAAGCTCCCATGACCACTCAACCCTATTATCGTATCCACGAGCGTACCGTAGTGAGGATGCTCCCATGACCAGTCAAGACTAGTATCGTATCCACGAAAATATCGGAGGGACAAAGCTCCCAAGACCATTCAAGACTAGTATCGTATCCACGAACGTATCGAAAGGAGGAAGCTCCCATGACCATTCAAGACTAGTATAGTATCCTCGAACGTATCGTAGGGAGGCAGTTCTCATGACCATTCAAGACTAGTATCGTATCCACGAACCTATCGTAGGGAGGAAGCTCCCATGACCATTCAAGACCAGAATCGTATCCTCGAACGTATGGTAAGGAGGAAGCTCTCATGACCATTCAAGTCTAGTATCGTATCCACGAACGTATCGTAAGGAGGAAGCTCACATGACCATTCAAGGCTGGTATCGTATCCACGAACGTATCGTAGGGAGGATTCTCTCATGACCATTCAAGACTAGTATCGTATCCACGAACGTATCTTAGGGAGGAAGCTCCCACGACCATTCAAGTCTAGTAACGTATGTACGAAAGTATCGTAGGGAGGAATCTCCCACGACCATTCAAGACCAGTGACGTTTCCACGAACGTATCGTCGGGAGGAAGCTCCCATGACCTTTCAAGACTAGTATGGTATCCACGAACGTATCGTAGGGAGGAATCTCCCATGACCATTCAAGACTAGTATCGAATCCACGAACGTATCGTTAGGAGGAAGCTCCCACGACCATTCAAGAGTAGTATCGTATCCACAAACGTATCGTAGGGAGGAAGCTCCAAGACCATTCAAGACTAGTATCGTATCTACGGCCGTATCGTAGGGAGGAAGCTCTCACCACCATTCAAGACTAGTATCGTATCCACGAATGTATCGTAGGGAGGAAGCCCCCACGACCATTCAAGACTAGTATCGTATCCACGAACGTATCTTTGGGAAGAAGCTACCATGACCATTCAAGACTAGTGTCGTATCCACGAATGTATCGTAGGGAGGAAGCTCTCACCGCCATTCAAGACTAGTATCGTATCCACGAATGTATCGTAGGGAGGAAGCCCCCACGACCATTCAAGACTAGTATCATATCCACAAACCTATCGTTGGGAAGAAGCTACCATGACCATTCAAGTCTTGTGTCGTATCCACGAATGTATCGTAGGGAGGAAGCCCCAACCGCCATTCAAGACTTGTATCGTGTCCACGAACGTATCGTAGGGAGGAAGTTACACGACCATTCAAGACCAGTATCGTATCTACGAACGTATCGTAGGGAGGAAGTTCCACGACCATTCAAGACTAGTATCGTATCTACGAACGTATCGTAGGGAGGAAGTTCCACGACCATTCAAGACTAGTATCGTATCCACGAACGTATCGTAGGGGGATATTCCACGACCATTCAAGACTAGTATCGTATCCACGAATGTATCGTAGGAAGGAAACTCCCACGACAAATCAAGACTAGTATCGTATCCACGATCGTATCATAGGGAGGAAGCTCCACGACAATTCAAGACTAGTACCGTATCCACAAACGTATCGTAGGGGGGTAGCCCCCACGACCATTCAATACTAGTATCGTATACACGAACCTATCGTAGGGAGGAAGCTCCCACGACCATTCAAGACTAGTATCGTATCTACGGACGTATCTTAGGGCGGAAGCTCTCACCACCATTCAAGACTAGTATCGTATCCATGAACGTATCGTAGGGAGGAAGCCCCCATGACCATTCAAGACAAGTATCTTATCCACGAGCGTATCTTAGGGAGGAAGCTCCCATGACCATTCAAGACTAGTATCGTATCCACGAGCTTACCGTAGTGAGGATGCTCCCATGACCATTCAAGACAAGTATCGTTTCCACGAAAATATCATAGGGAGAAATCTCCCAAGACCATTCAAGACTAGTATCGTACCCACGAACGTATCGTAGGGAGGAAGCTCCCTTGGCCATTCAAGACTAGTATAGTATCCACGAACGTATCGTAGGGAGGCAGTTCTCATGACCAATCAAGACTAGTATCGTATCCACGAACCTATCGTAGGGGGGAAGCTCCCATGACCATTCAAGACTAGTATCGTATCCTCGAAAGTATGGTAAGGAGGAATCTCTCATGACCATTCAAGACTAGTATCGCATCCACAAACGTATCGTAGGGAGGAAGCTCCCATGTCCATTCAAGACGATTATTGTATCCACGAACGTATGGTAAGGAGGAAGCTATCATGACCATTCAAGTCTAGTATCGTATCCACGAACGTATCGTAGGGAGGATGCTCTCATGACCATTCGAGACTAGTATCGTATCCACGAACGTATCGTAGGGAGGATGCTCTCATGACCATTCAAGAATAGTATCGTATCCACGAACGTATCCTAGGGAGGAAACTCCCAAGATCATTCTAGTAACGTATGCACGAATGTATCGTAGGGAGCAATTTCCCACGACCATTCAAGACCAGTGTCGTATCCAGGAACGTATCGTAGGGAGGAAGCTCCCACGACCTTTCAAGACTAGTATGGTATCCACGAACGAATCATAGGGAGGAATCTCCCATGACCATTCAAGACTCGTATCGTATCCACGAACGTATCGTAGGGAGAAAGCCCCAAGACTATTCAAGACTAGTATCGTATCCAGTAACGTATCGTAGGGAGGAAGCTCTCACGACCATTCAAGACTAGTATCGATCCACGAACGTATCTTAGGGAGGAAGCTCCCATGGCCATTCAAGACTAGTATCGTATCCACGAACGCATCGTAGGGAGAATCCCATGACCATTCAAGGCTACTATCGTATCCACGATCGTATCGTAGGGAGGATCCTCACATGACAATTCAAGAATAGTATCGTATCCATGATCGTATCGTGGGAGGAAGCTACCATTACCATTCAAGACTAGTATCGAATCGACGAATGTATCGTAGGGAGGACGCTCCAATGAACATTCAAGACTAGTATCGTATCCACGAACGTATCGTAGGGAGGCAGCTCCCAGGTCTATTCAAGAATAGCATCGTATCTACGAACGTATCGTAGGAAGGAATTTCCGATGACAATTCAAGACCAGTATCGTATCCACGAACGTACCGTAGGGAGGAATTTTCCATGACCATTCAAGACTTCTATCGTATCCATGATCGTATCGTGGGAGGAAGCTACCATGACCATTCAAGACTAGTATCGTATCCACGAACGCATCGTAGGGAGAAAGCTCCCATGTCCATTCAAGACTAGTATCGTATCCACGAACATATCGTAAGGAGGAAGCTCTGACGACCATTCAAGACTAGTATCGTATCCACGAACGTATCATTGGGAGGAACCTCCCACGTCCATTCAAGACTAGTATCGAATACACGAACGTATCATAGGGGAGGAGTTCCACGCCCATTCAAGACTAGTATCGAATCCACGAACGTTCCGTAAGGAGGAAGCTCCACGACCATTCAAGACTAGTATGGTATCCACGAACCTATCGTAGGGACGAAGCTCCCATGACCATTCAAGACTAGTATCGTATCCTCGAACGTATGGTGAGGAGGAAGCTCTCAAGACCATTCTAGACTAGTATCGTATCCACAAACGTATTGTAGGGAGGAAGCTCCCATGTCCATTCAAGTTAATTATTGTATCCACGAACGTATCGTAGGGAGGAAGCTCTCTTGACCATTCAAGTCTAGTATCGTATCCACGAATGTATCGTAGGGAGGAAGCCCCCAACACCATTCAAGACTAGAATCATATCCACAAACGTATCGTTGGGAGGAAGCTACCATGACCATTCAAGACTAGTGTCGTATCCACGAATGTATCCTAGGGAGGAAGCCCCCACCACCATTCAAGAATAGTATCGTATCCACGAACGAATCAGAGAGAGGAAGCCCCCACCAACATTCAAGACTAGTATCGTATCCACGAACGTATCAGAGGGAGGAAGCCCCCACCAACATTCAAGACTTGTATCGTATCCACGAACGTATCATAGGGAGGATGCCCCCACCACCATTCAAGACTTGTATCGTATCCACGGACGTATCGTAAGGAGGAAGTTCCACGACCATTCAAGACTAGTATCGTATCTACGAACGTATCGTAGGGAGGAAGTTCCACGACCATTCAGGACTAGTATCGTATCTACAATCGTATCGTAGAGGGGAAGTTCCACGACAATTCAAGACTAGTATCGTATCCACGAACGTATCGTAGGAAGGAAACTCCCACGACAATTCAAGACTAGTATCGTATCCTCGAACGTATCGTAGGGAGGAAGCCCCACGACCATTCAAGACTAGTATCGTATCCACAAACGTATCGGAGGGGGGAAGCCCCCACGAATATTCAAGACTAGTATCGTATACACGAACTTATCGTAGGGAGGAAGCTCCCACGACCATTAAAGACTAGTATCGTATATACGGACGTATCGTTGGGGGGAAGATCTCACCACCATTCAAGACTAGTATCGTATCCACGAACGTATCATAGGGAGGAAGCCCCCACCACCATTCAAGTCTTGTATCGTATCCAAGAACGTATCGTGAGGAGGATGCTACCATTTCCATACAAGACTAGTATCGTATTTACGAACGTATCGTAGGGATGATGCTCCACGACCATTCAAGATTAGTTTCGTTTCTACGAACTTATCGTAGGGTGGAAGTTCCACGACCATTCATGACTAGTGTCGTATCTACGAACGTATCGTAGGGAGGAAGTTCCACGACCATTCAAGACTAGTATCGTATCTAGGAACGTATAGTAGGGAGGAAGTTCCACGACCATTCAAGACTAGTGTCGTATCCACGAACGTACGGTAGGGGGGAAGTTCCGCGTCCATTCAAGACTAGTATCGTATCCACGAACGTATCGTAGGAAGGAAGCTCCCACGACAATTCAAGACTATTATCGTATCCACGAACGTATCGTAGGGAGGAATCTACCATGACCATTAAAGACTTGTATCGTATACACGAACCGATCGTAGGGAGGAATCTCCCTCGACCATTCAAGACTAGTATCGTATCCACGAACTTATTGTTGGGTGGAAGCCCCCACTACCATTCAAGACCTGTATCGTGTCCACGAACGTATCGTAGGGAGGAAGCTAACATTACCATACAAGACTAGTATCGTATCCACGAACGTATCGTAGGGAGGAAGCTCCACGACCATTCAAGACTAGTATCGTTTCTAAGAACGTATCGTAAGGAGGAAGTTACACGACCATTCAAGACTAGTATCGTATCTACGAAAGTTTCGTAGCGAGGAAGTTCCACGACCATTCAATACTAGTATCGGATCTACGAACGTATCGTAGGGAGGAAGTTCCAGGACCATTCAAGACTAGTATCGTATCCACGTACGTATCGTAGGGGGAAGTTCCACGACCATTCAAGCCTAGCATCGTATCCACGAACGTACTGTAGGAAGGAATCTCCCACGACAATTCAAGACTAGTATCGTATCCACGATCGTATCGTAGGGAGGAAGCTCCACGACCATTCTAGACTAGTATCGTATCCACAAACGTATCGTAGAGGGGAAGCCCCCACGACACTTCAAGACTAGTCCGTATACACGAACGTATCGTAGGGAGAAAGCTCCCACGACCATTCAAGACTAGTATCGTATCTACGGACGTATCGTAGGGAGGAAGCTCTCACCACCATTCAAGACTAGTATCTTATCCATGAACGTATCGTAGGGAGGAAGCCCCCACGACACTTCAAGACATGTATCTTATCCACGAGCGTATCTTAGGGAGGAAGCTCCCATGACCATTCAAGACTAGTATCGTATCTACGAGCGTACCGTAGTGAGGAGGCTCCCATGACCATTCAAGACTAGTATCGTATCCACGAAAGTATCGTAGGGAGAAAGCTCCCAAGACCATTCAAGACTAGTATCGTATCCACGAACGTATCGAAGGGAGGAATCTCCCATGACCATTCAAGACTAGTATAGTATCCTCGAACGTATCGTAGGGAGGCAGTTCTCATGACCATTCAAGACTAGTATCGTATCCACGAACCTATCGTAGGAAGGAAGCTCCCATGACCATTCAAGACAAGTATCGTATCCTCGAACGTATGGTAAGGAGGAAGCTCTCACGACCATTCAAGACTAGTATCGTATCCACAAATATATCGTAGGGAGGAAGCTCCCAAGTCCATTCAAGGCGATTATCGTATCCACGAACGTATGGTAAGGAGGAAGCTCTCATGTCCATTCAAGTCTAGTATCGTATCCACGAACGTATCGTAGTGAGGAAGCTCTCATGACCATTCATGACTAGTATCGTATCCACGAACGTATCGTAGGGTGGATGCTCTCATGACCATTCAAGACTACTATCGTTTCCACGAACGTATCCTAGGGAGGAAGCTCCCACGACCATTCAAGTCTAGTAACGTATGCACGAAAGTATCGAAGGGAGGAATCTCCCACGACCATTCAAGACCAGTGTCGTATCCACGAACGTATCGTAGGGAGGAAGCTCCCATGACCATTCAAGACTAGTATGGTATCCACGAACGTATCGTAGGGCGGAATCTCCCATGACCATTCAAGAGTAGTATCGTATCCACGAACGTATCGTAGGGAGGAATATTCCACGACCATTCAAGACTACTATCGTATCCAACAACGTATAGTAGGGAGGAAGCTGCACGACGTTTCAAGACTAGTATCGTATCCGCGAACGTATCGAAGGAGGAAGCGCCAACAACCATTCAAGACTAGTATCGTATCCACGAACGTATCGTTGGGAGAAGCTCCCAGGACTATTCAAGTATAGCATCGTATCTACGAACGAATCGTAGAGTGGAATTTCCGATGACCATTCAAGACCAGTATCGTATCCACGAACGTACCGTAGGGAGTAATTTCCCAAGACCATTCGTGACTACTATCGGATCCAACAACGTATCGTAGGGAGGAAGCTGCACGACGTTTCAAGACTAGTATCGTATCCGCGAACGTATCTTAGGGAGGAAGCTCCCACAACCATTCAAGGCTAGTATCGTATACAGGAACGTATCGTAAGGAGGAAGCTCTGACGACCATTCAAGACAAGTATCGTATCCACAAACGTATCGTTGGGAGGAAGCTCCCACGGCCATTCAAGGCTAGTATCGAATCCACGAACGTATCGTAGGGGAGAAGTTCCACGCCCATTCAAGACTAGTATCGAATCCACGAACGTTTCGTAAGGAGGAAGCTCCACGACCATTCAAGACTAGTATCGTATCTACGAACGTATCGTAGGGAGGAAGATCTCACGACCATTCAAGACTAGTATCGTATTTACGAACATATCGTAGGGAGGAAGTTCCCGTAACCATTCAAGACTAGTATCGTATCCACGAACCTATCGTAGGGAGGAAGCTCCCATGACCATTCAAGACTAGTATCGTATCCTCGAACGAATGGTAAGGAGGAAGCTCTCATGACCATTCAAGACTAGTATCGTATCCACAAACGTATCGTAGGGAGGAAGCTCCCATGTCCATTCAAGACAATTATCGTATCCACGAACGTATGGTAAGGAGGAAGCTCTCATGACCATTCAAGTCTAGTATCGTATCCACGAACGTAACGTAGGGAGGAAGCTCTCATGGCCATCCAAGACTAGTATCGTATCCACGAATGTATCGTAGGGAGGAAGCCCCCACCGCCATTCAAGACTAGTATAGTATCCACGAACGTATCATAGGGAGGAAGCCTCCACCACCATTTAAGGCTTGTATCGTATCCACGAACGTATCGTGGGGACGATGCTACCTTTACCATACAAGACTAGCATCGTACCTACGAACGTATCGTAGGGAGGATGCTAAACGACCATTCAAGATTAGTATCGTTTCTACGAACTTATCGTAGGGAGGAATTTCCACGTCCATTCAAGACTAGTATCGTATCTACGAACGAATCGTAGGGAGGAAGTTCCACGACCATTCAAGTCTAGTATCGTATCCACGAACGTATGGTAGGGGGGAAGTTCCGCGTCCATTCAAGACTAGTAACGTATCCACGAACGTATCGTAGGAAGGAAGCTCCCACGACAATTCAAGACTATTATCGTATCCACGAACCTATCGTAGGGAGGAATCTAGCATGACCATTAAAGACTTGTATCGTATCCACGAACCGAACGTAGGGAGGAATCTCCCACGACCATTCAAGACTAGTATCGTATCCACGAACGTATCATAGGGTGGAAGCCCCCACCTCCATTAAAGACCTGTATCGTGTCCACGAGCGTATCGTAGGGAGGAAGCTAACATTACCATACAAGACTAGTATCGTATCCACGAACGTATCGTAGGGAGGAAGCTCCACGACCAATCAAGACTAGTATCGTTTCTACGAACGTATCGTAGGGAGGAAGTTACACGAACATTCAAGACTAGTATCGCATCTACGAACGTATCGTAGGAGGAAGTTCCACGACCATTCAAGACTAGTATCGTATCTACGGACGTATCGTAGGGAGGAAGCTCTCACCACCATTCTAGGCTAGTATCGTATCCATGAACGTATCGTAGGGAGGAAGCCCCCACGACACATCATGACAAGTATCTTATCCACGAGCGTATCTTATGGAGGAAGCTCCCATGACCACTCAACCCTATTATCGTATCCACGAGCGTACCGTAGTGAGGATGCTCCCATGACCAGTCAAGACTAGTATCGTATCCACGAAAATATCGGAGGGACAAAGCTCCCAAGACCATTCAAGACTAGTATCGTATCCACGAACGTATCGAAAGGAGGAAGCTCCCATGACCATTCAAGACTAGTATAGTATCCTCGAACGTATCGTAGGGAGGCAGTTCTCATGACCATTCAAGACTAGTATCGTATCCACGAACCTATCGTAGGGAGGAAGCTCCCATGACCATTCAAGACCAGAATCGTATCCTCGAACGTATGGTAAGGAGGAAGCTCTCATGACCATTCAAGTCTAGTATCGTATCCACGAACGTATCGTAAGGAGGAAGCTCACATGACCATTCAAGGCTGGTATCGTATCCACGAACGTATCGTAGGGAGGATTCTCTCATGACCATTCAAGACTAGTATCGTATCCACGAACGTATCTTAGGGAGGAAGCTCCCACGACCATTCAAGTCTAGTAACGTATGTACGAAAGTATCGTAGGGAGGAATCTCCCACGACCATTCAAGACCAGTGACGTTTCCACGAACGTATCGTCGGGAGGAAGCTCCCATGACCTTTCAAGACTAGTATGGTATCCACGAACGTATCGTAGGGAGGAATCTCCCATGACCATTCAAGACTAGTATCGAATCCACGAACCTATCTTAGGGAGGAAGTTCCCATGGCCATTCAAGTCTAGTATCGTATCCACGAACGCATCGCAGGGAGAAAGCTCCCATGACCATTCAAGACTAGTATCGTATCCACGAACGTATCGTAGGGAGGAACCTCCCAGGACCATTCAAGAATAGTATCGTATCCACGATCGTATCGTAGGGAGGAAGCTACCATGACCATTCAAGACTAGTATCGTATCGACGAACGTATAATAGGGAGGAAGCTCCAATGAACATTCAAGACTAGTATCGTATCCACGAACGTATCGTAGGGAGGAGGCTCCCAGGACAATTCAAGACTAGTATCGTATCTACGAACATATCGTAGGGAGGAAGCTTCCGTGACCATTCAATACTAGTATCGTATCCACGAACGTATCGTTGGGAGGAAGCTCCCACTACCATTCAAGACTAGTATCGTATCCACAAACGTATCGTAGGGAGGAAGCTCCAAGACCATTCAAGACTAGTATCGTATCTACGGCCGTATCGTAGGAAGGAAGCTCTCACCACCATTCAAGACTAGTATCGTATCCACGAATGTATCGTAGGGAGGAAGCCCCCACGACCATTCAAGACTAGTATCGTATCCACAAACGTATCGTTGGGAAGAAGGTACCATGACCAATCAAGACTAGTGTCGTATCCACGAATGTATCGTAGGGAGGAAGCTCTCACCGCCATTCAAGACTAGTATCGTATCCACGAATGTATCGTAGGGAGGAAGCCCCCACGATCATTCAAGACTAGTATCGTATCCACAAACGTATCGTTGGGAAGAAGCTACCATGACCATTCAAGACTTGTATCGTGTCCACGAACGTATCGTAGGGAGGGAGATAACATTACCATACAAGACTAGTATCGTATCCTCGAAAGTATCGTAGGGAGGAAGCTCCACGACCATTCAAGACTGGTATCGTTTCTACGAACGTATCCTAGGGAGGAAGTTACACGACCATTCAAGACCAGTATCGTATCTTCGAACGTATCGTAGGGAGGAAGTTCCACGACCATTCAAGACTAGTATCGTATCTACGGACGTATCGTAGGGAGGAAATTCCACGACCATTCAAGACTAGTATCGTATCCACGAACGTATCGTAGGGGAGATGTTCCACGACCATTCAAGACTAGTATCGTATCCACGAACGTATCGTAGGAAGGAAACTCCCACGACAAATCAAGACTAGTATCGTATCCACGATCGTATCATAGGGAGGAAGCTCCACGACAATTCAAGACTAGTATCGTATACACGAACTTATCTTAGGGAGGAAGCTCCCACGACCATTCAAGACTAGTATCGTATCTACGGACGTATCTTAGGGCGGAAGCTCTCACCACCATTCAAGACTAGTATCGTATCCATGAACGAGGGAGGAAGCCCCCATGACCATTCAAGACAAGTATCTTATCCACGAGCGTATCTTAGGGAGGAAGCTCCCATGACCATTCAAGACTAGTATCGTATCCACGAGCTTACCGTAGTGAGGATGCTCCCATGAACATTCAAGACTAGTATCGTTTCCATGAAAATATCATAGGGAGAAAGCTCCCAAGACCATTCAAGACTAGTATCGTACCCACGAACATATCGTAGGGACGAAGCTCCCATGACCTTTCAAGACTAGTATGGTATCCACGAACGTATCATAGGGAGGAATCTCCCATGACCATTCAAGACTAGTATCGTATCCACGAACGTATCGTAGGGAGAAAGCCCCAAGACTATTCAAGACTAGTATCGTATCCAGTAACGTATCGTAGCGAGGAAGCTCTCACGACCTTTCAAGACTAGTATCGATCCACGAACGTATCTTAGGGAGGAAGCTCCCATGGCCATTCAAGACTGGTATCGTATCCACGAACGCATCGTAGGGAGAATCCCATGACCATTCAAGGATACTATCGTATCCACGATCGTATCGTAGGGAGGATCCTCCCATGACAATTCAAGAATAGTATCGTATCCATGATCGTATCGTGGGCGGAAGCTACCATTACCATTCAAGACTAGTATCGTATCGACGAATGTATTCTAGGGAGGAAGCTCCAATGAACATTCAAGACTAGTATCGTATCCACGAACGTACCGTAGGGAGGAATTTTCCATGACCATTCAAGACTACTATCATAACCATGATCGTATCGTGGGAGGAAGCTACCATGACCATTCAAGACTAGTATCGTATCCACGAACGCATCGTAGGGAGAAAGCTCCCATGTCCATTCAAGACTAGTATCGTATCCACGAACATATCGTAAGGAGGAAGCTCTGACGACCATTCAAGACTAGTATCGTATCCACGAACGTATCGTTGGGAGGAAGCTCACACGTCCATTCAAGACTAGTATCGAATCCACGAACGTATCGTAGGGGAGAAGTTTCACGCACATTCAAGACTAGTATCGAATACACGAACGTTCCTTAAGGAGGAAACTCCACGATCATTCAAGACTAGTATGGTATCCACGAACCTATCGTAGGGAGGAAGCTCCCATGACCATTCAAGACTAGTATCGTATCCTCGAACGTATGGTGAGGAGGAAGCTCTCAAGACCATTCAAGACTAGTATCGTATCCACTAACGTATCGTAGGGAGGAAGCTCCCATGTCCATTCAAGACAATTATCGTATCCACGACTGTATGGTAAGGAGGAAGCTCTCATGACGATTCAAGTCTAGTATCGTATCCACGAACGTATCGAAGGGAGGAAGCTCTCATGACCATTCAAGTCCAGTATCGTATCCACGAATGTATCGTAGGGAGGAAGCCCCCACCACCATTCAAGACTAGTATCGTATCCACGAACGTATCAGAGGGAGGAAGCCCCCACCAACATTCAAGACTTGTATCGTATCCACGAACGTATCATAGGGAGGATGCCCCCACCACCATTCAAGACTTGTATCGTATCCACGAACGTATCGTGGGGAGGAAGCTACCATTACCATACAAGAGTAGTATCGTATCTACGAACGTATCGTAAGGAGGAAGCTCGACGACCATTCAAGATTAGTATCGTTTCTACGAACGTATCGTAGGGAGGAAGTTCCACGACCATTCAAGACTAGTATCGTATCTACGGACGTATCGTAGGGAGGAAGTTCCACGACCATTCAAGACTAGTATCGTATCTACGATCGTATCGTAGAGGGGAAGTTCCACGACCATTCAAGACTAGTATCGTATCCACGAACGTATCGTAGGAAGGAAACTCCCACGACAATTCAAGACTAGTATCGTATCCACGAACGTATCGTAGGGAGGAAGCTCCACGACCATTCAAGACTAGTATCGTATCCACAAACGTATCGGAGGGGGGAAGCCCCCACGAACATTCAAGACTAGTATCGTATACACGAACGTATCGTAGGGAGGAAGCTCCCACGACCATTCAAGACTAATATCGTATATACGGACGTATCGTTGGGGGGAAGCTCTCACCACCATTCAAGACTAGTATCGTATCCACGAACGTATCATAGGGAGGAAGCCCCCACCCCATTCAAGACTTGTATCTTATCCTGGAACGTATCGTGAGGAGGATGCTACCATTACCATACAAGACTAGTATCGTATCTACGAACGTATCGTAGGGAGGAAGTTCCACGACCATTCAAGACTAGTATCGTATCTAAGAACGTATAGTAGGGAGGAGGATCCACGACCATTCAAGGCTAGTGTCGTATCCACGAACGTACGGTAGGGGGGAAGTTCCGCGTCCATTCAAGACTAGTTGAGTATCCACGAACGTATCGTAGGAAGGAAGCTCCCACGACAATTCAAGACTATTATCGTATCCACGAACGTATCGTAGGGAGGAATCTACCATGTCCATTAAAGACTTGTATCCTATACACGAACCGATCGTAGGGAGGAATCTCCCTCGACAATTCAAGACTAGTATCGTATCCACGAACTTATTGTAGGGTGGAAGCCCCCTCCACCATTCAAGACCTGTATCGTGTCCACGAACGTATCGTAGGGAGGAAGCTAACATTACCATACAAGACTAGTAACGTATCCACGAACGTATCGTAGGGAGGAAGCTCCACGACCATTCAAGACTAGTATCGTTTCTAAGAGCGTATCGTAAGGAGGAAATTACACGACCATTCAAGACTAGTATCGTATCTACGAACGTATCGTAGGGAGGAAGTTCCACGACCATTCAAGTCTAGTATCGTATCTACGAACGTATCGTAGGGAGGAAGGTCCACGACCATTCAGACTAGTATCGTATCCACGTACGTATCGTAGGGGGAAGTTCCACGACCAATCAAGCCTAGCATCGTATCCACAAACGTATCGTAGGAAGGAGACTCCCACGACAATTCAAGACTAGTATCGTATCCACGATCGTATCGTAGGGAGGAAACTCCACGACCATTCTAGACTAGTATCGTATCCACAAACGTATCGTAGGGGGGAAGCCCCCACGACACTTCAAGACTAGTATCGTATACACGAACGTATCGTAGGGAGAAAGCTCCCACGACCATTCAAGACTAGTATCGTATCTACGGTCGTATCGTAGGGAGGAAGCTCTCACCACCATTCAAGACTAGTATCGTATCCATGAACGTATCGTAGGGAGGAATCCCCCACGACACTTCAAGACATGTATCTTATCCACGAGCGTATCTTAGGGAGGAAGCTCCCATGACCATTCATGACTAGTATCGTATCTACGAGCGTACCGTAGTGAGGAGGCTCCCATGACCATTCAAGACTAGTATCGTATCCACGAAAGTATCGTAGGGAGAGAAAGCTCCCAAGACCATTCAAGACTAGTATCGTATCCACGAACGTATCGAAGGGAGGAATCTCCCATGACCATTCAAGACTAGTATAGTATCCTCGAACGTATCGTAGGGAGGCAGTTCTCATGACCATTCAAGACTAGTATCGTATCCACGAACGTATCGTAGGGAGGAAGCTCCCACGACCATTCAAGTCTAGTAACGTATGCACGAAAATATCGTAGGGAGGAATCTCCCACGACCATTCAACACCAGTGTCGTATCCACGAACGTATCGTATGGAGGAAGCTCCCATGACCATTCAAGACTAGTATGGTATCCACGAACGTATCGTAGGGCGGAATCTCCCATGACCATTCAAGAGTAGTATCGTATCCACGAACGTATCGTAGGGAGAAAGCCCCAAGACCATTCAAGACTAGTATCGTATCCAGTAACATATCGTAAGGAGGAAGCTCTCACGACCATTCAAGACAAGTATCGAATCCACGAACTTATATTTGGGAGGAAGCTCCCATGGCCACTCAAGACTAGTATCGTATCCACGAACGCATCGTAGGGAGAAAGCTCCCATGACCATTCAAGTCTAGTATCGTATCGACGAACGTATTGAAGGGAGGAATCTGCAATGAACATTCAAGACTAGTATCGTATCCATGAACGTATCGTGGAGAGGTAGCTCCCAGGCCTATTCAAGAATAGCATCGTATCTACGAACGTATCGTAGGGAGGAATTTCCGATGACCATTCAAGACCAGTATCGTATCCACGAACGTACCGTAGGGAGGAATATTCCACGACCATTCAAGACTACTATCGTATCCAACAACGTATAGTAGGGAGGAAGCTGCACGACGTTTCAAGACTAGTATCGTATCCGCGAAAGTATCGTAGGGAGGAAGCTCCAACAACCATTCAAGACTAGTATCGTATCCACGAACGTACCGTAGGGAGTAATTTCCCAAGACCATTCAAGACTACTATCGTATCCAACAACGTATCGTAGGGAGGAAGCTGCACGACGTTTCAAGACTGGTATCGTATCCGCGAACGTATCTTAGGGAGGAAGCTCCCACAACCATTCAAGGCTAGTATCGTATACAGGAACGTATCGTAAGGAGGAAGCTCTGATGACCATTCAAGGCTAGTATCGAATCCACGAACGTATCGTAGGGGAGAAGTTCCACGCCCATTCAAGACTAGTATCGAATCCACGAACGTTTCGTAAGGAGGAATCTCCACGACCATTCAAGACTAGTATCGTATCCACAAACGTATCGTAGGGAGGAAGATCTCACGACCATTCAAGACTAGTATCGTATCTACGAACATATCGTAGGGAGGAAGTTCCCGTAACCATTCAAGACTAGTATTGTATCCACGAACATATCGTAGGGAGGAAGCTCCCATGACCATTCAAGAATAGTATCGTATCCTCGAACGAATGGTAAGGAGGAAGCTCTCATGACCATTCAAGACTAGTATCGTATCCACAAACGTATCGTAGGGAGGAAGCTCCCTTTTCCATTCAAGACGATTATCGTATCCACGAACGTATGGTAAGGAGGAAGCTCTCATGACCATTCAAGTCTAGTATCGTATCCACGAACGTAACGTAGGGAGGAAGCTCTCATGGCCATCCAAAACTAGTATCGTATCCACGAATGTATCGTAGGGAGGAAGCCCCCACCACCATTCAAGACTAGTATAGTATCCACGAACGTATCATAGGGAGGAAGCCCCCACCACCATTCAAGACTTGTATCGTATCCACGAACGTATCGTGGGGAGGAAGCTACCTTTACCATACAAGACTAGTATCGTACCTACGAACGTATCGTAGGGAGGATGCTAAACGACCATTCAAGATTAGTATCGTTTCTACGAACTTATCGTAGGGATGAATTTCCACGACCATTCCAGACTAGTTTCGTATCTACGAACGAATCGTAGGGAGGAAGTTCCACGACCATTCAAGTCTAGTATCGTATCCACGAACGTATGGTAGGGGTGAAGTTCCGCGTCCATTCAAGACTAGTAACGTATCCACGAACGTATCGTAGGAAGGAAGCTCCCACGACCATTCAAGACTATTATCGTATCCACGAACCTATCGTAGGGAGGAATCTAGCATGACCATTAAAGACTTGTATCGTATACACGAACCGTTCGTAGGGAGGAATCTCCCACGACCATTCATGACTAGTATCGTATCCACGAACGTATCATAGGGTGGAAGCCCCCTCCACCATTAAAGACCTGTATCGTGTCCACGAGCGTATCGTAGGTAGGAAGCTAACATTACCATACAAGATTAGTATCGTATCCACGAACGTATCGTAGGGAGGAAGCTCCACGACCATTCAAGACTAGTATCGTTTCTACGAACGTATCGTAGGGAGGAAGTTACACGAACATTCAAGACTAGTATCGCATCTACGAACGTATCGTAGGGAGGATGTTCCACGACCATTCAAGACTAGTAACGTATCTACGGACGTATCGTAGGGAGGAAGCTCTCACCACCATTCTAGGCTAGTATCGTATCCATGAACGTATCGTAGGGAGGAAGCCCCCACGACACATCATGACAAGTATCTTATCCACGAGCGTATCTTAGGGAGGAGACTCCCATGACCACTCAAGCCTATTATCGTATCCACGACCGTACCGTAGTGAGGATGCTCCCATGACCAGTCAAGACTAGTATCGTATCCACGTAAATATCGGAGGGAGAAAGCTCCCAAGACCATTCAAGACTAGTATCGTATCCACGAACGTATCGAAGGGAGGAAGCTCCCATGACCATTCAAGACTAATACAGTATCCTCGAACGTATCGAAGGGAGGCAGTTCTCATGACCATTCAAGAATAGTATCGTATCCACGAACCTATCGTAGGGAGGAAGCTCCCATGACCATTCAAGACTAGTATCGTATCCTCGATCGTATGGTAAGGAGGAAGTTCACATGACCATTCAAGTCTAGTATCGTATCCACGAACGTATCGTAAGGAGGAAGCTCTCATGACCATTCAAGGCTAGTATCGTATCCACGAACGTATCGTAGGGAGGATTCTCTCATGACCATTCAAGAATAGTATCGTATCCACGAACGTATCCTAGGGAGGAAGTTCCCATGACCTTTCAAGACTAGTATGGTATCGACGAACGTATCGTAGGGAAGAATCTCCCATGACCATTCAAGACTAGTATCGAATCCACGAACCTATCTTAGGGAGGAAGTTCCCATGGCCATTCAAGTCTAGTATCGTATCCACGAACGCATCGCAGGGAGAAAGCTCCCATGACCATTCAAGACTAGTATCGTATCCACGAACGTATCGTAGGGAGGAACCTCCCATGACCATTCAAGAATAGTATCGTATCCACGATCGTATCGTAGGGAGGAAGCTACCATGACCATTCAAGACTAGTATCGTATCGACAAACGTATAATAGGGAGGAAGCTCCAATGAACATTCAAGACTAGTATCGTATCCACGAACGTATCGTAGGGAGGAGGCTCCCAGGACTATTCAAGAATAGCATCGTATCTACGAACGTATCGTAAGGAGGAATTTCCGATGACCATTCAAGACCAGTATCGTATCCACAAACGTATCGTAGGGAGGAAGCTCCCATGTCCATTCAAGACGATTATCGTATCCACGAACGTATGGTAAGGAGGAAGCTCTCATGACCATTCAAGTCTAGTATGGTATCCACGAACGTTACGTAGGGAGGAAGCTCTCATGACCATCCAAGACTAGTATCGAATCCACGAATGTATCGTAGGGAGGAAGCCCCCACCACCATTCAAGACTAGTATCGTATCCACGAACGTATCATAGGGAGGAAGCCCCCACCACCATTCAAGACTTGTATCGTATCCACGAACGTATCGTGGGGAGGAAGCTACCATTACCATACAAGACTAGTATCGTACCTACGAACGTATCGTAGGGAGGATGCTAAACGACCATTCAAGATTAGTATCGTATCTACGAACGAATCGTAGGGAGGAAGTTCCACGACCATTCAAGACTAGAATCGTATCCACGAACGTATGGTAGGGGGGAAGTTCCGCGTACATTTAGACTAGTATCGTATCCACGAACGTATCGTAGGAAGTAAGCTCCCACGACAATTCAAGACTAATATCGTATCCACGAACCTATCGTAGGGAGGAATCTAGCATGACCATTAAAGACTTGTATCGTATACACGAACCGATCGTATGGAGGAATCTCCCACGACCATTCAAGACTAGTATCGTATCCACGAACTTATTGTAGGGAGGAAGCTCTCATGACCATTCAAGACTAGTATCGTATCCACGAACGTATCGTAGAGCGATAGCTCTCACGTCCTTTCAAGGCTAGTATCGTATCCACGAACGACTCGTACGGAGGAAGCTCTCACGACCATTCAAGACTAGTATCGTATTCACGAACGTATCGTAGGGGAGAAGTTCCACGACCATTCAAGACTAGTATCGAATCCACGAAGGTTTCGTAGGGAGGAAGCTCCACGATCATTCAAGACTAGTATCGTATCCACGAACGTATCGTAGGGAGGATGTTCTCACGACAATTAAAGACTAGTACCGTATCTACGAACATATCGTAGGGGGGAAGCTCCCATGACCATTCAAGGCTAGTGTCGTATCCACGAACGTATCGTTGGGAGGATGCTACCATGACCATTCAAGACTAGTGTCGTATCCACGAATGTATCGTAGGGAGGAAGCCCCCACCACCATTCAAGACTAGTATCGTATCCACGAACGTATCATAGGGTGGAAGCCCCCACCAGCATTCAAGACCTGTATCGTGTCCCAACCGTATCGTAGGGAGGAAGCTAACATTACCATACAAGACTAGTATCGTATCCACGAACGTATCGTAGGGAGGAAGCTCCACGACCATTCAAGACTAGTATCTTTTCTAAGAACGTATCGTAGGGAGGAAGCTCCACGACCATTCAAGACTAGTATCGTTTCTAAGAACGTATCGTAGGGAGGATGTTACACGACCATTCAAGACAAGTATCGTATCTACGAACGTATCGTTGGGAGGAAGTTCCACGACCATTCAAGACTAGTATCGTATCCACGAACGTATCGTAGGAGGAAGTTCCACGACCATTCAAGACTAGTATCGTATCCACAGACGTAACGTAGGAAGGAAACTCCCACGACAATTCAAGACTAGTATCGTATCCACGATCGTATCGTAGGGAGCAAGCTCCACGACCATTCTAGACTAGTATCGTATCCACAAACGTATCGTCGGGGGAAACTTCCACGACACTTCAAGACTAGTATCGTATACACGAACGTATCGTAGGGAGAAAGCTCCCACGACCATTCAAGACTAGTATCGTATCTACGGACGTATCGTAGGGAGGAAGCCCCCACGACACTTCAAGACAAGTATCTTATCCACGAGCGTATCTTAGGGAGGAAGCTCCCTTGACCATTCAAGACTAGTATCGTATCTACGAGCGTACCGTAGTGAGGAGGCTCCCATGACCATTCAAGACTAGTATCGTATCCACGAAAGTATCGTAGGGAGAAAGCTCCCAAGACCATTCAAGAATAGTATCGTATCCACGAACGTATCGAAGGGAGGAATCTCCCATGACGATTCAAGACTAGTATAGTATCCTCGAACGTATCGTAGGGAGGCAGTTCTCATGACCATTCAAGACTAGTATCGTATCCACGAACCTATCGTAGGGAGGAAGCACCCATGTCCATTCAAGACTAGTATCGTATCCTCGAACGTATGTTAAGGAGGAAGCTCTCATGACCATTCAAGACTAGTATCGTATCCATAAATATATCGTAGGGAGGAAGTTCCCATGTCCATTCAAAGCGATTATCGTATCCACGAACGAATGGTAAGGAGGAAGCTCTCATGACAATTCAAGTCTAGTATCGTATCCACGAACGTATCGTAGGGAGGAAGCCCTCATGACCATTCAAGACTAGTATCGTATCCACAAATATATCGTAGGGAGGAAGCACCCAAGTCCATTCAAAGCGATTATCGTATCCACGAACGTATGGTAAGGAGGAAGCTCTCATGACCATTCAAGTCTAGTATCGTATCCACGAACGTATCGTAGGGATGAAGCTCTCATGACCATTCAAGACTAGTATCGTATCCACGAACGTTTCGTAGGGTGGATGCTCTCATGACCATTCAAGACTAGTATCGTGTCCACGAACGTATCCTAGGGAGGAAGCTCCCACGACCATTCAAGTCTAGTAACGTATGCACGAAAGTATCGTAGGGAGGAATCTCCCACGACTATTCAGGACCAGTGTCGTATCCACGAACGTATCGTTGGGAGGAAGCTCCCATGACCATTCAAGACTAGTATGGTATCCACGAACGTATCGTAGGGAGGAATCTCCCATGACCATTCAAGACTAGTATCGTATCCACGAACGTATCGTCGGGAGAAAGCCCCAAGAACATTCAAGACTAGTATCGTATCCAGTAACGAACCGTAGGGAGGAAGCTCTCACGACCATTCAAGACAAGTATCGAATCCACGAACGTATATTAGGGAGGAAGCTCCCATGGCCATTCAAGACTAGTATCGTATCCACGAACGCATCGTAGGGAGAAAGCTCCCATGACCATTCAAGTCTAGTATCGTATCGACGAACGTATCGTAGGGAGGAAGCTCCAATGAACATTCAACACTAGTATCGTATCCATGAACGTATCGTTGAGAGGAAGCTCCCAGGACCATTCAAGAATAGCATCGTATCTACGAACGTATCGTAGGGAGGAATTTCCGATGACCATTCAAGACCAGTATCGTATCCACGAACGTACCGTAGGGAGGAATTTTCCACGACCATTCAAGACTACTATCGTATCCAACAACGTATAGTAGGGAGGAAGCTGCACGACGTTTCAAGACTAGTATCGTATCCACGAACGTATCGTAGGGAGGAAGCTCCAACAACCATTCAAGACTAGTATCGTATCCACGAACGTATCGTAGGGAGGAAGTTCTCGCGACCATTCAAGACTAGTATAGTATCTACGAACATATCGTAGGGAGGAAGCTCCCATGACCATTCAAGACTAGTATCGTATCCTCGGACGTATGGTAAGGAGAACGCTCTCATGACCATTCAAGACTAGTATCGTATCCACAAACGTATCAATGGGAGGAAGCTCCCTTGTCCATTCAAGACGATTATCGTATCCACGAACGTATGGTAAGGAGGAAGCTCTCATGACCATTCAAGTCTAGTATCGTATCCACGAACGTTACGTAGGGAGGAAGCTCTCATGACCATCCAAGACTAGTATCGTATCCACGAATGTATCGTAGGGAGGAATCCCCCACCACCATTCAAGACTAGTATCGTATCCACGAACGTATCATAGGGAGGAAGCCCCCACCACCATTCAAGACTTGTATCGTATCCACGAACGTATCGTGGGGAGGAAGCTACCATTACCATACAAGACTAGTATCGTACCTACGAACGTATCGTGGGAGGATGCTAAACGACCATTCAAGATTAGTATCGTTTCTACGAACTTATCGTAGGGAGGAATTTCCACGACCATTCAAGACTAGTATCGTATCCACGAACGTATGGTAGGGGGGAAGTTCCGCGTCCATTTAGACTAGTATCGTATCCACGAACGTATCGTAGGAAGAAAGCTCCCACGACAATTCAAGACTAATATCGTATCCACGAACCTATCGTAGGGAGGAGTCCAGCATGACCATTAAAGACTTGTATCGTATACACGATCCGATCGTAGGGAGGAATCTCCCACGACCATTCAAGACTAGTATCGTATCCACGAACTTATTGTAGGGAGGAAGCTCTCATGACCATTCAAGACTAGTATCGTATCCACGAACGTATCGTAGAGCGATAGCTCTCACGACCTTTCAAGGCTAGTATCGTATCCACGAACGACTCGTAGGGAGGAAGCTCTCACGACCATTCAAGACTAGTATCGTATTCACGAACGTATCGTAGGGAGGAAGCTCCCAAGACCATTCAAGACTAGTATCGAATCCACGAACGTATCGTAGGGGAGAAGTTCCACGACCATTCAAGACTAGTATCGAATCCACGAAGGTTTCGTAGGGAGGAAGCTCCACGACCATTCAAGACTAGTATCGTATCCACGAACGTATCGTAGGGAGGATGTTCTCACGACAATTCAAGACTAGTGCCGTATCTACGAACATATCGTAGGGAGGAAGCTCCCATGACCATTCAAGGCTAGTATCGTATCCACGAACGTATCGTTGGGAGGAAGCTACCATGACCATTCAAGACTAGTGTCGTATCCACGAATGTATCGTAGGGAGGAAGCCCCCACCACCATTCAAGACTAGTATCGTATCCACGAACGTATCATAGGGTGGAAGCCCCCACCAGCATTCAAGACCTGTATCGTGTCCCAACCGTATCGTAGGGAGGAAGCTAACATTACCATACAAGACTAGTATCGTATCCACGAACGTATCGTAGGGAGGAAGCTCCACGACCATTCAAGACTAGTATCTTTTCTAAGAACGTATCGTAGGGAGGAAGTTACACGACCATTCAAGACTAGTATCGTATCCACGAACGTATCGTAGGGGGAAGTTCCACGACCATTCAAGACTAGTATCGTATCCACAGACGTAACGTAGGAAGGAAACTCCCACGACAATTCAAGACTAGTATCGTATCCACGATAGTATCGTAGGGAGGAAGCTCCACGACCATTCTAGACTAGTATCGTATCCACAAACGTATCGTCGGGGGAAACCCCCACGACACTTCAAGACTAGTATCGTATACACGAACGTATCGTAGGGAGAAAGCTCCCACGACCATTCAAGACTAGTATCGTATCTACGGACGTATCGTAGGGAGGAAGCCCCCACGACACTTCAAGACAAGTATCTTATTCACGAGCGTATCTTAGGGAGGAAACTCCCATGACCATTCAAGACTAGTATCGTATCTACGAGCGTACCGTAGTGAGGAGGCTCCCATGACCATTCAAGACTAGTATCGTATCCACGAAAGTATCGTAGGGAGAAAGCTCCCAAAACCATTCAAGAATAGTATCGTATCCACGAACGTATCGAAGGGAGGAATCTCCAATGACGATTCAAGACTAGTATCGTATCCACGAACCTATCGTAGGGAGGAAGCTCCCATGTCCTTTCAAGACTAGTATCGTATTCTCGAACGTATGTTAAGGAGGAAGCTCTCATGACCATTCAAGACTAGTATCGTATCCACGAGTATTCACGGTCGCGTAAAACTACAATCTTCTTCTTCGTATCCACGAACGTATCGAAGGGAGGAAGCTCCGATGACCATTCAAGGCTAGTATAGTATCCTCGAACGTATCATAGGGAGGCAGTTCTCATGACCATTCAAGACTAGTATCGTATCCACGAACCTATCGTAGGAGGAAGCTCCCATGTCCATTCAAGACTAGTATCGTATCCTCGAACGTATGGTAAGGAGGATGCTCTCATGACCATTCAAGACTAGTATCGTATCCACGAACGTATCCTAGGGAGGAAGCTCTCATGACCATTCAAGACTAGTATCGTATCCACAAATATATCGTAGGGAGGAAGCACCCAAGTCCATTCAAAGCGATTATCGTATCCACGAACGTATGGTAAGGAGGAAGCTCTCATGACCATTCAAGTCTGGTATCGTATCCACGAACGTATCGTAGGGAGGAAGCTCTCATGACCATTCAAGACTAGTATCGTATCCACAAATATATCGTAGGGAGGAAGCACCCAAGTCCATTCAAAGCGATTATCGTATCCACGAACGTATGGTAAGGAGGAAGCTCTCATGACCATTCAAGTCTAGTATCGTATCCACGAAGGTATCGTAGGGAGGAAGCTCTCATGACCATTCAAGTCTAGTATCGTATCCACGAACGTATCGTAGGGTGGATGCTCTCATGACCATTCAAGACTAGTATCGTATCCATAAATATATCGTAGTGAGGAAGTTCCCATGTCCATTCAAAGCGATTATCGTATCCACGAACGTATGGTAAGGAGGAAGCTCTCAGGACCATTCAAGTCTGGTATCGTATCCACGAACGTATCGTAGGGAGGAAGCTCTCATGACCATTCAAGACTAGTATCGTATCCACAAATATATCGTAGGGAGGAAGCACCCAAGTCCATTCAAAGCGATTATCGTATCCACGAACGTATGGTAAGGAGGAAGCTCTCATGACCATTCAAGTCTAGTATCGTATCCACGAAGGTATCGTAGGGAGGAAGCTCTCATGACCATTCAAGTCTAGTATCGTATCCACGAACGTATCGTAGGGTGGATGCTCTCATGACCATTCAAGACTAGTATCGTATCCACGAACGTATCCTAGGGAGGAAGCTCCCACGACCATTCAAGTCTAGTAACGTATGCACGAAAGTATCGTAGGGAGGAATCTCCCACGACTATTCAAGACCAGTGTCGTATCCACGAACGTATCGTTGGGAGGAAGCTCCCATGACCATTCAAGACTAGTATGGTATCCACGAACGTATCGTAGGGAGGAATCTCCCATGACCATTCAAGACTAGTATCGTATCCACGAACGTATCGTCGGGAGAAAGCCTCAAGAACATTCAAGACTAGTATCGTATCCAGTAACGTATCGTAGGGAGGAAGCTCTCACGACCATTCAAGACAAGTATCGAATCCACGAACGTATATTAGGGAGGAAGCTCCCATGGTGGAATTTCCGATGACCATTCAAGACCAGTATCGTATCCACGAACGTATCCTAGGGAGGAAGCTCCCACGACCATTCAAGTCTAGTAACGTATGCACGAAAGTATCGTAGGGAGGAATCTCCCACGACTATTCAAGACCAGTGTCGTATCCACGAACGTATCGTTGGGAGGAAGCTCCCATGACCATTCAAGACTAGTATGGTATCCACGAACGTATCGTAGGGAGGAATCTCCCATGACCATTCAAGACTAGTATCGTATCCACGAACGTATCGTCGGGAGAAAGCCTCAAGAACATTCAAGACTAGTATCGTATCCAGTAACGTATCGTAGGGAGGAAGCTCTCACGACCATTCAAGACAAGTATCGAATCCACGAACGTATATTAGGGAGGAAGCTCCCATGGCCATTCAAGACTAGTACCGTATCCACGAACGCATCGTAGGGAGAAAGCTCCCATGACCATTCAAGTGTAGTATCGTATCGACGAATGTATCGTAGGGAGGAAGCTCCAATGAACATTCAACACTAGTATCGTATCCATGAACGTATCGTGGAGAGGAAGCTCCCAGGACTATTCAAGAATAGCATCGTATCTACGAACGTATCGTAGGGAGGAATTTCCGATGACCATTCAAGACCAGTATCGTATCCACGAACGTACCGTACGGAGGAATTTTCCACGACCAATCAAGACTACTATCGTATCCAACAACGTATAGTAGGGAGGAAGCTGCACGACGTTTCAAGACTAGTATCGTATCCACGAACGTATCGTAGGGAGGAAGCTCCAACAACCATTCAAGACTAGTATCGTATCCACGAACGTATCGTAGGGAGGAAGCTCCCAGGACTATTCAAGAATAGCATCGTATCTACGAACGTATCGTAGGGTGGAATTTCCGATGACCATTCAAGACCAGTATCGTATCCACGAACGTATCGTAGGGAGGAAGCTCCCAGGACTATTCAAGAATAGCATCGTATCTACGAACGTATCGTAGGGAGTAATTTCCCAAGACCATTCAAGACTACTATCGTATCCAACAACGTATCGTAGGGAGGAAGGTGCACGACGTTTCAAGACTAGTATCGTATCCGCGAACGTATCGTAGGGAGGAATCTCCCACAACCATTCAAGGCTAGTATCGTATACACGAACGTTTCGTAAGGAGGAAGCTCTGACGAACATTCAAGACTAGTATCGTATCCACGAACGTATCGTTGGGAGGAAGCTCACACGGCCATTCAAGACTAGTATCGAATCCACGAACGTATCGTAGGGGAGAAGATCCACGCCCATTCAAGGCTAGTATCGAATCGACGAACGTTTCGTAAGGAGGAAGCTCCACGACCATTCAAGACTAGTATCGTATCCACGAACGTATCGTAGGGAGGAAGTTCTCACGACCATTCAAGACTAGTATAGTATCTACGAACATATCGTAGGGAGGAAGCTCCCGTAACCATTCAAGACTAGTATCGTATCCACGAACCTATCGTAGGGAGGAAGCTCCCATGACCATTCAAGACTAGTATCGTATCCTCGAACGTATGGTAAGGAGAAAGCTCTCATGACCATTCAAGACTAGTATCGTATCCACAAACGTATCGTAGGGAGGAAGCTCCCATGTCCATTCAAGACGATTATCGTATCCACGAACGTATGGTAAGGAGGAAGCTCTCATGACCATTCAAGTCTAGTATGGTATCCACGAACGTTACGTAGGGAGGAAGCTCTCATGACCATCCAACCCTAGTATCGTATCCACGAATGTATCGTAGGGAGGAAGCCCCCACCACCATTCAAGACTAGTATCGTATCCACGAACGTATCATAGGGAGGAAGCCCCCACCACCATTCAAGACTTGTATCGTATCCACGAACGTATCGTGGGGAGGAAGCTACCATTACCATACAAGACTAGTATCATACCTACGAACGTATCGTAGGGAGGATGCTAAACGACCATTCAAGATTAGTATCGTTTCTACGAACTTATCGTAGGGAGGAATTTCCACGACCTTTCAAGACTAGTATCGTATCTACGAACGAATCGTAGGGAGGAAGTTCCACGACCATTCAAGACTAGTATCGTATCCACGAACGTATGGTAGGGGGGAAGTTCCGCGTCCATTTAGACTAGTATCGTATCCACGAACGTATCGTAGGAAGGAAGCTCCCACGACAATTCAAGACTAATATCGTATCCACGAACCTATCGTAGGGAGGAATCTAGCATGACCATTAAAGACTTGTATCGTATACACGAACCGATCGTAGGGAGGAATCTCCCACGACCATTCAAGACTAGTATCGTATCCACGACCTTATTGTAGGGAGAAAGCTCTCATGACCATTCAAGACTAGTATCGTATCCACGAACGTATCGTAGAGCGATAGCTCTCACGTCCTTTCAAGGCTAGTATCGTATCCACGAACGACTCGTAGGGAGGAAGCTCTCACGACCATTCAAGACTAGTATCGTATTCACGAACGTATCGTAGGGAGGAAGCTCCCACGACCATTCAAGACTAGTATCGAATCCACGAACGTATCGTAGGGGAGAAGTTCCACGACCATTCAAGACTAGTATCGAATCCACGAAGGTTTCGTAGGGAGGAAGCTCCACGACCATTCAAGACTAGTATCGTATCCACGAACGTATCGTAGGGAGGATGTTCTCTCGACAATTCAAGACTAGTACCGTATCTACGGACATATCGTAGGGAGGAAGCTCCCATGACCATTTAAGGCTAGTATCGTATCCACGAACGTATCGTTGGGAGGAAGCTACCATGACCATTCAAGACTAGTGTCGTATCCAGGAATGTATCGTAGGGAGTAAGCCCCCACCACCATTCAAGACTAGTATCGTATCCACGAACGTATCATAGGGTGGAAGCCCCCACCAGCATTCAAGACCTGTATCGTGTCCCAACCGTATCGTAGGGAGGAAGCTAACATTACCATACAAGACTAGTATCGTATCCACGAACGTATCGTAGGGAGGAAGCTCCACGACCATTCAAGACTAGTATCGTTTCTAAGAACATATCGTAGGGAGGATGTTACACGACCATTCAAGACAAGTATCGTATCTACGAACGTATCGTAGGGAGGAAGTTCCACGACCATTCAAGACTAGTATCGTATCCACGAACGTATCGTAGGGGGAAGTTCCACGACCATTCAAGACTAGTATCGTATCCACAGACGTAACGTAGGAAGGAAACTCCCACGACAATTCAAGACTAGTATCGTATCCACGATCATACCGTAGGGAGGAAGCTCCACGACCATTCTAGACTAGTATCGTATCCACAAACGTATCGTCGGGGGAAACTTCCACGACACTTCAAGACTAGTATCGTATACACGAACGTATCGGAGGGAGAAAGCTCCCACGACCATTCAAGACTAGTATCGTATCTACGGACGTATCGTAGGGAGGAAGCCCCCACGACACTTCAAGACAAGTATCTTCTCCACGAGCGTATCTTAGGGAGGAAGCTCCCATGACCATTCAAGACTAGTATCGTATCTACGAGCGTACCGTAGTGAGGAGGCTCCCATGACCATTCAAGACTAGTATCGTATCCACGAAAATATCGTAGGGAGAAAGCTCCCAAGACCATTCAAGAATAGTATCGTATCCACGAACGTATCGAAGGGAGGAATCTCCCATGACGATTCAAGACTAGTATAGTATCCTCGAACGTATCGTAGGGAGGCAGTTCTCATGACCATTCAAGACTATTATCGTATCCACGAACCTATCGTAGGGAGGAAGCTCCCATGTCCATTCAAGACTAGTATCGTATCCTCGAACGTATGTTAAGGAGGAAGCTCTCATGACCATTCAAGACTAGTATCGTATCCATAAATATATCGTAGGGAGGAAGTTCCCATGTCCATTCAAAGCGATTATCGTATCCACGAACGTATGGTAAGGAGGAAGCTCTCATGACAATTCAAGTCCAGTATCGTATCCACGAACGTATCGTAGGGAGGAAGCCCTCATGACCATTCAAGACTAGTATCGTATCCACAAATATATCGTAGGGAGGAAGCACCCAAGTCCATTCAAAGCAATTATCGTATCCACGAACGTATGGTAAGGAGGAAGCTCTCATGACCATTCAAGTCTAGTATCGTATCCACGAACGTAACGTAGGGATGAAGCTCTCATGTCCATTCAAGACTAGTATCGTATCCACGAACGTATCGTAGGGTGGATGCTCTCATGACCATTCAAGACTAGTATCGTATCCACGAACGTATCCTAGGGAGGAAGCTCCCACGACCATTCAAGTCTTGTAACGTATGCACGAAAGTATCGTAGGGAGGAATCTCCCACGACTATTCAAGACCAGTGTCGTATCCACGAACGTATCGTTGGGAGGAAACTCCCATGACCATTCAAGACTAGTATGGTATCCACGAACGTATCGTAGGGAGGAATCTCCCATGACCATTCAAGACTAGTATCGTATCCACGAACGTATCGTCGGGAGAAAGCCCCAAGAACATTCAAGACTAGTATCGTATCCAGTAACGTATCGTAGGGAGGAAGCTCTCACGACCATTCAAGACAAGTATCGAATCCACGAACGTATATTAGGGAGGAAGCTCCCATGGCCATTCAAGACTAGTATCGTATCCACGAACGCATCGTAGGGAGAAAGCTCCCATGACCATTCAAGTCTAGTATCGTATCGACGAACGTATCGTAGGGAGGAAGCTCCAATGAACATTCAACACTAGTATCGTATCCATGAACGTATCGTGGAGAGGAAGCTCCCAGGACTATTCAAGAATAGCATCGTATCTACGAACGTATCGTAGGGAGGAATTTCCGATGACCATTCAAGACCAGTATCGTATCCACGAACGTACCGTAGGGAGGAATTTTCCACGACCATTCAAGACTACTATCGTATCCAACAACGTATAGTAGGGAGGAAGCTGCACGACGTTTCAAGACTAGTATCGTATCCACGAACGTATCGTAGGGAGGAAGCTCCAACAACCATTCAAGACTAGTATCGTATCCACGAACGTATCGTAGGGAGGAAGCTCCCAGGACTATTCAAGAATAGCATCGTATCTACGAACGTATCGTAGGGTGGAATTTCCGATGACCATTCAAGACCAGTATCGTATCCACGAACGTATCGTAGGGAGTAATTTCCCAAGACCATTCAAGACTACTATCGTATCCAACAACGTATCGTAGGGAGGAAGGTGCACGACGTTTCAAGACTAGTATCGTATCCGCGAACGTATCGTTGGGAGGAAGCTCACACGGCCATTCAAGACTAGTATCGAATCCACGAACGTATCGTAGGGGAGAAGATCCACGCCCATTCAAGGCTAGTATCGAATCGACGAACGTTTCGTAAGGAGGATGCTCCACGACCATTCAAGACTAGTATCGTATCCACGAACGTATCGTAGGGAGGAAATTCTCACGACCATTCAAGACTAGTATAGTATCTACGAACATATCGTAGGGAGGAAGCTCCCGTAACCATTCAAGACTAGTATCGTATCCACGAACCTATCGTAGGGAGGAAGCTCCCATGACCATTCAAGACTAGTATCGTATCCTCGAACGTATGGTAAGGAGAAAGCTCTCATGACCATTCAAGACTAGTATCGTATCCACAAACGTATCGTAGGGAGGAAGCTCCCATGTCCATTCAAGACGATTATCGTATCCACGAACGTATGGTAAGGAGGAAGCTCTCATGACCATTCAAGTCTTGTATGGTATCCACGAACGTTACGTAGGGAGGAAGCTCTCATGACCATCCAACCCTAGTATCGTATCCACGAATGTATCGTAGGGAGGAAGCCCCCACCACCATTCAAGACTAGTATCGTATCCACGAACGTATCATAGGGAGGAAGCCCCCAACACCATTCAAGACTTGTATCGTATCCACGAACGTATCGTGGGGAGGAAGCTACCATTACCATACAAGACTAGTATCATACCTACGAACGTATCGTAGGGAGGATGCTAAACGACCATTCTAGATTAGTATCGTTTCTACGAACTTATCTTAGGGAGGAATTTCCACGACCATTCAAGACTAGTATCGTATCTACGAACGAATCGTAGGGAGGAAGTTCCACGACCATTCAAGACTAGTATCGTATCCACGAACGTATGGTAGGGGGGAAGTTCCGCGTCCATTTAGACTAGTATCGTATCCACGAACGTATCGTAGGAAGGAAGCTCCCACGACAATTCAAGACTAATATCGTATCCACGAACCTATCGTAGGGAGGAATCTAGCATGACCATTAAAGACTTGTATCGTATACACGAACCGATCGTAGGGAGGAATCTCCCACGACCATTCAAGACTAGTATCGTATCCACGAACTTATTGTAGGGAGGAAGCTCTCATGACCATTCAAGACTAGTATCGTATCCACGAACGTATCGTAGAGCAATAGCTCTCACGTCCTTTCAAGGCTAGTATCGTATCCACGAACGACTCGTAGGGAGGAAGCTCTCACGACCATTCAAGACTAGTATCGTATTCACGAACGTATCGTAGGGAGGAAGCTCCCACGACCATTCAAGACTAGTATCGAATCCACGAACGTATCGTAGGGGAGAAGTTCCACGACCATTCAAGACTAGTATCGAATCCACGAAGGTTTCGTAGGGAGGAAGCTCCACGACCATTCAAGACTAGTATCGTATCCACGAACGTATCGTAGGGAGGATGTTCTCACGACAATTCAAGACTAGTACCGTATCTACGAATATATCGTAGGGAGGAAGCTCCCATGACCATTCAAGGCTAGTATCGTATCCACGAACGTATCGTTGGGAGGAAGCTACCATGACCATTCAAGACTAGTGTCGTATCCACGAATGTATCGTAGGGAGGAAGCCCCCACCACCATTCAAGACTAGTATCGTATCCACGAACGTATCATAGGGTGGAAGCCCCCACCAGCATTCAAGACCTGTATCGTGTCCCAACCGTATCGTAGGGAGGAAGCTAACATTACCATACAAGCCTAGTATCGTATCCACGAACGTATCGTAGGGAGGAAGCTCCACGACCATTCAAGACTAGTATCGTTTCTAAGAACGTATCGTAGGGAGGATGTTACACGACCATTCAAGACAAGTATCGTATCTACGAACGTATCGTAGGGAGGAAGTTCCACGACCGTTCAAGACTAGTATCGTATCCACGAACGTATCGTAGGGGGAAGTTCCACGACCATTCAAGACTAGTATCGTATCCACAGACGTAACGTAGGAAGGAAACTCCCACGACAATTCAAGACTAGTATCGTATCCACGATCATATCGTAGGGAGGAAGCTCCACGACCATTCTAGACTAGTATCGTATCCACAAACGTATCGTCGGGGGAAACTTGCACGACACTTCAAGACTAGTATCGTATAAACGAACGTATCGTAGGGAGAAAGCTCCCACGACCATTCAAGACTAGTATCGTATCTACGGACGTATCGTAGGGAGGAAGCCCCCACGACACTTCAAGACAAGTATCTTCTCCACGAGCGTATCTTAGGGAGGAAGCTCCCATGACCATTCAAGACTAGTATCGTATCTACGAGCGTACCGTAGTGAGGAGGCTCCCATGACCATTCAAGACTAGTATCGTATCCACGAAAGTATCGTAGGGAGAAAGCTCCCAAGACCATTCAAGAATAGTATCGTATCCACGAACGTATCGAAGGGAGGAATCTCCCATGACGATTCAAGACTAGTATAGTATCCTCGAACGTATCGTAGGGAGGCAGTTCTCATGACCATTCAAGACTAGTATCGTATCCACGAACCTATCGTAGGGAGGAAGCTCCCATGTCCATTCAAGACTAGTATCGTATCCTCGAACGTATGTTAAGGAGGAAGCTCTCATGACCATTCAAGACTAGTATCGTATCCATAAATATATCGTAGGGAGGAAGTTCCCATGTCCATTCAAAGCGATTATCGTATCCACGAACGTATGGTAAGGAGGAAGCTCTCATGACAATTCAAGTCTAGTATCGTATCCACGAACGTATCGTAGGGAGGAAGCCCTCATGACCATTCAAGACTAGTATCGTATCCACAAATATATCGTAGGGAGGAAGCACCCAAGTCCATTCAAAGCAATTATCGTATCCACGAACGTATGGTAAGGAGGAAGCTCTCATGACCATTCAAGTCTAGTATCGTATCCACGAACGTATCGTAGGGTGGATGCTCTCATGACCATTCAAGACTAGTATCGTATCCACGAACGTATCCTAGGGAGGAAGCTCCCACGACCATTCAAGTCTAGTAACGTATGCACGAAAGTATCGTAGGGAGGAATCTCCCACGACTATTCAAGACCAGTGTCGTATCCACGAACGTATCGTTGGGAGGAAGCTCCCATGACCATTCAAGACTAGTATGGTATCCACGAACGTATCGTAGGGAGGAATCTCCCATGACCATTCAAGACTAGTATCGTATCCACGAACGTATCGTCGGGAGAAAGCCCCAAGAACATTCAAGACTAGTATCGTATCCAGTAACGTATCGTAGGGAGGAAGCTCTCACGACCATTCAAGACAAGTATCGAATCCACGAACGTATATTAGGGAGGAAGCTCCCATGGCCATTCAAGACTAGTATCGTATCCACGAACGCATCGTAGGGAGAAAGCTCCCATGACCATTCAAGTCTAGTATCGTATCGACGAACGTATCGTAGGGAGGAAGCTCCAATGAACATTCAACACTAGTATCGTATCCATGAACGTATCGTGGAGAGGAAGCTCCCAGGACTAATCAAGAATAGCATCGTATCTACGAACGTATCGTAGGGAGGAATTTCCGATGACCATTCAAGACCAGTATCGTATCCACGAACGTACCGTAGGGAGGAATTTTCCACGACCATTCAAGACTACTATCGTATCCAACAAAAGTATAGTAGGGAGGAAGCTGCACGTCGTTTCAAGACTAGTATCATATCCACGAACGTATCGTAGGGAGGAAGCTCCAACAACCATTCAAGACTAGTATCGTATCCACGAACGTATCGTAGGGAGGAAGCTCCCAGGACTATTCAAGAATAGCATCGTATCTACGAACGTATCGTAGGGTGGAATTTCCGATAACCATTCAAGACCAGTATCGTATCCACGAACGTACCGTAGGGAGTAATTTCCCAAGACCATTCAAGACTACTACCGTATCCAACAACGTATCGTAGGGAGGAAGGTGCACAACGTTTCAAGACTAGTATCGTATCCGCGAACGTATCGTAGAGAGGAAGCTCCCACAACCATTCAAGGCTAGTATCGTATACACGAACGTATCGTAAGGAGGAAGCTCTGACGAACATTCAAGACTAGTATCGTATCCACGAACGTTTCGTAAGGAGGAAGCTCCACGACCATTCAAGACTAGTATCGTATCCACGAACGTATCGTAGGGAGGAAGTTCTCACGACCATTCAAGACTAGTATAGTATCTACGAACATATCGTAGGGAGGAAGCTCCCGTAACCATTCAAGACTAGTATCGTATCCACAAACGTATCGTAGGGAGGAAGCTCCCTTGTCCATTCAAGACGATTATCGTATCCACGAACGTATGGTAAGGAGGAAGCTCTCATGACCATTCAAGTCTAGTATCGTATCCACGAACGTTACGTAGGGAGGAAGCTCTCATGACCATCCAATACTAGTATCGTATCCACGAATGTATCGTAGGGAGGAATCCCCCACCACCATTCAAGACTAGTATCGTATCCACGAACGTATCATAGGGAGGAAGTCCCCACCACCATTCAAGACTTGTATCGTATCCACGAACGTATCGTGGGGAGGAAGCTACCATTACCATACAAGACTAGTATCGTACCTACGAACGTATCGTGGGAGGATGCTAAACGACCATTCAAGATTAGTATCGTTTCTACGAACTTATCGTAGGGAGGAATTTCCACGACCATTCAAGACTAGTATCGTATCTACGAACGAATCGTAGGGAGGAAGTTCCACGACCATTCAAGACTAGTATCGTATCCACGAACGTATGGTAGGGGGGAAGTTCCGCGTCCGTTTAGACTAGTATCGTATCCACGAACGTATCGTAGGAAGGAAGCTCCCACGACAATTCAAGACTAATATCGTATCCACGAACCTATCGTAGGGAGGAATCCAGCATGACCATTAAAGACTTATATCGTACACACGAACCGATCGTAGGGAGGAATCTCCCACGACCATTCAAGACTAGTATCGTATCCACGAACTTATTGTAGGGAGGAAGCTCTCATGACCATTCAAGACTAGTATCGTATCCACGAACGTGTCGTAGAGCGATAGCTCTCACGACCTTTCAAGGCTAGTATCGTATCCACGAACGACTCGTAGGGAGGAAGCTCTCACGACCATTCAAGACTAGTATCGTATTCACGAACGTATCGTAGGGAGGAAGCTCCCACGACCATTCAAGACTAGTATCGAATCCACGAACTTATCGTAGGGGAGAAGTTCCACGACCATTCAAGACTAGTATCGAATCCACCAAGGTTTCGTAGGGAGGAAGCTCCACGACCATTCAAGACTAGTATCGTATCCACGAACGTATCGTAGGGAGGATGTTCTCACGACAATTCAAGACTAGTACCGTATCTACGAACATATCGTAGGGAGGAAGCTCCCATGACCATTCAAGGCTAATATCGTATCCCCGAACGTATCGTTGGGAGGAAGCTACCATGACCATTCAAGACTAGTGTCGTATCCACGAATGTATCGTAGGGAGCAAGCCCCCACCACCATTCAAGACTAGTATCGTATCCAAGAACGTATCATAGGGTGGAAGCCCCCACCAGCATTCAAGACCTGTATCGTGTCCCAACCGTATCGTAGGGAGGAAGCTAACATTACCATACAAGACTAGTATCGTATCCACTAACGTATCGTAGGGAGGAAGCTCCACGACCATTCAAGACTAGTATCGTTTCTAAGAACGTGTCGTAGGGAGGAAGTTACACGACCATTCAAGACTAGTATCGTATCCACGAACGTATCGTAGGGGGAAGTTCCACGACCATTCAAGACTAGTATTGAATCCACGAATGTTTCGTAGGGAGGAAGCTCCACGACCTTTCAAGGCTAGTATCGTATCCACGAACGACTCGTGGAGGGAAGCTCTCACGACCATTCAAGACTTGTATCGTATACACGAGCGTATCGTAGGTAGGAAGGTCCAACTACCATTCAAGACTAGTACCGTATCCACGAACGTATCATAGGGAGGGAGCTCCCACAACCATTCAGGACTAGTATCGTATACACGAACGTATCGTAAGGAGGAAGCTCTCACGACCATCCTAGACTAGTATCGTATCCACGAACGTATCGTAGGGAGGAAGCTCCCACGACCATTCAAGACTAGTATCGAATCCACGAACGTATCGTAGGGGAGAATTTCCACGACCATTCAAGACTAGTATTGAATCCACGAAGGTTTCGTAGGGAGGAAGCTCCACGACCATTCAAGACTAGTATCGTATCCACGAACGTATCGTAGGGTGGATGTTCTCACGCCAATTCTTGACTAGTATCGTATCTACGAACATATCGTAGGGAGGAAGCTCCCATGGCCATTCAAGGCTAGTATCGTATCCACGAACGTATCGTTGGGAGGAAGCTACCATGACCATTCAAGACTAGTGTCGTATCCACGAATGTATCGTAGGGAGGAAGCCCCCACCACCATTCGAGACTAGTACTGTATCCACGAACGTATCATAGGGTGGATGCCCCCACCACAATTCAATACCTGTATCGTGTCTACGAACGTATCGTATGGAGGAAGCTAACATTACCATACAAGACAAGTATCGTATCCACGAACGTATCGTAGGGAGGAAGCTCCACGACCATTCAAGGCTAGTATCGATTCTACGAACTTATCGTAGGGAGGAAGTTCCACGACCATTCAAGACTAGTATCATATCTACGAACATATCGTAGGGAGGAAGCTCCCATGACCATTCAAGGCTAGTATCGTATCCACGAACGTATCGTTGGGAGGAAGCTACCATGACCATTCAAGACTAGTGTCGTATCCACGAATGTATCGTAGGGAGGAAGCCCCCACCACCATTCAAGACTAGTATCGTATCCACGAACGTATCATAGGGTGGAAGCCCCCACCAGCATTCAAGACCTGTATCGTGTCCCAACCGTATCGTAGGGAGGAAGCTAACATTACCATACAAGACTAGTATCGTATCCACGAACGTATCGTAGGGAGGAAGCTCCACGACCATTCAAGACTAGTATCGTTTCTAAGAACGTATCGTAGGGACGTAGGGAGGAAGTTACACGACCATTCAAGACTAGTATCGTATCCACGAACGTATCGTAGGGGGAAGTTCCACGACCATTCAAGACTAGTATCGTATCCACAGACGTAACGTAGGAAGGAAACTCCCACGACAATTCAAGACTAGTATCGTATCCACGATCGTATCGTAGGGAGGAAGCTCCACGACCATTCTAGACTAGTATCGTATCCACAAACGTATCGTCGGGGGAAACCCCCACGACACTTCAAGACTAGTATCGTATACACGAACGTATCGTAGGGAGAAAGCTCCCACGACCATTCAAGACTAGTATCGTATCTACGGACGTATCGTAGGGAGGAAGCCCCCACGACACTTCAAGACAAGTATCTTATCCACGAGCGTATCTTAGGGAGGAAGCTCCCATGACCATTCAAGACTAGTATCGTATCTACGAGCGTACCGTAGTGAGGAGGCTCCCATGACCATTCAAGACTAGTATCGTATCCACGAAAGTATCGTAGGGAGAAAGCTCCCAAGACCATTCAAGAATAGTATCGTATCCACGAACGTATCGAAGGGAGGAATCACCAATGACGATTCAAGACTAGTATCGTATCCACGAACCTATCGTAGGGAGGAAGCTCCCATGTCCATTCAAGACTAGTATCGTATTCTCGAACGTATGTTAAGGAGGAAGCTCTCATGACCATTCAAGACTAGTATCGTATCCATAAATATATCGTAGGGAGGAAGTTCCCATGTCCATTCAAAGCGATTATCGTATCCACGAACGTATGGTAAGGAGGAAGCTGTCATGACCATTCAAGTCTAGTATCGTATCCACGAACGTATCGTAGGGAGGACGCTCTCATGACCATTCAAGACTAGTATCGTATCCACAAATATATCGTAGGGAGGAAGCACCCAAGTCCATTCAAAGCGATTATCGTATCCACGAACGTATGGTAAGGAGGAAGCTCTCATGACCATTCAAGTCTAGTATCGTATCCATGAACGTATCGTAGGGAGGAAGCTCTCATGACCATTCAAGACTAGTATCGTATCCACGAACGTATCGTAGGGTGGATGCTCTCATGACCATTCAAGACTAGTATCATATCCACGAACGTATCCTAGGGAGGAAGCTCCCACGACCATTCAAGTCTAGTAACGTATGCACGAAAGAATCGTAGGGAGGAATCTCCCACGACTATTCAAGACCAGTGTCGTATCCACGAACGTATCGTTGGGAGGAAGCACCCATGACCATTCAAGACTAGTATGGTATCCACGAACGTATCGTAGGGAGGAATCTCCCATGACCATTCAAGACTAGTATCGTATCCACGAACGTATCGTCGGGAGAAAGCTCTCACGACCATTCAAGACAAGTATCGAATCCACGAACGTATATTAGGGAGAAAGCTCCCATGGCCATTCAAGACTAGTATCGTATCCACGAACGCATCGTAGGGAGAAAGCTCCCATGACCATTCAAGTCTAGTATCGTATCGACGAACGTATCGTAGGGAGGAAGCTCCAATGAACATTCAACACCAGTATCGTATCCATGAACGTATCGTGGAGAGGAAGCTCCCAGGACTATTCAAGAATAGCATCGTATCTACGAACGTATCGTAGGGAGGAATTTCCGATGACCATTCAAGACCAGTAACGTATCCACGAACGTACCGTAGGGAGGAATTTTCCACGACCATTCAAGACTACTATCGTATACAACAACGTATAGTAGGGAGGAAGCTGCACGACGTTTCAAGACTAGTATCGTATCCACGAACGTATCGTAGGGAGGAAGCTCCAACAACCATTCAAGACTAGTATCGTATCCACGAACGTATCGTAGGGAGGAAGCTCCCAGGACTATTCAAGAATAGCATCGTATCTACGAACGTATCGTAGGGTGGAATTTCCGATGACCATTCAAGACCAGTATCGTATCCACGAACGTACCGTAGGGAGTAATTTCCCAAGACCATTCAAGACTACTATCGTATCCAACAACGTATCGTAGGGAGGAAGGTGCACGACGTTTCAAGACTAGTATCGTATCCGCGAACGTATCGTAGAGAGGAAGCTCCCACAACCATTCAAGGCTAGTATCGTATACACGAACGTATCGTAAGGAGGAAGCTCTGACGAACATTCAAGACTAGTATCGTATCCACGAACGTATCGTTGGGAGGAAGCTCACACGGCCATTCAAGACTAGTATCGAATCCACGAACGTATCGTAGGGGAGAAGATCCACGCCCATTCAAGGCTAGTATCGAATCGACGAACGTTTCGTAAGGAGGAAGCTCCACGACCATTCAAGACTAGTATCGTATCCACGAACGTATCGTAGGGAGGAAGTTCTCACGACCATTCAAGACTAGTATAGTATCTACGAACTTATCGTAGGGAGCAAGCTCCCGTAACCATTCAAGACTAGTATCGTATCCACGAACCTATCGTAGGGAGGAAGCTCCCATGACCATTCAAGACTAGTATCGTATCCACAAACGTATCGTAGGGAGGAAGCTCCCTTGTCCATTCAAGACGATTATCGTATCCACGAACGTATGGTAAGGAGGAAGCTCTCATGACCATTCAAGTCTAGTATCGTATCCACGAACGTTACGTAGGGAGGAAGCTCTCATGACCATCCAATACTAGTATCGTATCCACGAATGTATCGTAGGGAGGAATCCCCCACCACCATTCAAGACTAGTATCGTATCCACGAACGTATCATAGGGAGGAAGTCCCCACCACCATTCAAGACTTGTATCGTATCCACGTACGTATCGTGGGGAGGAAGCTACCATTACCATACAAGACTAGTATCGTACCTACGAACGTATCGTGGGAGGATGCTAAACGACCATTCAAGATTAGTATCGTTTCTACGAACTTATCGTAGGGAGGAATTTCCACGACCATTCAAGACTAGTATCGTATCTACGAACGAATCGTAGGGAGGAAGTTCCACGACCATTCAAGACTAGTATCGTATCCACGAACGTATGGTAGGGGGGAAGTTCCGCGTCCGTTTAGACTAGTATCGTATCCACGAACGTATCGTAGGAAGGAAGCTCCCACGACAATTCAAGACTAATATCGTATCCACGAACCTATCGTAGGGATGAATCCAGCATAACCATTAAAGACTTATATCGTATACACGAACCGATCGTAGGGAGGAATCTCCCACAACCATTCAAAACTAGTATCGTATCCACGAACTTATTGTAGGGAGGAAGCTCTCATGACCATTCAAGACTAGTATCGTATCCACGAACGTGTCGTAGGGCGATAGCTCTCACGACCTTTCAAGGCTAGTATCGTATCCACGAACGACTCGTAGGGAGGAAGCTCTCACGACCATTCAAGACTAGTATCGTATTCACGAACGTATCATAGGGAGGAAGCTCCCACGACCATTCAAGACTATTATCGAATCCACGAACGTATCGTAGGGGAGAAGTTCCACGACCATTCAAGACTAGTATCGAATCCACCAAGGTTTCGTAGGGAGGAAGCTCCACGACCATTCAAGACTAGTATCGTATCCACGAACGTATCGTAGGGAGGATGTTCTCACGACAATTCAAGACTAGTACCGTATCTACGAACATATCGTAGGGAGGAAGCTCCCATGACCATTCAAGGCTAATATCGTATCCACGAACGTATCGTTGGGAGGAAGCTACCATGACCATTCAAGACTAGTGTCGTATCCACGAATGTATCGTAGGGAGCAAGCCCCCACCACCATTCAAGACTAGTATCGTATCCAAGAACGTATCATAGGGTGGAAGCCCCCACCAGCATTCAAGACCTGTATCGTGTCCCAACCGTATCGTAGGGAGGAAGCTAACATTACCATACAAGACTAGTATCGTATCCACTAACGTATCGTAGGGAGGAAGCTCCACGACCATTCATGACTAGTATCGTTTCTAAGAACGTGTCGTAGGGAGGAAGTTACACGACCATTCAAGACTAGTATCGTATCCACGTAAGTATCGTAGGGGGAAGTTCCACGACCATTCAAGACTAGTATTGAATCCACGAATGTTTCGTAGGGAGGAAGCTCCACGACCTTTCAAGGCTAGTATCGTATCCACGAACGACTCGTGGAGGGAAGCTCTCACGACCATTCAAGACTTGTATCGTATACACGAGCGTATCGTAGGTAGGAAGGTCCCACTACCATTCAAGACTAGTACCATATCCACGAACGTATCATAGGGAGGGAGCTCCCACAACCATTCAGGACTAGTATCGTATACACGAACGTATCGTAAGGAGGAAGCTCTCACGACCATCCTAGACTAGTATCGTATCCACGAACGTATCGTAGGGAGGAAGCTCCCACGACCATTCAAGACTAGTATCGAATCCACGAACGTATCGTAGGGGAGAATTTCCACGACCATTCAAGACTAGTATTGAATCCACGAAGGTTTCGTAGGGAGGAAGCTCCACGACCATTCAAGACTAGTATCGTATCCACGAACGTATCGTAGGGAGGATGTTCTCACGCCAATTCTTGACTAGTATCGTATCTACGAACATATCGTAGGGAGGAAGCTCCCATGGCCATTCAAGGCTAGTATCGTATCCACGAACGTATCGTTGGGAGGAAGCTACCATGACCATTCAAGACTAGTGTCGTATCCACGAATGTATTGTAGGGAGGAAGCCCACACCACCATTCGAGACTAGTATCGTATCCACGAACGTATCATAGGGTGGATGCCCCCACCACAATTCAAGACCTGTATCGTGTCTACGAACGTATCGTATGGAGGAAGCTAACATTACCATACAAGACAAGTATCGTATCCACGAACGTATCGTAGGGAGGAAGCTCCACGACCATTCAAGGCTAGTATCGATTCTACGAACTTATCGTAGGGAGGAAGTTCCACGACCATTCAAGACTAGTATCATATCTACGAACGTATCGTAGGGAGGAGGTTCCACGACCATTCAAGACTAGTATCGTATCCACGAACGTATCGTAGGGAGGAAGTTCCACGACAATTCAAGACTAGTATCGAATCCACGATCGAATCGCAGGGAGGAAGCTCAACGACCATTCAAGACTAGTATCGTATCCACGAACGTGTCATTGGGTGGAAGCCCCCTCCAACATTCAAGACCTGTATCGTGTCCACGACAGTATCGTATGGAGGAAGCTAACATTACCATACAAGACTAGTATCGTATCCACGAACGTATCGTAGGGAGGAAGCTCCACGACCATTCAAGGCTAGTATCGTTTCTACGAACGTATCGTAGGGAGGAAGTTCCACGATCATTCAAGTCTAGTATCGTATCTACGAACATATCGTTGGGAGGTAGTTCCACGACTATTCAAGACTAGTATCGTATCTACGAACTTATCGTAGGGAGGAAGCTCCACGACCATTCAAAGCTAGTATCGTTTCTACGAACGTATCGTAGGGAGGAAGTTCCACGATAATTCAAGTCTAGTATCGTATCTACGAACGTATCGTTGGGAGGAAGTTCCACGACTATTCAAGACTAGTATCGTATCCACGAACGTATCGTAGGGAGGAAACTACCATTACCATACAAGACTAGTATCATGCCCACGAACGTATCGTGGGGAGGAAGCTCCACGACCATTCTAGACTAGTATCATTTCTACGAACGTATCGTAGGGAGGAAGTTCCACGACCATTCAAGACTAGTATCGTATCTACGAACGTATCGTGGGGAGGAAGCTCCACGACCATTCAAGACAAGTATCGTTTCTACGAACTTTTAGTAGGGAGGAAGTTCCACGACCATTCAAGACTAGTATCGTATCCACGAACGTATGGTAGGGGGGAGGTTCCGCGTCCATTCAAGACTAGTATCGTATCCACGAACGTTTCGTAGGAAGGAAGCTCCCACGACAATACAAGACTATTATTGTATCCACGAACGTATCGTAGGGAGGAATCTACCATTACCTTTAAAGACCAGTATCGTATACACGAACGGATCGTAGGTATGAATCTCCCACGACCATTCAAGACTAGTATCGTATCCACGAACTTATTGTAGGGAGTAAGCTGTCATGACCATTCATGATTGGTATCGTATATACGAACGTATCGTAGCAAGGTAGCTCTCACGACCTTTCAAGGCTAGTATCGTATTCACGAAAGACTCGTAGGGAGGATGCTCTCACGACCATTCAAGACTAGTATCGTATACACGAGCGTATCGTAGGGAGTAACCACTCCCGACCATTCAAGTCTAGTATCGTATCAACGAACGTTTCGTAGGGAGTAAGCTCTCACGACCATTCAAGCCTATTATCGTATCCACGAACGTATTGTAGGGAGGAAGCTACCATGACCGTTGAAGACTAGTATCGTATCCACGAACGTATCGTTGGGTGGAAGCTCCAACCACCATTCAAGACTAGTATCGTATCCACGAACGTATCGTAGGTAGGAAGTTCCCATTACTATTCAAGACTTGTACCGTAACCACGAACGTATCATTGGGAGCAAGCACCCACGACCATTGGAGACCATATCGTATCCACGAACGTAATGTAGGTAGGAAGCTCCCATGACCATTCAAGACTAGTATCGTATCCACGAACCCATTATAGGGGGAACCTCCCATGACCGTTCAAGAATAGTATCGTATCCACAAACGTATCGTAGGGAGGATTCTCCCTTGACCATTCAAGGCTGGTATCATATCCACGAACGTATCGTAGAGAGGAAGCTTCCATGACCATTCAAGATTTTACCGTATCCACAAACGTATCGAAGGGAGGAAGCTCCCACGACCATTCAAGACCAGTATCGTATCCACTAACGTATCGTAGGGAGGAAGCTCCCTTGACCATTCAAGATTGGCATCGTATCCCCGAACGTATTATAGGGAGGAAGCTCCACCATCTTTCAAAACCAGTATCATATCCACGAACGTATCGTAGGGAGGAAGATCTCACGACCATTCAAGACCAGTATCGTTTCCACAAACGTATCGTAGGGAGGGAGCTCCCTTGACAATTCAAGACTGGTATCGTACCTACGAACGTATTGTAGGGTTGAAGCTCCTTCACCATTCAAGACCTGTATCGTATCCACGAACGTATTGTAGGGAGGACGCTCCACCACCATTCAAGACCAGTATCGTATCCACAAACGTATCGTAGGGAGGAAGCTCCCATGACCTTTCAAGACTTGTACCGTATCCAAGAACGTATCGTAGGGAGGACGTTCCACGACCATTCAGGACTAGTAGCGTATCAACGAACGTATCGTAGGGAGGAAGCCCCCACGACCATTCAAGACTAGTATCGTATCTACGAATGTATCGTAGGGAGTGAGTTCCACGACCATTCAAGGCTAGTATCGTATCCACGAACGTATCGTAGGGGGAAGTTCCACGAACATTCAAGACCAATATCGTATCGACGAACGTATCGTAGGGAGGAAGTTCCACGACCATTCAAGACTAGTATCGTATCTACGAACTTATCGTAGGGAGGAAGTTCCGAGACCATTCAAGACTGGTATCGTATCCACGAAGGTATCGTAGGGAGGAATCTCCCATCAGCATTCAAGACAAGTAATGTATCCACGAACGTATCGTAGGGAGGAAGCTCCCATTACCAATCAAGACTAGTATCGTTTCTACGAACGTATCGTAGGGAGGAAGCTCCCATTACCATTCAAGACTAGTTTCCTATCATCGAACGTATCGTAGCAAGGAATCTCCCATGACCAATCAAGACTAGTAACGTATTCACAAACGTATCGTTGTGAGGAAGCTCCCTTGACCATTCAAGACTGGTATCGTAACCACGAACGTATCGTAGGGAGGAAGCTCCCATTACCATTCAAGACTAGTATCCTATCATCGAACGTATCGTAGGAAGGAAGCTACCATGACCATTGAAGACTAGTGTCGTATCCACGAATGTATCGTAGGGAGGAAGCCCCATCCACAATTCAAGACTGGTATCGCATCCACGAACGCATCATAGGGTGGAAGCCCCCACCACCATTCAAGACATGTATCGTGTCCACGAACGTATCGTTGGGAGGAAGCTAACATTACCATACAAGACTAGTATCGTATCCACGAACGTAACATAGGGAGGAAGCTCCACGACCATTCAAGACTAGTATCGTTTCTACGAACGTATCGTAGGGAGGAAGTTCCACGACCATTCAAGACTAGTATCGTATCTACGGACATATCGTAGGGAGGAAGTTCACGACCATTCAAAACTAGTATCGTATCCATGAACGTATCGAAGGGGGAAAGTTCCACGACCATTCAAGACTAGTATCGTATCCACAAACGTATCGTAGGGAGGAAGTTACCATGACCATTCAAGACTAGTGTCGTATCCACGAACGTATCATAGGGAGGAAAACCCCCATCACCATTCAAGACTAGTATCGTATCCACGAACGTATCATAGGGTGGAAGCCCCAACCACCATCAAGACTTGTATCGTATCCCCGAACGTATCGTGTGGAGGAAGCTACCATTACCATACAAGACTAGTATCGTATCCACGAACGTATCGTAGGGAGGAAACTCCACGACAATTCAAGAATAATATCGTATCTACGAACGTATAGTAGGGAGGAAGTTCCCCGACCATTCAAGACAAGTATCGTATCCACGAACGTATGGTAGGGGGGATGTTCCGCGTCCATTCAAGACTAGTATCGTATCCACGAACGTATCGTAGGCAGGAAGTTCCCACGACAATTGAAGACTATTATTGTATCCACGAACGTATCGTAGGAAGGAATCTACCATGACCAATAAAGACTAGTATCGTATACACGAAAGGATCGTCGGGAGGAATCTCCCACGACCATTCAAGACTAGTATCATATCCACGAACTTATTGTAGGGAGGAAGCTCTCATGACCATTCAAGACTGGTATCGTATATACGAACGTATTGTAGGAAGGTAGCTCTCACGACAATTCATGGCTAGTATCGTATCCACGAACGACTCGTCCGGAGGAAGCTCTCACGACCATTCAAGGCCATTATCGTATCCACGAACGTATTGTAGGGAGGAAGCTACCTTGACCGTTGAAGACTAGTATCGTATCCACGAACGTATCGTAGGGTGGAAGCCCCCGCCACCATTCAAGTCTAGTATCGTATCCACGAACGTATGGTCGGTAGGAAGTTTCCATTACCATTCAAGACTAGTACCGTATCCACGAACGTATCAAAGGGAGCAAGCACCCACGACCATTCAAGACCAATATCGTTTCCACGAACGTAATGTAGGTAGGAAGCTCCCATAATCATTCAAGACTAGTATTGTATCCACGAACGTATCGTAGGGGGAAAGCTACCAAGATCATTCTAGACTAGTATCGTATCCACGAACGTAATGAAGGGAGGACGTTCCCACGATCATTCAAGACTAATATCGTATCCACGAACGTATCGTAGGGAGGATTTTCCCATGACAATTCAAGATTAGTTTCGTATCCACGAACGACTCGTCCGGAGGAAGCTCTCACGACCATTCAAGACTAGTATCTTATACACGAGCGTATCGTAGGGAGTAACCACTCACGACCATTCAAGACTAGTATCGTATCAACGAACGCTTCGTAGGGAGGTAGCTCTCACGACCATTCAAGGCTATTATCTTATCCACGAACGTATTGTTGGGAGGAAGCTACCATGACCGTTGATGACTAGTATCGTATCCACGAACGTATCGTAGGGTGGAAACCCCCGCCACCATTCAAGACTAGTATCATATCAACGAACGTATCGTAGGTAGGAAGTTCCCATTACCATTCAAGACTAGTATCATATCTACGAACGTATCGTAGGGAGGAATTTCCGATGACCATTCAAGACCAGTATCGTATTCACGAACGTACCGTAAGGGGGAATTACCCATGACCAATCAAGACTACTATCTTACCCAACAACGTATCGTAGGGAGGAAGCTGCACGACGTTTCAAGACTAGTATCGTATCCGTGAACGTATCGTAGGGAGGAAGCTACCACAGCCATTCAAGACTAGTATCGTATACACGAACGTATCGTAAGGAGGTAGCTCTGACGACCATTAAAGACTAGTATCGTATCCACGGACGTATCGTTGGGAGGTAACTCCCACGACCATTCAAGACTAGTATCGAATCCACGAACGTATCGTAGGGGAGAAGTTCCACGCCCATTCAAGACTAGTATCGAATCCACGAACGTTTCGTTAGGAGGAAGATCCACGACCATTCAAGACTAGTATCGTATCCACGAACGTATCGTAGGGAGGAAGTTCTCACGACCATTCAAGACTAGTATCGTATCTACGAACATATCGTTGGGAGGAAGCTACCGGACCATTCAAGACTAGTATCGTATCCACGAACGTATCGTTGGGAGGAAGCTCCCTCGACCATTCATGACTAGTATCGTATCCACGAAATTATCGTAGGGAGGAAGTTCCAAGATCATTCAAGTCTAGTATCGTATCTACGGAAGTATCGTAGGGGAGAAGTTCCACGACCATTCAAGTCTAGTATCGAATCCACGAAGGTTTCGTAGGGAGGAAACTCCACGACTATTCAAGACTAGTATCGTATCCACGAACGTATCGTAGGGAGGATGTTCTCCCGACAATTCAAGACTAGTATCGTATCTACGAAGATATCGTAGGGAGGAAGCTCCCATGACCATTCAAGACTAGTATCGTATCCACGAACTTATCGCTGGGAGGAAGCTACCATGACCATTCAAGACTAGTGTCGTATCCACGAATGTATCGTAGGGAGGAAGCCCCCACCACCATTCAAGACTAGTATCGTATCCACGAACGTATCATAGGGTGGAAGCCCCCACCACCATTCAAGACCTGTATCGTGTCCACGAACGTATCGTAGGGAGGAAGCTAACATTACCATACAAGACTAGTATCGTATCCACGAACGTATAGTCGGGAGGAAGTTCCACGACCATTCAAGACTAGTATCGTATCCACGAACGTATCGTAGGAAGGAAACTCCCACGACAATTCAAGACTAGTATCGTATCCACGATCGTATCTTAGGGAGGAAGCTCCACGACCATTCAAGACTAGTATCGTATCCACAAACATATCGTAGGGGGGAAGCCCCCACGACCATTCAAGACTAGTATCGTATACACGATCGTATCGTAGGGAGAAAGCTCCCACGACCATTCAAGACTAGTATCGTATCTACGGACGTATCGTAGGGAGGAAACTCTCTCCACCATTCAAGTCTAGTATCATATCCTTGAAAGTATCATATGGAGGATGCCCCCACGACCATTCAAGAAAAGTATCTCATCCACGAGCGTATCTTAGGGAGGAAGCTCCCATGACCATTCAAGACTAGTATCGTATTCACGAGCGTACCGTAGTGAGGATGCCCCCATGACCATTTAAGACTAGTACCGTATCCACGAAAGTATCGTAGGGAGAAAGCTCCCAAGACCATACTAGTATCGTATCCACGAACGTATCGTAGGGAGGATGCTCTCATGACCATTCAAGACTAGTATCGTATCCACGAACGTATCGTTGGGAGGAAGCACCCACGACCATTCAAGACTAGTATCGAATCCAGTAACTTATCGTAGGGAGGAAGCTCTCACGACCATTCAAGACTAGTATCGAATCCACGAACGTATCTTAGGGAGGAAGCTTCCATGGCCATTCAAGTCTAGTATCGTATCCACGAACGCATCGTAGGGAGAAAGCTCCCATGACCATTCAAGGCTAGTATCGTATCAACGAACGTATCGTAGGGAGGATTTTCCGATGACCATTCAAGACCAGTATCGTATCCACGAACGTACCGTGAGGGGGAATTACCCATGACCAATCAAGACTACTATCTTACCCAACAACGTATCGTAGGGAGGAAGCTGCACGACGTTTCAAGACTAGTATCGTATCCGCGAACGTATCGTAGGGAGGAAGCTCCCACAGCCATTCAAGACTAGTATCGTATACACGAACGTATCGTAAGGAGGTAGCTCTGACGACCATTAAAGACTAGTATCGTATCCACGAACGTTTCGTTGGGAGGAAGCTCCCACGACCATTCAAGTCTAGTATCGAATCCACGAACGTATCGTAGGGGAGAAGTTCCACGCCCATTCCAGACTAGTATCGAATCCACGAACGTTTCGTTAGGAGGATGCTCCACGACCATTCAAGACTAGTATCGTATCCACGAACGTATCATAGGGTGGATGCCCCCACCACAATTCAAGACCTGTATCGTGTCTAAGAACGTATCGTATGGAGGAAGCTAACATTACCATACAAGACAAGTATCGTATCCACGAACGTATCATTGGGTGGAAGCCCCCTCCAACATTCAAGACCTGTATCGTGTCCACGAACGTATCGTATGGAGGAAGCTAACATTACCATACAAGACTAGTATCGTATCCACGAACGTATCGTAGGGAGGAAGCTCCAGGACCATTCAAGGCTAGTATCGTGTCCACGAACGTATCGTAGGGAGGAAGCTAATATTACCATACAAGACTAGTATCGTATCCACGAACGTATCGTAGGGAGGAAGTTCCACGACCATTCAAGACTAGTATCGTATCCACGAACGTATCGTAGGAAGGAAACACCCACGACAATTCAAGACTAGTATCATATCCACGATCGTATCTTAGGGAGGAAGCTCCACGACCATTCAAGACTAGTATCGTATCCACAAACGTATCGTAGGGGGGAAGCCCCCACGACCATTCAAGACTAGTATCGTATACACGGACGTATCGTAGGGAGAAAGCTCCCACGACCATTCAAGACTAGTATCGTATCTACGGACGTATCGTAGGGAGGAAGCTCTCTCCACCATTCAAGACTAGTATCGTATCCATGAACGTATCATAGGGAGGAAGCCCCCACGACCATTCAAGAAAAGTTTCTCATCCACGAGCGTATCTTAGGGAGGAATCTCCCATGACCATTCAAGACTAGTATCGTATTCACGAGCGTACCGTAGTGAGGATGCCCCCAAGACCATTCAAGACTAGTACCGTATCCACGAAAGTATCGTAGGGAGAAAGCTCACAAGACCATACTAGTATCGTATCCACAAACGTATCGTAGGGAGGATGCTCTCATGACCATTCAAGACTAGTATCGTATCCACGAACGTATCCTAGGGGGGAAGCTCCCTCGACCATTCAAGTCTAGTAACGTATGCACGAAAGTATCGTTGGGAGGAATCTCCCACGGCCATTCAAGACCAGTGTCGTATTCACGAACGTATCGTAGGGAGGAAGCTCCCATGACCTTTCAAGACTAGTATGGTATCCACGAACGTATCGTAGGGAGGAATCTCCCATGACCAATCAAGACTAGTATCGTATCCACGAACGTATCGTAAGGAGGTAGCTCTGACGACCATTAAAGAATTGTATCGTATCCACGAACGTATCGTTGGGAGGAAGCTCCCACGAACATTCAAGACTAGTATCGAATCCAGTAACTTATCGTAGGGAGGAAGCTCTCACGACCATTCAAGACTAGTATCGAAACCACGAACGTATCTTAGGGAGGAAGCTTCCATGGCCATTCAAGTCTAGTATCGTATCCACGAACGCATCGTAGGGAGAAAGCTCCCATGACCATTCAAGACTAGTATCGTATCAACGAACGTATCGTAGGCAGGATTTTTCCGATGACCATTCAAAACCAGTATCGTATCCACGAACGTACCGTAAGGGGGAATTACCCATGACCAATCAAGACTACTATCTTACCCAACAACGTATCGTAGGGAGGAAGCTGCACGACGTTTCAAGACTAGTATCGTATCCGCGAACGTATCGTAGGGAGGAAGCTCCCACAGCCATTCAAGACTAGTATCGTATACACGAACGTATCGTAAGGAGGTAGCTCTGACGACCATTAAAGACTAGTATCGTATCCACGAACGTATCGATGGGAGGAAGCTCCAACGACCATTTAAGACTAGTATCGAATCCACGAACGTATCGTAGGGGAGAAGTTCCACGCCCATTCAAGACTAGTATCGAATCCACGAACGTTTCGTTAGGAGGAAGCTCCACGACCATTCAAGACTAGTATCGTATCCACGAACGTATCGTAGGGAGGAAGTTCTCACGGCCATTCAAGACTAGTATCGTATCTACGAACATATCGTTGGGAGGAAGCTACCGGACCATTCAAGACTAGTATCGTATCCACGAACGTTTCGTAGGGAGGAAGCTCCCACGACCATTCATGACTAGTATCGTATCCACGAAAGTATCGTAGGGAGGAAGTTCCAAGTCAATTCAAGACTAGTAACGTATCTTCGGAAGTATCGTAGTGAGGAAGCTCACACCAACATTCAAGACAAGTATCGTGTCCACGAACGTATCGTAGGGAGGAAGCCCCCACGACCATTCAAGACTAGTATCGTATCCACAAACATATCGTTGGGACGAAGCTACCATGACCATTCAAGACTAGTGTCGAATCCACGAATGTATCGTAGGAAAGAAGCCCCCACCACCATTCAAGACTAGTAACGTATCCACGAACGTATCATAGGGAGGAAGCCCCGAACACCATTCAAGACTTGTATCGTATCCACGAACGTATCATAGGGAGGAAGCCCCCACCACCATTCAAGATTTGTATCGTATCCACGAACGTATCGTGGGGAGGAAGCTACCATTACCATACAAGAGGAGTATCGTATCTACGAACGTATCGTAGGGAGGTAGCTCCACGACCATTCAAGATTAGTATCGTTTCTATGAACGTATCGTTGGGAGGAACTTCCACGACAAGTCAACACTAGTATCGTATCTACGAACGTATCGTATGGAGGAAGTTCCACGACCGTTCAAAACTAGTATCGTATCTACGAACGTATCGTAGGGGGGAAGTTCCACGACCATTCAAGACTAGTATTGTATCCACGAACGTATCGTAGGAAGGAAACTCCCACGACAATTCAAGACTAGTATCGTATCCACGAACGTATCGTAGGAAGGAAGCTCCCACGACAATTCAAGACTATTATCTTATCCACGAACGTATCGTAGGGAGGAATCTACCATGACCATTAAAGACATGTATCGTAAACACGAACGGATCGTAGGGAGGAATCTCCCACGACAATTCAAGACTAGTATCGAATCCACGAACGTATCGTAGGGGAGAATTTCCACGACCATTCAAGCCTAGTATCGAATCCACGAAGGTTTCGTAGGGAGTTAGCTCCACGACCATTCAAGACTAGTATCGTATCCACGGACTTATTGTAGTGAGACAGCTCTCATGATCATTCAAGACTAGTATCGTATCCACGAAGGTATCGTAGGGAGGTAGCTCTCACGACCTTTCAAGGCTAGTATCGTATCCACGAACGACTCGTGGAGGGAAGCTCTCACGACCATTGAAGACTTGCATCGTATACACGAGCGTATCGTAGGTAGGAAGTTCCCACTACCATTCAAGACTAGTACCGTATCCACGAACGTATCATAGGGAGGGAGCTCCCACAACCATTCAGGACTAGTATCGTATACACGAACGTATCGTAAGGAGGAAGCTCTCCCGGCCATCCTAGACTAGTATCGTATCCACGAACGTATCGTAGGGAGGAAGCTCCCACGACCATTCAAGTCTAGTATCGAATCCACGAACGTATCGTAGGGGAGAATTTCCACGACCATTCAAGACTAGTATTGAATCCACGAAGGTTTCGTAGGGAGGAAGCTCCACGACCATTCGAGACTAGTATCGTATCCACGAACGTATCGTAGGGAGGATGTTCTCACGCCAATTCTTGACTAGTATCGTATCTACGAACATATCGTAGGGAGGAAGCTCGCATGGCCATTCAAGACTAGTATCGTATCCACGAACGTATCGTTGGGAGGAAGCTACCATGACCATTCAAGACTAGTGTCGTATCCACGAATGTATCGTAGGGAGGAAGCCCCCACCACCATTCGAGACTAGTATCGTATCCACGAACGTATCATAGGGTGGATGCCCCCACCACAATTCAAGACCTGTATCCTGTCTACGAACGTATCGTATGGAGGAAGCTAACATTACCATACAAGACAAGTATCGTATCCACGAACGTATCGTAGGGAGGAAGCTCCACGACCATTCAAGGCTAGTATAGATTCTACGAACTTATCGTAGGGAGGAAGTTCCACGACCATTCAAGACTAGTATCATATCTACGAACGTATCGTAGGGAGGAGGTTCCACGACCATTCAAGACTAGTATCGTATCCACGAACGTATCGTAGGGAGGAAGTTCCACGACCATTCAAGACTAGTATCGTATCCACGAACGTATCGAAGGAAGGAAACTCCCACGACAATTCAAGACTAGTATCGTATCCACGATCGAATCGCAGGGAGGAAGCTCAACGACCATTCAAGACTAGTATCGTATCCACGAACGTATCATTGGGTGGAAGCCCCCTCCAACATTCAAGACCTGTATCGTGTCCACGACCGTATCGTACGGAGGAAGCTAACATTACCATACAAGACTAGTATCGTATCCACGAACGTATCGTAGGGAGGAAGCTCCACGACCATTCAAGGCTAGTATCGTTTCTACGAACGTATCGTAGGGAGGAAGTTCCACGATCATTCAAGTCTAGTATCGTATCTACGAACGTATCGTTGGGAGGAAGTTCCACGACTATTCAAGACTAGTATCGTATCTACGAACGTATCGTAGGGAGGAAACTCCACGACCATTCAAGGCTAGTATCGTTTCTTCGAACGTATCGTAGGGAGGAAGTTCCACGATCATTCAAGTCTAGTATCGTATCTACGAACGTATCGTTGGGAGGAAGTTCCACGACTATTCAAGACTAGTATCGTATCCACGAACGTATCGTAGGTATGAATCTCCCACGACCATTCAGGACTAGTATCGTATCCACGAACTTATTGTAGGGAGGAAGCTGTCATGACCATTCATGAATGGTATCGTATATACGAATGTATCGTAGTAAGGTAGCTCTCACGACCTTTCAAGGCTAGTATCGCATTCACGAAAGACGCGTAGGGAGGAAGCTCTCACGACCATTCAAGACTAGTACCGTATCCACAAACGTATCGAAGGGAGGAAGCTCCCACGACCATTCAAGACCAGTATCGTATCCACAAACGAATCGTAGGGAGGAAGCTCCCTTGACCATTCAAGATTGGCATCGTATCCCCGAACGTATTATAGGGAGGAAGCTCCACCATCTTTCAAGACCAGTATCGTATCCACGAACGTATCGTAGGGAGGAAGAACTCACGACCATTCAAGACCAGTATCGTTTCCACAAACGTATCGTAGGGAGGGAGCTCCCTTGACAATTCAAGACTGGTATCGTACCTACGAAGGTATTGTAGGGCGGAAGCTCCTTCACCATTCAAGACCTGTATCGTATCCACGAACGTATTGTAGGGAGGACGCTCCACCACCATTCAAGACCAGTATCGTATCCACAAACGTATCGTAGGGAGGAAGCTCCCATGACCATTCAAGACTTGTACCGTATCCATGAACGTATCGTAGGGAGGAAATTCCACGACCATTCAGGACTAGTAGCGTATCAACGAACGTATCGTAGGGAGGAAGCCCCCACGACCATTCAAGACTAGTATCGTATCTACGAATGTATCGTAGGGAGTGAGTTCCACGACCATTCAAGGCTAGTATCGTATCCACGAACGTATCGTAGGGGGAAGTTCCACGACCATTCAAGACCAATATCGTATCGACGAACGTATCGTAGGAAGGAAGTTCCACGACCATTCAAGACTAGTATCGTATCTACGAACTTATCGTAGGGAGGAAGTTCCGAGACCATTCAAGACTGGTATCGTATCCACGAACGTATCGTAGGGAGGAATCTCCCATCAGCATTCAAGACAAGTAATGTATCCACGAACGTATCGTAGGGAGGAAGCTCCCATTGCCAATCAAGACTAGTATCGTTTCTACGAACGTATCGTAGGGAGGAAGCTCCCATTACCATTCAAGACTAGTTTCCTATCATCGAACGTATCGTAGCAAGGAATCTCCCATGACCAATCAAGACTAGTAACGTATTCACAAACGTATCGTAGTGAGGAAGCTCCCTTGACCATTCAAGACTGGTATCGTAACAACGAACGTATCGTAGGGGGAAGGTCCCATTACCATTCAAGACTAGTATCCTATCATCGAACGTATCGTAGGAAGGAAGCTACCATGACCATTGAAGACTAGTTTTGTATCCACGAATGTATCGTAGGGAGGAAGCCCCCACCACAATTCAAGACTGGTATCGTATCCACGAACGCATCATAGGGTGGAAGCCCCCACCACCATTCAAGACATGTATCGTGTCCACGAACGTATCGTTGGGAGGAAGCTAACATTACCATACAAGACTAGTATCGTATCCACGAACGTATCATAGGGAGGAAGCTCCACGACCATTCAAGACTAGTATCGTTTCTACGAACGTATCGTAGGGAGGAAGTTCCACGACCATTCAAGACTAGTATCGTATCTACGGACATATCGTAGGGAGGAAGTTCCACGACCATTCAAGACTAGTATCGTATCCATGAACGTATCGTAGGGGGGAAGTTCCACGACCATTCAAGACTAGTATCGTATCCACAAACGTATCGTAGGGAGGAAGTTACCATGACCTTTCAAGACTAGTGTCGTATCCACGAACGTATCATAGGGAGGATAACCCCCATCACCATTCAAGACTAGTATCGTATCCACGAACGTATCATAGGGTGGAAGCCCCAACCACCATCAAGACTTGTGTCGTATCCCCGAACGTATCGTGGGGAGGAAGCTACCATTACCATACAAGACTAGTATCGTATCCACGAACGTATCGTAGGGAGGAAACTCCACGACAATTCAAGAATAATATCGTACCTACGAACGTATAGTAGGGAGGAAGTTCCCCGACCATTCAAGACTAGTATCGTATGCACGAACGTATGGTAGGGGGGATGTTCCGCGTCCATTCAAGACTAGTATCGTATCCATGAACGTATCGTAGGCAGGAAGCTCCCACGACAAATGAAGACTATTATTGTATCCACGAACGTATCGTAGGGAGGAATCTACCATGACCAATAAAGACTAGTATCGTATACACGAACGGATCGTAGGGAGGAATCTCCCACGACCATTCAAGACTAGTATCATATCCACGAACTTATTGTAGGGAGGAAGCTCTCATGACCATTCAAGACTGGTATCGTATATACGAACGTATTGTAGGAAGGTAGCTCTCACAACAATTCATGGCTAGTATCGTATCCACGAACGACTCGTCCGGAAGAAGCTCTCAAGACCATTCAAGACTAGTATCGTATACACGAGCGTATCGTAGGGAGTAACCACTCACGACGATTCAAGACTAGTAACGTATCAACGAACGTTTCGTAGGGAGGAAGCTCTCACGACCATTCAAGGCTATTATCGTATCCACGAACGTATTGTAGGTAGGAAGCTCCCATGACCATTCAAGACTAGTATTGTATCCACGAACGTATCGTAGGGGGGAAGCTCCCACGACCATTCATGACTAGTATCGTATCCACGAAAGTATCGTAGGGAGGAAGTTCCAAGTCAATTCAAGACTAGTATCGTATCTTCGGAAGTATCGTAGTGAGGAAGCTCACACCAACATTCAAGACAAGTATCGTGTCCACGAACGTATCGTAGGGAGGAAGCCCCCACGACCATTCAAGACTAGTATCGTATCCACAAATATATCGTTGGGAAGAAGCTACCATGACCATTCAAGACTAGTGTCGAATCCACGAATGTATCGTAGGAAAGAAGCCCCCACCACCATTCAAGACTAGTAACGTATCCACGAACGTATCATAGGGAGGAAGCCCCGAACACCATTCAAGACTTGTATCGTATCCACGAACGTATCATAGGGAGGAAGCCCCCACCACCATTCAAGACTTGTATCGTATCCACGAACGTATCGTGGGGAGGAAGCTACCATTACCATACAAGAGGAGTATCGTATCTACGAACGCATCGTAGGGAGGTAGCTCCACGACCATTCAAGATTAGTATCGTTTCTATGAACGTATCGTTGGGAGGAACTTCCACGACAATTCAACACTAGTATCGTATCTACGAACGTATCGTATGGAGGAAGTTCCACGACCGTTCAAAACTAGTATCGTATCTACGAACGTATCGTAGGGGGGAAGTTCCACGACCATTCAAGACTAGTATCGTATCCACGAACGTATCGTAGGAAGAAAACTCCCACGACAATTCAAGACTAATATCGTATCCACGAACGTATCGTAGGAAGGAAGCTCCCACGACAATTCAAGACTATTATCTTATCCACGAACGTATCGTAGGGAGGAATCTACCATGACCATTAAAGACATGTATCGTAAACACGAACGGATCGTAGGGAGGAATCTCCCACGACAATTCAAGACTAGTATCGAATCCACGAACGTATCGTAGGGGAGAATTTCCACGACCATTCAAGCCTAGTATCGAATCCACGAAGGTTTCGTAGGGAGTTAGCTCCACGACCATTCAAGACTAGTATCGTATCCACGGACTTATTGTAGGGAGACAGCTCTCATGATCATACAAGACTAGTATCGTATCCACGAAGGTATCGTAGGGAGGTAGCTCTCACGACCTTTCAAGGCTAGTATCGTATCCACGAACGACTCGTGGAGGGAAGCTCTCACGACCATTCAAGACTTGCATCGTATACACGAGCGTATCGTAGGTAGGAAGTTCCCACTACCATTCAAGACTAGTACCGTATCCACGAACGTATCATAGGGAGGGAGCTCCCACAACCATTCAGGACTAGTATCGTATACACGAACGTATCGTAAGGAGGAAGCTCTCCCGACCATCCTAGACTAGTATCGTATCCACGAACGTATCGTAGGGAGGAAGCTCCCACGACCATTCAAGACTAGTATCGAATCCACGAACGTATCGTAGGGGAGAATTTCCACGACCATTCAAGACTAGTATTGAATCCACGATGGTTTCGTAGGGAGGAAGCTCCACGACCATTCGAGACTAGTATCGTATCCACGAACGTATCGTAGGGAGGATGTTCTCACGCCAATTCTTGACTAGTATCGTATCTACGAACATATCGTAGGGAGGAAGCTCGCATGGCCATTCAAGACTAGTATCGTATCCACGAACGTATCGTTGGGAGGAAGCTACCATGACCATTCAAGACTAGTGTCGTATCCACGAATGTATCGTAGGGAGGAAGCCCCCACCACCATTCGAGACTAGTATCGTATCCACGAACGTATCATAGGGTGGATGCCCCCACCACAATTCAAGACCTGTATCCTGTCTACGAACGTATCGTATGGAGGAAGCTAACATTACCATACAAGACAAGTATCGTATCCACGAACGTATCGTAGGGAGGAAGCTCCACGACCATTCAAGGCTAGTATCGATTCTTCGAACTTATCGTAGGGAGGAAGTTCCACGACCATTCAAGACTAGTATCATATCTACGAACGTATCGTAGGGAGGAGGTTCCACGACCATTCAAGACTAGTATCGTATCCACGAACGTATCGTAGGGAGGAAGTTCCACGACCATTCAAGACTAGTATCGTATCCACGAACGTATCGAAGGAAGGAAACTCCCACGACAATTCAAGACTAGTATCGTATCCACGATCGAATCGCAGGGAGGAAGCTCTACGACCATTCAAGACTAGTATTGTATCCACGAACGTATCATTGGGTGGAAGCCCCCTCCAACATTCAAGACCTGTATCGTGTCCACGACCGTATCGTATGGAGGAAGCTAACATTACCATACAAGACTAGTATCGTATCCACGAACGTATCGTAGGGAGGAAGCTCCACGACCATTCAAGGCTAGTATCGTTTCTACGAACGTATCGTAGGGAGGAAGTTCCACGATCATTCAAGTCTAGTATCGTATCTACGAACGTATCGTTGGGAGGAAGTTCCACGACTATTCAAGACTAGTATCGTATCTACGAACGTATCGTAGGGAGGAAACTCCACGACCATTCAAGGCTAGTATCGTTTCTTCGAACGTATCGTAGGGAGGAAGTTCCACGATCATTCAAGTCTAGTATCGTATCTACGAAAGTATCGTTGGGAGGAAGTTCCACGACTATTCAAGACTAGTATCGTATCCACGAACGTATCGTAGGTATGAATCTCCCACGACCATTCAGGACTAGTATCGTATCCACGAACTTATTGTAGGGAGGAAGCTGTCATGACCATTCATGAATGGTATCGTATATACGAATGTATCGTAGTAAGGTAGCTCTCACGACCTTTCAAGGCTAGTATCGTATTCACGAAAGACGCGTAGGGAGGAAGCTCTCACGACCATTCAAGACTAGTACCGTATCCACAAACGTATCGAAGGGAGGAAGCTCCCACGACGATTCAAGACCAGTATCGTATCCACAAACGTATCGTAGGGAGGAAGCTCCCTTGACCATTCAAGATTGGCATCGTATCCCCGAACGTATTATAGGGAGGAAGCTCCACCATCTTTCAAGACCAGTATCGTATCCACGAACGTATCGTATCCACGAACGTATCGTAGGGAGGAAGAACTCACGACCATTCAAGACCAGTATCGTTTCCACAAACGTATTGTAGGGAGGGAGCTCCCTTGACAATTCAAGACTGGTATCGTACCTACGAAGGTATTGTAGGGCGGAAGCTCCTTCACCATTCAAGACCTGTATCGTATCCACGAACGTATTGTAGGGAGGACGCTCCACCACCATTCAAGACCAGTATCGTATCCACAAACGTATCGTAGGGAGGAAGCTCCCATGACCATTCAAGACTTGTACCGTATCCAAGAACGTATCGTAGGGAGGAAATTCCACGACCATTCAGGACTAGTAGCGTATCAACGAACGTATCGTAGGGAGGAAGCCCCCACGACCATTCAAGACTAGTATCGTATCTACGAATGTATCGTAGGGAGTGAGTTCCACGACCATTCAAGACCAATATCGTATCGACGAACGTATCGTAGGGAGGAAGTTCCACGACCATTCAAGACTAGTATCGTATCTACGAACTTATCGTAGGGAGGAAGTTCCGAGACCATTCAAGACTGGTATCGTATCCACGAACGTATCGTAGGGAGGAATCTCCCATCAGCATTCAAGACAAGTAATGTATCCACGAACGTATCGTAGGGAGGAAGCTCCCATTGCCAATCAAGACTAGTATCGTTTCTACGAACGTATCGTAGGGAGGAAGCTCCCATTACCATTCAAGACTAGTTTCCTATCATCGAACGTATCGTAGCAAGGAATCTCCCATGACCAATCAAGACTAGTAACGTATTCACAAACGTATCGTAGTGAGGAAGCTCCCTTGACCATTCAAGACTGGTATCGTAACAACGAACGTATCGTAGGGGGAAGGTCCCATTACCATTCAAGACTAGTATCCTATCATCGAACGTATCGTAGGAAGGAAGCTACCATGACCATTGAAGACTAGTTTTGTATCCACGAATGTATCGTAGGGAGGAAGCCCCCACCACAATTCAAGACTGGTATCGTATCCACGAACGCATCATAGGGTGGAAGCCCCCACCACCATTCAAGACATGTATCGTGTCCACGAACGTATCGTTGGGAGGAAGCTAACATTACCATACAAGACTAGTATCGTATCCACGAACGTATCATAGGGAGGAAGCTCCACGACCATTCAAGACTAGTATCGTTTCTACGAACGTATCGTAGGGAGGAAGTTCCACGACCATTCAAGACTAGTATCGTATCTACGGACATATCGTAGGGAGGAAGTTCCACGACCATTCAAGACTAGTATCGTATCCATGAACGTATCGTAGGGGGGAAGTTCCACGACCATTCAAGACTAGTATCGTATCCACAAACGTATCGTAGGGAGGAAGTTACCATGACCTTTCAAGACTAGTGTCGTATCCACGAACGTATCATAGGGAGGAAAACCCCCATCACCATTCAAGACTAGTATCGTATCCACGAACGTATCATAGGGTGGAAGCCCCAACCACCATCAAGACTTGTGTCGTATCCCCGAACGTATCGTGGGGAGGAAGCTACCATTACCATACAAGACTAGTATCGTATCCACGAACGTATCGTAGGGAGGAAGTTCCACGATCATTCAAGTCTAGTATCGTATCTACGAACGTATCGTTGGGAGGATGTTCCACGACTATTCAAGACTAGTATCGTATCTACGAACGTATCGTAGGGAGGAAACTCCACGACCATTCAAGGCTAGTATCGTTTCTTCGAAAATATCGTAGGGAGGAAGTTCCACGATCATTCAAGTCTAGTATCGTATCTACGAACGTATCGTTGGGAGGAAGTTCCACGACTATTCAAGACTAGTATCGTATCCACGAACGTATCGTAGGTATGAATCTCCCACGACCATTCAGGACTAGTATCGTATCCACGAACTTATTGTAGGGAGGAAGCTGTCATGACCATTCATGAATGGTATCGTATATACGAATGTATCGTAGTAAGGTAGCTCTCACGACCTTTCAAGGCTAGTATCGTATTCACGAAAGACGCGTAGGGAGGAAGCTCTCACGACCATTCAAGACTAGTACCGTATCCACAAACGTATCGAAGGGAGGAAGCTCCCACGACGATTCAAGACCAGTATCGTATCCACAAACGTATCGTAGGGAGGAAGCTCCCTTGACCATTCAAGATTGGCATCGTTTCCCCGAACGTATTATAGGGAGGAAGCTCCACCATCTTTCAAGACCAGTATCGTATCCACGAACGTATCGTAGGGAGGAAGAACTCACGACCATTCAAGACCAGTATCGTTTCCACAAACGTATTGTAGGGAGGGAGCTCCCTTGACAATTCAAGACTGGTATCGTACCTACGAAGGTATTGTAGGGCGGAAGCTCCTTCACCATTCAAGACCTGTATCGTATCCACGAACGTATTGTAGGGAGGACGCTCCACCACCATTCAAGACCAGTATCGTATCCACAAACGTATCGTAGGGAGGAAGCTCCCATGACCATTCAAGACTTGTACCGTATCCAAGAACGTATCGTAGGGAGGAAATTCCACGACCATTCAGGACTAGTAGCGTATCAACGAACGTATCGTAGGGAGGAAGCCCCCACGACCATTCAAGACTAGTATCGTATCTACGAATGTATCGTAGGGAGTGAGTTCCACGACCATTCAAGGCTAGTATCGTATCCACGAACGTATCGTAGGGGGAAGTTCCACGACCATTCAAGACCAATATCGTATCGACGAACGTATCGTAGGGAGGAAGTTCCACGACCATTCAAGACTAGTATCGTATCTACGAACTTATCGTAGGGAGGAATTTCCGAGACCATTCAAGACTGGTATCGTATCCACGAACGTATCGTAGGGAGGAATCTCCCATCAGCATTCAAGACAAGTAATGTATCCACGAACGTATCGTAGGGAGGAAGCTCCCATTGCCAATCAAGACTAGTATCGTTTCTACGAACGTATCGTAGGGAGGAAGCTCCCATTACCATTCAAGACTAGTTTCCTATCATCGAACGTATCGTAGCAAGGAATCTCCCATGACCAATCAAGACTAGTAACGTATTCACAAACGTATCGTAGTGAGGAAGCTCCCTTGACCATTCAAGACTGGTATCGTAACAACGAACGTATCGTAGGGGGAAGGTCCCATTACCATTCAAGACTAGTATCCTATCATCGAACGTATCGTAGGAAGGAAGCTACCATGACCATTGAAGACTAGTTTTGTATCCACGAATGTATCGTAGGGAGGAAGCCCCCACCACAATTCAAGACTGGTATCGTATCCACGAACGCATCATAGGGTGGAAGCCCCCACTACCATTCAAGACATGTATCGTGTCCACGAACGTATCGTTGGGAGGAAGCTAACATTACCATACAAGACTAGTATCGTATCCACGAACGTATCATAGGGAGGAAGCTCCACGACCATTCAAGACTAGTATCGTTTCTACGAACGTATCGTAGGGAGGAAGTTCCACGACCATTCAAGACTAGTAACGTATCTACGGACATATCGTAGGGAGGAAGTTCCACGACCATTCAAGACTAGTATCGTATCCATGAACGTATCGTAGGGGGGAAGTTCCACGACCATTCAAGACTAGTATCGTATCCACAAACGTATCGTAGGGAGGAAGTTACCATGACCTTTCAAGACTAGTGTCGTATCCACGAACGTATCATAGGGAGGAAAACCCCCATCACCATTCAAGACTAGTATCGTATCCACGAACGTATCATAGGGTGGAAGCCCCAACCACCATCAAGACTTGTGTCGTATCCCCGAACGTATCGTGGGGAGGAAGCTACCATTACCATACAAGACTAGTATCGTATCCACGAACGTATCGTAAGGAGGAAACTCCACGACAATTCAAGAATAATATCGTACCTACGAACGTATAGTAGGGAGGAAGTTCCCCGACCATTCAAGACTAGTATCGTATCCACGAACGTATGGTAGGGGGGATGTTCCGCGCCCATTCAAGACTAGTATCGTATCCACGAACGTATCGTAGGCAGGAAGCTCCCACGACAAATGAAGACTATTATTGTATCCACGAACGTATCGTAGGGAGGAATCTACCATGACCAATAAAGACTAGTATCGTATACACGAACGGATCGTAGGGAGGAATCTCCCACGACCATTCAAGACTAGTATCATATCCACGAACTTATTGTAGGGAGGAAGCTCTCATGACCATTCAAGACTGGTATCGTATATACGAACGTATTGTAGGAAGGTAGCTCTCACAACAATTCATGGCTAGTATCGTATCCACGAACGACTCGTCCGGAAGAAGCTCTCAAGACCATTCAAGACTAGTATCGTATACACGAGCGTATCGTAGGGAGTAACCACTCACGACGATTCAAAACTAGTAACGTATCAACGAACGTTTCGTAGGGAGGAAGCTCTCACGACCATTCAAGGCTATTATCGTATCCACGAACGTATTGTAGGGAGGAAGCTACCATGACCGTTGAAGACTAGTATCGTATCCACGAGCGTATCGTAGGGTGGAAGCCCCCGCCACCATTCAAGTCTAGTATCGTATCCACGAACGTATCGTCGGTAGGAAGTTTCCATTACCATTCAAGACTAGTACCTTATCCACGAACGTATCAAAGGGAGCAAGCACCCACGACCATTCAAGACCAATATCGTATCCACGAATGTAATGTAGGTAGGAAGCTCCCATGACCATTCAAGACTAGTATTGTATCCACGAACGTATCGTAGGGGGGAAGCTACCAAGATCATTCTAGACTAGTATCGTATCCACGAACGTAATGTAGGGAGGACGTTCCCACGATCATTCAAGACTAATATCGTATCCACGAACGTATCGTAGGGAGGATTTTCCCATGACAATTCAAGATTAGTTTCGTATCCACGAACGACTCGTCCGGAGGAAGCTCTCACGACCATTCAAGACTAGTATCGTATACACGAGCGTATCGTAGGGAGTAACCACTCACGACCATTCAAGACTAGTATCGTATCACCGAACGCTTCGTAGGGAGGTAGCTCTCACGACCATTTAAGGCTATTATTTTATCCACGAACGTATTGTTGGGAGGAAGCTACCATGACCGTTGAAGACTAGTATCGTATCCACGAACGTATCGTAGGGTGGAAGCCCCCGCCACCATTCAAGACTAGTATCGTATCCACGAACGTATCGTAGGTAGGAAGTTCCCATTACCATTCAAGACTAGTATCGTATCCACGAACGTATCATAGTACGCAAGCACCCACGACCTTTCAAGACCAGTATCGTAACCACGAACGTAATGTAGTTAGGAAGCTCCCATGACCATTCAAGACTAGTATTGTATCCACGAACGTATCGTAGGGAGGAAGCTACCAAGATCATTCTAGACTAGTATCGTATTCACGAACGTAATGTAGGGAGGAAGTTCCCACGATCATTCAAGACTAATATCGTATCCACGAACGTATCGAAGGGAGGAATTTCCCATGACCATTCAAGACTAGTATCGTATCCACGAACGCATTATAGGGGGAACCACCCATGAACTTTCAAGACTAGTATCGTATCCACAAACGTATCGTTGGGAGGAAGATCCCTTGACCATTCAAGACTGGTATCATATCCACGAACGTAACGCAGGGAGGAAGCTTCCGTGACCATACAAGACCAGTATCGTATCCACAAACGTGTCGTAGGGAGGAAGCCCCCACCACAATTCAAGACTGGTATCGTATCCACGAACGCATCATAGGGTGGAAGCCCCCACCACCATTCAAGACATGTATCGTGTCCACGAACGTATCGTTGGGAGGAAGCTAACATTACCATACAAGACTAGTATCGTATCCACGAACGTATCATAGGGAGGAAGCTCCACGACCATTCAAGACTAGTATCGTTTCTACGAACGTATCGTAGGGAGGAAGTTCCACGACCATTCAAGACTAGTATCGTATCTACGGACATATCGTAGGGAGGAAGTTCCACGACCATTCAAGACTAGTATCGTATCCATGAACGTATCGTAGGGGGGAAGTTCCACGACCATTCAAGACTAGTATCGTATCCACAAACGTATCGTAGGGAGGAAGTTACCATGACCTTTCAAGACTAGTGTCGTATCCACGAACGTATCATAGGGAGGAAAACCCCCATCACCATTCAAGACTAGTATCGTATCCACGAACGTATCATAGGGTGGAAGCCCCAACCACCATCAAGACTTGTGTCGTATCCCCGAACGTATCGTGGGGAGGAAGCTACCATTACCATACAAGACTAGTATCGTATCCACGAACGTATCGTAGGGAGGAAACTCCACGACAATTCAAGAATAATATCGTACCTACGAACGTATAGTAGGGAGGAAGTTCCCTGACCATTCAAGACTAGTATCGTATCCACGAACGTATGGTAGGGGGGATGTTCCGCGCCCATTCAAGACTAGTATCGTATCCACGAACGTATCGTAGGCAGGAAGCTCCCACGACAAATGAAGACTATTATTGTATCCACGAACGTATCGTAGGGAGGAATCTACCATGACCAATAAAGACTAGTATCGTATACACGAACGGATCGTAGGGAGGAATCTCCCACGACCATTCAAGACTAGTATCATATCCACGAACTTATTGTAGGGAGGAAGCTCTCATGACCATTCAAGACTGGTATCGTATATACGAACGTATTTTAGGAAGGTAGCTCTCACAACAATTCATGGCTAGTATCGTATCCACGAACGACTCGTCCGGAAGAAGCTCTCAAGACCATTCAAGACTAGTATCGTATACACGAGCGTATCGTAGGGAGTAACCACTCACGACGATTCAAGACTAGTAACGTATCAACGAACGTTTCGTAGGGAGGAAGCTCTCACGACCATTCAAGGCTATTATCGTATCCACGAACGTATTGTAGGTAGGAAGCTCCCATGACCATTCAAGACTAGTATTGTATCCACGAACGTATCGTAGGGGGGAAGCTCCCACGACCATTCATGACTAGTATCGTATCCACGAAAGTATCGTAGGGAGGAAGTTCCAAGTCAATTCAAGACTAGTATCGTACCTTCGGAAGTATCGTAGTGAGGAAGCTCACACCAACATTCAAGACAAGTATCGTGTCCACGAACGTATCGTAGGGAGGAAGCCCCCACGACCATTCAAGACTAGTATCGTATCCACAAACATATCGTTGGGAAGAAGCTACCATGACCATTCAAGACTCAGTGTCGAATCCACGAATGTATCGTAGGAAAGAAGCCCCCACCACCATTCAAGACTAGTAACGTATCCACGAACGTATCATAGGGAGGAAGCCCCGAACACCATTCAAGACTTGTATCGTATCCACGAACGTATCATAGGGAGGAAGCCCCCACCACCATTCAAGACTTGTATCGTATCCACGAACGTATCGTGGGGAGGAAGCTACCATTACCATACAAGAGGAGTATCGTATCTACGAACGCATCAAAGGGAGGTAGCTCCACGACCATTCAAGATTATTATCGTTTCTATGAACGTATCGTTGGGAGGAACTTCCACGACAATTCAACACTAGTATCGTTTCTACGAACGTATCGTATGGAGGAAGTTCCACGACCGTTCAAAACTAGTATCGTATCTACGAACGTATCGTAGGGGGGAAGTTCCACGACCATTCAAGACTAGTATCGTATCCACGAACGTATCGTAGGAAGGAAACTCCCACGACAATTCAAGACTAATATCGTATCCACGAACGTATCGTAGGAAGGAAGCTCCCACGACAATTCAAGACTATTATCTTATACACGAACGTATCGTAGGGAGGAATCTACCATGACCATTAAAGACATGTATCGTAAACACGAACGGATCGTAGGGAGGAATCTCCCACGACAATTCAAGACTAGTATCGAATCCACGAACGTATCGTAGGGGAGAATTTCCACGACCATTCAAGCCTAGTATCGAATCCACGAAGGTTTCGTAGGGAGTTAGCTCCACGACCATTCAAGACTAGTATCGTATCCACGGACTTATTGTAGGGAGACAGCTCTCATGATCATTCAAGACTAGTATCGTATCCACGAAGGTATCGTAGGGAGGTAGCTCTCACGACCTTTCAAGGCTAGTATCGTATCCACGAACGACTCGTGGAGGGAAGCTCTCACGACCATTCAAGACTTGCATCGTATACACGAGCGTATCGTAGGTAGGAAGTTCCCACTACCATTCAAGACTAGTACCGTATCCACGAACGTATCATAGGGAGGGAGCTCCCACAACCATTCAGGACTAGTATCGTATACACGAACGTATCGTAAGGAGGAAGCTCTCCCGACCATCCTAGACTAGTACCGTATCCACGAACGTATCGTAGGGAGGAAGCTCCCACGACCATTCAAGACTAGTATCGAATCCACGAACGTATCGTAGGGGAGAATTACCACGACCATTCAAGACTAGTATTGAATCCACGATGGTTTCGTAGGGAGGAAGCTCCACGACCATTCGAGACTAGTATCGTATCCACGAACGTATCGTAGGGAGGATGTTCTCACGCCAATTCTTGACTAGTATCGTATCTACGAACATATCGTAGGGAGGAAGCTCGCATGGCCATTCAAGACTAGTATCGTATCCACGAACGTATCGTTGGGAGGAAGCTACCATGACCATTCAAGACTAGTGTCGTATCCACGAATGTATCGTAGGGAGGAAGCCCCCACCACCATTCGAGACTAGTATCGTATCCACGAACGTATCATAGGGTGGATGCCCCCACCACAATTCAAGACCTGTATCCTGTCTACGAACGTATCGTATGGAGGAAGCTAACATTACCATACAAGACAAGTATCGTATCCACGAACGTATCGTAGGGAGGAAGCTCCACGACCATTCAAGGCTAGTATCGATTCTACGAACTTATCGTAGGGAGGAAGTTCCACGACCATTCAAGACTAGTATCATATCTACGAACGTATCGTAGGGAGGAGGTTCCACGACCATTCAAGACTAGTATCGTATCCACGAACGTATCGTAGGGAGGAAGTTCCACGACCATTCAAGACTAGTATCGTATCCACGAACGTATCGAAGGAAGGAAACTCCCACGACAATTCAAGACTAGTATCGTATCCACGATCGAATCGCAGGGAGGAAGCTCTACGACCATTCAAGACTAGTATCGTATCCACGAACGTATCATTGGGTGGAAGCCCCCTCCAACATTCAAGACCTGTATCGTGTCCACGACCGTATCGTATGGAGGAAGCTAACATTACCATACAAGACTAGTATCGTATCCACGAACGTATCGTAGGGAGGAAGCTCCACGACCATTCAAGGCTAGTATCGTTTCTACGAACGTATCGTAGGGAGGAAGTTCCACGATCATTCAAGTCTAGTATCTTATCTACGAACGTATCGTTGGGAGGAAGTTCCACGACTATTCAAGACTAGTATCGTATCTACGAACGTATCGTAGGGAGGAAACTCCACGACCATTCAAGGCTAGTATCGTTTCTTCGAACGTATCGTAGGGAGGAAGTTCCACGATCATTCAAGTCTAGTATCGTATCTACGAACGTATCGTTGGGAGGAAGTTCCACGACTATTCAAGACTAGTATCGTATCCACGAACGTATCGTAGGTATGAATCTCCCACGACCATTCAGGACTAGTATCGTATCCACGAACTTATTGTAGGGAGGAAGCTGTCATGACCATTCATGAATGGTATCGTATATACGAATGTATCGTAGTAAGGTAGCTCTCACGATCCTTCAAGGCTAGTATCGTATTCACGAAAGACGCGTAGGGAGGAAGCTCTCACGACCATTCAAGACTAGTACCGTATCCACAAACGTATCGAAGGGAGGAAGCTCCCACGACGATTCAAGACCAGTATCGTATCCACAAACGTATCGTAGGGAGGAAGCTCCCTTGACCATTCAAGATTGGCATCGTATCCCCGAACGTATTATAGGGAGGAAGCTCCACCATCTTTCAAGACCAGTATCGTATCCACGAACGTATCGTATCCACGAACGTATCGTAGGGAGGAAGAACTCACGACCATTCAAGACCAGTATCGTTTCCACAAACGTATTGTAGGGAGGGAGCTCCCTTGACAATTCAAGACTGGTATCGTACCTACGAAGGTATTGTAGGGCGGAAGCTCCTTCACCATTCAAGACCTGTATCGTATCCACGAACGTATTGTAGGGAGGACGCTCCACCACCATTCAAGACCAGTATCGTATCCACAAACGTATCGTAGGGAGGAAGCTCCCATGACCATTCAAGACTTGTACCGTATCCAAGAACGTATCGTAGGGAGGAAATTCCACGACCATTCAGGACTAGTAGCGTATCAACGAACGTATCGTAGGGAGGAAGCCCCCACGACCATTCAAGACTAGTATCGTATCTACGAATGTATCGTAGGGAGTGAGTTCCACGACCATTCAAGGCTAGTATCGTATCCACGAACGTATCGTAGGGGGAAGTTCCACGACCATTCAAGACCAATATCGTATCGACGAACGTATCGTAGGGAGGAAGTTCCACGACCATTCAAGACTAGTATCGTATCTACGAACTTATCGTAGGGAGGAAGTTCCGAGACCATTCAAAACTGGTATCGTATCCACGAACGTATCGTAGGGAGGAATCTCCCATCAGCATTCAAGACAAGTAATGTATCCACGAACGTATCGTAGGGAGGAAGCTCCCATTGCCAATCAAGACTAGTATCGTTTCTACGAACGTATCGTAGGGAGGAAGCTCCCACTACCATTCAAGACTAGTTTCCTATCATCGAACGTATCGTAGCAAGGAATCTCCCATGACCAATCAAGACTAGTAACGTATTCACAAACGTATCGTAGTGAGGAAGCTCCCTTGACCATTCAAGACTGGTATCGTAACAACGAACGTATCGTAGGGGGAAGGTCCCATTACCATTCAAGACTAGTATCCTATCATCGAACGTATCGTAGGAAGGAAGCTACCATGACCATTGAAGACTAGTTTTGTATCCACGAATGTATCGTAGGGAGGAAGCCCCCACCACAATTCAAGACTGGTATCGTATCCACGAACGCATCATAGGGTGGAAGCCCCCACCACCATTCAAGACATGTATCGTGTCCACGAACGTATCGTTGGGAGGAAGCTAACATTACCATACAAGACTAGTATCGTATCCACGAACGTATCATAGGGAGGAAGCTCCACGACCATTCAAGACTAGTATCGTTTCTACGAACGTATCGTAGGGAGGAAGTTCCACGACCATTCAAGACTAGTATCGTATCTACGGACATATCGTAGGGAGGAAGTTCCACGACCATTCAAGACTAGTATCGTATCCATGAACGTATCGTAGGGGGGAAGTTCCACGACCATTCAAGACTAGTATCGTATCCACAAACGTATCGTAGGGAGGAAGTTACCATGACCTTTCAAGACTAGTGTCGTATCCACGAACGTATCATAGGGAGGAAAACCCCCATCACCATTCAAGACTAGTATCGTATCCACGAACGTATCATAGGGTGGAAGCCCCAACCACCATCAAGACTTGTGTCGTATCCCCGAACGTATCGTGGGGAGGAAGCTACCATTACCATACAAGACTAGTATCGTATCCACGAACGTATCGTAGGGAGGAAGTTCCACGATCATTCAAGTCTAGTATCGTATCTACGAACGTATCGTTGGGAGGAAGTTCCACGACTATTCAAGACTAGTATCGTATCTACGAACGTATCGTAGGGAGGAAACTCCACGACCATTCAAGGCTAGTATCGTTTCTTCGAACGTATCGTAGGGAGGAAGTTCCACGATCATTCAAGTCTAGTATCGTATCTACGAACGTATCGTTGGGAGGAAGTTCCACGACTATTCAAGACTAGTATCGTATCCACGAACGTATCGTAGGTATGAATCTCCCACGACCATTCAGGACTAGTATCGTATCCACGAACTTATTGTAGGGAGGAAGCTGTCATGACCATTCATGAATGGTATCGTATATACGAATGTATCGTAGTAAGGTAGCTCTCACGACCTTTCAAGGCTAGTATCGTATTCACGAAAGACGCGTAGGGAGGAAGCTCTCACGACCATTCAAGACTAGTACCGTATCCACAAACGTATCGAAGGGAGGAAGCTCCCACGACGATTCAAGACCAGTATCGTATCCACAAACGTATCGTAGGGAGGAAGCTCCCTTGACCATTCAAGATTGGCATCGTATCCCCGAACGTATTATAGGGAGGAAGCTCCACCATCTTTCAAAACCAGTATCGTATCCACGAACGTATCGTAGGGAGGAAGAACTCACGACCATTCAAGACCAGTATCGTTTCCACAAACGTATTGTAGGGAGGGAGCTCCCTTGACAATTCAAGACTGGTATCGTACCTACGAAGGTATTGTAGGGCGGAAGCTCCCTCACCATTCAAGACCTGTATCGTATCCACGAACGTATTGTAGGGAGGACGCTCCACCCCCATTCAAGACCAGTATCGTATCCACAAACGTATCGTAGGGAGGAAGCTCCCATGACCATTCAAGACTTGTACCGTATCCAAGAACGTATCGTAGGGAGGAAATTCCACGACCATTCAGGACTAGTAGCGTATCAACGAACGTATCGTAGGGAGGAAGCCCCCACGACCATTCAAGACTAGTATCGTATCTACGAATGTATCGTAGGGAGTGAGTTCCACGACCATTCAAGGCTAGTATCGTATCCACGAACGTATCGTAGGGGGAAGTTCCACGACCATTCAAGACCAATATCGTATCGACGAACGTATCGTAGGGAGGAAGTTCCACGACCATTCAAGACTAGTATCGTATCTACGAACTTATCGTAGGGAGGAAGTTCCGAGACCATTCAAGACTGGTATCGTATCCACGAACGTATCGTAGGGAGGAATCTCCCATCAGCATTCAAGACAAGTAATGTATCCACGAACGTATCGTAGGGAGGAAGCTCCCATTGCCAATCAAGACTAGTATCGTTTCTACGAACGTATCGTAGGGAGGAAGCTCCCATTACCATTCAAGACTAGTTTCCTATCATCGAACGTATCGTAGCAAGGAATCTCCCATGACCAATCAAGACTAGTAACGTATTCACAAACGTATCGTAGTGAGGAAGCTCCCTTGACCATTCAAGACTGGTATCGTAACAACGAACGTATCGTAGGGGGAAGGTCCCATTACCATTCAAGACTAGTATCCTATCATCGAACGTATCGTAGGAAGGAAGCTACCATGACCATTGAAGACTAGTTTTGTATCCACGAATGTATCGTAGGGAGGAAGCCCCCACCACAATTCAAGACTGGTATCGTATCCACGAACGCATCATAGGGTGGAAGCCCCCACCACCATTCAAGACATGTATCGTGTCCACGAACGTATCGTTGGGAGGAAGCTAACATTACCATACAAGACTAGTATCGTATCCACGAACGTATCATAGGGAGGAAGCTCCACGACCATTCAAGACTAGTATCGTTTCTACGAACGTATCGTAGGGAGGAAGTTCCACGACCATTCAAGACTAGTATCGTATCTACGGACATATCGTAGGGAGGAAGTTCCACGACCATTCAAGACTAGTATCGTATCCATGAACGTATCGTAGGGGGGAAGTTCCACGACCATTCAAGACTAGTATCGTATCCACAAACGTATCGTAGGGAGGAAGTTACCATGACCTTTCAAGACTAGTGTCGTATCCACGAACGTATCATAGGGAGGAAAACCCCCATCACCATTCAAGACTAGTATCGTATCCACGAACGTATCATAGGGTGGAAGCCCCAACCACCATCAAGACTTGTGTCGTATCCCCGAACGTATCGTGGGGAGGAAGCTACCATTACCATACAAGACTAGTATCGTATCCACGAACGTATCGTAGGGAGGAAACTCCACGACAATTCAAGAATAATATCGTACCTACGAACGTATAGTAGGGAGGAAGTTCCCCGACCATTCAAGACTAGTATCGTATCCACGAACGTATGGTAGGGGGGATGTTCCGCGCCCATTCAAGACTAGTATCGTATCCACGAACGTATCGTAGGCAGGAAGCTCCCACGACAAATGAAGACTATTATTGTATCCACGAACGTATCGTAGGGAGGAATCTACCATGACCAATAAATACTAGTATCGTATACACGAACGGATCGTAGGGAGGAATCTCCCACGACCATTCAAGACTAGTATCATATCCACGAACTTATTGTAGGGAGGAAGCTCTCATGACCATTCAAGACTGGTATCGTATATACGAACGTATTGTAGGAAGGTAGCTCTCACAACAATTCATGGCTAGTATCGTATCCACGAACGACTCGTCCGGAAGAAGCTCTCAAGACCATTCAAGACTAGTATCGTATACACGAGCGTATCGTAGGGAGTAACCACTCACGACGATTCAAGACTAGTAACGTATCAACGAACGTTTCGTAGGGAGGAAGCTCTCACGACCATTCAAGGCTATTATCGTATCCACGAACGTATTGTAGGGAGGAAGCTACCATGACCGTTGAAGACTAGTATCGTATCCATGAGCGTATCGTAGGGTGGAAGCCCCCGCCACCATTCAAGTCTAGTATCGTATCCACGAACGTATCGTCGGTAGGAAGTTTCCATTACCATTCAAGACTAGTACCTTATCCACGAACGTATCAAAGGGAGCAAGCACCCACGACCATTCAAGACCAATATCGTATCCACGAATGTAATGTAGGTAGGAAGCTCCCATGACCATTCAAGACTAGTATTGTATCCACGAACGTATCGTAGGGGGGAAGCTACCAAGATCATTCTAGACTAGTATCGTATCCACGAACGTAATGTAGGGAGGACGTTCCCACGATCATTCAAGACTAATATCGTATCCACGAACGTATCGTAGGGAGGATTTTCCCATGACAATTCAAGATTAGTTTCGTATCCACGAACGACTCGTCCGGAGGAAGCTCTCACGACCATTCAAGACTAGTATCGTATACACGAGCGTATCGTAGGGAGTAACCACTCACGACCATTCAAGACTAGTATCGTATCACCGAACGCTTCGTAGGGAGGTAGCTCTCACGACCATTTAAGGCTATTATTTTATCCACGAACGTATTGTTGGGAGGAAGCTACCATGACCGTTGAAGACTAGTATCGTATCCACGAACGTATCGTAGGGTGGAAGCCCCCGCCACCATTCAAGACTAGTATCGTATCCACGAACGTATCGTAGGTAGGAAGGTCCCATTACCATTCAAGACTAGTATCGTATCCACGAACGTATCATAGTACGCAAGCACCCACGACCTTTCAAGACCAGTATCGTAACCACGAACGTAATGTAGTTAGGAAGCTCCCATGACCATTCAAGACTAGTATTGTATCCACGAACGTATCGTAGGGAGGAAGCTACCAAGATCATTCTAGACTAGTATCGTATTCACGAACGTAATGTAGGGAGGAAGTTCCCACGATCATTCAAGACTAATATCGTATCCACGAACGTATCGAAGGGAGGAATTTCCCATGACCATTCAAGACTAGTATCGTATCCACGAACGCATTATAGGGGGAACCACCCATGAACTTTCAAGACTAGTATCGTATCCACAAACGTATCGTTGGGAGGAAGATCCCTTGACCATTCAAGACTGGTATCATATCCACGAACGTAACGCAGGGAGGAAGCTTCCGTGACCATACAAGACCAGTATCGTATCCACAAACGTGTCGTAGGGAGGAAGCTCCCACGACCATTCAAGACCAGTATCGTATCCACAAACGTATCATAGGGAGGAAGATCCCTTGACCATTCAAGATTGGCAACGTAAATCCCGATCGTATTATAGGGAGGAAACGCCACCATCATTCAAGACCAGTATCGTATCCACGAACGTATCGTAGGGAGGAAGCTCTCACGACCATTCACGACCAGTATCGTATCCACAAACGTATCGTAGGGAGGATGCTCCCTTGACAATTCAAGACTGGTATCGTATCCACGAACGTATTGTAGGGAGGACGCTCCACCACCATTCAAGTCCAGTATCGTATGCAGAAACGTATCCTAGGGGGGAAGCTCTCATGACTTTTCAAGACTATTATCGTATCCACGAACGTATCGTAGGGAGGTAGCTCCACGACCATTCAAGACTAGTATCGTATCCACGAACATATCGCAGGGAAAAAACTCCCACGACGATTCAAGACTAGTATCGTATACACGAACGTATCGTAAGGAGGTAACTCCACGAGCATTCAAGACTAGTATCGTATCCACGAACGTATCGTAGGGTGGTAGACCCCACGACCATTCAAGACTAGTATCGTATCCACGATCGTATCATTGGGCGGAAGCCCTCATGACCATTCAAGACTAGTATCGTATCCACGAACGTATCGTTGGGAGGAAGCTCCCTTGACCGTTCAAGATTGGCATCGTATCCCCGATCGTATTATAGGGAGGAAGCTCCACCATCATTCAAGACCAGTATCGTATCCACGAACGTATCGTAGGGAGGAAGCTCTCACGACCATTCAAGACCAGTATCGTATCCACAAACTTATGGTAGGAAGGAAGCTCCCTTCACAATTCAAGACTGGTATCGTACCTACGGACGTATTTTAGGGAGGAAGGTCCTTCAGCATTCAAGACCTGTATCGTATCCACGAACGTATTGTAGGGAGGTCAATCCACCACCATTCAAGACCAGTATCGTATCCACAAATGTATCGAAGGGAGGAAGCTCCCATGAGCATTCAAGACTAGTACCGTATACACGAACGTATCGTAAGGAGAAAGCTCCCATGACCATTCAAGACTAGTATCGTATCCACGAGCGTATCGTATGGAGGAAGCTCCCTTTACCATTCAAGACTGGTATCGTATCCACGAAGGTATCGTAGGGAGGAATCTCCCATGAGCATTCAAGACAAGTATCGTGTCCACGAACGTATCGTAGGGAGGAAGTTCCACGACCATTCAAGACTAGTATCGTATCCACGAACGTATCGTAGGGGGATGTTCCACGACCATTCAAGACCAGTATCGTATCGACGAACGTATCATAGGGAGGAAGTTCCACGACCATTCAAGACTAGTATCTTATCCACGAGCGTATCGTAGTGAGGAAACTCCCATGACCATTCAAGTCTGGTATCGTAACCACGAACGTATCGTAGGGAGGAATCTCCCATTACTATTCAAGACTAGTATCCTATCATCGAACGTATCGTAGGAAGGAAACTACCATGACCATTCAAGACTTGTATCGTGTCCACGAACGTATCGTAGGGAGGAAGCTAACATTACCATACAAGACTAGTATCGTATCCACGAACGTATCGTAGGGAGGAAGCTCCACGACCATTCAAGACTAGTATCGTTTCTACGAACGTATCGTAGGGAGGACGTTCCACGACCATTCAAGCCTAGTATCGTATCTACGAACGTATCGTAGGGAGGAAGTTCCACGACCATTCAAGACTAGAATCGTATCCACGAACGCATCGTAGGGGGAAGTTCCACGACCATTCAAGACCAGTATCGTATCGACGAACGTATCGTAGGGAGGAAGTTCCATGAACATTCAAGACTAGTATCGTATCTACGAACTTATCGTAGGGAGGAAGTTCCACGTCCATTCAAGACTAGTATCTTATCCACGAGCGTATCGTAGGGAGGAACCTCCCACGACCATATAATCCTAGTATCGGTACCACGAGCGTATCGTAGGGAGGAAGCTCCCATTACCATTCAAGACTAGTATCGTTTCTACGAACGTATGGTTGGGAGGAAGCTCCCATTACCACTCAGGAATAGTATCCTATCATCGAACGTATCGTAGGATAGAAGCTCCCATAACCAATCAAGACTAGTAACGTATCCACAAACGTATCGTTGGGAAGAAGCTCCCATGACCATTCAAGACAAGTATCGTAACCACGAACTTATCGTAGGGAGGAAGCTCCCATTACCATTCAAGACTACTATCCTATCGTCGAACGTATCGTAGGAAGGAAGCTTCCACGATCATTGAAGACTAGTGTCATATCCACGAATGTATCGCAGCGAGGAAGCCCCCACAACCATTCAAGACTAGTATCGTATCAACGAACGCATCATAGGGTGGAAGCCCCCACCATCAATCAAGACATGTATCGTGTCCACGAACGTGTCGTAGGGAGGAAGCTAACATTACAATACAAGACTAGTATCGTATCCACGAACGTATCATAGGGAGGAAGTTCCACGACCATTCAAGACTAGTATCGTATCTACGGACGTATCGTAGGGAGGAAGTTCCACGACCATTCAAGACTAGTATCGGATCAACGAACGTATCGTAGGGAGGAAGTTCCACGACCATTCAAGACTAGTATCGTATCCACGAACACATCGTAGGGGGGAAGTTCCACGACCAATCAAGACTAGTATCGTATCCACGAACGTATCGTAGGAAGGAAACTCCCACGACAATTCAAGAATAGTATCGTATCCACGATCGTATAGTAGGGAGGAAGCTCCACGACCATTCAAGACTAGTATCGTATCCACAAACGTATCGTAGGGAGGAAGCCCCCACGACCATTCAAGACTAGTATCGTATACACGAACGTATCGTAGGGAGGAGGCTCCCACGACCATTCAAGACTAGTATCGTATCTTCAGACGTATCGTAGGGAGGAAGCTCTCACCACCATTCAAGACTAGTATCGTATCCACGAACGTATAGTAGGGAGGAAACCCAACGACCATTCAAGACTAGTATCCTATCCACAAACGTATCGTATGGAGGAAGTTACCATGACCATTCAAGACTAGTGTCATATCCACGAACGTATCGTAGGGAGGAAAACCCCCACCACCATTCAAGACTAGTATCATATCCACGAACGTATCGTGGGGAGGAAGCTACCATTACCATACAAGACTAGTACCGTATCCACGAACGTATCGTAGGGAGGAAACTCCACGACCATTCAAGACTAGTATCGTTTCTACGAACGTATAGTAGGGAGGATGTTCCACGACCATTCAAGACTAGTATCGTATCTACGAACGTATAGTAGGGAGGAAGTTCCACGACCATTCAAAACTAGTATCGTATCCACGAACGTATGGTAGGGGGGATGTTCCGCGTCCATTCATGACTAGTATCGTATCCACGAACGTATCGTAGGAAGGAAGCTCCCAAGACAATTCAAGACTATTATCGTATCCACGAACGTATCGTAGGGAGGAATCTACCATGACCATTAAAGACTAGTATCATATACACGAACGGATCGTAGGGAGGTAACTCCACGAGCATTCAAGAATAGTATCGTATCCACGAACGCATCGTAGGGAGAAAGCTCCCATGACCATTCAAGTCTAGTATCGTATCGACGAACGTATCGTAGGGAGGAAGCTCCAATGAACATTCAACACTAGTATCGTATCCATGAACGTATCGTGGAGAGGAAGCTCCCAGGACTATTCAAGAATAGCATCGTATCTACGAACGTATCGTAGGGAGGTATTTCCGATGACCATTCAAGACCAGTATCGTATCCACGAACGTACCGTAGGGAGGAATTTTCGACGACCATTCAAGACTACTATCGTATCCAACAACGTATAGTAGGGAGGAAGCTGCACGACGTTTCAAGACTAGTATCGTAACCACGAACGTATCGTAGGGAGGAAGCTCCAACAACCATTCAAGACTAGTATCGTATCCACGAACGTATCGTAGGGAGGAAGCTCCCAGGACTATTCAAGAATAGCATCGTATCTACGAACGTATCGTAGGGTGGAATTTCCGATGACCATTCAATACCAGTATCGTATCCACGAACGTACCGTAGGGAGTAATTTCCCAAGACCATTCAAGACTACTATCGTATCCAACAACGTATCGTAGGGAGGAAGGTGCACGACGTTTCAAGACTAGTATCGTATCCGCGAACGTATCGTAGGGAGGAATCTCCCACAACCATTCAAGGCTAGTATCGTATACACGAACGTTTCGTAAGGAGGAAGCTCTGACGAACATTCAAGACTAGTATCGTATCCACGAACGTATCGTTGGGAGGAAGCTCACACGGCCATTCAAGACTAGTATCGAATCCACGAACGTATCGTAGGGGAGAAGATCCACGCCCATTCAAGGCTAGTATCGAATCGACGAACGTTTCGTAAGGAGGAAGCTCCTCGACCATTCAAGACTAGTATCGTATCCACGAACGTATCGTAGGGAGGAAGTTCTCACGACCATTCAAGACTAGTATAGTATCTACGAACATATCGTAGGGAGGAAGCTCCCGTAACCATTCAAGACTAGTATCGTATCCACGAACCTATCGTAGGGAGGAAGCTCCCATGACCATTCAAGACTAGTATCGTATCCTCGAACGTATGGTAAGGAGAAAGCTCTCATGACCATTCAAGACTAGTATCGTATCCACAAACGTAACGTAGGGAGGAAGCTCCCATGTCCATTCAAGACGATTATCGTATCCACGAACGTATGGTAAGGAGGAAGCTCTCATGACCATTCAAGTCTAGTATGGTATCCACGAACGTTACGTAGGGAGGAAGCTCTCATGACCATCCAACCCTAGTATCGTATCCACGAATGTATCGTAGGGAGGAAGCCCCCACCACCATTCAAGACTAGTATCGTATCCACGAACGTATCATAGGGAGGAAGCCCCCACCACCATTCAAGACTTGTATCGTATCCACGAACGTATCGTGGGGAGGAAGCTACCATTACCATACAAGACTAGTATCATACCTACGAACGTATCGTAGGGAGGATGCTAAACGACCATTCAAGATTAGTATCGTTTCTACGAACTTATCGTAGGGAGGAATTTCCAGGACCATTCAAGACTAGTATCGTATCTACGAACGAATCGTAGGGAGGAAGTTCCACGACCATTCAAGACTAGTATCGTATCCACGAACGTATGGTAGGGCGGAAGTTCCGCGTCCATTTAGACTAGTATCGTATCCACGAACGTATCGTAGGAAGGAAGCTCCCACGACAATTCAAGACTAATATCGTATCCACGAACCTATCGTAGGGAGGAATCTAGCATGACCATTAAAGACTTGTATCGTATACACGAACCGATTGTAGGGAGGAATCTCCCACGACCATTCAAGACTAGTATCGTATCCACGAACTTATTGTAGGGAGGAAGTTCTCATGACCATTCAAGACTAGTATCGTATCCACGAACGTATCGTAGAGCGATAGCTCTCACGTCCTTTCAAGGCTAGTATCGTATCCACGAACGACTCGTAGGGAGGAAGCTCTCACGACCATTCAAGACTAGTATCGTATTCACGAACGTATCGTAGGGAGGAAGCTCCCACGACCATTCAAGACTAGTATCGAATCCACGAACGTATCGTAGGGGAGAAGTTCCACGACCATTCAAGACTAGTATCGAATCCACGAAGGTTTCGTAGGGAGGAAGCTCCACGACCATTCAAGACTAGTATCGTATCCACGAACGTATCGTAGGGAGGATGTTCTCACGACAATTCAAGACTAGTACCGTATCTACGAATATATCGTAGGGAGGAAGCTCCCATGACCATTCAAGGCTAGTATCGTATCTACGAACGTATCGTTGGGAGGAAGCTACCATGACCATTCAAGACTAGTGTCGTATCCACGAATGTATCGTAGGGAAGAAGCCCCCACCACCATTCAAGACTAGTATCGTATCCACGAACGTATCATAGGGTGGAAGCCCCCACCAGCATTCAAGACCTGTATCGTGTCCCAACCGTATCGTAGGGAGGAAGCTAACATTACCATACAAGCCTAGTATCGTATCCACGAACGTATCGTAGGGAGGAAGCTCCACGACCATTCAAGACTAGTATCGTTTCTAAGAACGTATCGTAGGGAGGATGTTACACGACCATTCAAGACAAGTATCGTATCTACGAACGTATCGCAGGGAGGAAGTTCCACGACCGTTCAAAACTAGTATCGTATCCACGAACGTATCGTAGGGGGAAGTTCCACGACCATTCAAGACTAGTATCGTATCCACAGACGTAACGTAGGAAGGAAACTCCCACGACAAATCAAGACTAGTATCGTATCCACGATCATATCGTAGGGAGGAAGCTCCACGACCATTCTAGACTAGTATCGTATCCACAAACGTATCGTCGGGGGAAACTTGCACGACACTTCAAGACTAGTATCGTATACACGAACGTATCGTAGGGAGAAAGCTCCCACGACCATTCAAGACTAGTATCGTATCTACGGACGTATCGTAGGGAGGAAGCCCCCACGACACTTCAAGACAAGTATCTTCTCCACGAACGTATCTTAGGGAGGAAGCTCCCATGACCATTCAAGACTAGTATCGTATCTACGAGCGTACCGTAATGAGGAGGCTCCCATGACCATTCAAGACTAGTATCGTATCCACGAAAGTATCGTAGGGAGAAAGCTCCCAAGACCATTCAAGAATAGTTTCGTATCCACGAACGTATCGAAGGGAGGAATCTCCCATGACGATTCAAGACTAGTATAGTATCCTCGAACGTATCGTAGGGAGGCAGTTCTCATGACCATTCAAGACTAGTATCGTATCCACGAACCTATCGTAGGGAGGAAGATCCCATGTCCATTCAAGACTAGTATCGTATCCTCGAACGTATGTTAAGGAGGAAGCTCTCATGACCATTCAAGACTAGTATCGTATCCATAAATATATCGTAGGGAGGAAGTTCCCATGTCCATTCAAAGCGATTATCGTATCCACGAACGTATGGTAAGGAGGAAGCTCTCATGACAATTCAAGTCTAGTATCGTATCCACGAAAGTATCGTAGGGAGGAAGCCCTCATGACCATTCAAGACTAGTATCGTATCCACAAATATATCGTAGGGAGGAAGCACCCAAGTCCATTCAAAGCAATTATCGTATCCACGAACGTATGGTAAGGAGGAAGCTCTCATGACCATTCAAGTCTAGTATCGTATCCACGAACGTAACGTAGGGATGAAGCTCTCATGACCATTCAAGACTAGTATCGTATCCACGAACGTATCGTAGGGTGGATGCTCTCATGACCATTCAAGACTAGTATCGTATCCACCAACGTATCCTAGGGAGGAAGCTCCCACGACCATTCAAGTCTAGTAACGTATGCACGAAAGTATCGTAGGGAGGAATCTCCCACGACTATTCAAGACCAGTGTCGTATCCACGAACGTATCGTAGGGAGGAAGCTCTCACGACCATTCAAGACAAGTATCGAATCCACGAACGTATATTAGGGAGGAAGCTCCCATGGCCATTCAAGACTAGTATCGTATCCACGAACGCATCGTAGGGAGAAAGCTCCCATGACCATTCAAGTCTAGTATCGTATCGACGAACGTATCGTAGGGAGGAAGCTCCAATGAACATTCAACACTAGTATCGTATCCATGAACGTATCGTGGAGAGGAAGCTCCCAGGACTATTCAAGAATAGCATCGTATCTACGAACGTATCGTAGGGAGGAATTTCCGATGACCATTCAAGACCAGTATCGTATCCACGAACGTACCGTAGGGAGGAATTTTCCACGACCATTCAAGACTACTATCGTATCCAACAAAAGTATAGTAGGGAGGAAGCTGCACGACGTTTCAAGACTAGTATCATATCCACGAACGTATCGTAGGGAGGAAGCTCCAACAACCATTCAAGACTAGTATCGTATCCACGAACGTATCGTAGGGAGGAAGCTCCCAGGACTATTCAAGAATAGCATCGTATCTACGAACGTATCGTAGGGTGGAATTTCCGATAACCATTCAAGACCAGTATCGTATCCACGAACGTACCGTAGGGAGTAATTTCCCAAGACCATTCAAGACTACTATCGTATCCAACAACGTATCGTAGGGAGGAAGGTGCACGACGTTTCAAGACTAGTATCGTATCCGCGAACGTATCGTAGAGAGGAAGCTCCCACAACCATTCAAGGCTAGTATCGTATACACGAACGTATCGTAAGGAGGAAGCTCTGACGAACATTCAAGACTAGTATCGTATCCACGAACGTATCGTTGGGAGGAAGCTCACACGGCCATTCAAGACTACTATCGAATCCACGAACGTATCGTAGGGGAGAAGATCCACGCCCATTCAAGGCTAGTATCGAATCGACGAACGTTTCGTAAGGAGGAAGCTCCACGACCATTCAAGACTATTATCGTATCCACGAACGTATCGTAGGGAGGATGTTCTCACGACCATTCAAGACTAGTATAGTATCTACGAACATATCGTAGGGAGGAAGCTCCCGTAACCATTCAAGACTAGTATCGTATCCACGAACCTATCGAAGGGAGGATGCTCCCATGACCATTCAAGACTAGTATCGTATCCTCGAACGTATGGTAAGGAGAAAGCTCTCATGACCATTCAAGACTAGTATCGTATCCACAAACGTGTCGTAGGGAGGAAGCTCCCTTCTTCATTCAAGACGATTATCGTATCCACGAACGTATGGTATGGAGGAAGCTCTCATGACCATTCAAGTCTAGTATCGTATCCACGAACGTTACGTAGGTAGGAAGCTCTCATGACCATCCAAGACTAGTATCGTATCCACGAATGTATCGAAGGGAGGAATCCCCCACCACCATTCAAGACTAGTATCGTATCCACGAACGTATCATAGGGAGGAAGCCCCCACCACCATTCAAGACTTGTATCGTTTCCACGAACGTATCGTGGGGAGGAAGCTACCATTACCACACAAGACTAGTATCGTACCTACGAACGTATCGTGGGAGGATGCTAAACGACCATTCAAGATTAGTATCGTTTCTACGAACTTATCGTAGGGAGGAATTTCCACGACCATTCAAGACTAGTATCGTATCTACGAACGAATCGTAGGGAGGAAGTTCCACGACCATTCAAGACTAGTATCGTATCCACGAACGTATGGTAGGGGGGAAGTTCCGCGTCCATTTAGACTAGTATCGTATCCACGAACGTATCGTAGGAAGGAAGCTCCCACGACAATTCAAGACTAATATCGTATCCACGAACCTATCGTAGGGAGGAATCCAGCATGACCATTAAAGACTTGTATCGTATACACGAACCGATCGTAGGGAGGAATCTCCCACGACCATTAGAGACTAGTATCGTATCGACGAATTTATTGTAGGGAGGAAGCTCTCATGACCATTCAAGACTAGTATCGTATCCACGAACGTATCGTAGAGCGATAGCTCTCACGACCTTTCAAGGCTAGTATCGTATCCACGAACGACTCGTAGGGAGGAAACTCTCACGACCATTCAAGACTAGTATCGTATTCACGAACGTATCGTAGGGAGGAAGCTCCCACGACCATTCAAGTCTAGTATCGAATCCACGAAGGTTTCGTAGGGAGGAAGCTCCACGACCATTCAAGACTAGTGTCGTATCCACGAACGTATCGTAGGGAGGATGTTCTCACGACAATTCAAGACTAGTACCGTATCTACGAACATATCGTAGGGAGGAAGCTCCCATGACCATTCAAGGCTAGTATCGTATCCACGAACGTATCGTTGGGAGGAAGCTACCATGACCATTAAAGACTAGTGTCGTATCCACGAATGTATCGTAGGGAGGAAGCCCCCACCACCATTCAAGACTAGTATCGTATCCACGAACGTATCATAGGGTGGAAGCCCCCACCAGCATTCAAGACCTGTATCGTGTCCCAACCGTATCGTAGGGAGGAAGCTAACATTACCATACAAGACTAGTATCGTATCCACGAACGTATCGTAGGGAGGAAGCTCCACGACCATTCAAGACTAGTATCGTTTCTAAGAACGTATCGTAGGGAGGAAGTTACACGACCATTCAAGACTAGTATCGTATCCACGAACGTATCGTAGGGGGAAGTTCCACGACCATTCAAGACTAGTATCGTATCCACAGACGTAACGTAGGAAGGAAACTCCCACGACAATTCAAGACTAGTATCGTATCCACGATCGTATCGTAGGGAGGAAGCTCCACGACCATTCTAGACTAGTATCGTATCCACAAACGTATCGTCGGGGGAAACCCCCACGACAATTCAAGACTAGTATCGTATACACGAACGTATCGTAGGGAGAAAGCTCCCACGACCATTCAAGACTAGTATCGTATCTACGGACGTATCGTAGGGAGGAAGCCCCCACGACACTTCAAGACAAGTATCTTATCCACGAGCGTATCTTAGGGAGGAAGCTCCCATGACCATTCAAGACTAGTATCGTATCTACGAGCGTACCGTAGTGAGGAGGCTCCCATGACCATTCAAGACTAGTATCGTATCCACGAAATTATCGTAGGGAGAAAGCTCCCAAGACCATTCAAGAATAGTATCGTATCCACGAACGTATCAAAGGGAGGAATCTCCAATGACGATTCAAGACTAGTATCGTATCCACGAACCTATCGTAGGGAGGAAGCTCCCATGTCCATTCAAGACTAGTATCGTATTCTCGAACGTATGTTAAGGAGGAAGCTCTCATGAACATTCAAGACTAGTATCGTATCCATAAATATATCGTAGGGAGGAAGTTCCCATGTCCATTCAAAGCGATTATCGTATCCACGAACGTATGGTAAGGAGGAAGCTGTCATGACCATTCAAGTCTAGTATCGTATCCACGAACGTATCGTAGGGAGGACGCTCTCATGACCATTCAAGACTAGTATCGTATCCACAAATATATCGTAGGGAGGAAGCACCCAAGTCCATTCAAAGCGATTATCGTATCCACGAACGTATGGTAAGGAGGAAGCTCTCATGACCATTCAAGTCTAGTATCGTATCCATGAACGTATCGTAGGGAGGAAGCTCTCATGACCATTCAAGACTAGTATCGTATCCACGAACGTATCGTAGGGTGGATGCGCTCATGACCATTCAAGACTAGTATCGTATCCCCGAACGTATCCTAGGGAGGAAGCTCCCACGACCATTCAAGCCTAGTAACGTATGCACGAAAGAATCGTAGGGAGGAATCTCCCACGACTATTCAAGACCAGTGTCGTATCCACGAACGTATCGTAGGGTGGTAGACCCCACGACCATTCAAGACTAGTATCGTATCCACGATCGTATCATTGGGCGGAAGCCCTCATGACCATTCAAGACTAGTATCGTATCCACGAACGTATCGTTGGGAGGAAGCTCCCTTGACCGTTCAAGATTGGCATCGTATCCCCGATCGTATTATAGGGAGGAAGCTCCACCATCATTCAAGACCAGTATCGTATCCACGAACGTATCGTAGGGAGGAAGCTCTCACGACCATTCAAGACCAGTATCGTATCCACAAACTTATGGTAGGAAGGAAGCTCCCTTCACAATTCAAGACTGGTATCGTACCTACGGACGTATTTTAGGGAGGAAGGTCCTTCAGCATTCAAGACCTGTATCGTATCCACGAACGTATTGTAGGGAGGTCAATCCACCACCATTCAAGACCAGTATCGTATCCACAAATGTATCGAAGGGAGGAAGCTCCCATGAGCATTCAAGACTAGTACCGTATACACGAACGTATCGTAAGGAGAAAGCTCCCATGACCATTCAAGACTAGTATCGTATCCACGAGCGTATCGTATGGAGGAAGCTCCCTTTACCATTCAAGACTGGTATCGTATCCACGAAGGTATCGTAGGGAGGAATCTCCCATGAGCATTCAAGACAAGTATCGTGTCCACGAACGTATCGTAGGGAGGAAGTTCCACGACCATTCAAGACTAGTATCGTATCCACGAACGTATCGTAGGGGGATGTTCCACGACCATTCAAGACCAGTATCGTATCGACGAACGTATCATAGGGAGGAAGTTCCACGACCATTCAAGACTAGTATCTTATCCACGAGCGTATCGTAGTGAGGAAACTCCCATGACCATTCAAGTCTGGTATCGTAACCACGAACGTATCGTAGGGAGGAATCTCCCATTACTATTCAAGACTAGTATCCTATCATCGAACGTATCGTAGGAAGGAAACTACCATGACCATTCAAGACTTGTATCGTGTCCACGAACGTATCGTAGGGAGGAAGCTAACATTACCATACAAGACTAGTATCGTATCCACGAACGTATCGTAGGGAGGAAGCTCCACGACCATTCAAGACTAGTATCGTTTCTACGAACGTATCGTAGGGAGGACGTTCCACGACCATTCAAGCCTAGTATCGTATCTACGAACGTATCGTAGGGAGGAAGTTCCACGACCATTCAAGACTAGAATCGTATCCACGAACGCATCGTAGGGGGAAGTTCCACGACCATTCAAGACCAGTATCGTATCGACGAACGTATCGTAGGGAGGAAGTTCCATGAACATTCAAGACTAGTATCGTATCTACGAACTTATCGTAGGGAGGAAGTTCCACGTCCATTCAAGACTAGTATCTTATCCACGAGCGTATCGTAGGGAGGAACCTCCCACGACCATATAATCCTAGTATCGGTACCACGAGCGTATCGTAGGGAGGAAGCTCCCATTACCATTCAAGACTAGTATCGTTTCTACGAACGTATGGTTGGGAGGAAGCTCCCATTACCACTCAGGAATAGTATCCTATCATCGAACGTATCGTAGGATAGAAGCTCCCATAACCAATCAAGACTAGTAACGTATCCACAAACGTATCGTTGGGAAGAAGCTCCCATGACCATTCAAGACAAGTATCGTAACCACGAACTTATCGTAGGGAGGAAGCTCCCATTACCATTCAAGACTACTATCCTATCGTCGAACGTATCGTAGGAAGGAAGCTTCCACGATCATTGAAGACTAGTGTCATATCCACGAATGTATCGCAGCGAGGAAGCCCCCACAACCATTCAAGACTAGTATCGTATCAACGAACGCATCATAGGGTGGAAGCCCCCACCATCAATCAAGACATGTATCGTGTCCACGAACGTGTCGTAGGGAGGAAGCTAACATTACAATACAAGACTAGTATCGTATCCACGAACGTATCATAGGGAGGAAGTTCCACGACCATTCAAGACTAGTATCGTATCTACGGACGTATCGTAGGGAGGAAGTTCCACGACCATTCAAGACTAGTATCGGATCAACGAACGTATCGTAGGGAGGAAGTTCCACGACCATTCAAGACTAGTATCGTATCCACGAACACATCGTAGGGGGGAAGTTCCACGACCAATCAAGACTAGTATCGTATCCACGAACGTATCGTAGGAAGGAAACTCCCACGACAATTCAAGAATAGTATCGTATCCACGATCGTATAGTAGGGAGGAAGCTCCACGACCATTCAAGACTAGTATCGTATCCACAAACGTATCGTAGGGAGGAAGCCCCCACGACCATTCAAGACTAGTATCGTATACACGAACGTATCGTAGGGAGGAGGCTCCCACGACCATTCAAGACTAGTATCGTATCTTCAGACGTATCGTAGGGAGGAAGCTCTCACCACCATTCAAGACTAGTATCGTATCCACGAACGTATAGTAGGGAGGAAACCCAACGACCATTCAAGACTAGTATCCTATCCACAAACGTATCGTATGGAGGAAGTTACCATGACCATTCAAGACTAGTGTCATATCCACGAACGTATCGTAGGGAGGAAAACCCCCACCACCATTCAAGACTAGTATCATATCCACGAACGTATCGTGGGGAGGAAGCTACCATTACCATACAAGACTAGTACCGTATCCACGAACGTATCGTAGGGAGGAAACTCCACGACCATTCAAGACTAGTATCGTTTCTACGAACGTATAGTAGGGAGGATGTTCCACGACCATTCAAGACTAGTATCGTATCTACGAACGTATAGTAGGGAGGAAGTTCCACGACCATTCAAAACTAGTATCGTATCCACGAACGTATGGTAGGGGGGATGTTCCGCGTCCATTCATGACTAGTATCGTATCCACGAACGTATCGTAGGAAGGAAGCTCCCAAGACAATTCAAGACTATTATCGTATCCACGAACGTATCGTAGGGAGGAATCTACCATGACCATTAAAGACTAGTATCATATACACGAACGGATCGTAGGGAGGTAACTCCACGAGCATTCAAGAATAGTATCGTATCCACGAACGCATCGTAGGGAGAAAGCTCCCATGACCATTCAAGTCTAGTATCGTATCGACGAACGTATCGTAGGGAGGAAGCTCCAATGAACATTCAACACTAGTATCGTATCCATGAACGTATCGTGGAGAGGAAGCTCCCAGGACTATTCAAGAATAGCATCGTATCTACGAACGTATCGTAGGGAGGAATTTCCGATGACCATTCAAGACCAGTATCGTATCCACGAACGTACCGTAGGGAGGAATTTTCGACGACCATTCAAGACTACTATCGTATCCAACAACGTATAGTAGGGAGGAAGCTGCACGACGTTTCAAGACTAGTATCGTAACCACGAACGTATCGTAGGGAGGAAGCTCCAACAACCATTCAAGACTAGTATCGTATCCACGAACGTATCGTAGGGAGGAAGCTCCCAGGACTATTCAAGAATAGCATCGTATCTACGAACGTATCGTAGGGTGGAATTTCCGATGACCATTCAATACCAGTATCGTATCCACGAACGTACCGTAGGGAGTAATTTCCCAAGACCATTCAAGACTACTATCGTATCCAACAACGTATCGTAGGGAGGAAGGTGCACGACGTTTCAAGACTAGTATCGTATCCGCGAACGTATCGTAGGGAGGAATCTCCCACAACCATTCAAGGCTAGTATCGTATACACGAACGTTTCGTAAGGAGGAAGCTCTGACGAACATTCAAGACTAGTATCGTATCCACGAACGTATCGTTGGGAGGAAGCTCACACGGCCATTCAAGACTAGTATCGAATCCACGAACGTATCGTAGGGGAGAAGATCCACGCCCATTCAAGGCTAGTATCGAATCGACGAACGTTTCGTAAGGAGGAAGCTCCTCGACCATTCAAGACTAGTATCGTATCCACGAACGTATCGTAGGGAGGAAGTTCTCACGACCATTCAAGACTAGTATAGTATCTACGAACATATCGTAGGGAGGAAGCTCCCGTAACCATTCAAGACTAGTATCGTATCCACGAACCTATCGTAGGGAGGAAGCTCCCATGACCATTCAAGACTAGTATCGTATCCTCGAACGTATGGTAAGGAGAAAGCTCTCATGACCATTCAAGACTAGTATCGTATCCACAAACGTAACGTAGGGAGGAAGCTCCCATGTCCATTCAAGACGATTATCGTATCCACGAACGTATGGTAAGGAGGAAGCTCTCATGACCATTCAAGTCTAGTATGGTATCCACGAACGTTACGTAGGGAGGAAGCTCTCATGACCATCCAACCCTAGTATCGTATCCACGAATGTATCGTAGGGAGGAAGCCCCCACCACCATTCAAGACTAGTATCGTATCCACGAACGTATCATAGGGAGGAAGCCCCCACCACCATTCAAGACTTGTATCGTATCCACGAACGTATCGTGGGGAGGAAGCTACCATTACCATACAAGACTAGTATCATACCTACGAACGTATCGTAGGGAGGATGCTAAACGACCATTCAAGATTAGTATCGTTTCTACGAACTTATCGTAGGGAGGAATTTCCACGACCATTCAAGACTAGTATCGTATCTACGAACGAATCGTAGGGAGGAAGTTCCACGACCATTCAAGACTAGTATCGTATCCACGAACGTATGGTAGGGCGGAAGTTCCGCGTCCATTTAGACTAGTATCGTATCCACGAACGTATCGTAGGAAGGAAGCTCCCACGACAATTCAAGACTAATATCGTATCCACGAACCTATCGTAGGGAGGAATCTAGCATGACCATTAAAGACTTGTATCGTATACACGAACCGATTGTAGGGAGGAATCTCCCACGACCATTCAAGACTAGTATCGTATCCACGAACTTATTGTAGGGAGGAAGTTCTCATGACCATTCAAGACTAGTATCGTATCCACGAACGTATCGTAGAGCGATAGCTCTCACGTCCTTTCAAGGCTAGTATCGTATCCACGAACGACTCGTAGGGAGGAAGCTCTCACGACCATTCAAGACTAGTATCGTATTCACGAACGTATCGTAGGGAGGAAGCTCCCACGACCATTCAAGACTAGTATCGAATCCACGAACGTATCGTAGGGGAGAAGTTCCACGACCATTCAAGACTAGTATCGAATCCACGAAGGTTTCGTAGGGAGGAAGCTCCACGACCATTCAAGACTAGTATCGTATCCACGAACGTATCGTAGGGAGGATGTTCTCACGACAATTCAAGACTAGTACCGTATCTACGAATATATCGTAGGGAGGAAGCTCCCATGACCATTCAAGGCTAGTATCGTATCTACGAACGTATCGTTGGGAGGAAGCTACCATGACCATTCAAGACTAGTGTCGTATCCACGAATGTATCGTAGGGAAGAAGCCCCCACCACCATTCAAGACTAGTATCGTATCCACGAACGTATCATAGGGTGGAAGCCCCCACCAGCATTCAAGACCTGTATCGTGTCCCAACCGTATCGTAGGGAGGAAGCTAACATTACCATACAAGCCTAGTATCGTATCCACGAACGTATCGTAGGGAGGAAGCTCCACGACCATTCAAGACTAGTATCGTTTCTAAGAACGTATCGTAGGGAGGATGTTACACGACCATTCAAGACAAGTATCGTATCTACGAACGTATCGCAGGGAGGAAGTTCCACGACCGTTCAAAACTAGTATCGTATCCACGAACGTATCGTAGGGGGAAGTTCCACGACCATTCAAGACTAGTATCGTATCCACAGACGTAACGTAGGAAGGAAACTCCCACGACAAATCAAGACTAGTATCGTATCCACGATCATATCGTAGGGAGGAAGCTCCACGACCATTCTAGACTAGTATCGTATCCACAAACGTATCGTCGGGGGAAACTTGCACGACACTTCAAGACTAGTATCGTATACACGAACGTATCGTAGGGAGAAAGCTCCCACGACCATTCAAGACTAGTATCGTATCTACGGACGTATCGTAGGGAGGAAGCCCCCACGACACTTCAAGACAAGTATCTTCTCCACGAGCGTATCTTAGGGAGGAAGCTCCCATGACCATTCAAGACTAGTATCGTATCTACGAGCGTACCGTAATGAGGAGGCTCCCATGACCATTCAAGACTAGTATCGTATCCACGAAAGTATCGTAGGGAGAAAGCTCCCAAGACCATTCAAGAATAGTTTCGTATCCACGAACGTATCGAAGGGAGGAATCTCCCATGACGATTCAAGACTAGTATAGTATCCTCGAACGTATCGTAGGGAGGCAGTTCTCATGACCATTCAAGACTAGTATCGTATCCACGAACCTATCGTAGGGAGGAAGCTCCCATGTCCATTCAAGACTAGTATCGTATCCTCGAACGTATGTTAAGGAGGAAGCTCTCATGACCATTCAAGACTAGTATCGTATCCATAAATATATCGTAGGGAGGAAGTTCCCATGTCCATTCAAAGCGATTATCGTATCCACGAACGTATGGTAAGGAGGAAGCTCTCATGACAATTCAAGTCTAGTATCGTATCCACGAAAGTATCGTAGGGAGGAAGCCCTCATGACCATTCAAGACTAGTATCGTATCCACAAATATATCGTAGGGAGGAAGCACCCAAGTCCATTCAAAGCAATTATCGTATCCACGAACGTATGGTAAGGAGGAAGCTCTCATGACCATTCAAGTCTAGTATCGTATCCACGAACGTAACGTAGGGATGAAGCTCTCATGACCATTCAAGACTAGTATCGTATCCACGAACGTATCGTAGGGTGGATGCTCTCATGACCATTCAAGACTAGTATCGTATCCACCAACGTATCCTAGGGAGGAAGCTCCCACGACCATTCAAGTCTAGTAACGTATGCACGAAAGTATCGTAGGGAGGAATCTCCCACGACTATTCAAGACCAGTGTCGTATCCACGAACGTATCGTAGGGAGGAAGCTCTCACGACCATTCAAGACAAGTATCGAATCCACGAACGTATATTAGGGAGGAAGCTCCCATGGCCATTCAAGACTAGTATCGTATCCACGAACGCATCGTAGGGAGAAAGCTCCCATGACCATTCAAGTCTAGTATCGTATCGACGAACGTATCGTAGGGAGGAAGCTCCAATGAACATTCAACACTAGTATCGTATCCATGAACGTATCGTGGAGAGGAAGCTCCCAGGACTATTCAAGAATAGCATCGTATCTACGAACGTATCGTAGGGAGGAATTTCCGATGACCATTCAAGACCAGTATCGTATCCACGAACGTACCGTAGGGAGGAATTTTCCACGACCATTCAAGACTACTATCGTATCCAACAAAAGTATAGTAGGGAGGAAGCTGCACGACGTTTCAAGACTAGTATCATATCCACGAACGTATCGTAGGGAGGAAGCTCCAACAACCATTCAAGACTAGTATCGTATCCACGAACGTATCGTAGGGAGGAAGCTCCCAGGACTATTCAAGAATAGCATCGTATCTACGAACGTATCGTAGGGTGGAATTTCCGATAACCATTCAAGACCAGTATCGTATCCACGAACGTACCGTAGGGAGTAATTTCCGATGACCATTCAAGACCAGTATCGTATCCACGAACGTACCGTAGGGAGGAATTTTCCACGACCATTCAAGACTACTATCGTATCCAACAACGTATAGTAGGGAGGAAGCTGCACGACGTTTCAAGACTAGTATCGTATCCGCGAACGTATCGTAGAGAGGAAGCTCCCACAACCATTCAAGGCTAGTATCGTATACACGAACGTATCGTAAGGAGGAAGCTCTGACGAACATTCAAGACTAGTATCGTATCCACGAACGTATCGTTGGGAGGAAGCTCACACGGCCATTCAAGACTACTATCGAATCCACGAACGTATCGTAGGGGAGAAGATCCACGCCCATTCAAGGCTAGTATCGAATCGACGAACGTTTCGTAAGGAGGAAGCTCCACGACCATTCAAGACTATTATCGTATCCACGAACGTATCGTAGGGAGGATGTTCTCACGACCATTCAAGACTAGTATAGTATCTACGAACATATCGTAGGGAGGAAGCTCCCGTAACCATTCAAGACTAGTATCGTATCCACGAACCTATCGTAGGGAGGATGCTCCCATGACCATTCAAGACTAGTATCGTATCCTCGAACGTATGGTAAGGAGAAAGCTCTCATGACCATTCAAGACTAGTATCGTATCCACAAACGTGTCGTAGGGAGGAAGCTCCCTTCTTCATTCAAGACGATTATCGTATCCACGAACGTATGGTATGGAGGAAGCTCTCATGACCATTCAAGTCTAGTATCGTATCCACGAACGTTACGTAGGTAGGAAGCTCTCATGACCATCCAAGACTAGTATCGTATCCACGAATGTATCGAAGGGAGGAATCCCCCACCACCATTCAAGACTAGTATCGTATCCACGAACGTATCATAGGGAGGAAGCCCCCACCACCATTCAAGACTTGTATCGTTTCCACGAACGTATCGTGGGGAGGAAGCTACCATTACCACACAAGACTAGTATCGTACCTACGAACGTATCGTGGGAGGATGCTAAACGACCATTCAAGATTAGTATCGTTTCTACGAACTTATCGTAGGGAGGAATTTCCACGACCATTCAAGACTAGTATCGTATCTACGAACGAATCGTAGGGAGGAAGTTCCACGACCATTCAAGACTAGTATCGTATCCACGAACGTATGGTAGGGGGGAAGTTCCGCGTCCATTTAGACTAGTATCGTATCCACGAACGTATCGTAGGAAGGAAGCTCCCACGACAATTCAAGACTAATATCGTATCCACGAACCTATCGTAGGGAGGAATCCAGCATGACCATTAAAGACTTGTATCGTATACACGAACCGATCGTAGGGAGGAATCTCCCACGACCATTCAAGACTAGTATCGTATCGACGAATTTATTGTAGGGAGGAAGCTCTCATGACCATTCAAGACTAGTATCGTATCCACGAACGTATCGTAGAGCGATAGCTCTCACGACCTTTCAAGGCTAGTATCGTATCCACGAACGACTCGTAGGGAGGAAACTCTCACGACCATTCAAGACTAGTATCGTATTCACGAACGTATCGTAGGGAGGAAGCTCCCACGACCATTCAAGTCTAGTATCGAATCCACGAAGGTTTCGTAGGGAGGAAGCTCCACGACCATTCAAGACTAGTGTCGTATCCACGAACGTATCGTAGGGAGGATGTTCTCACGACAATTCAAGACTAGTACCGTATCTACGAACATATCGTAGGGAGGAAGCTCCCATGACCATTCAAGGCTAGTATCGTATCCACGAACGTATCGTTGGGAGGAAGCTACCATGACCATTCAAGACTAGTGTCGTATCCACGAATGTATCGTAGGGAGGAAGCCCCCACCACCATTCAAGACTAGTATCGTATCCACGAACGTATCATAGGGTGGAAGCCCCCACCAGCATTCAAGACCTGTATCGTGTCCCAACCGTATCGTAGGGAGGAAGCTAACATTACCATACAAGACTAGTATCGTATCCACGAACGTATCGTAGGGAGGAAGCTCCACGACCATTCAAGACTAGTATCGTTTCTAAGAACGTATCGTAGGGAGGAAGTTACACGACCATTCAAGACTAGTATCGTATCCACGAACGTATCGTAGGGGGAAGTTCCACGACCATTCAAGACTAGTATCGTATCCACAGACGTAACGTAGGAAGGAAACTCCCACGACAATTCAAGACTAGTATCGTATCCACGATCGTATCGTAGGGAGGAAGCTCCACGACCATTCTAGACTAGTATCGTATCCACAAACGTATCGTCGGGGGAAACCCCCACGACAATTCAAGACTAGTATCGTATACACGAACGTATCGTAGGGAGAAAGCTCCCACGACCATTCAAGACTAGTATCGTATCTACGGACGTATCGTAGGGAGGAAGCCCCCACGACACTTCAAGACAAGTATCTTATCCACGAGCGTATCTTAGGGAGGAAGCTCCCATGACCATTCAAGACTAGTAT